>OY997596.1:61000971-62200971 GCA_963921825.1 Erodium maritimum | reverse complement strand
TGATGAATATGAATTCTCCATTTTCCTGGTAATTCTCCATACAACCACTTTTTTTTTCACGGGGTATTCATTTGTGTAACTTTAACTCTTAGTTGTTAATTGCAAAAAAAGTGCCCTAAACTTTTATTTGATACTGAATAAGGAAATCTAATCTAACTATTGTCTATCGAGGCTGGTTTGATTGATCAAGACTATTCTTCATCTTGTGAGATCTATTGTTATAGTTTTTTTAATCGAATATGAAATTAGATTATGAATTTTCGCAAAATCAAATTCCTACAAAGTTATATCATTTTGCACATATTGTAAGCAATGGTTCAATATTAAATTGGGCATGTGTATTGCAAGGCATGGTAGCATAGCACTTTCCCAACATTGCAAGTTGAAGTTACTCCTAAATCTAATGAAACATCATTGGTCTCTCTGTCATAAGTTAGGTGTCAACATGCCACCACTTAGGATCAGCCACGTGTACTAAATAATTAAATGTTTGGTCAAATTTGGTGAAATAAATTCACAAAGTTGGTCCAAGTTCAATTATATCTTAATCCCTTTTAAGCAATGAACATGGGTTTTAATTTTGGTTTATGCAAAATTAGAAAATCAAATAATATAGTTTAATTTTCCCTTTTTCTCAATTACACGTCTTATAATAAAAATTCAAGTGATAATTGTAAAACATGACGTCAACTATGCATGTTTTGTAAATGAAATCCCCAACTATAATCAAAAGTAATTAGGGGTGGACATTGGATGGTTAACCACCCAATGGAATCTTTTACGAACCTAATATGATATTACCGGTTTGACATATCTTGAAACCAGCCTCAATCCAAAAACTAATTTTTTTACAGTGAAACCAACGAGTTCACTGACTGGTTGGTTAGTGATTTTAACCAACCAACCGCTTTACCACATGTAAGTACAAATTTAGATACCAATAATCATACACATATTTCTATTTCAAGCCAAAACATATTACTACATTCTCCAAAACAAAAGAAAAATGACATATAAGTCATCGTGTTCTATGTTAGCAATCCGTGTGACACAAAAGAGTGCTCATGAGCCATTATTCTATATCAGATCAATGTTTATTATGAAGTCATATGTATATGATGAACGATGCTGGTTTGGTTGGTTAACCGATGATTTGACGTTTTAAGAACCGACAATCAACCGTTAACTTTCCGTTTCGATCGTCAAGAACCCACAACCAACCGTTAACTTTCCGGTTTCAGGTTTTTCGGTGCGATTTCCGATTTGTGGTGGTTGGTTTTAGCGGTTTCGTTTTTTTTTGCCCACCCCTAAAAGTAATTGTGCAAAAGTATATTCATAAGTGTTCTAAATCACTGTAAATTTATAAAATATACATAGTTTACAGTAAATTTATACAATCATTCTAAAATTCTTTGATAAAATGATATAGTTGAAAATTACTGTAAGGCCCATGAAGTTAAAAAAATAAGAAAAATAGAAAAAAAATCAAAAACGAAAGAGACCAGAAAACAGAAAGAGTGATGATGGTGAGAGGGAGCAAGCAATAGCAATATCACAGCTCCGTCACCACCATCATCATCAGAGCTCACCACCGATCTCTCTGCTTCGATCCGAACCCGTCGACGAGCACTGAACCGACCTTCGCATCGCACCTCGCCGTCTCTCTCTCCCCCTCTCTCTTCTATGCATACGTACTCCAAATCTGATCTCTGAGCCCAGATCCATCGCGTACCGGAATTGTCCGGTTCGAATCTGATTTGGTGGGTTTCGGTAGCTCCCTAGCCGATTTCTTCCATTATCGTTGCTTGTTTCTCATTTACCCCACGGAGTTTTCTTCGATCCCGTTTCTCTGAATCTGATCTGGGCGTTCTCGTCGGGGTTTGAGCTGCGGTAGGTGAGTATTTGGTTTCTGTTTGTTTGAATTTTGTTTAGCTCCCCTGCTTGTATGGAGATTTGGGTTTGCATTTGTAGAATTCAGAACCTGGACAAGTGGATTTATCCGTGTAAGTGTGTGTATCAGCTGAGCATGTAATGAAAATGCTTGAATCTGTATGGTGTAGGATTTGAGATTGATAACATCTAACATATATGGGACTCGGTAGAGATAAAACCACATAATCACATTTTAGAAGAAGATAAGTATGTGCCTATCAGCAATTTTTGTCCTAAAATATGAACAATGAATTGGTCAAATGCAATGAGATCTTCTGTATTCATGTATGTTGGAAATGGATTTTTTGCATATCTGGGAAATGGGTCAAGGAGGAGAGCCTGAATCTACATATTGGTAAAGGTATTTATGGCATGCTTGCTAATAAAAGTTTCTATCTTTGGATAATGAAGAATGGTCAGCGTGTAGTCATGTCATCAGACCAAACTGCTGGGATTCAAGATATTGTTTCCTTGATGCATTTAGTGAATATGAATGCATTTAGGGAAGTGTATCAGGAATTCAATGTATAGAATCACTTAGAAATCGCTTTCTATTTAGTGAGGAGGAGAGTTGATCTATGCGTGTGTGTGTGTGTGTGCATATATGTTTCAATGTTAAATGTTGAAATGAAATGCCGTCCACGTGTAACTTTTGAGTTCTAGATTACCAGAGCAGTTCCAGTGAGTTTTATAAATGGTTATTGCCCGATTTGTTGAGGATTGCTTCAGTTGTATCTCATATTCTTTTTGCCTGTGAATGAAGGTTTGCAATAGCAGCGAGATGATAGAATGCAGTGTTTGCCACTCAAAATTGGCGTCCCCTGGTTCTAAAGCAGTGGCAAGGGCATATGACCGGCATAGAAATGAAGTATCATCCAAAACCCGTGCCCTCAATGTTCTTCTGGTTGTTGGTGACTGCATATTAGTTGGTCTACAGGTACGATTCTATCAACCTTTTCTCATTATTTGGTAAAACGACAGATGTATGGATATGAAAATGCTTAAATTCCCCCAAAGTTACACAAAAATATGTATAAGACGGTGCAGTCTCCACATGAAAAATGCCACATAGTCTATTAGGAAAACAACTTATTATGGGATGAATCGCACCATTCCCCCTCCATGAATTTGTGCACAATGGGCCTGGTTCATAACCTCGTATTATGCTTCTGCTAATATATGAATAAGCCAAGTTATCCATTAAATAAGTAGCGTGTCATGTCTCGATAACTGAACATACTTTGTTTCCCTTTTTCTTGTTCCTTCGCCATCTTTTTGATATTGCATCTGGAATTCACCGATTATTTCGATTACTATGTTTTCATTGTTTTGATCTACTGCAACTTTAGTGTCAAACTTACACGTGCTTTCTCCTTCAATTGCAGCCTATATTGGTTTATATGACTAAGGTGGATGGGGGTTTCAAGTTTAGTCCTCTTAGTGTTAACTTTTTGACAGAGGGCACGAAGGTTCTTTTTGCAATTCTTATGCTTCTATTTCAGGTATGTTTCACAGAGGGCATAGGGGTTCTTTTTGGAATTCTGATGCACACACACCTATCTGCACTAAAATGATCAGGATACATAACAGGGTCTCTGGATCCATTCCCATAAAAGCATCCATTTGCAACCTTAACACATAAGAATTACACGGCTACCACCTTCACATGTATAATTATTGTTTAATCATTAACAAATTCAGTGTCTGGATTATAATGCTTTTGGTTAGGGTGATTTTATTTTTTCCTTGTTTTCTCTTTCTTCATACTGAGGGTAGAGAAATTGATAAGGATGGATTCATATTTGGGGATTGGAATAGTATATTTTTTCATTTTAAGGAAGGTTTATGCCATATCTGCATGTGACCTTTTCTAATATATTGTCTTTGGTTAGAGAAATCTTGTAGTGATTCTTTCATGCTTTATCCTTTCAGGATTCACGTAAGAGAGTTGGAGAGAAATCTCTCCTCTCTATTTCTACATTTGTACAGGTAACATTTGTTTATTAAAGTTTTATGCTTACATCGTAATCATGATGCTTGAATCGATAAAGTTTTGCTGGAGCCTGGGTTTAACTGTTATCATGAGCCCTACGACTTTAAGGCTCTAACTGTTTTTTTTTATAGTAAAAGCCTTTGTAACCTCAACATGTATATATGTTTCTCCTTCTGCAGGCAGCTCGGAACAATGCCCTGCTGGCTGTTCCCGCATTTCTATATGCTATTAATAATTATTTAAAGTTCATAATGCAGGTACTTAAGTTTTTGCTCATCTTGTTACTCATCGCTTATTTCTTCAAGATATCGACACAGCTTGTGAACTTCTCTTTAATATGATTGTGAACCTGGTTTCATTGTCATTTGGAATTTCAAATTTTTGACGTTAGGCTAAAATATAAGGAATCTAGATTTAGAATCCGTGTCACTTAAGAGTTTTGGGGTTAGCTATTGCAGTGGCTATAAGTTAAAATTCTCTGATTGTACTCTTATCTCTGCAGCTGTACTTCAATCCTGCCACTGTGAAGATGTTGAGCAACCTGAAGGTAATTTACTGCATTTTATTCAATGATGCACATAGTTTGCCTTCAACTTTTAATGCTGATTTTTTTTCCAGTTTCCATTTAGGAAAAACATCATTTACATACCCATTTGACCTTTCGTTATCAATAACACCCCCTAAAGGTCAGTGTATATCAGTAGTACACTGTCAACTTTCACTATCATAAAAAACTCACTCTGAAGGTGGGGTTTGCATTAGAAGAAAAAAAACAGGTTTTGGGCCGAAACACCCTGATTTTTCCGGGCGAAAACCTGTTTGTTGAGTGGGTTTTTGATGATATCGAAAAATGACAGTGTGTTATTGATATGCAGTGACCTTTATGGTGTGTTACTGATAAGCAAAGGTCAAAGTGGGTGTTTTAATGAAGTTACCCCTTCCATTTATTAGGCATTTGACCTCCTTTAACTCTCCTTATCCTCTTGAAAACTCATGATGTTAACTTCTTATTGTGCACCAATACCATATGCAGGTTTTGGTTATTGCTGTCTTATTAAGGATGGTCATGAGAAGGCGTTTCTCCATAATTCAGGTTAGTTTGAGTGTCAAACATTTCTCGTTATTTTCAGCAAATTATGCATATGAATTGGAGATAGGGAATAAGTTATAAACAAACTCCAATTGAATAATTTTGTGTATGTTTAATTTTGTTTGAACAATCTACATGTTTTGTTATTCATTCTGTAACAGTGGGAGGCTCTTGCCCTGTTGCTCATTGGCATCAGTGTAAACCAATTGCGGTCCCTACCTGACGGTACCACTGCCCTGAGTGTTCCAGTTGCAACAAGTGCATATATATGCACATTGATCTTTGTGAGTAAATACATCTGACTCAGGGTCGGTGTTCAACATATGTGTATGTGTATATATATTCTAACAAAGATAACTAACTTTAGGTTATTAATACAGGTTACTGTTCCATCAATGGCATCAGTCTTCAATGAGTATGCTATGAAGAGCCAATTTGAGACAAGCATTTACCTTCAGGTGAGGGATAGTGGATCATTTGCACTGTATTTCATGCTTGTCTGATCCTTAAGATGCCATCATAAAGTTTTTCTTATTTCATATTTTTACCTTTTAAAAAAATATATACAAGGTCTCTGCATATATTCTAGTTAAAGAACTCGATTTCTCTGTTGCAGAACTTGTTTCTATATGGGTACGGTGCGATATTCAATTTCCTTGCCATTCTTGGAATTGCCATTTTTAAAGGTACGTAAATGAAGTTCAAAAACGTTATATGTACCCCCTCGACGACCTTTGATTGTCAAAAACAGCCCCTAAAGATGATGGGGTTATTGATAACACACTGTCATCTTTCGTTATTCATGAAAAAAAACGGATTCACATTGCATAGGTGATGGTTTTATCAGGAAAACAATGTCATCTTTCTCATATATCAGTGGTTTTTTGGAACAAAATGAAGGTAATCTGTGGTTTTTTGATGAACAACGAAAGGTGTCAGTGTGTTACTGATAACAACTCACCTTTACAGTGTGTATTTGAGATTCAAAGGTCGCTGAAGATGTGTTAATAAAGTTACCCCTTGATTCTACAACTCTCTCCGCTTTAATCTTGGTTTCTCAATGCTTTTAGGTCCTAGTAGCTTGGATATTTTGCAAGGACATTCAAAGGCTACCATGTTATTAATAGTTAATAACGCAGCCCAAGGGATTCTATCGTCTTTCTTCTTCAAATATGCAGGTTACCTATTTACTATATTCTGAACTTATTGACTGAATTAAATTATCAGTCGACTACAACATTTTCTCAATGAAATTAGACTATGATCTACTCTTTTCTTAACCTTAAAAGCTTTACTTATTATTTCTGGAAGATTGAGAACTTTTTGCAGTTATTTAAAAAGGAATAGAATTAACAGGACTTGTGAAGATGTTGCATTTCCCTGCAAAAATAATAATAATATAATGGTTGGACATAGGTAAATTTGTTGCATTCATATTTCATATGGACAATCCTAAAGGTTTCCATCTGGCTTCTTTAGTTTAATATATTGAACAATTACATTAAAATGTTGGAGAAAACTAATATTTCTATATGTAACAAGGGTTGGCTGCTAAACATTTAAGGTGGTTTTATGAATGGAAACAAATAAAATTATAAATCATCAAGTTGCATGTACGGCATGTTCGATTTATGAATCCTTAATTAGTTATGTGCTTTAGAAATAGGGATAATTGCAAAAAACTTGCGGTGAACTATGCGCGTTTTGCAAATACTATCGGTGAACTATTTTTTTTTGGCAAAAAACATCCGCCAACTAGTTTCCTTCCGCAAATCCGTATCTTTAATGGAAATCAGTCATGTGACAGTCTCATGACTTCAATTTCTTTGGAATTGACAGTATTTCCTTTTACATTATATGTGTTTTGGAATTTGTAACCCTCGTGTATATGTGTTTTACAATTTGGAGTTCACAACAGGGCTAATTCGTTGTATTTGGAATTTTCTTTTTGATGCATCCAGATACAATCTTGAAAAAATACTCATCAACTGTTGCCACAATATTTACCGGGATAGCTTCAGCTTTGCTATTTGGTCATACTCTGACTGCGAACTTCATCTTGGGAATCTCTATCGTGTTTATTTCAATGCATCAGGTAAATTGTAGAAAGTATAGAGACCTGTCTTACATGCTATATATTTGTTAAGTTATATTGTCAAGTATTTTCAAAACAAGACTGAATTTCATAAAATACCCCTCTCTAGACCCATAATTATCTATCAAATCCTATGTTATGGTATTCAAAGACACTAATTAACCAACATGTAATAATTATAAATAATATATACAAGATTTTATTTTGGGATAATTGCAAAAAAGTGCCCCGAGTATTCTTTTTTGCAACTTGTAGCCCTCTTCTTTGATGGTTGTAAAAAAGTACCCTGAACTTGTCTTTTTGTTGCAATTTGTATGAAAATGACAATTTTACCCTTAGAATTCAGATTTAAAAAATAACAAGTAAAAAACTAAAAAATCCAAATTTTCATATCCCTTAATTTTCTTCGTCTTTGCACCCTACAAAGAATAAGAAATTTAAGGGATATGAAAATTTGGATTTTTTTGCTTTTCACTTGATGTTTTTTAAAACTTAAATTTCCAAGGGTAAAATTGTGGTGTTTATACAAAGTGCAGCAAAAAGACAAGTCAGGGCACTTTTTTGCAATTATCAAAGAAGAGAACTGCAAGTTGCAATAAGTGAATACATCAGGGTACTTTTTTGCAATTATTCCTATTTTTTTAACCCGACTATCGCATGACACAATAACTGTTTTGATCAATCATTGCGGGTTAGGAAAGTATAGCTAGAAGGGGAATTTCTAAAGTTTACCGTGAGAATAAATCTCTGTTGAGTGAGAGAGTTGTATCTTGTTATGCTGACTTGGCTTATGATGTGTTCAGTTCTTTTCACCACTTTCAAAAGTGAAGGATGAACAGGCCAAGGATGGTCTAGAACTTGTCGACAGTCAGAAAAAGCTAAGGTATATCCATATCCTCTTTCATTTATGTATCTTTATGGCTCGTTATAAACCCACGGTTCGTTGCCAAATTAAACTCTTACATACTATGTTTAAGTGTCACTCCTTTTACATGTGCCCCTCTTTCGTTCGTTCTTTCCTGCATATAAATACAGGGATAATCTCACTTAACTACCCCTAAGTATGTACCGTTCTCAACTAACTACCCCCCTATGTATGCACCATTTTCAACTAACTACCCCTAAGTTTTAAAAGTT
Source organism: Erodium maritimum (assembly GCA_963921825.1). Taxonomy (NCBI): domain Eukaryota; kingdom Viridiplantae; phylum Streptophyta; class Magnoliopsida; order Geraniales; family Geraniaceae; genus Erodium; species Erodium maritimum. The sequence continues at coordinate 62,192,724 of OY997596.1, read as the reverse complement.
TTTGACAACTCCTTAAGCTTTTGTCTCATTTTACCCCAATTCCGTCAATTTTTGGGTATGACATGACGGAAATACTCTCATGTACCCCTAAGCTATTTTTGTCATTTCACGTCCAAAATTTGTCAGAACAGGAATAAATTGAAACTAAATAAATGATATCTGTTCTGAACATTTGATACGGTGTTTTAGCTCAATGGATACGTATCAGTTTTTAATCAACAAGAAAGTGGGGAATCCCTGCCCTACTCTAGCCTAACAGTTAGGGCCCTAATCTCCGCCCAAGCAGATGTACCCACTGGGGTTCAAACCTCTGACCTCAAGAAGGTGAGAGAGCTCCCTTACCACCTGGCCAACCCAAGCGTGTCAATGCATAATTATCATCCTTGCACTTGTGTGGAAGGCATCTTCCGTGCCATTACTTGCTAGCTCTTTTTACATAATCAGTCCACTTTGCTTTGAATATTCGCCCAGGCCCAAAGACGAATCCTTTGTAAATATGACAGCCGGAGCAAATGATGATGTAAGAATCTCCACCCAATCCTTTCTCAATAAACTTTGTTGAAGTTCTCTTCATTGCTCATCGATTAATCCTTCAAAACTCTGATTTTCCAGGCAAATCACCAAGTTGGAGAAGACGAGAGGAAGCCGCTTCTTCCAATCTAAACATCCCTCTTGGGTACGCTACTTTGAAGTTTTGTTTCGGGTCCGGAGTATACAATTCTTTAGAAGAGAACAATCTGAATTTTTTTTCACTAAAATAAAAAAGCTGTAATAGAAGGAAAAAGAAAAAACTCTGTTTAGTTCCTATTTTTGTGGGTTTTGGCTGTTGAGATGGATTGCCTTGGCTTCCAAGTAATTGAGCGAATTTGCTATCGACACCTTTCCACAAAAGAAAAGAAATATACATGTAATGTTTGTATTTTACCATTTTATCAGTTTTGTATTATTCATCTTCTTTATATGGGAAAATTTATGATTTTATTTTATTTTATTTTATTTATCATTTACAGCTGATATTGATTGGGTATTGGGTTGTATTAGACAGCTTGCATTCTCTGTTACCAGTTTGCCAAATTCATACAAACTTGCTCAATTCAGACAGAGACCATTAACAAAGAATCTACGTCCCATAAATAGATAACATGGTCCTCTTTTATTGTTTTGCATTTCTGTTTGATTCTTCTTTTGCTTCCTCTTTAGGGATTTTGATTGTTATATACGAGTCAAGAATCGAGTTGGCATGAACTTTCCTCTTTGTTGCAATTTACGCGCATTTGGGTCAAAATAACGATTTTACCCTTTGAGAAAACAAAAAGATCTAGATTTTTCATCTCTTTTAGTTTGTTCGTCTTCATAAATCCAAAGAAGAAAACAGGGGAGGAGGAAATTCTAATTTCTTTTTGTCTTTTACTTGTTATTTTTCAATCTATGGATTAAGGATAAAATAGCTATTTTGAAACAAATACACATTGCAATAAAAAAGTAAATTTATGGTATTATTATTATGAAAAGGAGGACTAAATTAACAAAAGGTGAACGAGTGAATGTATTATTTTTTATGTGTTTTTAGCGTTCCTCTTTCTCTCTTTGCGCCTTCCTCTTTCTCCAAGGTTCTCTCCTCATCGTTGGCTCCACCGCTGCCGGCAACAACTCCACTGTCTACGCTGTCGTCTTTGTCCTATTCTTCGTATTCGCTTCCACCTCCTATACCGTTTCCGCTGCTACCTCCGCCTCCGTCTTCGGTGCATCCTTCGTCGCCTTCGCCTTCGCTTTCGCCTTCACTGTCGCCTTCACCTCCTTCGTCGCACCCGTTGTCGCCTACGCTTCCGTCGCCTTCACCGCCTCCGACTACAACCCATCGGAAGCATGGCCCAAGATCTCGACGATCAACTTGGAACGCACCCGGTGGAGCCCAAACCACCTCAACACCCCGTGCAAGATCAGTGTTTCCGATCAATAGAACCCTACTCGTCGAAGCTGATCCACCACCATGATCAAGTCTTTTTTTAAACCGACCATTAGAGGGACGGAAGAACAAGGTAACATCCGACCACCACGAGTGACGACTATGAGGTTGCGGAGCCCCGCTAGTATCCCTCCCCTCCAAGGTCGGATGGAGGAGCCCCGTTGGTATCCATCCTCTCCGGGGTCGAATGACTCCGGTACCCCTACCCACCAGACAGAGGAGCCCTACTGGTACTACTCCTCCCCGGGGTCAGATGGATCCGACACCTTCGCCCAAGGCAGTCTGGACTATACGGACGATGTCGAGAAAGTTAGTCCCGATGAGGCAGTAGCGAGGTACGGTGAGCTATCTTGCGGGTAGCCATGAACCACCAAGGGCATTTTGGGGTGTTTATGAGGTGTCACGCCCCGGCCTCTACGGAGCCGTTACCTTTGTTCTCCAGCCTCCTCCTTTCTATGACATACTCCTTGTACGTTTGTAATGATAACATGATGCTTGGATCCACATCGCTAAACACAATTCGAATGAGGAACCACCGCTAACCTTTTTTTGGGTACCACCAAACATTTAATTATATGATCAACGTTTCGACGGTTACTAAAACTTTATCTCATCCTATTAATCATTCCTATTTCGATACAGTTTTTGCGACTTTTCAATTTTTTATCAATAAAGTTCACCCGTATGCTATAAAAAGTGAATGTAATGTATCATGATTTGGATTAACACCAAATATTCAAATGAATTATTGTATGGTGGAATCAATTTTGGGAACTTTCATTCTTTCAACTAATGTCATGGATTGACATATAATTGCAATTGAAATGTTATCTTAATTTTCTAAAAACAGGTGCATAGTTGGTTTCCATTTGTAGAAGAAAAAATAAATCAAAATTACTTTTTGCTACATTTTGTATTGGACCATAAATGATTTATTGTTAGTAATTCTATATATATAAAATATATAGCATATACAATATTAATAGCAAATTGCAAACAAAAAAATTCAAAATAAAAGGATATGAAATGACCAATGAGAACATGATCGTCATCGAAACATTCCTTTCTCAATCCTATCTAAAACCCCAAATCCTATCTACGCTAATTTAAGACAGGAGCTCCCGAGTTCTAACCACGCGCCTCCTCTCACCAGACAAGCGCGTCAACGACAATCTCTAACATTTACAAAACTACCCCTCTTCTCTCTCGTGATTCCCCCAGTAGAGAGAGTGGAGTGTACCACTTCCTCCTCAAAAACCTCTCTCTGTTTGGCTCCCAAATTTTCCTTTCCTTTCCTTTCCTTTCTTTTCTTTTCTTTTCCTTTCCGTTTTCCGAAACCCTACCCGATTCCGGCCGACCTGCACACGATGGGAGTGGCAATGCACGCGAAGACGGACTCGGAGGTGACAAGCCTCGAGGCGTCGACGCCGCCGCGGTCGCCGCGCCGGCCGCTGTACTACGTGCAGAGTCCGTCGTATCACGACGTCGAGAAAATGTCGTACGGATCGAGTCCGGCGGGGTCGCCGCACCACCACTACTACCACTGCTCGCCGATCCACCATTCTCGGGAGTCCTCCACCTCCCGATTCTCCGCCTCGCTCAAGTACCCTCGCAGCCTCTCCGCCTGGAAGCTGGTCCAGCGGGAGAGGGACGCCGACGAGGACGACGAGGACGGCGACGATTACGCCGGCGCCGGTCACAACGTTCGGCTCTACATCTGCTTCGTACTCCTCTTCGTCCTCCTCTTCTCCGCCTTCTCGCTCATCCTCTGGGGAGCCAGCAAGGCCTACACGCCGAAGCTCACCGTTAAGGTAATTTGATTTTTTTTTAATTATTTAATTTTTCATTTCTGCTTCAGTGACGACCCCGAGTCAACTCAGTGACTCGATCGCGATTTCTCTGCACGATGGTACGAGACCCAAACGAAACATTCCGATTTGCAGAGGCTAATGGGGGTTTTCTGTCCTTTCGCGGTTATGGACTCGTAAATCGTCCGAGTTGACTCAGTGCCCTCGTTTTATTGAGCGGCGTGGTACAATGTTTTGCTTCTTTCTAGGAGCCGTAAACATAGAAAATTGCATACATACAGGCATGTTTGGCGCAACCTTTCACAATATAGATTCAATATTGCATATCAGAGAGGAGAAATGGAAATGTGGGTCCATTTAAAATTTTAAATGCATCATTATAGTATCAATTATCAAACCTGTACTCTATATATTTTTCAAAATGCAATTTGAATTATGATTGGTGGTCACAAACTGTCAAAACTGACCATAATATGATTAAGAAATGGGGGAAATCACAATGAAATTGCACATGGTGGAAAGAATTTTGTTTTGTAACTTTGTTTCATGTTTCTTGGACATGTCCCACTCTCCATTATAAGATAAACAATGTGGATTTTAAGGATTGACGATAAACAAATTTGTGGGGTAATGGGCATTTTTGTTTTTGGCAGAACATAGTGTTCCAGAACATGAACATTCAAGCAGGAAATGATGCAAGTGGTGTGCCCACAGATATGCTGTCCCTTAATTCCACTGTTAAGATCTTATACAGAAACCCAGCTACCTTCTTTGGCGTCCATGTCAGCTCAACGCCGGTCGAGCTTTACTACTACCAACTCAGGGTTGCCTCAGGCCATGTAAGTGTTGTAATTATCTGATTTATCGTTTCCAATGCCGGTTTGTTCTCTGGTGTGAATGTGTTGTGGACTTTTAGAGATACTCAAAGGGTGAAATAGTCATTTTAGGGTAAGGTTGTTTGTTTGGATATCGGTTTGGTTAGAAGGGAGGAGAGGCCAAGTGGGTCAAATGTGGGGTTTCGGCGTCATTGTCTATAAATACACAATAAATGATAAAAATACTCTAGCAATAATTTAGAGAATTCAGGTTTATCATTTATTGTTAAATAGAGGAAACTGAGATCATTTGAAAGTTTGATGTAGGTGTGGGAAAATTTAAAATAGAGGGAACATGTAAGTGTAGCTATCTGATTTGTTATTTATTGTTAAAATAGAGGACACTGTGATCATTTGAAAGTTTAATGTAGGTCAGTAGGTGTGAAAAAATTGAAGTCTGTGTCATTAAGTGAGAAAAAATGACAAGTTTACCATTATACTTTGGTGACATTATCCCTGTTTCAAAGGTTAAAATAGTCATTTTGAGGTAGGGATCCAAGGAGGGTTTCAGGGTCATTGTCTAGTAACACGTAATAAATGATAACAAATGCTCGTGCAGTAATTCAGAGAACTCGTGTAAATTTTATAGCAGTGACATTTAAAAAAATTAACAAAGGGTATTTTTGTTATTTGTCACTAAAATAGAATGAAGTGGGATCATTTGAAAGTTTAGGTAAGTGAGAAAATTTAAGTCAGTATAATCAAGTGTGAAACATGAAAATGTTACTGCTAGGCTTTGGTGATGTTATCCCTGTTTTAAAGGGTGAAATGGTCATTTGGGGGGTAAAGGTTGTTTGGGTCAAAGGTGGGGTTTTGGGTTCATTGGGGGACTTGAATGCTGCTGGTTTGTAGTATTTAATAGAGTGCCTGAAAAGGCTGAAACTTCTGTACCAATCACATTTCTTTCTTCTTCCATAGGGAGCTGTAAATGGGCCCAAAATAATGCATTGTTGGTATCTGTATAGTCTCTTTAGCAGTTAGCTCATTGTGTCTCCCTAGGCAGCATGATGTATTTTTCCCACCAGGTCTTCCTTTTGCACTGTTGCTATGCTCTTTTCTTTGGAAGTTTTGAAAAAGAGATTCTCGGAAAGAAAACTTTTTATGTAAAAGAAACTTATCATCAAGTAGTAGTGGATAATTGGGTTGCTTAGGATGTGTTGGTAAGGTAAGCCCTTTTGTTCCAAAGTTGTGAAAAAAGTGTCTTGGGAAGAAAACTTGTGTGTAAAAGAAACTTAGCACCAAGACCATCTCTAACACGGATTCGCCCGGGCTAATCACACGAACAAGACACGTGACTCTCGACTGGGCGAGGAGCGAACCACATGTCCTAATTTTGAAAAAAAAACATCTGACAATTTATTTTTAACATATATCTCTTCTCTAAAATCTCTTTTTTGCCCTCCTATTTACCCACCTTTTGGACTATTACCATTGGAGATGATTTAAAATAGTAGTAGACTATTGGGTTGCTTAGGATGCTCGTTCTTGGGAGTTGCTGGGAGGAAGTTACTTTGGCTTGACATGGTGAAAATGTAGGCAATGTTGAGTGTGTTTATGGGATGAGTAGGAATTGTACCTTATTAGGTAACAAGGTCACGAGCCAAAGACCAGGTTTTGGCTGAGGTCGTCTATGATCTTTAACTAGAAAAACCTCTCAAATTTGATTCTGAACATTAGTGATTAGAATGAAATGAGCTAGCCATTAGTGGGTATTGAGATGAACTCAACGTTTCTAGGCCAGTGGAAAAAGAAAGGGATGAACTATCTGCTTATAGCTGTCTTTTAGGAATCAAGATCGTGATTGTTTGAGGTTGTTCATAGTGCAAAATTGAACTATTTGGGCCACACTTGCAAAAGAGGCACATGTTCTTGTCCTAATACAGGGTTAGTGTACACTTACAATGGATTAGTTTTTTTTTTATATGAGCAATTATTTAAATGTATCAACAACATGGGTTCAAGGCCATCTGTTATGTAGAAGGGAGCTATACTTTTGACCCAACAAAGAGTTGGTCGAGATCAAAGAAACCCAACATAAGTCGAGAGAAGCCCAAAGAAGACCGGTCGAAGTTGGAGAGAAAGGGCTTTAGAATTACCGCAGCTAGGATTTGAACCCTGCTCTCATAGACCCAAGTCTAAGTACTTAACCAGTTAGATAAACAAGCGTTGGTCTTAGGATGGATCATTGGATTCTCTGTTTCTCTAGTACACTTAATCGTTGTTCTTGTTGAAACTCGTTATGGTTATAACGAGAAGAACAAAGAACATAGTGATGCAAATCATTACCCTAGTACACCAGTTTCTTGTGTAATTTGATGATTCCCTGTCTGACTTACGACATTTTATGATATTTACTTGTGTGGTAATGTGCAAAACAGATGAAGAAGTTCTACCAATCGAGGAAGGGCCAAAGAACGATCATAACAGTTGTGATGGGCTATCAAGTCCCACTCTACGGTGGAGTGCCCTTCGACCAAGGCTCCAGAGGTCACCTCAACACTGTTCCGGTGCCACTGAACCTGACCTTCGTCGTCAAGTCCAAGGCCAACATCTTGGGGAAGCTTGTCAAGTCCAAGTTCCATAACCGAGTCAGGTGCCTAGTCACTCTCAGAGGTAATAGACTCGGCAAGCCCCACAATTTGACCCGTGCTTGCACTTACCAGTGAACAACTGAACATTCGAGGATCATATCATAGGATTGGTTTAAACGAAATGTAAATTCGATTTTTGGTTCGTTACTGTAGCTCATGTGTTAAGAATCATGTCTTCTTCATAGTTGCTAAGGTTGATTTGCTGGTACATGAAGTGTCTACAACTGTGGCTTTTGATTGACAGGAGGAGATAATTGCAAATAAATACCTGAGGTATTTATTTCTTGCAACTTGTAACCCTCTTCTTTCATCATTTTTTTTAATCAAACGATCAACACCAACATATTAACATTGGAGCTGCTTTCTTACAGCCTACCCGTACAAATCTACTTGTTGTCTAGTCAGTTTTTGTGGGTACCAGGTAGTTTCTCCGGCCGGGAAGTTTCTCCTTGATCTTCTCCATCACCCCTTTCTTCTCCTCCGCCTCCGGATTAGCTTCTCTGTGAGGAAGCTTCTCCTTGATCTTCTCCATCAACCCTTTCTTCTCCGGCTCCGGCACAGACCCGCCGCTGCTTCCACCGGAACCATCTCCATTTTCGCCGGATAGCTTCTCCTTCAGACCCTTCTTCTTCCTCTCTCCGTCACTGTCCTGCATAAAGCAATGTTCTCTGTTCAGACAAGGCTGATACAAAAAGGTTTAAGGTTGTCAGAGATAAGATCAGTGACGCATCATAATCTTACCGAGTCAGAGTCTCCGATAGACCCAGATAGCTTCTCCATGAGAGTGAGCTTCTCCTCTTTCTCCTCCGCCACATCGACCATTCCTTGATCTGCCATAGCTTTTTTCTGGTTTTGAACAGAACCAAAACGTGGGTATTTATAAGGTGAGTTATAAGAACGATGATCCAGAGATTCTGTAACAACGTGAGAGAGGGGTTGAGGTTGAAATGGTCGGTCATTGGGAGTGAGAACCGAGAATGGTCGGTGCACTGATCAATAGGCTCACTGTTCCTGTCTCGTGTGTTGGTTTTGAGATTGGGAAATTTTGGAGCCCGTGGGTCGCATTAGTCCGTCTATTCTTCTTGTCTCGATTGTTATTTTTATCGATCTATTCAATTTGATCGGTTTTTTGAATCGAAATCGGTTTATAGTTTTGGAGAAAAACGAGATTGAAGAAGTCGGTCGATTTCTTTTGTTTCGATTATCGTTTTCATAGATCCACTCAATCGGTTAATATCCTTAAATCGCCTATATCAATACCCTGTGCAATTCCAGACAATAACCCATCAAGGCGTCATTAAGTAATGATACGATTTTTATGTGAGTTTAAGAGTTTTTCCGATAAAACAATATGTAAAATTTAGATATGGAACAAATAGTTTGTATTAAAAAACATAAATATCTTATACTAAGTGGTGAGAACATGAGTCTACTAATTTAATTTATTAAAGTCAAAATTATTATGGTTTAATCAGAAAGATATGAATTAGACCATCTACGGTCGGTCTAATTAGTTAAAAAGTAAAGAAAATGTGAGTTTAATCGACCCGGTTCGTAAGAAAAGGTGGATCCAAAATATATTTAGTATATATAATGTCACATAGCGATTATTTATAAAAAAATCGTGACTCAGATTCAATTAGACGATTGACCGACGAATCTTCCGACCGGTTTCGCATACAAACACCCCACTGTGGACGGTCTAAGTCATAGGGTTACATCATGATTCCATTTTGTTATTACATATGTGTCAAGTTAATTACAATGTTCCAAAACATTATAGTAAGAGACACATGCAAGTACTGAGGCCTGTCCGGCCTGACAATCCTCGACCGTTGGATCAAGAATCTCGTACGTTCGTGGACGGTCCAAAATGGATCAACAGAAACAAAAACGTTGTCTGAAAACAGAGACCGAAGAGATACAGGAAAGCAAAATCACAAAGAAATAAAATAAAAAGGTTTTGAGAGCAATCCGGGTTCTATTCGTCTCCAACTCACCGAGTCACAACCGCCATTGACTCAGTAATAGGTTCATCATGAACAAGAGGCCGAGAATCGGACACGAAACGGCGGTGGTCGATGTTTGGCGGCGGGAGGTCGGCGAGCTTTCCACCAGGAACTTCGCGCACCGCCTCGGAGCATCCCAGGTAGATTGGTCGACCCTTTTGCTATTTCGCTGCCACAATTTCGATTCTTACTTGTTTTCGTTTCTGGGTTGTCGTGATTATTTCGATTTTGATGTTTTTGGGTTAATGGGTTGTTTATTGTGGGATTGGAAAGCTTAAATTCGTGTTAATGGCTGTTTTGCTTGTGAAATTGGTTTGGTTTAGTGACTAAGAGAGGGGTTTTGTTTGTTAATCAAGGATTGATTTGTAGTTCATATGCATTTGGTGTGTGGATTGAAGGAACTTGGACTATTTCATTGAGTTAGAGCACCTGCAATGCAAGACGAATGAATTGAGGGACGAATTCAACTGGCGAATCGGCTATCTCTGGGGGAAGGATTCATCGCCCTGTTTAATTCGCCTACCTTGTGGCCACTTCCTAGGCAACTCGTGGCTATTCGTTCGGATTCTCTTGGCTAATCGCCTCCAGCATTGTGGGAGGCTGGGCAAACCGGCCGGATTGGCCCGGGCTGATCGCCTCCAGTGGGATAATCTCATTGGAGATGTTCTTAGACTTAATTAGATTTGGAATTCAATGTTGATATGTTTGTCCAATTCAGACCTTCGAGCTCCTCGTAGCTCGTTGCTTCTCTAGCTTTGTTACCTCCAACGTTCAAATACAGCATTGAAACTCATAGTTTCTTCCCCCATTGTAACTTCGGAAAGGTGATTAAGAATGTTAATGCTCAGCATTGTTTATGACTTGATCATGATAAGTTGCACTTGAGGTTGGGTTGGGGCCTGTCGGGTGTGTGTTGATGTTCATTGAGATTTTCCTCCATTTGAGAGCTACAGTATTATTGAAGATCTCGAAGACTCGGTGTGTTTATAGGTAGATTACTAGTGATAGCCATTGGAATACTTTTTGACGGCTGAGATTAGGTTTGGAACTTCTAAAGTTCGAAACTTTGCAATCTAGAGTTAAGTTTCCAATCTACAATCCGACGGATGCATAGTTTTCAGTTTTCATTCCAGTTTTGGGTTTTCACCTGATTGTTAATCTATCCATATATATGCATATATGTTGTGAAGGTTGTGTGAACACATTCATGTTTCTGTTTCCTTATGTTGTTTGATTACACCAGGATCTTGTGCTCCGGCTCGATATCTACAAGAAACTCGATAAACACAAAGGTTGTGTGAACACAGTCAGCTTCAGTACAGGCGGTGACATACTAATCTCTGGCTCGGATGACAGGCGGGTGATCCTGTGGGATTGGGAAACCGGTCAAACCAAGCTTTCGTTTCATTCAGGTCACATTAACAATGTCTTTCATGCAAAGATCATGCCTTACACGAACGACCAAAGCATTGTTACTTGTGCTGCAGATGGCGATGTAATTTTGTATAGATCAGAATATTATGTTTCAAATTATTAAATTAAGGGATAAAAAGTATCATGAGATATTCACTTTCTTGCTAGTCGTAGCCCTCTTCTTTGTTAATTGCAAAAAAGTGCCCCGAGTTTGCCTTTTCGTCACACTTTGTGTCAAAATGCATTATCAAAGATGAGGACTACAAGTTGCAACAAGTGAATACATCAGGGTACTTTTTTGCAACTTCCCATAAATTAATGTTGTATTAAAGCTATGTTTGTTTGATATTTAGGTCAGACTTGCTCAGGTTCTGGATGGTGGTCAAGTGGAGATTTCATCGCTAGCCAAACATCGGGGAAGAGCACATAAATTGGCTATTGAGCCTGGAAGCCCTCACATATTATATACTTGTGGTGAAGATGGATTGGTTCAGCATGTGAGTTTATATTGTTTTATTTTAAACTTTTCAGGTTTATATTTTGGGTAATACGCACATTACTACCTTTATGAATTGGCCACACACATGACTGCATAGTAAATTTCCACAAGCACACTACTGCATAGTAAATTGTTCACATACATATATGATATATTACCCTGATGAATTTCCACAAACACATGACTGGATAGGAAATTTCCTTTCAAAAACTTACCGGTAACTGCACAAAATTGCCTTTATGAATTGCCCACGAACACATAACCTTATTGTAAAGTTTCCGCATACCCATGACTACCCTTATGAATTATCACGTGTCACCATCATACAATATAGGCGGAAAACATCAAAAAGAAATTGTTGTTTTTTCGTCACGTGACCTATTCAACTTGATTTTTGGAATCCTCCATGTAATCATGCTGAAACCGGAAGATTAAATGATGGGAATAAGTAGTCTTGGGATGTTGTAAAGTTATAAATTCACACGACGAAAAAACGATATATATTTTTAAAGTTTTCGTCTATTTCTGTGTGATAGTGACACAGAATTTAATAAGGGTAGTCATGTGTCATGAATTTTTTTACCATTTTGGACCGTTCATAAAGGTAGTTATGTTCAATTAACCGTTATATATATAGATTTGTAACATAGCTGCTATTGTCCCCCAGATTGATATCAGAACCAAGACTGCTACCGAACTTTTTATATGTCGTCCTGTTCACGAGGAAAGGAACTACAGGTCCATTATCCATCTAAACGCAATTGCAATCGAGCCAAGAAACCCAAATCACTTTGCAGTCGCGGGCTCGGACGAATATACCCGGCTCTACGACATCCGGAAATATAAATGGAACAGCTCAAGCGATTTCGGCCGTCCCGCCGATCACTTTTGTCCACCACATTTAGTGGAAGATCCTCAAGTTGGAATCACGGGATTGGCCTTCTCGGACATGAGCGAGCTTCTTGTGTCCTACAATGACGAGTTCATTTACCTTTACACCCTTGACATGGGTTTGGGACCCAATCCCGTTCCAGGTTCTCAGAGCGATGAAAGTGAAATTACATCAGATTTGGGCGCTGAAGAAAAGCTCACTCCCCGAGTTTATAGAGGGCATAGGAATTGTGAGACCGTTAAAGGTGTGAACTTTTTTGGGCCTAAATGCGAGTACGTTGTGAGCGGGTCTGACTGTGGTCGGATATTCATATGGAAGAAGAAAGATGGAGAGCTTATTCGGGTTATGGTGGGCGATAAGCATGTTGTGAACTGTATCGAGTCTCATCCTCATAGTACAGTTCTCGCGAGTAGTGGGATCGAGAATGACATCAAAATTTGGACCCCGAAAGCTATCGAGAGAGCGACTCTTCCTGAAAATATCGAACAGGTATAAAACACCCACTCTCTTAAGGGATAATTGCAATTTTGTACCCTGAGTTATTCACTTTTTTGCAACTTGTAGCCTTTTTTATAATTATAAAGAAAAATGTCCCGAACTTGTCTTTTTGTTATACTTCATATAAATCTATTTCAAAATGAAGATTTTACTTGAATTTAAATTTTAACCTCTCTTAATTTTTTCAATCCTTGATGTGAAAATTTGGAATATTTGTTTTTACTTATTATTTTTTAAATCTGAATTATAAGACTAGAATCATCATCATTACACAAATTGTAATAAAAAGAAAAGTTCAGTGTCCATTTTACAATTATAAAAGAAGAGGGCTACAAGTTGCAAAAAAAATATACCTGAACGACATAGGAGCTGAGTTTTTTCTACTGCTATTTGTTTTGAAAAAAGGTTATGATACCCGATCGACTACACTGGTTTGCCATGAGTGATGAGAGTGACGATGATGACACTTCTGATGATGACACTTCTGATGATGACGACGATGAAGATGATGACGAGGACAAGGACATTGAAGAATTTGACGGTGATGATGATGACGATGACGCTTCTGATGATGAAGAAGAAGATGATGACGACGAGGACAATAACATAGAAGATTTTGATGATGATGACGATGGTGATTGCAATGGCGACAACAAGACACGTGATAGAGATTGAGCTGAACCTTTTATTTGGTTGATATGTTGAATTGGTATGCTTTGATCCATGCTATTGATTCGAGTTGTGTTGCTTGCTTAGAATCGTTTTGCAAATGTTAGCAGTGAATGATCTTTTTTCTTGGTAAAATAGTTTCTGTAAATCCGTTATTTTTAATGAGAATTAGACATGAGTCAGTCCCATGATTTCGTTTCTTTTTAAATGATAGCTTTACCCTTTATATAATACATGTTTTAGTTTGTAATTTGGAACTCTTATATATACGTAAAAAAATATGTTGTCGTTTTGTATTGTCGGTGTCGTCCATGCCCCCCTCGCTCTGATTCCAGCTCTGCCGTCGAAGGTCGGCCACGAATTCCTCAGTTTCGTTGGTTGTTTTATTTTCCTATAAAGTCCCTTGCCGGAAGTTCGCCGCCAAAGATATTGTTGTCTTTGATAGCATGTGCGGTTCAGACTCTCTATCGACGGTTCATTTCGGAGCATTGATAAAAAATACCGACCTGATAGTTAGCATCTAAATACTACATCGTCCTGTTAAATAGCCACCATCTACTGGTTGTCCCATAAATTTCCGATGACGATCGATATATACGGTGCTTGTATTGTACCGTGCGTAAGTTTTATTAAGTTTAATGAAAAAAAAACTCGAAGAGCTTCTCTTACAAGCTTGGCCCATTTTGGTCTATTTCCTAGAGCTTCTCTAACAAGCTTGGCCCATTTTGGTCTAAATAAGACAGATCACAGCAACATTCTACTACCTTTCTCGAGCCTTTTCTAAGAGCGGAGTTGAGAGCAATTCATCTCCAACTCACCGAGTCACAACGCCATCGAACTCGGTCCCCGGTTCATCATGAGCAAGAGGCCGAAGCCCGGACACGAAACGGCGGCGGTGGTCGATGTTTGGCGGCGGGAGACCGGCGAGCTGTCCACCAGGAACTTCACGCGCCGCCTCGGAGCATCGGAGGTAGATTGATTGACCCCTTTCCTATATCACTGCCACCGTTTAGATTCTTACTTGTTTTTGTTCCTGTGTTTCGAATACTTCAATTCATTTTTTGCTTGTGAAATTGATTTGGTTTAGTCACAATGAGAGGGGTTTTGTTTGTTAATCAAGGATTAATGCAAAGTAGATACACACATCTATCTATTTAAGAGCAGGTGTTTTGAAAATACAAGCACAAATACAACGGTTAATTATCTTTAGTACCCATTTTCTATTGGTAACACTCTTTTAGTACCTAATGTATTGGCAACGTTCTGGACAACATTTTGGTTAAGTTTACGCCATTTTGATGATTTGTGACCAATTTACAAGGAGTATTAAATGATATGTGACCAATTCATAACATGTACTAAATGACAGTTACCAAAACGGAGGGACTGTTATTAAACGTTACAAAATGTAGGGGTACAAAAGGTAATTAACCCCAAATACAAATGAGAGGGGTTTTGTTTGTTAATCAAGGATTAATGCTTAAATTGATTTGGTTTAGTTACAATGAAAGGTTCGAATCTTACTAGATATATCTGTTTGAGAGTAGGTGTAGGTCTAGGTGAAGGTTAGAGGATAAGTTATAAAAAAATTGATCAGAGAAGTTTTATGTAAGCTCCCTTGAAATGGGTAAGGAGAATCTGCAAATTATATACAGAAAACATGAAAACGGAATGCAATAAAATGAACACAACTCAAAACCCAAACCAAACCCCTATTTGGATCGAAGGGAACTCCAACAACACACCATAGGCATCCTGGACCATTCGGAAACCAAAAAAATCAATTAAATTTGGCTTGATAGCCTTAGCAACCCCCCAAGCCGCTACCTGCACCTGCCCACCACAGGAGCTTCATTTCAACCCGAGCCTATTCTGAGCCAACCAAACCTCCCCAATCACTAAGGCACAAATCGGGTTCCAAATTTCTGCTTGAGCTGAAGGTGTTTAGAGCCGATATTTGAGAGCCCGAGCAAGTTTCTTTAGACTTAATTATGAGCTAATAGTCCCTCCTTTTGAAGGGTGTAAATTGTCAATTTTTTATCTACAAAACATAGTGTGTTAAGTTATCCAAAACCCGGTTATTATAAGATATTCACTTTTTGTTGCAAGTTGTAACTTCTTTTATTGCAAAAAAAGTAAAATTTCTGTATTTTTACTTATTATTTTAAAATTTATTTTTTCAAGGCTGTAATCGTTAATTTAAAACTAAGTTACACAAATGACAACAAAAACACAAGTTCATGACACTGTTTTATAAGAATTGAATAAGTCGGGATATTTTTTACATAGTTATCCCATTGAAAACATTATGTATTGTCTCGGAGTTTCCTTATGATGTGTACTTACATTGTTTAATACCAGGATTTTGTGCCCCGGCTCAACGTCTACAAGAAATTCCATAGACACGACGGTTGTGTGAACTCACTCAGCTTCAATACAGACGGTGACATACTAGTCTCTGGCTCGGATGACGGGCGGGTGACCCTATGGGATTGGGAAACTTGTCAAGCCAAGCTTTCATTCAATCTGGGTAGCACTCTGACTGAAGCGAAGATCATGCCTTACACAAACGACCGAAGCGTCGTTACTTGTGCTAGGGATGGCAAGGTAATCTCATTTAAATCAGAATGTTATGTTTCGAATTATTAAATTAAGAGAAAATCTCACAAAAAGTGTGCTGAACTTTGAATTTTTCTCACTTTGCTCTAATTAGGTAATGAATAAAGGAAGTTGATAGTACACGGATCTTGTTTTAGAGGCATCTTTGTCATTTTTGTGATGATACAGTAAATTGAGAAAAACTGAAAGATGAGTGTGGTTTGATAAGAAGATTTAAAAGTCGGAATAATTAAGTGAAAAATGGGACAAATTTAGTTTACTTTCATGAGATTATCCGTTAAATTAATGTCGTATTAAAGCTATGTTTGTTTGGTATTTAGGTCACACTTGCCCAGGTTTCGGATGGTGGTCGAGTTGAGCTTTCATCACTAACCAAACATAGGGGAGAAGCACTTGTGGCTATCGAGCGTGGAAGCCCTCACACATTGTATAGTTGTGGTGGATGTGGACCAATTCGACATGTGAGTTTATGTTGTTATATTTATACACTTTTCGGATTTATAATCTGGGTAATGTGCACATAACTATTTATATGAACTGTCTTGCATAAATGTGTCATGAACTTGTATTTTGTGTACTGTAAATTTGTTTCAAAATGACAATTTTATCCTCTAAAAAATAATAAAAGGAAAAAACAAAAAATCATTTATTTTCATCTTTCTTAAAGTTTTCTTTCTCATAGGACAAAAAATCTTTCTTGCATGTCTAATTCATGCATTAATGATTTTTTTTTTAATGATTGTCTATTATATATGATCTAAGGGATCTTATTGGTTGGTAGTTTGCACGATAAAGTCGGTTTCTCTTTGATAGAGACTTTAGATTAATATATGTATATATATTTGTAACATTGCTGCTTATTGTCTCTCAGATCGATCTCAGAACCAAAACCGCCACTGAACTTTTCACATCAGACATCAATCTACTTGCAATTGCAATCGATCCAATAAACCCGAATCGCATCGCGGTTGCGGGCTCGGAGGTATACACCCAACTCTACGATATCAGGAAATATGAACGGAACGGCTCGAGCGTTTCCTCCCGTCCCGCCGATCAATTTTGTCCTCCACATCTGGTGGGAAATCGTCTAGCTCAAATTACGGGATTGGCCTTTTCGGACATGAGCGAGCTTCTCGTGTCATACGTCGAAGACTACATTTACCTTTTTACCCTCGATATGAGCTTTGGGCCCGATCCCATTTCGGGCTCTCAAAAAACGGGCTCGGAGACGGAAGAAAAGCTCCCTCTCCAAGTTTATGAAGGGCATAAGCGTGCCGTGGGCTACGGAGATGGAGGCGTGCACTTTTTGGGGCCTAATTGTGAGTACGTTTTGAGCGGAGATGATACTGGCGGAATATATGTATGGAAGAAGAAGGGGGGTGAGCTTATTCGGATTATGGCGGGTGATGATGATCATGTTGCCCATTGTATCGAGCCTCATCCTCATGGTACAGCTCTCGCAAGTTCTGGGATAGAAGCTGATGATGATGATGATGTTGATGACGAAGATAATGACATTTTTTATGTCAGGATTTGGACCCCAGATGTTGTGGACTCTCAGGGTTTGTCTTGAGCGATGGTAATAAAATTGTGCAAGTTCCGGGGGAGATGGAGATGATGATGACATTTCCTATGTAAGGATTTGGACCCCGAAAAGTTCACGAAGAGACAACGAAGACGACGAAGATGATGATGACATTTCTTATGTCAGGATTTGGACCCCGGATGTTGTGAACTCTCAGCCTCAGGGTTTGTCTTAAGCGACGGTGATGAAATTATATAGCTGATAAATAATTTGGGTTGTATTGAGATTAGATCGTTGCGCTTCTGTCTGTGTTGTGTTGGGATCTGATTTATAGTAGTTATTATAAGAGCTTGGATACGTTTCTCTCGACTGATTAATGAAGTTTCTCTGATTGATTGCATGTTTTGGAGTGAGGTGGTGAGATGGGTTATCTAATATAAACTGAATTTGACTCTTTGGTTACATGTTGACTGTTAAATGTCAATGTTTTTTTTTAAAAAAAACGGGTGATGAGGAACTGTATTAGTAGTGCACGTCAAACCATATAAGTAGGACTAAAAAGTTTTGGGAACAGAATAAATTCGAGCCTCCTTTTGGGCACTCGACGCATATGAACCCGTAAAAATAACCTAGTTTATCTCCTAGACAAAGAATTAAATCCATACGTCCTACTTGTCCTAGAAACTGAAATAATCAAAAACAACATATTAAAAACATAATCCAAAACAGTATTGTAAACCAATAACAAAACATAAGCAACAAAAATAAACTGAGACGTCCGGTGTAGTCTTGTACCCCAAAATAAGATTTTCAGTCTCGGGTCGTGAAGTGTAGGCCACCATCCATCTAACCGTAGAGTCTAAGCAGTCTCATGGAGCTTGACAGAGCTGTTTTGCACCCCTCGTCAAATCCGATCATTCTTGACCACATACCACTTTGATATTGCATTATATCAGCCACAATCTGACTAACCAAAAAATAACGATATCACTCATTGTCTTAAAGTTAAAAGTGATCAATAAAATACGCTTGTATTTGTTGGTCAAGTTCAAGTTCCAAAGTATCAAAATTATGTCCGGTAACTATCATAACTTAATAATTTTGTACATGTGACCAATACATAAGGGTAATTTTTGACAATAAACCCACAAA
Source organism: Erodium maritimum (assembly GCA_963921825.1). Taxonomy (NCBI): domain Eukaryota; kingdom Viridiplantae; phylum Streptophyta; class Magnoliopsida; order Geraniales; family Geraniaceae; genus Erodium; species Erodium maritimum. Next base: position 62,174,208 of record OY997596.1, on the reverse strand, counting down.
CATAGAACCCGAATACCACTGTATAACTACTCCTTGTTAACTATACGTACCTAACATATTAAAGAAAAGGGAAAATTACACATAACCTCCCTTAGGATTGACTTATTTTCAGATAGCCCCCTTAACTATTTTTTTTTCATAGAACCCCCTTAACTTTATTTTTTTTTCAGTTTAGTCCGACGCTGTTAAATTTTGGACGGAAAATGACATGTGCTCCGCACATGCGATGATTTTTGAAAAAAAATGTCAAAAATGCTCTCACATAAAACCTACCCTAACCCTAAACAAACCCTACACCTCCCCCTTTCTCCCCTCATATCTCTTCACCACGCCACATATCTCTCTCCAATTTTCTCTCAAACTCCCACCTCCAGACCTCTCTCAACCATTTCCCATTTCATCTTCATCCTTGAACTCTGAATCAACGGCGGTTGTAGAAGACGGTCAACATGGAGGCCGCGACGGCGATGGATAGAGGCGGCGGCCAAAGGTGAAGACGTCGTCACCATAGGGGGTTCGTCCTTCTTCAGCTCGAACTCCGGCGATGGTGCCGGTCTGCAATGGTTTTGGGCATAGCCGAAATGGGGGATGTGGGTTTACTGAGATTTGTCTTTTCTTTTTGCAAATTAGTGAGGCAAGAAATTTTTTTTGGGGTTTTTTGTTTTGTTATGCTTGCCGGTTTTCATGGAGGTTTGGACTGAAATTTGGGGTTTTTTTGTTATGCTTGCCAATTTTCATGGATGGCTAAACTGAATTTTTTTTTATAATTGTCGGTTTTCATGGAGAGTTGGACTGAAATTTTGGGGTTTTGTTTTGGGTTTACTGAGATTTTTTTTTGTTGATTCTCGGTTTTATGAACTCAAATGTGCTTGAAATATTTGCTTGAAACTACTGCAAATCATTTTAGTTTTATGAATGGCCTGTTTTAGTTAATTAATCAAGGAATTAAATGTGAATTAGTTACTGATTTGATTTGGTTACTGGAAATGTGAGTTGGTTAGTGCAAATTTAGCTTGAAGTTCCAGTATGAAAAGGAGGAGGGAGAAATGGGTTTGGTGGATTGATTTTTGCGGTAATGGATGGTGGTGGTTTTGGGTGGTACTGGATGATGATTTTTTTTTTTATATGAATTGATAAAGAAATCAATACATCAAAAGGATAAGTAATGAAAAAAAAAGAGAATTAAAAGAAATCATATGTAAAATTAAGGAAATAAAAAAAGAAAGATTAGGAAACAAATTATAAAATTTAAGGAAATAATTAATGAAATTTAGAGACTAATTAAAAAGAATAAGATTAAAAAAGGAAATAATTAAATGAAATTGAAAAACTAATTAATAAAGATTAAGGTTAAAAAAAGGAAATAATTGAATGAAAATAAAGGAAATAAAGGAAGAGAATAAAAATTTAATAATAAAATTGAATCTGATTTTTTTACATATTTTTTAAAGTAAAATATTATTTTTTAAATTTAAATATAATATATATATATATATAAATCTATTTTGGAAAATAAAAAATCTGGAAAAAAAAGAATTAACAAAAAAAGATAAAAAATTAGTGATAAAAATAAACAAAAAAAACTTATTTTGAAATTCAGAAGAATGAATGACATAGTTTTGAAAATTTGATGGTTAATGAAGGGTATTTTAAACTTTTTACTTTTTTTGGATGAAAAATTAACGGAATTAGACTAAACTGAAAAAAGTAAACTTAAGGGGGTTCTATGAAGGAAAAAAATAGTTAAAGAGTATCTGAAAATAAGTCAATTCTAAGGGAGGTTATGTGCAATTTTCTCAAAACAGTGTTTTCTTCTTCCTCTTCTGCGTTCTGTCAGTGTCTAGGGCTCGAAACTTAACGCAAACAAAAATGGAGCAAGTGGTGGTGAAAGAAGAGCTTGTGTTGCCGACCCGCCTCAGTTTTAAGAAGACCCAGATGTACGAGAAGTACCCAAAAGGCCAATCGCGAGGGAGGCACTGGAAGCACCTCAAGCAGATCATTCAAGCCGAGAATTACCAGAGCTTTTCTCCGGAAGAACCCAATTGTAAGTCACCTTAGCTCAATCCTTTGTTTATCATTAATCATTATGGGTTTCGATTACAATCATCGTGCAATTGCATACTTTTCTGAAGATGGGTTGCTTTTGGATTCGTGGATGAGTGAGATTTGGAAGAGATTGAGAGAGGAGTGTGTGAGGAAGGTCTGGTTCATGGTTAAGTGTTCAAATTAGGGTCTTAAAGTTTAATATCTTGTTCATGATCACTGATTGCAATTGTGAGTCACCTCAGCTTCAATCCTTTGTTTATCGTTATGCGCTTCTATTACAATTATCGTGCAATTGCTTACTTTTCAGAAGGTGGATTGCTTTTGAATTCGTGGATGAGTGAGATTTGAAAGAGATTGAGAGAGGAGTGTGTGAGGAAAGTCTGGTTCATGGTTAAGTGATCAAATTAGGGTCTTAAAGTTTAATATCTTGTTTATAATCACTATTGCAATTGTTTATAATTATCATGCAATTGAGAGAGATGGAGAGGACTGTGTGAATAGGGTCTTGTTCATGGTTAAGTGATCGAATTAGGATCTTAAAGTTTTAAATATCTTGTTTATAGTCTCAGATTGCAAATGTTTATAGGTATCATGCAATTGCTGCGTATTGAGGTGATGGGTTGCTTTTGATTTCATGAATGAGTGAGATTTGTAAGAGATTGAGAGAGGACTCTGCGAGGAAGGTCTGATTCATGTTTAAGTGATCAAATTAGGGTCTTAAAGTTTAATATCTCGTTTATAATCACCGATTGTTTATGATTATCATGCAATTGCTGAGTATTGAGGTGATGGGTATCTTTTGATTTCATGAATGAGTGAGTTTTGTAAGAGATTGAGAGAGGACTGTGAAAGGGTTCTGGTTCATGGTTAAGAGATCAAACAGGCTCTTAGAGCAGCTCCAACTGTAGGCGAATCCGGAATTTGTCACCAGAAGTAGTATGGACGAAAGCCCGATGGCTATTTTCACTCGGCGAGTACTCTTACGCCATGTGTAGTATGGAATTAGTATTAGCTCAACCTGGGCTAATACTACTGTGGGACAGATTCTATTAGCCAACCTTTTTCGTTTTTTTCCTGTGAAATACCCGTTATATCTCGTTAGCTTAGCTCAGACTGGGGTAATACCACTGTGGGACAGTTTTTATTAACTCCTCTTTTTCGTTTTTTCGCAAGTGAAATACCAGTTATATCCCCTGTTAGCCTAGATTAGGCTAATACCACTATGGGACATTTTCTGTTAGTTCAGCCTTTTCCGTTGCTCTTCGATGGAATACCAGTTTTGTCCTTTGTTAGCATACACTGCGCTAATACCACTGTGGAACAAGCGGACAGCTTCTATTAGCCCAGTTTTTTTCTCTCCGGGAAACTAACGGTTATACCCCTATTAAACCAGACTGGATTAGCACTTTTGGAGATGTTCTTAAAGCTAAAAGTCTCATTCATAATCATTAATCACAGGTTGCACAGTTTTGGATTGTTCAATTATCATGTAATTGTTGAGTATTTAGAAGACGGGTTGCTTCTGTGTTCACGAATGAGTGAAAGTTGAAAGAGATGGAGAGGGCTTTGTGAAAGGGTAAGGTTCGTGGTTAAGTAATCAAATAGGCTCTTAACATTAAACATCTCATTCATAATCATTAGTCACTTATTGCACAGTTTTCAGTTCTTCACTCATCATGCAATTGCGCTATGTTTAAGTCCAAACTGCATGTTGATCCTTAATGTTCAGAAGATGTTTTTTTCTCCATTCTTAGTGTTTTGAAATCAATGTTGATCGATGGCTCATTTGGTCTGACTTTTATATATCGGATCTTGTTTTGTAGATGTCAATATTGAATCTCCGCCCTCTATGCATCCATGCAAGAGAATATGTGATATAACTGGGTTCATGGTATGTGCCTACTTTGCATAAGAACATGACTGATTCGATATAGCTGTGTCGAAGATTTTTATAGTGGTAATTGCAGAAAAAGTATAACGAGATATTTACTTTTTGTAAATTGTATCCCCCTTCTTTGATAATTGCAAAATAAATGTCATGAACTTGTCTCTTTGTTGCAATTTGTTTTAAAATGACGATTTCACCCTTTAGATTTTTTAAAAATTAAGAAAAAAAAATCATAATTTTCACCTCCCAATTTTTTTTCGTTCTTTGGATATTGAAAGAGATGAAAATTTTGGATTTTTTTGCTTATTGTTTTTAAAGGGTAAAATTGTTATTTTCAAACAAATTTACAGAATGTGCAACAAAAAAAACAAGTTGATATCATTTTTTTACAACTATCAAAGAACAAAAATACAACTTACAAAAAGCGAATACCTCGATACTTTTATCATCCTTTTTTATGTACTTATTATCTGAGTGCTCAGAATAATCGGGCTAATCGTCGCCTACACTGTTGGAGGCTCGACGAATAATCATCAAGCAGGGGCTAATCCCATTCTGGGTGCTCTTGGGAAGTGTTCTTTCCCTGATTTTCAAGTTCATGAATATGGGCCTGTGTATATGCATCCCACGGGCATACATTTGGGCCCAACAAGGCCCAGGCTGCCTCAGAAATATGCTTTGTTTTTCATTCTTCTCTGTGCAAATGATTTGGTGGTTTATGGTGCAGGCGCCTTACTATGATCCGAGGACCAATCTACGGTACGCAAGCACCCAAGTCTTCAGGATCGTGAGGTCTCTGCCTAATGAACACGTGCAGAAATATTTGGGCCTGAGAAATGCAGCAGTTGTTTTGAGGTGAATTGGGTCGAGGTGTCCATACTAGGCCCATTTTCTCAATTAAAGCCCATCTTGCCATTATAGATACTACTCGAGCTAGATTCTTTTGAAAGCCGTTGACTTTAAGCATTGTGGCACATATGATACATTTATCACATCATCAATATCGATTTAATAGCGAATGTAGAGTTTTTAGATGGGTCGGGTATTTAGAGTTAGGTTGACGTATCACTTACACCCACGTCTAGCTCTTTCCATCTTTAGTCGAGAATGTTAAACTCGTTTTCTAAAAGAAGTAACAAGACAAGGCTTTTTGTTGGTTTATTAGGAAAGCCCATCCTACGTTTGTCTTCAAATTGGTAAAGGGTTAATCACCTTTAGTAACCCTTAAATAGTGGTAACACTTTTCTAGTTATCTGATGTAGGTATTAAATATTCTGTTATCAATATGTAAGGATATTAAATAATCTGTGACTAATTAAATGATATTTATCAAAACATAAGGACTTATTACAAAATATAGGAACACAAAAATATGTTATTAATAAAAAAAAGTACAAAAAATAATTAATCCATTGATAAATCCTGTTTTTACCCCTAGGGCCAATGGAAGGGAGCCACGTGCACACCACAGAAGTCACCTTCATTTCCCGAACTCTAGACACTGTCTTAATCCAAAATTCTCAACGAAAGACCCATAAAAAAAAAACTAGCATAAAGCTTCGATTTTGTTCTCCGTAGCCTCTCTTCATCTCCGATCATGCACAAGCCAAAGCCAAACCAACCGTTAACCGCCAACTACCTCGTACCCGACAAAACCAACAACGGCCACGCCCATCCGGACATAGAGATGATAACGGTCACGTCCGTGACCTTCACGAGCCTCCACGACCTGATCCCGGCGGCGTCCACGCCACCTGTCACGCCGGCGACCCACACCATCAAAAACCCGCTAGTCAAGCAAGCCGCGCTCTCGTACCTCCACCCCATGCCGGCGTCTCCGGCCGCCGGAGACGGCGGCGTTTTCGGGACTCTGAGAAACATGGTGTCGAGTTGTGAGCCGTGCGGGTGCTTCACGTGGCTGACCCGTGTTGTCTCCGGCAACCAGGAACGAGTACGAGGATGGATCGGAGACGATGAGATTAAGCGTTGACTGAGTACATAGTAAGCTTCGTTTGTTTTTATTTCGGAGCTCACCGTTGACCGACATATTGAATTTCGGGTTTTCAAAATGTATGTACGTTTACTTTGGCGTTCTGCATTGTTTTTTTTTTTTTTTTGCAAGACCCTGACGTGTAATCGTCGGTAATATCATATAGGAATGCTAAATAGTCAATGACTGACATTTTCTATGAGACAACATAAACAAAAACAGTGCCTGTCGGCAACGAATGTTCCACCGGACTACGTGGCGTTCGTACAACTGAGTCAACGTGTTTTATGTTAGAAAAAGTGGATTTAGGTTCGAGATTCATATGTTAATATGTCTGTTTGAACTTTTAAATTTTTTGATTAATTTTTTTGATAGTTGAAGGTCCAATTATAGAGTTATATTTTAATACACGTCCTCGCTTACAAGCCCGTGGGTTGGAGGTGAATTATTCATAAGAGAGAGATGAGCCCATTGAGATGAATGATAAGGCTGACCCATTTTGGGCAAATTTGATAAATAGATAAAAAAATAGAATTTTTATAGAGACTGGGGTTTGAACCCGGGTCCGTGAGGTGCCAAACTCTAATACCATATTAGAGACTCAACTCAACTAAAAGCTCAAACTAATAATTGAATGCACAATTATAGAGTTATATTCTAACAGTATAATGTAAAATTACACAATGCGGAACCGATCATTTTGGGAGAGATCAAGTTCGGAACAAAAAACGAAACCAAACACGGAGAGAAACCAAACTTCCTCAAACAACCACACCCGATCAAAGAACCTATCCACCAATGATCGACCAAGGCACACAAAAAACCCTGCAAAAAACCCACCACCCGCCTATGATGATGAACATGCTCACCGACGATCATTTTAGAGTAGAGCGATGCAATTACCTCTATATGTTTTTAAAAAGATCTTATTCATTTCTACGATCATCGACGTTGCCACTCGTGATTTAGATCGGGAAGAAGAGTGTTGGCTGTAGAGGTGTTTACTAATTGAGGTCTCTGTCGTGTTATGGTCTCTGTATCGTGACCCTCATCCTCTAAATCCCCGTTACTCTAGTTTGAACATTATGAACCACCAAACTAAAAAATATTTTTTTTCCATTCTCCGGGCTTTGAATTTTCGGCCTCACAAAGGCCTAAAATCAAATACTCATGTCTGCCCAACCCATTCCTACAAAAATCGGTCCCGACCAATGTAATTGGCAATAAATAAACGGCCATTTTTATGACAAATTGGTGCCAGTGTGTAGATTTTAGAACCAGAACTCATTGATCCGTTACACTGGAAGAATCGCCGATCCAATTAACCAACCGATTACCAACATACATCTACCTTATATTACATTTAAATGATTTAATACCTCGTTTATTATGTCCTTTAAATTTAACATCAAAAAATAAAATTCAACTACATTTTCCACCTACTTACGTTTAATCATGATTCTTTTCCTAAGTTTTGTTTTGTCTCACGTTGTTGTATTTCATTTGAAAAATTGTTCTATATTGTCATTAGTATTTCATAATTACAAAATTACATATAAGCCATCCTCCTTCTCCACCGCCCTCTCACTCTCGGAGATGCTACGAGTTACTGTTCCCTCCTCGTGCCCTCTCTCGACTTCCAGATCTCCATCTCCTTCTACCAGCAGCAGAGGTAAGCTTATGGATCCTCGACCCTTTTCTTCTTCTCCATTATTCCTCTACTCAGCTCAGATCAACTCCAATTTCTCTGCAATTTCTGCTGTCTCGATTTCCCCCTTTTGGGTTTGTTCTTCGATTCTCGATTCTCTTCTGTGCGATTTCGAATAGGCATTTCAGAGTAGGAATTAGGAAACGATGCTGTAGAATCTACACTGGGCTTAGTCGAGTGAAGTGTTGAATCTGTAGATTTTACAAATTGGGCATTATGGTTTGTGCATCGCATCTGTGGAGAATGAGGTGATTTGTTTTGTTAATCCTATGAGATTTGAGTTATTGCGTGATTTGAGTGGTGAGTGTTATACAATTTTGTTAAATTTTAGTTGGGTTTAGCTAAATGTGATTGTGTTTGTTAGGAAATTCTGGTGAAGTATATACCATGATACTGTTGTGCTTGCTGGGTGAGCTAGGTTTTGGAAAAGTGTGTCTTTATGCTGATTATATAACCAAGTAAAACATAGGGATAGTTGCATAAACTTGAGGTGAACTATGCTTGTTTTGTAAAAACTATGGGTGAACTAATGATTTTTTTTTTCTGCAAAAGACGTCCTCAAACTATTTTCTGTTTGCAAATCCATGAACGTTTTTTTTGTAAGAATTCGGAAGTACCCCTGCAAAAGTGTATACATAAGGGTTACAAATTGCAAAATACGTATACATTAGGGTTACAAATTGAAAAACACATATAATGCAAAGGGAAAAACTGTCATTTCTAAAAAAAATGAAGTCACGTGACTAACTTCCGTTAAAGACATAAAATCAAAATAGCTAGGGGATGTCATTTGCAAAAAAGAAAAAAGAAATAGTTCACCAATAGTATTTGCAAAACGTGCATGGTTCACCACAAGTTTTTGCAATTATCCCTAAAACATACTTGGTCATACTCATGAGCACTGTTGATGCTGCTAAAGTTCATTTGAGAGCTTTACTTTGTTGGGTTTGAAAGATCATGAACACAAATAACTAGAAACAAAATGATAAATGTTACAGTAAAATTTCTTCTTCAGTGGCACCATGTCGAAAATTTGATAAGTAATAGTTAATGAACAAAAAACAGAAATGGCACCGTGAGATACAGACATAATCGTGTTATAGAGAAGAAAAAAAAATCCGTAGTTCAGTCTAATTACAAGTGAAACACATGGACAACCCAGTGTAGCTAAATGACATATTCCCTTTATTTTATATATATTTTAAAAATAATAAAAACTAAGAAGAGATATTAAGTTAATTTGATGATGATGCAGATGTTGAGGGAGGAGGATTTTCTCCCAAAGATTACACGATGCAGATCGTTTGGAAGAGGGGCTTTATACGGTTGATTCTTGTTGGAGGCATCTTGTGGATGCTCCTTGTTCTTGTTGTACTGCTATTTCATGTTTGGTCTTGTCAGTCCTCCCTCGCTTTCTTTTCAGGTAACTATGCATAATATGAAGGGATAATTACATAAAAGTACCCTGAGGTATTCGCTTTTTTGCAACTTGTAGCCCTCTTCTTTGATAATTGCATAAAAGTGCCACAAACTTGTCTTTTTGTTGCACTTTGTTTCAAACGACAGGTTTGCCCTTGGAAATTTGAATTTTTAAAGATACAAAACAAAGAGGAAGAAAATTAAGGAATATGAAACGACAGGTTTGCCCAAGTTTTCATATCCCTTAAATTTCTTACTCTTTGCAAGGTACAAAACAAAGAGGAAGAAAATTAAGGAATATGAAAATTTAGATTTTTTGTTTTGTTTTTTACTTATTATTTTTTAGATCTAAATTATAAGGGTAAAATCATCATTTTATACAAATTACAAAAAGAAAGACAAGTTCAGGGTACTTTTTTTATATAAAAAATGATGGCCACAACTTGCAAAAAGTGAATCCCTCAAGATACTTTTTTTTTGCAATTATCCCTGATATGAATTTTGCGGTCTTAATCTGCTTATGGTTCTGACATAATACTTTGGCTTTCTTGTTGCTTGTAGTTCTTTGTAGGAGAGAAAGTAAAGTATTTATAATGTTAGACACAATGGGACTTGTACCAAAACCACAACACCGTAAGATATCTATATCTTGATCTTTCAACTGAAGTATAGATCATGATTCGTTATAAAATCATTGATATCGGGTGTTGCATGATGGATTAGGTTGTCCGATTCCCTTTGCATATGACCCTGACAAAATAGCTATTCCAAACGAAAAATTTCCCGATAAAATCGTCAAAAAGCTATCATTTGTTACGGAAGATGAGCTTCAGAGTAATGGGTCACAAGCATCCCCACTATTTGGAGGTCATCAAGGTTGGTCAGAAAGAGAGGAAAGTTTTAAACTAAAGCCATCCATGAAGGTAAATCTGATGTCAAGTTTAGCTTATTTATCGTTGTCTTGATGCAATAACGGTTTTATTTATATATTTATCAGATATATCACACACCTATACGATTATACTTAGGTGTGTGAAATAAAACATGCATCAATTACTTTGTTATGTTTTAGGGTTAATTAGACTTGGTTACGCCTAAAGTTTACACGTTTTTCACATGGCTACACCTGAGTTCCAAATTCGTTTTGCAGGTAACCTAGGTTTCGTAAAAAATCACATAGCTCTTTTTTGCTAGAAAATGGAAAAATGTCCTTGACCGTAATATCAAGGAATGCCATTTGTGTGTTTAATAGTTTCATGTTTTAAGGGAGTCTTTTGACATCTAATCAAAATGTTTGAGGTTGTTGCTGTCTTTTTTGAGTTTAGGATCAATGGCATTTTCATCATTCTTTGGTGAAAAAGAGCTTTGTGATTTTTTTTGAAAATACGGTAGCTACCAAATGAATTTGGAACTTAATATTGAAGACACGGTAGATTTTTCTGCCGGAAAATGACAAAAATGTCTTCAACCATAATGTCAAAGAAGCCTTTCACATCTACTCAACCGTTTGAGGTAAGCTTTTTAGTGTGTGTTTTTAATTGTATTATCTTTCAAGGAGTCTTTTCACACCTCCTCAACCGTAGTTATATATTCTTTTTTTAGCTCAAGGGAGTTCTCGTCATTTAAAAAAAAAAGAGCTATGTGTGATAAATGTGACAACTCAGGTGTAGCTAAGTGTAATTAACCTGATGTTTCATTCTCTTCAGGTGCACTGCGGATTTATGCAAGGTGGCGGAGCCGAAATGGCGCCAAGAGACATCGACTACGTCAAAAAATGTAGATTCGTGGTTGCTTCCGGTATTTTTGACGGGTATGATGTACCTCATCAGCCTACAAACATAAGCTCCCGTTCCAAGGAGCTCTTCTGTTTCCTTATGGTGATCGATGAGGTGTCTCATGATTTCATAAAAGAAAACGTTACTATCAGAGAAGACGACAATGGAGGCCAATGGGTGGGCTTGTGGCGCCTCATTCCCCTGAAACATCCACCGTACGATGAACCCAGAAGGAACGGGAAGGTTCCCAAGATTTTGACCCACCGGTTGTTCCCTCAAGCACGGTATAGCATTTGGATTGATGGCAAGATGGAGTTGATAGCTGATCCGTTGCTGATGCTAGAAAGGTATGTTTCGAATCTGTTTTGTAGTTGTCTTTTTCTTGTTATAGACTAATCTTTCGTTTCATGGTTGGGAATTGTAAGTCCGTGACAGAAAAGTTATGGAGGGTTCAAGTTAGGGATAATTGCGAAAAAGTACCCTTAGGTATTCATTTTTTGCTACCAGTAGCCCTTTTTGTTTGATAATTGCAAAAAAAGTACCATGAACTTGTCTTTTTGTTGCAATTTGTATGAAAATGACGAGTTAATCTGTACAATTTAGATTTAAATAATAATGAGTAAAAAACAAAAAAATCAAATTTTCATATGCTTTTATTTTCTTCTGTTTTGAAGCATAAAGAGCAACAAAATTTTGGATTTTTTTGTTCTTTAATTATTATTTTTAAAATTTCTGAGGGAAAATCATCATTTTTATACAAATGCAACAAAAAGACAAGTTCAGAACACCTTTTTACAATTATCAAAGAAAAGAGCTAAAAGTTGTAAAAGAAAGTGAATACCTCAGTGTACTTTTTTTGAAATTATCCTTTTAAGTGACAGATGTTGGGGTTTGGTTGACATAAGTAGTTGCAAGGCTCTATGAAGATGGTGGTTTGGACTAACCCTTCATTTCACATACTATGAAGTAGCAATCCAAATGTTCAAGGAAAAACATGTTGATAAGCAGAATGTTAGTTTAATTAGGGTTAATTGTACTTAACTACCTTTATAGATTGCCTACAAACACATGACACCATAGTAAGTTTTCCACAATACATGACTACCCTTACTATTGTGTCACCATCGTACAGAATAGATGGAAACCATCAATTTTTTTATTTGTTTGTCAAATGAGTTTAAAATTTTATAATATCCAAAAACTACTCATTCCCATCCTTTAATCTTCTGAGGATTTCGAGAACGAAACTTTATATGGGTGATTTAATCTTCTGTTTTCAACATGATTATGTGGGAACTTTACTATGGGTTCACGTGTTCATGCTGCAATTTACTCTTTATCGTATTAGTAGTAAATTTCTCTTACAATATATCCAATTTACAGATATTTATGGCGTGGTAAACATACGTTTGCCATAGCTCAGCACAAGCATCATCGCAACATATACGAGGAAGCTGATTCGAACAAGCGAAGGAAGCGATATGCTCGACCACTTATCGATCTCCAAATGAAGATATACCGATACGAAGGATTGGAGCCGTGGAGTCCAACGAAGAGAACTGTCAGCGGTAAGAAGGAAACTATATAGAGAGAAAAAAAAGAAAGAGAAAATCTCACTCTGCTATCCCAAAGTATGCACTACTCTCAATGAACTACTTTTTAAGTTTAAAAAGTTTGACATCCTCTTGAAGATTTTTAGTCTTGTTTGCCTCTGTTTCGTTCAGCTCTTGAGTGTGAATGACGAAAACACCCTGTGTGAAAAAAGAGGGTATTTTCATCGTTTCACACCCAAAAGTTGTCGGAAGTAGGGTAAATTGAGATTTAAAAAAACTTATGGCATTGTCAAAAACTTAGGGGTAGTTGATTGAGAAAGGTGCATACTTAAGGGTAGCCGAGTGAGATTATATCTTTCTCTATATATACAGGGGCTCTAAACTGTTCTTTAAATGTAAATTGTAAATTCATCTGGTCATTAGATCAAATGGATCCAACGGCCATGCTTTTTAGGGGGTTTAATATAAAAATAGATTCAAAGGTTATGCATATTTACAATTCATGTTATTTATGATTTGTTTGAATCTGGACCATCAATTATACTTGATCTAATGGCTCATACGTCTGCCTTTACAATTTACATTTTAAAATTGAGTTTCCGGTTGATTGTATGCCTATATATATATGATCATTGTTATGCATCTGTTTGATAAAAAATGTTTTTTTTTGTTTGTAAAATACAGATGTGCCTGAAGGAGCTGTGATCATACGGGAACATACAGCTTTGACGAACTTGTTCAGTTGCTTATGGTTCAACGAGGTTGATTTCTTCACTCCCCGAGACCAGTTGAGTTTCGGGTATGTTGCATATAGGTTAGGAGAGTCGTTCGATTTCTTTATGTTCCCGAATTGCGAGTACAATTCCTTGTTTATACTGCACCCGCACACACGGGAACATTCTTCTAAGATCGAGTGGGTGAAGTCGTTGAACGAGTTCAACGGGAACGGTAGCAGTTTACGGGAGAGTAGGGGAGGGTTAGGGTTGTGGACTCCATACCCTGGAGATCTTGACTCTGTTCAACTCCCAACTGTTGTAAGAACATCTAAAGCAGGTTGAAGTTGTGTCGTGTTGTGTTGATCTTCATTGATTTCCACAAATTTGTTCATGATGTTTTGATCCTTCACTAGGGTTTGTACTGATTTCTTGTGAGACAAGTTATAAGTGGTATTGCTGAGTGATAAGCAATCTATCAATACCAGGTTTTGTGCCAAGTTTGTGTGAGGAACAAATGGGAGGCTACTAAGTAGCAATGGCAATGGTTGCATGTTTCTAGGACTGTAACGAGTTATTCGAAATCGATTCACTAAATATTCCGCTCAAGTTCGTTATAATAGAGTTTGAGCTGAATTTAAGGTCCAGATCGGGTTTAATAAGCTTACGAACCTAACATTTCGAGGTTCGATAATCCCACCAGTCAATTCGATTACCATTTATTTTAATCTGTTGTGAAATCTTAATGAACTGAGCGGGGTCTAATCAATTTCAATATTTAATATTTGTAGTGAAAAAGCTAAATGAATCGAGTTGAGTCGAATTGAATTTCATATCCAAGCTGATCTTGAACTTTAAGTATATAAACTCGTGTGAATTCAATCTAAGATTTTTTTTTGCCGGACTATGCCCCAAGTTAAGCTCAATTCAATTTGTTTACCCATAATGATAGAAAAATATTTTCTCAACAGGCAAAATAATAAATAATAATTTTAAAAAATAGCTAAAACTTGAACATCAAGTATCACAAAAGGCCTCACAGTTTCCAGCAGCTCTAAGTCTCAGTTCCGGGAGAAAAATCCACACCCAAGAACATAAATAGACATCACAGCAATGAATCAAAATTACAGACCTAAAACCCGATAAAAATATCGAGTCTCCTATAAGCTGAAGGGATTTGAACGCAGGGACTTGAAACCGAGAACCATTATTGTTCTTGCTAAAGATTCAAAACCATTTATTAATTAGAGGCATCTCGGCTGTAGAACTGGTCAAGGGTCTTTGCTGGGATACGGTGGAGAAGTTCACGGGGGAATATGCGAAGCAGAGACCACGCCAGGTCAAGGGACTGGAAGATGTTACGGGTGTCATAGGCTCCTTGTGCAACAAACTTCCTCTCGAATTTGTCCAAGAACTCCAAGTACAGCTGTTGAATAATAATCAGAGGTGAGTTTTGTTAAGGAAAATTTATTTTGGCTTTGCAGCGTAATTAACAAAATTGTTGTGGGGTTAAGAGAGGATAATTGACATACCAGGTCCTCGGAAGAAAGTGCTTCTTCTCCGACCACAGCTTTCATCGCCTGAACATCCTTTCCAATGGCGTAATTTGCATAAAGCTGGTGGTGGAAATTGTAAAATTGAAGAAAAAGGAGGTTAATGACTAAACATCATCTTAATCAGACAATTAATATGCATATATACAGAGCAATGATCAAGTAAAACTTTATATGTGGGCAATACATAATGCATTCTAAAGTTGGGTGGGCAATTCATAACGTATTCTATAGTTGTGTGGGCAATACTTCTGGGTAGTTTTTGACAATTAACCTGTTACGTTTTTCTAACGAAAGTAGGTGGACAAGACTTTAGTGTAGCCTAAAAGCGTGGACAAAACTTTAGGTATGCTTTCGTTTGTGGACAATACCTTAGGGTAGTTTTTGACAATTAACCCTTGAAATTTTTAAAAGGCAACGATTCACTCATTTATTAATGACATTTTTGTAATTTCTGAAACTATCTACTCCTAAAATTTTAGTTTTCACCTGATTGTTACTCTCTCTAAATATATATATGCTATATATATTAACAGTACCTGGTTGGACACATCAGAGTGGTCCTTGCGGGTCATGCCCTCACCAATGGCACTCTGCAAAGTTACAGACAATACAAGTTAGAAATGATTATATACTTGCAATATTTCCTTCCAAGTATTAAGTTTGGTTCTGGGTTTCTATGCATCATCACCTTCATCAAACGAGAGAGGGAAGGGAGGACATTGATGGGCGGATTTATCTGTCTATTGTAGAGCTGCCGATCAATATATATCTGCCCCTCCGTGATATAGCCCGTTAGATCCGGAGTGGGATGAGTAATATCTGCCCCAATAGAGAACTCAAATTCAGGCCCAACATATATGAGAGAACATTGTGGTTGTGGCTTAGGGATGTCTTACCATCATTTGGCATGGTTAAAATTGGAATTTGGGTGATGGAGCCTTTGCGCCCTTCAATTCGTCCAGCACGTTCGTATATTGTCGCCAGATCGGTGTACATATACCCAGGATATCCACGCCTTCCCGGCACTTCCTCCCGAGCAGCAGATACCTGCAAACATAATTGAATATCCTAAAATCAGAATCACAAAAGGTTAAAGGGATAGACACAATCTTCTATTTATCGTTCTGGTAAAACAGTGTCAAGTGAACTTCCTCATCTCTTTGAGGTCAATGGTTAGAATCCCACTGGGTCACCTACTTAGGAGTCGAGTAGGTGTTGGGTTAGGTTAGGGGCTAACCTCTAGTCATTGTCCTGGTAAAAGAGTGATGTAAGTCTACTGGGGTTGGCCTAGTGATCAAGTGAGCTCTTTCGCCTCCTTGAGGTCAGTCAAAGTCCGAATCCCAGTGGGTCACATCTATATAGGAGGGCGAACTTGGGGCTAACTAGGTGAAAGAGTAGCTTTTTGGCACTTATTAGGATTTTCTCTCTCCTTGGCCAATAGCTTAGTGACACCAGGCGATTCACACCTATTGAGATAGTTTCCACTGTGGGAGAGGGATATTAACCCCCAGTTCCCCCCAAATCGTCTTGAAGAAGGCTATATGCTCTTAGGAGCAGGCGTGGGGTTAGGTTAGAGGTTAACCTCTGGTCAACTTAGGCTAGGATTAGATTAATATTTACTGCTTTATTGCTGATAAAAGGGTGTGAAGTAAAGGCATTGATAAATCATGTTACCTCACGAAGAGCATCGGCATATGAACTCATATCCGTAAGGATGACAAGAACGTGCTTCCCACATTCATACGCTAAATACTCCGCAGTAGTAAGAGCAATACGAGGAGTGATGATACGTTCGATTGTAGGATCATTGGCCTGAAAAAAGATAACAAAACAAAAAATTAGAAACAAACCCAATTGCCCCATAAATCAGTTGCTAAAAACAAATACACCCTAACATGGCTTATGTGCCGAATAAAACATACCAGGTTTAGGAACAGGGTCACTCTCTCCATCGATCCGTTCTCCTCAAAATCACGTTTGAAAAACTGAGCCGTCTCCATGTTTACTCCCATGGCAGCAAACACGATGGCAAAATTGTCCTCTTCTCCATCCTGCCAGTTCATATGTTAGGAGAAGCATTTCAGCAGTAGAAAAAAAAAAGGATTCATACAAAATCTAGGAGAAAAGGTATAGAAGTCAGCAAAATAAAAGATCAATCCTTTCTTGCTTTTGCATTTGGGGGCCACATCAAATCATATAACCTTAACTAGAAATACTTGAAGGGCTAGGACATGTAACTAAAGTTATTACGGTGTATGAATTATTCCAACTGTACCTGCATAAGGTTATCGGTCTTCTCCAACCGCTTCACCAAACCCGCCTGACGGCAAATCTGAGCAGCTATTTCATTATGGGGCAGACCAGCAGCAGAAAAAAGAGGAATTTTCTGTCCCCTAGCAATGGAGTTCATGACATCAATTGTTGATATTCCCGTTTGTATCATCTCTTCGGGATATGTTCTCTCACTGGGATTAATTGAACTACCTGAAGATGACACAATAATATTGTTCAAATTTAAAAGAAACACAATGTCAATAATTTTTTTTTGATCAATGGGGAAATCCTACTCTACCCTAGTCTAATTCCTAGATCAACCCAAGTGGGCACAACACAATGTCAATAATTTATACCATTATAAGATCACTTACCAGATATATCCAAGTAAGCCTCGGGCAATATAGGAGGACCGTTATCAATGGGTTTTCCAGATCCATTAAAAATACGCCCAAGCATATCCAATGAGACGGGTGTTTTCAGAACCTGTGCAACAAGGCCATGAAAGGGTTTGAGCATAATGAATGCATCTGATAGCTAATAGTATATGCAGCTAAATTATTAAAAGTTGAATACACAAAGTAAGCAATCTCTACATTTCATTCTTGTTGCTATAGAAAATATAATTATAGAAAATGTATACCTCTCCAGTAAATTGCACGGTTGTGTATTTGTTGTCAATCCCGGATGTTCCCTCGAAAACCTGACCAAAACAAAAACTGATAAGTAAATGAAACAAAAATGCAGTAAATTCATCACAGATTCTGAATTGGAAAAAAAAACTAAGAATGCCCAATAGTAATCACCTGAACAACAGCTTTTTCACCATCAACTTCTAGGACTTGACCACGGCGAGTCGTCCCATCTCCCAAACGAATATTAACGATTTCTTGATATTTAGGTCCCTGATACAACCAGAAAACATGTTAACCAGAAATTTAGGAGAGAAAATAATTCAGAACACACAAAGATAATGTGTTCATAAAGATTGGCGAAAACCGAAAATGATAGTAGAAAGAAGAAGAGCTTACCTTGACTTTATCAAGAATAACCAGTGGTCCAGCAACTCCAGAGACAGTTCTATATTCTGCAATGTTAGAAGAATTAAAACATAAATAAGGAAGAAGTTGGGATCTTGATCAATAGTTGATCAACCATTCACAATCACCATCAGAGTTCTCAGTAGCTTCATCGATATTCGATTACTTGCACGATAAACAACAGTAACAGTGATCTAAATTACTCGAACAAGCTGAAAAGTCGATTTTACTGGAGGCCAAAACATTCCTCCAAAGCAATATGCAATAAAATCATCATTTGTTCACAGCAAAAAACTACACTGGTAATTGAAAATTTGAAACATGAAATCAATCAATGACCGCTTCATTGATATTCCATTACTTGCACAATAAACAACAATAACAGCGATATAAATTACTCGAACCAGCTGAAAAGTCATTTTTCTGGAGGCTAAAACATCCATCTAAAGTAATATGCAATAAATCATCAATTGTTAGCAAAAAAAAAAAACAACACTGATGATTGAAAATTTGAAACATGAATTCAATCAATCACCAAGGATCACATACTCAACCAGACCTTACCCAATAAAATCACAATGCATAAACAAACAATAAATAAATCTACAAACATACCCATGCCGATCTCCAGATTTCCCTCATCCATGTCCGTACCGTTTTTCTCCACACCCATTATCAACCTTCAAAACAAACACAATCAATTCAGCATCAAAACTACAATTTCGACACATTCGCCACAATCAAATCATCGCAAACAGGAACAAAAAAAACCCCATATCCCGCATCAATCCTGTTTGGCTGCCGAGAAACGGAACCAACAAATCCCGATTCAGCTAAACTACATAAAGCTCAATTGAGCCATTAACGCGCGAAAAACTCATCGACCCAACAAAATTAAACCAAACGAACACAACGGGGAGGCCCGTGAAATCGAAGAAATTACTGAAAATCAATTCGAAAATCGAGAAATCGCAAATGATAACCGAGCTGATTGATGAGATGCTCCGGAGGATTTGGAAATCGAAGGCCTCGAATTCGATTCAAATCGAGTACCCAACAAATGAAACGAAGATCGAGATCGATGAACAGAAACTGAAATGGATCTGGAAACGAAACCAACCTTTTGATCGCCGAGGACGAGAGAGAGATTTGGGCTCTACGAGAGAAGGAACAGACTGTGAGATCTGATGGACTCGTAAATAAAAACAGAATTAAAACATATTAATAACACCAATAATATCACAATATACCCGGAAAAAAATAAAATTCATAATAAATGATCATTATGGTAATAAGACCAGACGACACGTGCATCTCCTGACAACAGGTTTTGTCCGGTCCTGACGTGGCGAGTTCTGATTGGGTGTCTTATTTTTAATTTAATCATATATCAAATAATTGAGCTCCTTAAAATCTATTTATTTTCATCTACATGGACCTCATGTCAACATCATAAATAACACATCAACTGATTTATTTTTCTTTTAACCCAATATAATTATTAATATTTGAGAATATACTTATCTACATATATCAATATGCTTTAAAATTTTGTTTTAAAAAATCAAATAAAACAAAAAAGATTAGATTCTAACTCCACCACAAACATGATTAATTAGTGGTTTGGTGAAAAGATGGATTATTAAGCCACTTTCAACCTACAAAAGTTCTTACCTCAAAAAAAACCTACAAAAGAACTTTGGATGCAAATTGTCTTTAATATATTGTGATTAAATATAAGACTACCAAATTAATTTATTTAAAAAGTATAACAATGTTTATAAAAAAAAATTGAAATTGAGAAGAATTCTAATTTTGATTATAAAAATGATATTTTATAAAATAAAATGAGAACATGATATGATAATTGTATGTTGTTTTTAAATTTATTTATACTTTTCTTATACCAATGTGTTTGAAAGAAATTTTTTTAGCATGTAATTAGTACTTTTATGCTGATTTTTAGCTTATTATTTAAATAGTTCAATAAACTGGTTAAGTTAGTGTTTTTCCTAAATTTCATAGCAATAAATCAAGGGTCTTATAAAGGATAATGATATATTTGTCACATTTATGAAGAATCCCAATAAAATTATGTAGGCTCTATCCATACATCTTGTGTTCTTAAACAAAAAGTATTAGTAATTTTCACCCTTATACTTTTTTTCTTTTATTGAAATACATCCCTATACTTTCTTTAATTTACATCACATATCACAAAATTAGATATATAAAAAAAACTATTTACTTTTAATAAAATATTAATATATTATATTCAATAGATATATTTTGCAAATATATAATATTTTAGAGACTTTTTTTTATATAAATTATATTTTAGTGTAAGATAAAAATAACATTTATAAAATTTTGGGTGGTATATTACAAGACACACGACTTATTTTGAACAAAAAATGTAATGGTTCATTGACAATATAAATTATAAAAATATAAAAGTATAAATTACTAACACATTTTGTATAGGGATATAAATGGTAAAAACTGAACATATCAAGGTCATATTTTGTAATTATCCTTCTGCATATATGTACTTAAAAATTCGGGTTAAATACCGAAACTTATCTTTAAGTATTGGACACGAACATTACACTACCCAACGTTTCAAAATGACAAATGCAACACCTTAAAAATGGACGAAATATTTTATTTTGTTAATCATATGACCTCAAGTGTCATATAATGGATGGTAAAATGACATTTTCCCCCTTAAATATTTGACCTCTGTATATTTTATAAGGAACAATAACGAGAGTAAATGATAATGTTCCTTATAAAATGTATACAGGTCAAATAATTAAGAGAAAATGTCATTTTCATATCCATTATATGACGAGGCATATGACTAACATAACGGAATATTTTGTTAAAAACTACTAATAAAATCGTATTATCAATACTTATCATAGTGTATTTGTCATTTTGAAATATTGAATAACATAATGTTTGTGGCCAATACTTAAGAGGATGTTTTTATATTTAACCCTACAAATTAACTATTAAAACATAGGTAGACCAACACCTGAGTCACACAGAACCAATCAAAGCCTGAAACCAACCCCAACTTCTCTCTCGAGTCTCTTCAACAGTAGCCTCTCGTTCTCCGAAAATGGCTGCCGCGCTCTCGGCCCGGTCCAACCGCCTCGTCCCCGGTCCGCCCCTTCCCTCGCCGCCGCTCAACCAACCCATCTCTCGTCCCTCCGCGAGACCCACCAAGAGCACGCCGTGGAGGATCCTGGTGGCGCCCCCCAGGCGCACATTAGCCACCGTCGCCAGGGCCGCCGACGACTCGGCGCCGTTCGAGATGTCCGTCGAGAACGCCTTGCTTCTGCTCGGCGTCTCCGAGGACGCATCGTTCGAGGAAGTGCTCCGAGCTAAGAATTCGATCGTCGCGAGCATTATTGATGACCAGGAAGCGATTGCGCAGGTCAGATTTGTTTTTTTTGCTGGTTCAGTGTCTTTTCCATCGAATTTCGTGTGATTTTTAGAGAATTTTGAAGTTTCGATTGCTGGATTTTGATGGGTTTTGTGATTTTTCTTGTGGGTATGTATGATTTACCATTTGAGCTTCTGTGAATTCGATCGTTTTGTTGTGGGGATCATGGTGCGTTTCGGTTGTACTCGAAGCTTTTGAATCGCTATGTTGAGCTGTTGAGAGTCTTCAAGTTTTGCTTAGGTAGCAAGTTGGTGTAATTATCTGGTTTGAGTTGATTTTGATTTTGGATTGCTATTTTGATTTCCTTTTGTTCATGAGGTGGGTTTAAAGTTTGATTTATTGTGTAGATCAACCAATTTTAGAAACTACAATTGATTAATGCTTCATGACAAAGATTATGAAGTAGGAGATATGGAATTATAGATTACATTTGCAGGCATTTATTTGTGGGATGATTGCAAAAAAGTACCCCGAGGTATCCACTTTTTGCAACTTGTAGTCATCTTCTTTGATAATAGCCAAAAAAAAAGTGGGATGAACTTGTTAATCAAAATTTTCGTATCCCTTAAATTCTTACTCTTTGCATGGTACAAGGAGGAAGAAAACAAAGGGATATGAAAATTTGGATTTTTTTTTGTTTTTTAGTTTTTACTTTCTAAATCTAAATTATAAGGGTAAAATCATCATTTCATGCAAATTGCAACAAAAGACAAGTTCATGGAACTTTTTTACAATCATCAAAGAAGAGGGCTACAGGTTGCAAATAGTGAATGCCGTAGGGTGATTTTTTGCATTTATCCCTAGAATGTATCATCTCCTTAACCTGTGGTTAGTTCTATTTTAGGTTGAGGCTGCATACGACATGTTGCTTATGCGGAGCTTAAATCAGCGCCGAGCTGGAAAAGTTGTGAATAGTAGCATCCTCTATGCCGATGTCAAACCTGTAAATACCGTCGGGATAGGATCAATGCCTCCATGGCTACAAACTAACATTAGGAACCCACTCATTTCGGTTGAAACGCCATCAACTAGTGATTTGGGCATACAAGCTGGAGTGTATGGAGCTATGATTGCCTTGACTTATGTAAATGGAACTTCCACATCTTCTAGGGTTCTTGATGCCGGAGCTGATGTTCCCGGGCTGATCTTAGCCACTAGCTTTGGTGCTTCCTTGTACTTCTTGACCAAAAAGAACGTGAAGTTAGGTAAGAAGCTTTGTTTTTATCTTTCTAATTTGAAGGAACATATTTTTTTAGTTTTATGGTACGACTTAACATAGGGATAAATTGCAAAAAAAGTAGCTTGAGGTATTCATTTTTTTTTGTAACTTGTAGCCCTCTTCTTCGATAGTTACAATTCATAAAGGTAGTTATGTGCAATTAACCATTTTTTTGTTGTAATGACGATTAAAGTAGGTGTTGTTAGTTACTAACATAATCAAATATTGGTAAAGTGATTAGTCTCATACCAGATGATTGATGCTGATATTTATCTTACAGGTCCGATCATATCTCACCCTGCCTTTTTAAGTGGTTTCTTCTAGAAGGAACATCTTGATCGAAACCCAAAAGAAAATATCGAGTTTGAAAATGATCTTTCTTCCCTAAAAGTCACTTATCCACTTGATAGTTTCCACTCATCTAGCAAGATAAGAGCTAATAATGTTGTTCGTGTGTTTTAAGGACTTTTAAAGCATGTTAAGACTTACCCGAGTCTGTGAGCTCCCACTAAGATAACAAAAAAAATTATATCGGGTTTATTTTCTGGTTATCTTGTGCAGGTAAGGCCGTGGTAGTTACAGTGGGCGGGCTTGTGGCAGGAGCAGTGGTGGGATCCGCCATTGAGAACTTGTTGCAGGTCGATATTGTCCCGTTCTTGGGCCTTCACTCTCCTGCAGCGGTAGTCAGTGAAGTTATACTCGTTTCTCAGTTCCTCGTCTCTCTGTACTTGAGGTAGGCCCGAGAAAAGATTGTAATTGTAACTTTTAGTATGAAAATGTATAATTAGCTGTCTAGATTATCATAATCAAGGATTTTCAGGGTGTATATCATTGCATATTGTACAAAACTATTAACAACTATATCAAAGATCGATTTGGTAGCTTCTGTATTTGAGATTGCTCTGGTTTTTCTTGGACTGGAATCTTTAGGATGATTGTTTGGCTACTCAGATTGCTCTGGTTTTCCTAGAAAGCATTTTCTTGCCCAAGAAAAGAAAAGAAAATGAAGCTCATTTGAGCCAGTTTTGGCTGGAAGAGCTATGAATCAAATCATGCTATGTGCTGCTCCAAAAGTCTCACTTCCTAGATGAGCAACTTGTTTACTTGGACTTTCCCAATAAACAAACAGGGGTCAACTAGAAAATTACAAATTGACCTGGTTATCATTTGTGATTCTTCTGGTTTTTCTTTTGCTGCAATCCTCAGAATGATTGTTTGGCTATGCAGATTCCTCTGGTTTTCCTGGAAAGCATTTTCTTGCCCAAGAAAAGAAAATGATAGGAAGCTAATTTAAGCTATGAATTAAATCATGTTATCCTTCTTCAAAAGTCTCATGGGCTTTGCCTACTTTGAGCTTCCCCCTCCACTGTTTTCTTGGCCACTTTCCCAAGAAACAAACAAGGGTCAACTTCAAATTTACAAAACTGTAAGCAACCATGAAACAAACCTAATACACAACAAACCTATGTCAAAACAAAAACAATCGTCTCCAAATCAAACCTGCTAAAAATAAATCAAATCTGTCTCAGCGAGCTGCTTCGACAATTCAATATACAGATTACACTACAGAACAGAGAAAATCATGCACAAACCATTGTCATCTGCTTCCATCTTCAACCTCCGAGCCCTCTATGAACGAAACTTTCTCAGCATTCTCACTGTACATCACAAGATCATCGTACATTTTGTAAGAAGCTTTCGAGAACTCTGTCAATGATTCAAAAACAGAACAAAACCCGGTCTGAAACCCGTTTAAGGTTATCCTCTGTGTCTCTTGGACATGACTATGATGTTTCTCCTTCTCCACATCAAGCCTTCTCCTAAACATCTCCAAATATTCTTTCTTATCAGTCACGTGCTCGTGCTCGTTTCCATGAGCCAAATCTGTTTCAGATTTCGAATCAGATACTTGCGCGTGAAGAAACCTATTCTCCATCTTTTGAAAACCCAAAACCCTCCTATCTAGTTCCTTAGCTAAGCTCTCAACCTTCCTCTTCTGCTCCTTCTCCTTCCCTTGTTGGGCCCACAAGGCCCGCACGTCTTTTGCAAAGCTTTTCAACGAATACGTCACTGCCTTTTCGGGTAAATTCTCCATCGAGCCCAACCAGTCGTGGCAGATCACGAGCAATGGAGGCCCATTGGCCCGATAAGGCCCAGGCCCAGGCCCAGTCGAGTTCCTGCTTCTTGAGTAGAGCTCAACTTCAGGAACCAGGAACTTGCTCAACCAACCGTTAAGAGCATCTACATAAGCTCTCTGTGATGTGATGTAATCTACAAAGCACGCTCGCCAGTTCTGAAGCTCTGCTTCGAGCTGGAGCGTTGCAAGGCGATGAGAGTCGTTACTGAACTTCCCGTATGAGGGACAAGCAAAGGTTTTGACTTCTTTAAGGATCTTGTTCTGTGTTTCATGGGCCTCTAACATGATTCTCCATGTTTGTGTCAAGCTGCAAAAACAAAGACCAATGAACTCAAAACTCGATAGATTAAGGCGCTCAATTAAAAAAAGAGAAATTGGAAAAAAGTACCCCGAAGTATTCATTTTTTAGTAACTTGTAACTCTCTTCTTTGATAATTGCAAAAAAGAGTCTTGAACTTGTCTTTTTGTTGCAGTTTGAATAAATTTGTTTTAAAATGACTATTTTACCCTTTAAAATTTAAAAATTAATAGTTAAAGAACAAAAAAAATCTATTTTTACATGATATGAAATTTTGATTTTTTTTGTTTTTTCTTGCTATTTTTTAAATAAAAATTGTGAGGGTAAAATCGTTATTTTTATACTAATTGCAACAAAAGACAAGTTCATGGTACTTTTTTGTAATTATCAAAGAAGAGGGCTAGCAAAAAATGAATACCTCGGAGTACTTTTTTGAAATCATCCATTCAAAAAATCAACTTTTTTTACCCTTTCAAGAGCTCAATGATCTGAGGTTGAAGCTCTTCGTCTCTCAGCTTCTGAATCCTCATTGAGATCGACTCAGCACTTCGAATTGCAACCAAGATCCTTGCATATAAATCCTTAACAGAAACTCGGGTTTTGTCCATAGTGAGCTCATCATCTCCTCTCACATCCTGGTTTCTTAGCCTCGAACACTTCTTCTCATAAATCTTCCTCGTGCTATCTCCAGCCTAAGGACACAACATGAGACACAAGGTTTCAGGCAACATCAACTCAACAACGTTGTTCAGACAACCTCGTTCGGTATTTATTTACCTTAACCTCCTCGAAAAGCTTCTTCTCCCAAGCGTAAAGCCTCCCGAGTGTGAGTGAATGGCTTCCCGAACTCATCCCTCCATAGTCATCGAAAAGATCATTTCTATTCTTACCCTCTGATGACCATGTTGAGGAGCTTTTGGAGCTTGATGCCACAAGGCTCTTGCACGATGAAGTTGATCGGTGCCACGTTATTGCCTGGATGAGCTTGGTTGAGTTCTCTGCAAAACCGATCAAGAAGTGAATATAAGAACCTATTGAATTGTCAAACACAAACATACCTATTGAAACACAAACGTAAGATTCAAACATCTATGTCCCATGATCAATGAGCTCCATTGGAGCTAACCAAGGATTGATCATAAGTACCTATTGAAATGTCAAAGCTCTCCACATATTGAAAGCAACCAAACAAAATGGCATGTTGAGCCCCACAACTCAGTTCTTTTATCAGGCTGATAAAAGAGTGTACCAATTGTAGAAGAATTGAAAAGGACAAAAGCCTAAAGGTACAGATAAGAGACAAACAAGAAATCTTGAGAAGACCCAAATCAATATTAACATGAAACTTCATATCCAAAAAGCAGAATCAAAAAGACCAATATGGTGAAACAAAAGATTCTCACCAAAATTTAACTAGAATTTGAATCTAAAAGCTATGTAAAGCTAAACCACATGGTAAAGTTGAAAACTTTACACCTAGAGAATTAAGAAATCAATGAGAACCCAACAAAACCCAATATCACAAACTTAAAAAAGTAACCATTTTTGTGAACAAATAGGGGGAAAAGGTTAAAGACCCACCTCTGATTTCCTCCAAACCAGATTGCAAATGAACCCTGTTAGCCTCAAGCATCTTTGAAACATCCTTGCCAGAATCATAAGCCTTGATGAAATAGTCTTCAATGTCCTTCAAAGCTTCCAAGAGCTCTCTCCCCTTTTCTGGTGGATCCATAACTGTGAGACCCTTTTGCTCTCCTTGGCTTACATTATCATTGTTTCCATCAACAGGCTTCACCATTTCAGCTCCATGACTGTCCTCAACATCACCATTTTGTTCTTCACCCACCATGACCTCTTCTCTGTCTCCTTCTTCCTCCTCCAGCTCTGGGATCCCCTCTTGCTCCCTCACAACCCTCAAATCATCATCTAAGCTCCTCTGGTACCCTCCAATGACCTCAGGCCTCATTCCATCAAATGGGTTGAAAAAATCCCACCCAAAGTCTTTCTGTGGTGATGCCATTGGAGGAGGTGGAGCCATGGGAGGAGCAGTGGCCATAGGCATGAAGTAGTACCCACAACTCTGTTGTTGCTCATGTTCTTGCCTGTGGCTATGGAGAAGATCCTCTTGACACTCCTCTGAGCACTCAGAGCCAGAGCTAGAAACTGTTGAAGACCCACAAGGCATGGCTTCTTCTGTGGGCTCAGAGGGGGCTTGTTGGAGGAACTTAGGGTTTGTGGTGACATTTTCAGAGGGAGGAGAAGGAGGGCAAGGAGGAGGGAAGGTGATGAGGAAAGGGGAGGAAGGAGAAGAATGGCGAGCTACAAAGAGCTTGGTGGCTGCAGCAACAGCATAGAGAGATTTACAGTACCTGCAATGTGACTCTGCAAGTGCATATCTCCTCTCCACAGCTAGCTTCAGGAGGCGCTTTCTCTCTCTACAAATGGACACAACCTCTTCTTCTTCCTCTAGCTTGGAGGCAACACAGCCCATCTCTCCCTCTCTCTCTCCTCACTCCTAATGGCTAAAGTTATATGGGTTTTTTTGCTCCAATGGGTTGATATTGCAAAAGGGTCTAGAGGAATGTGAAAAAGAAAAGATGGGTCTTTTTCTTTTTGGTGTAGAAAAGGAGGGGGTTTTTTGCCCCAAAACAAGAGAATGTAGGTTCAGTTTCAGTAGTGATTTTGGCCTTAAACACAGTGTTTAAACACAGCCCAGTTACAAAAAAACCTTACTTTCTGCTATAAACAATGGAGCTATTGATGTTGGAGAAGAAGAAGAACCCATACCAGACCTCAAACCCAGCTCTATTTTTGCACTGATGAAATGGGTTTTAAGTTTTAAGAGCTAATGAAGCTGGAGATGATGGTGTTTGGGGAGAGAGAAAGTAGTGACATAGAGGGTTTAAGGGGCTCGAGAAAGGAGAGAGAGAGAGAGAGTTCTTGTGTCTGGTAATGTTGTACTGGAACAAGTCACAACAGTAGCAGCCTATGAATCTAATCTAAATTCTGGTTTCATTTCTGCTAAATCTTGTAACAGAGATTGTAATATTATATAGTATATACAATACAATATCTTGGAAGTGGATGTGCAGAAGAAGAGTGAGGAAAAAGAGGAGTCAAACCAAACCTTTGTGTTGTGGCAGTAAATGTAAATAAAATGGTAAAAGTGGTAGAGAGAGAGAGAGAGAGTCACTACTCAGAACCATTATAGCAAGCAGATGCAAATTGCCACAGAAAAGAGAGCAGAGAAAGGCTGAGAAGAGTCTTGTCTTGTCCTTTGCTTTGTGTGGTGGTGCCACTTTCACTTCTCCTATTGGCCTTTCACTTATTTTTTCTTCTTCTTCCTTCTTTTAAGATATAATATTAGGTTTTTACCATGTTGTTAAGCAATGGTAGTTATAAAAACCCTATCTTGATTATAATAATTAGAGTATAATTGTCTCTTAACTTGTGTATTATTGTTACATGGTTGAATCATCTTAACTGCCATGATCTCTCTGATCATCACATTGTAATAGGGTTCCTGAGATGTATTTTTAAAACATTTAATTTACATCAATCATTACTCTTCAAATTTTGAGTTTTCTGATATTTGATCAACCAAAACATCAAAATTTTAAGTTTTTTAGTGTTAAGAAAGTCAAAGAAAAGTATTGCAAACATTTTTTTTGAACAAAAAAAATTGAGTATTATGAAATATGATTTTTATAATTAATCTTGTGAATAAAAATCATGTTTTGTAAATCATTATTAGTAATCATAAAATAATAGAACAAGACTTAAAACAAAACAAAACAAAAACATTTGGATTATATTTATGGGGTAATACAATGGATTACATAATGGCTATTTTAATAATTGTTTATTACCCTTGGAATGGGACTTTAACCCATAATGGCATTGTAAATTGAGCCACAAAGTGTAGGGTTGTACCATAAATACAATATATTAATCTGATAGAGGATTGAAATGTGATGGAACCATAACACAACACACAAGGGTTTTATGGGTTAGTGAGAATATGCCCTGTCAACCCCTGACATTGAAGGGAGAGAGAGAGAGAGACTTGATCTCTTTCTCTCTCTAAAACCCTCCTTGAAAAGCTCTAATTTCTCTTCATCCCCAAGGTTGCAAGTCCAAGCCATTAATGCACACATCCAAGGAGATGTAGAAGAAGTAATGGTGAATCTTCAGTTCAGTTCATGGTGCATTCATGGTGTTGGAGCTGCAGCACCTTTGGTAAGGGAGTAAATGAGGGGCAATTTGGTAAAAAAAAAGTGATTTTTGATAAATAGGGGGTAATTTTCTCTTCTGGGGCGAATGATTTATTGTCAACGGCGAATCCAATTCGTCAAGAAAAAAATAGTAGCGGGTGAATGCTACTCTAAACGAATATGTATTTTTCGATAGATTCTTTGGACTAACGGGTATCTTAGACTACTATTATTTTAAACATCATCAGTTTTTGTAATTATCCATTTTTGAATGCTGAATCTGATCAGAAAAAGTAATGTAAACTGTTTTAGAACCTTTTGAACACCATTTGTAAATATTGAGCCTCTTTCATATGAATCAAATGACACCAAGTACTTAGTTCTTACCACTCACAACAAATCTACCTTAAACTTGGCTAAGAAACCACATAGAAATACCTTTAACACGCTCAAAACTCGTACCAACATTGGATTGTCTCTATCAGATGATCCCAATTCTGTCATATGCTGCAAAAACCTGCATGGACATTGTAAATTGAAAAGAGCAAAACAACGAATAACTAAGAACAAAAACTTAATTTCCAGGTCATACAATTTACAAAGCCCGAGTCAACCAGAGGCGTAAGAAAAAAGGAACAAAATCAATGGAAGTGGTAAAGGGATCGCCATCGTCCCAAGAGGAATAACTATAATAACTGTCACCTTGAACTTCTCTTCTTCGCTTGATATGCAAGTATTAGTTAAAAAAAGATACAGTGTAGATCAAAGAATCGAAGGGGCCAGAGAGTTGTGAGGTAGGCTGATTCCACCTCCTTTCACCGAAACTGTAGGGAACTTGACAGAGGTCGTGAGGTTAGAGTCGAGGAACATGACTACTACGGTGATGTCATCGTGGAAATGGCGGCGGACGCCACGGTCAATCTTCTTCAAGTCCGAATACCTCACTTCCCTCTTCTTTGCTGCTTCTTGCAGAGCTGCTTTCACTAGCCTCCTTGCACTTCCCTGATTCAGTTTGAAAATGGAGTTTCAATTTCTCGTCTGACGTAGACTTATGTTATGTACAACATTAAACATAATGCTGTTTAGCAGAGCATGCATCAAGACAAGGTAGCAAGGAAAGTGGTTTGAACATTCTTGTAACAAAAATACAAGTACAGGACAGGGTAGTCTTTTACAATTATCAGAGAAGAGGGATAAAGTTACAAACAATGAATACCTCAGGCTACTTTTTAGCAATTATCCCATAAAAAATTAATTAAAAAATCAGAAACAATTAAAGAATTACATTTACATTACACGCAAAAAGAAGAATTTTTATTTTTTGAATTTTTTATTCCAAGTGGCATTTTAGGAAGAAGAAAACGGGCCTCATGTGACTCGCACGTGACCTATATTCAGCCCGTTATGACAAGCGGTGCAAAAAATTGACACATACCCGTGCGACATTTTTTTAATCTATAGATGTATTCATCTGTAGTTTTTAGCTATATATATGTAGTCATGTATTTGTGGACAATTCATTACCGCAGTCATCTGCAATCAACAAAAAATAGTATATACTATAAAAACAAATACTAGTGCAATATGTATCTTACGCTGCGTGGATGGTTTTGAACTATATCAACCGCCTCCTTGTTGGTAAGGTGCTCCCAAAGCCCGTCAGATGCAAATATTACAAACTGGTCATGAGGCTGCAATTCGTGCACTGTAATCGATGGATCTGCACTCAATATGGGCTTTTTGAAAGGCTCACGAAGGCGAAACTTAGCATACAATGGTTCTCTATTGAACTCGGATTTTTTTAAATATACATCGCCAATAGATCTAGAGATCTGCAACACATATTCGACAAAAAAAATATGAATCAAGATGTATGAAGAACAAATTTATTGACCATCAGTGCTTGTAAGGGTAAAAAGGTGGCTGTGAAAAAAATTGAAGAGAAAGTCTTCAAATAACACTTAAAAATTTAGAAATAAATTTATTTTTTATTTTAATTCAAGAAAAGTTTTTGTATATTTTAGAAGATAAGCTGAGACTTTTTTTTAGTAAAAAAATCACTTTTTTCATTCAATGGCAAAACCAGCATTTAGAAAAAATGGAGAAATCACGTGCGCGTCACCTGACCAAATTTACCCTTTTCTGTTAAACATGACCTGATGGTGCAAAAAAATATTGTTCACAGTACCAACTTGCAAAAAATGTAAACAACTGTCAATTTTTGCAATTATCTTATCATAAAATGACCAAAAGGGTACCATAGAAACAAAAGAATTACCTGTATGATGCCCTTAACGCGCCACACGTTGTGCTTCAACACTACAATGTGAGGGTCTTCGGGGTGCATAGAATGCAACTCTTGTCTTATAGACTCGATACTTGCATTGTGCTCGGTCGAGAGCTGAATGGGCAAAACTTCCCCAGTCGCCTTCACAACTCGACCCAAGACTGCTCGGGAATCGCCAAGGTTGGCAATGTAGAGTATTTCGCCACAGACAACACCGGCTAAACAGCACGATCCAACGGCTGCGATCTGAGGCTTGATAGGCCATTGTTTGGTAACAAGTGAGAGGAAACCTTCTTCTGTTGCTTGGAATGCCTTTCTTATTACATCTGGTGACATTGATTGTTGCTCGGAAGTGAACCCTGAAACAGCAACAACAAAAATCAGAAACAGAATAATCATTGCACATTACTACCTTTATGAATTACCTGCAAACACCTGATCCCATGGTAAAAATTTTTGTGCCACCATAGAACAAAGAAGACCGGAACCATAAAAAAATTTGTTTTTATTTTCGTCAAGTGAGTGTAAATTTGAAAATATCCCCAAACTACTCACTCTCACGCTTTACTCTTATGATTTCAATTCGATTCCGTTCTCAAGATTCTTCATGGAACCATATTGAAATCGGAAGATTAAAGGATGAGAATGAGTAGTTAGGGATATTATACAATTTTAAACTCACATAAAAGCCACACAAATCATATTTTCATGGTTGCCTCTATTTTGTATGATGCTGACACGTGAAAATTCATAAGGTTAGTCACGTGCTTGCGGAAAATTTATTGTGGGGTCATGTGTTTGAGGGCAATTCATAAAGGTAGTTGTGTGTAATTAACCTTATATACTAGCGTTTGCTACACAAACACCTTACCTTAATCGTATGACCCATAGAATCACAATTATGTAGCAACCAATACGATATAACACACACGAGCTCCATTTTTTAACAAACATGGCAAATGAAGGTACTTAAACATTAAGGTTTAAGGTTTACAATAAAGAACATGTGACTCACTCTTAAGATGAGGAAATAGATGCTCGTTGACATAGCGTGAAGTCTCGGGGCCTCCATGGCCGTCATAGACACCAACAAAGGTACCATAAGGGCCAGACTCATGTAAACTCAAGCTACCCGATTCGAGCTGGCTCTGATCCTCGAGTAAATTATTAGCCTGAACCACAGCCATGGAGAATTCACCATTGAAGTGCTGCCCAATATCTTTGTACCATAACAGCCCCTCTTGGCGACCTCCAGTGTCTGAACCCGTGTGAACGTACCGATCTGACCTTGGCCCGAAACAGGCCTTCAAAAAGTTCATCAACCCTGATAACATCCCTCATCTCATCAAAACAACCCCCAGGATCCTCCACATTTGTCGAAGACCATCACAAACCGACTCTGAACCTCAAAGTTTCATAGGCTTCAATTCGATTAACTATACTCCACAGCACAATGAGCAAGCACTACAACAAGAACAGCTGCAGGATAAGCATGAATTCAATAGTTTTAACAAATCAGAAGCTAATAGCAGCTTTTTATGTTCCATTGAATCAGGAATTGAACCCTGACAGGCATGGATTAGGTCCTAGAATGTGAAACCCATATGGGTTTAAGTGCTTAACAATTAACAACCCTTTGTATTGAACACAATCCAATACACAACAAAAGGGTTCTGGGGTTGAAACTTGAAAGGGAAATAATCACTCAAAGCCAACTGTTCTTCAATTTTCCTCAGAAAGTCCAACTTAAAATCAACATTACCCAGCTCAATTCAATCTCCTGATTCCCAGAAAACACAGTTCAAAAAACACCCAAATGGACAGAAACAGCATAGAAAAACAATAAACTCACCTAGAATCTGATCGGTTGCTGAAATCAACAACCCAACACAGCACTAAGCTCCAGAGTAGTTGATGAAGAGAGAGATCTGGAGAAGGAGCAAAAAGCTCATATGGGTGTCACCAGAAAAACAGATCTGTGGATCCAAATCGAATCAACATGGAAACACGGAGGTGGGTTCGTGTAGTTTTCGTCTAATCTTCAAGTGGGTGATGATGATGAAGTAGCTATAAAGGAGAGAAGCGAATTGGGTGTTTTTTTTCAGAGAGAGTCCATGTGAAGAAGATTGGGCGAGCTCAAAACAAAACCCTCTCTCTCTCAACAGACAAGCCCCATAAAAGACCAACCATGGAGAGCTTGGAGCCAGCAAAGCAGAGGTCCAGCCATGGGCTCCACACCACTATGGTGTAAGAGTGAGAAAGTGGAGAGAGAGAGAGAGTCAATGAAGCTACGTGGAGGAGTGTTTCTGTGTTCTCGGGTTCTTAGAGTTCGGATGCAACTGGGCTCCTGTGGTGACACGTATTTTATCTTATCTTGATCGTTATTGGTGGACGAAACCAATATCCACTTGGTCTCGACACGTGTCGTGTCCTGGATGTGACAGCACGAACGCTCTGTGCCTCGAGGACTGATTTGACTCTGGGCCCTTCAAGCAGAGCAAGTGAACAAAGCCCGATCCAAAGTGTCCAAAATGTATTTAATTATATTTATTTTGATGTGAATAGATATTGTTCACAACTACATTTATTTTTATAAATTCAGGATAATCGTATCAAAATAATTTAGAATTTCAATGTGAATTTCATGCCTTCTATATGGTCGTAACTTTTTTAAAGACGAGTGTTTGTTATATATGATTTTTTAGTTTCGGAGTAGATGGATGGTGACCTATACTTCTGACCTATGTTTTTATAATACTTATGTTAGTGTTTAACGATATGTGTAAAAGAAAAGAGTCATTATAAGTTTATTGTCATATTTCTTTGTTCATTCGAAAAAATTATGGATTATGTTAATTGGTCTTCAAAAAACCGTTACCAACTGAGAAAGATGATGGTAAATACTTGATAAAAGTCTTACTATATTCATTATAA
Organism: Erodium maritimum; assembly: GCA_963921825.1. Lineage (NCBI taxonomy): Eukaryota > Viridiplantae > Streptophyta > Magnoliopsida > Geraniales > Geraniaceae > Erodium > Erodium maritimum. The sequence continues at coordinate 62,139,703 of OY997596.1, read as the reverse complement.
ATTTGGGGTTTGTGATTAATAACCAAAGATGACCGTGTATTATTCATTACCCAACCTTTAAGTTGCTTTTAAAAATAAAAAGTCGTATAGGTATAAATAACATTTTCCCTATATTTTTCATCTCTGCTATATTTTATTGAAAAATATAAATTTAACGACATGGCTTTCTAAAAAAAATAGGTTAATAAATAATACTTCAAATTTAAAATATTAGAAAAATGAATCTCGACCTATCTTCCAAAAAATATTCAAGTTTTCAAATATAAAAATTACAACTATTTATCACAAAATTAAGTATTATATTTTATTATTTTAAGAGTTTTTTCGTCCTTTCTCTTTGATATTCAACGTTAACAACTTACAAATGTAAATCACACGCTCTAATTTTGCAATCATCCTCGTAAAAATCAAAACGGAAAAAATATATTTAGATCAACTAAATTAACGAACAACGAACTTATCGACATGATTTTTAGAACACCGTAACGATCAAGAACTTTTTTTCCCACGTGACATTGTCCAACCAACCCCTTAACTAAACATTTATCACATTTCAATATAGTACTAAAGATGATAATTTCTTCGGACACTCAAGTAGTCGTGGGACATGTTACTATACCTAAGTTCCGAAAACTCTCATGGCCTAGCACTTGGGTTACTGAACTCGGCCTTGTCCGAAACTCAAAAATGGAGATTTGGGGCCATGACTGGTCTTAGTGACAGAGAAGCATACCATAAATGAAAGTAAATTAATTGGACCATTTCAATGTAACATCTTTTACACATGTGTGATTAGAATTCGGACCAACATTACTATGTGAATGTACATTTTTGTCTCTCGAGATTTGCGCATAATATCGATGTTTCGAATCCCTCTTTTCCGCCGGTTGCCGGGAAAAAGAACATCATGATGCATGCTATTTACTGGAACGTCACTGTCGGGGTTGTATGGAACAAAAAATTTGTTTAAAAATGACGATTTTATTTTTAAAAATATTATTTTGAAAAATATGAAGTGAAAACTAAACACCCATAATTTTTGTTTCACTTTGTTTTCTCTCTCTTTGGACATATAAAGAGGAAGGATCTGTATTTTTTGTTGTTTTACTTGTTATTTTTTAAAGGAAAAATCGTTATTGTAAAATAAATTTACATAAAATATAGTGAAAATACAAGTTCAATACATTTTTGTCATCATCGAATGATATGACTATAACATGCAAACAATGAATACCAAAAAATACTTGTTTGTAAAAAAATGATTAAATGTAAAAAATATACACTAAAGTAGGGCTGCTCAACGGGCGAGTACCCGACCCGTTTATGTGATACCCGGACCCGTCCGGGTCAGGTCGGTATGAGCTGAAAGCTTCCGGACCCGGACCCGTAAGAGAGCGGGTGGGGCGGGTTTTGGCACCGGGTGGGTGAGCGGGTGGGCGGGTCAAACCCGTCTCGTTTGAAAGTTTTGAACAGTTTTAATTAGGCCGAAATTTCGGGCCAATTTAGTTAAAAATACAAAAAAGTAAACCGGGCGGTGCGGTTTTGGGTGCCGGATGGGTTGTCGGTTGTACCGGTACAACCACCATGCTACTTTCTCCGGTCGTCTTGAAGCTCCCAGCGACGTTTAGTATGTCCAAAGACTCGTGGAAGGAAATTTTTAGCGACCTTTTGTGGATTTGCCATCGTCTTTTATGTAAATCTCTTTTCCTTATTCTTAACTGCTTCATTGTTTTCCCCCCAACTCTCGCAAGGTATATATGGATCTGGGCTTGTTTTGAATGAGAGGTGAAAGAAACAGTAGAGGCAGAGAAATAGAAATTAGAATGGAGAGAAGGTGGAAATTGGAAAATACAGAGACAAAGGGATAAATGAGTTGGGAGTGAAAAAGAGGAGATTCCACCTATAAATTTATTTTATACACTCATTTTCAGAATTAAAATATTTTGAGGGATTAAAACGTAAATAAATTGCTTTAAATTATATAAATTTAATGTTGTTTATATATTTAATTAATTAATTGTGTTTGTTGGAAGAGATAATGGTTGGAAACAAAATTAAAGATGCACAGACAAAAGTGGCTTGGGAAAGGAAAGACTTGACTGGAGAAATGTGTTGGGAAGAGGAAACGTAGGCAAAGCAATGATGAAAGAAGATAAAAAATGAAAAATAATTATAATATTAAATATTTTCGAATAAAGTTCACAACAGTCAACTGGAACCTTTCCTCTCCCACATCTTAACACTTATTACTTACCTTAATTAGTTCTCTCTCTCTTCTATATTCAGAGTATTTCACCATCTGACCGGGTCCGGGTATAACCACCGGGCAAGATCCTTTTTCCGGCAACCCACCCGTAGGCCACCGGTAAAACTGCTTCTCTACCGGTCACCTGACCGGAATCCGACGGTAAACACACCGGCGGGGTCGGTTCCGGGCGGTTCCGGGCGGATAGTCGGGTTTCGGGTATTTATGAGCACCCCTACACTAAAGTATCAATTACGAACAATAAACTACCCAAAATTTAAAAGTATGAAATCAAATATCCTAAGTTTTGGTCACTAGTCATTTACATATCTTTATGAATTGGTCACAGATCATTTATATGTATTTATGAATTGAAAAGCGTCCGAAATTTTGTCCTAAATTCTGCCTAATATGTGATTAAGAATGGCCAATACTTTATGATAGGTAAATATACGTGATCAATATTTTAGAATAATTGTTTGCATTTAACCCTTTAAAAATTAAGAAGTAATATCAAAATATCATAATTTTTACCTCACTCGATTTTCTTTCTCTTTGGACATACAAAAAGGAAGGATATTATGTATTTTTTATTATATATTTATTATTTTCTAAGGGAAAATCGTTATTGTAAAATAAATTTACACAAAATATTAAAAAACGACAATATTTGTTTGAACGCGTTGCTGCGGTGTCTGCGCAGAGCCCTAAACCCTAGGGTTTTACTGTGTTTTCCTCCTTCTTCTGCAAGTGGTCGTGTCTTCGGTTCTCATCAGAGAAGATGACGGCGACTTCAGGCGTGGGTGGGTGTGAGACAGTCGGGGACGATGTCAGGGTAAGTCGTTGGAGACTTTCTCTTGGTTCTCGATTGTTTAGGGTCAGATTTTTCTCGATCGATAGCGGGTCTCGTACTCCAGAAGCGATCAGAGGACATATGTGCGGCCCCACGTTCAATCGGTGGATTGGTGTGGTAGGCTGGATCGCTGAATGTGGGTACAGTCTGGGGGTGGCGCTGACACCGGCGATCACGGCGTGAGGGCAGGAGGCACGTGAACCGTGGCCACCGCCGGTGATGGCGCCGTTGGTGGTGTCTGCGCTGGTTGAGGCCGGAGGATGGTTGGAGACGAAGGCGGTGCTACCAGGAATAAAAGCACGGGAGGCTAGGGTTCCGAGAGAATTATCTTGGGCCGAGATGGGTGGACCGGGACCCGGTTGGGTCGGGTCTGGACAGGCCCGAGTCGCAGCAGGCAACCTGGGTTGCGGATCGGCCAGGGGCAGGGTCCCGGGTCGGGTTTCAGGGCGAATTAGGGGACCAGGAAATGGAGGAACACCACAAACGGCGAGGAGCAGAATGCTCCCTCGCCTAGATCAATGAGTCATTCGTGGTCCAGTGGGGGGTTTGCCGGTAATACCGCCTCACTGGACGTAGGGTGGCATCGATTCCACCAAATACCGGCGCGACATTCTTCAATCAGATCGGGAACCAGCAATTATACGTTTTTAAAGGCCCTCATTATCATCCGAGGGGGGACGACGTCTGCTGATTCCTCGGGAGAATGCAAAGTCCATCTGAGCCATTTCAGTTCTTGGTTACAGGACTGTCCGGGACGTCACTCTAAGGACTCAGTATTCTACTGGAGTGAACCTCATAGTCGATTTATGTCCAATCGGAATCCTCTTTCACTCGGCTTGCTCGCCCAGTGCCATTTGGTAGAAGTATGCTGAATCGGTATTCATGGCTTCCCTGGATGCTACCACAGATTTCCCCTTCAACCGCCCCTATGCATCGAGCAACTTTTAGATTTCTGTTATTGCTCTTTTTTCTTTAGTTGGATTCTATCTTGTACGATGAGTACAGTTATGTGCTCATCATCCTATTTCCTTTTCCAGTAATAATAGTACATGTTCTTCTAATAAAAACAATATTTGTTTTGAATGATACAACTATAACATGGAAAAAAAATTGGGTTTGACAATGAAGAGATCTCTTTAATTTTTATGGAGGTCACATTTCGAGCCTTGCGAGTTACGTCTGCTTGGAACAGATATGGGTGGAGGTCAGACTAGACTAGACTAGCGATTTCTTATTATTATTTTCCGCCAAAATTAAAACTACTTTTTTTTGTTACAATCCTTGTTACACAGACCGATCCATATCAAACAATAACTGATAATTATTTTCGTTTATTCATCGGAGAAAGACCATGAAGAACTTGGAACCATACAATAAATCCAAAACCACTCAATAGAGCTTGAGTCATTTGCTTCATTCAAGTATGACACAAAATGTTGATGGTTATGTTTCAACCACCATGACAATACAAGTAATAATAATTGCTAGCAATCAAATCTCTAGAGAAAAAAACATTTTGGAGGAAGGAAGTCAAGTCTCAAGAGAAAACAAAAACAGTGCACTTAGCCACTTACCCACTTAGCCTAGCACTTAAAAATGGTGGACCATCAATAAAACCTTGACCCATTACATCATATTGACCACTGATTTGGAATTCAAAGTCATGAGATCACAATTTTCTGCAACCAATATGTTTAACTTCAATAATATTTATTGTGTGGTATCGTATACAAACATACATTATCGTGGAAACAAAAAATCATTATCGATCTCAGATCTGGACAATGGACAGAAGAGACCAAAAGCACGAACTTTGATTTTTTCGAGTTCCTGTGACACATGTTGTCCGTGATTGTAGCATATCTGTGCATGAAATGTGTTGGTATCCTACATATTAAGGGTTGGTACTTATATGCAAAGTGTTGATACCTTACATATACAAAAAGTGTTGAGGTCTTACATATAATGGCGTTGATATCTTACATACACAAGTGTTGGTACTTTTATGTGTTGTATGCATGGTCAACATACGCTACTATACATTAGAAGGTGAAAAATTACGCATTATTTACAAAATTTCCACCGCGCGTTGACATCATCTAGGTCCTTAGATTTCGCGAATCCAATGACTCGTATTAATTTTTAGTTTGTATGATAAATTGTTTTTTGTATTTGATACCAATCCTGTATAAGATTCCTATATTTTATAATTTATTCATTTAACAAATTTCAAACCCTAATGATTTATTAGATAAAAAATGGTTTAGATTATTAAAAAATTGTTAATTACACGAATTTTAAAACTTTAAAATTATCTTTATTTTTGATAGTTTGTACTTTTGTTAAGGATTTGTAATAGACAATTATCTATATACATAAATGAAATTAGTCGCTATAGACTTGACAATCGATAACTCAATTATTAAATTGTGGAGATTAGGGCACGAGGGATAGTTTGATGTGTTCTGAAATCAAACAAATGATCGAGATTTGCTATTGAAAATATGTTAAGTGACTTAGTCAACTAGAATTGACCACCTCGTCAAAAAAAAAACTAGAATTGACCACCTAACTTGAACCTAAGACTCAATTTCCCATTTTAGGGAGGTTTTGAAAGGGACTCGTAACTAGAAACAATAACTTGACTGTTTCTAATATCTTTCTAACTTTTATTATTATCATTTAGAGCACTCAAATCGTGGATGATTTGGACGAGTTCATTGAGATCGTCAATAGAAACATGGTTTGTTGGACGGAATGATATTGTAGTCGTACGACGAATTCATGGAATTGAGGCGAATGATCTTTCGTCGATGATCAAAAACTTATGAAATAGACTCCAACAATAAAACAAGGATTATTCTTTTTTCCCTCATTTTTGACAATTATATTATGACAAAAACGATGAAAAAGAGGAAGAATTGAAAACAGATTAAGAGAACAAAAATATACATATCTAGGCATCCAAACTATTTTTAGCCCAATCCTAATTCGCTACACCATTGAAACCAGGATTATTCTCTTTTCCATCGTTTTCGGGATACCATAATACGTCAAAACAAGTGAAAATGAGACATTGTTTTTATGACAGCCCAAACGAACTCAGATTAGGTTCTAGAATGAGGGGACTATATAAATAGGTATCTCTATGGGTTCCCAGATATAAAGACCCATTCGAGTCCGTCCGGGTTCAAAACACAAATTCTTATATCAACCGCTTTCTGACATGTATGTTGAAATCGATGAAAATGAGACTTTATTTTTTTGAGAGTCCAAACAAACTCAGATTGGGTTCCAGAGTGAAGGGACTACATAAATAGGTATCTTTACGTGTACCCATAATTAGAGGCCCATTCGAGTTATTTATGGGTAATCAAAATACAAGTTATTATTTCTATCTATTTTTGACATATTATAGTGTGTCAGAAATCGGTAAAAATTGGACTTCATTTTTTTTACAGGCAAAACGAACTCATATTGGGTTCTAGAACGAGAGGATCCGTTGGTGCTCAGAGAGATAGTGGCGTTTCAATGAGTATCCGCTGGTGCTCAGAGAGATAATGGACCTGATGGTTATGGACCTCACCAAGTTGGATCATATCCAACTATGGGTGCATGCAAGGGGTCCTCCGCAATCGGTTCGTACGAAGGCTACTAGGGAGTTCATCGGAGAAACACTCGGAGAATGCGTGGACGTCCCATGTGACCATTGTGGACTGTGCTGGGTAGGGACTGTCAAAGTTCGATCTTGGATGGACCTTCACCATCCCTTGCGCCGAACCATGGTGATGAGGTTTCGGGAGTTCCCAGAGCCGATTAGGGTCACCCTGACCTATGATCAACTCCCACCTTCTTCTATAATTGCGGTAGGATAGATCATATGGCCCGGGACTGTGACCGGGAGACGCCATGGATACCTATGTTTGATTATTCCCTCCTGGAATTCAAGTTGGACAAGACTGAGAAGTCTTATGCCACATATTGGAGGACGATGGACACATGACAACTAAGCCCTCCTAGCTTTGCACCACTGACTACGAACACCCTACCTATTACTTCATCATTTAGGGGAAATGGACCAATTGTAACCCCAAACACTCTACCTAACATTTAGGTAGGGGAAATGAGGGTTGGGGCGAATGAGGGGGCTAGGTCTGCTAGCACGTCATGGACTGTCTCATCTGTGACGTTGCGGAAGAAAAGCGACTCTATAAGGGAACCTCGTAAAGACCCCCCACCAGAAGAAATGTTAGACACTCGTGGCTTCACGGACCTACCTAGGGAGGGGTCCTTGGCTCAAGCCTATCCTCCCGTACCTACTGTTGAGTTCAGGTTCGGTCGCACTCTTCACGGTGAAAAGAGTCATCTCCATAGGGTCAAGCAACATGTAGGCACCACCTTGAGCAGTTCACTTTATTTTGTTAGTTTAAATTTAATTGTTATCATGTTTCTTCAAAACCGTCGGTAGTTACGGACAATATGTCTCAAAGCTATTTGAACAATGACATTTTGAGGTCATATTCGTTATACTGACTCCCTTTTCTTGTTACTAATAATAATCTGCAACTTTCGCATAAAAAAAACTCTAGTAAGACTTAAATTCCGGGTCAGCTTCAAGACATATATTTTTGTTCTTTCCACAAATTTTCATAATAAATAAATATTAGTTCCCAATTCCTAACCACTATAATATGTAAAAAAACGAATCAATTGCTTTTACGACCTACTGAACTCGGACTAGGCACTGTAAATAAATATTACTAATAAAGGATTTAGTACAACCAAATGAATCTTGGCAATGCAAATCTATGCATCCCTATTACAACACTCAAAGTGGAAAATAACACAAACAACAATACAATGCAATACACATGAAGAAATGGGCACACTCAACTCAAGGGCTGGTTTTGGAAGGAGGTGGAGTGAGGAAAGGGATGGAGGGAAAAGTTGTAGGTATTGAAGGCATGTTTGGCATAGGAGGCAAAGCAAGCTTAGGCATGGCTGGTAATGGACCTGGCTTGGGCAGAGAAGGCTGAGGCATGGTTGGTAATGGACTTGGCTTGGGCAGAGAAGGCTGAGGCATGGTTGGTAATGGACTTGGCTTGGGCAGAGAAGGCTGAGGCATGGTTGGTAATGGACCCGGCTTGGGCATGGATGGGATTGTAGGCAATGGTGGGAGTTGCTGGAGATGTCGAGCCCCGAACGCAAAGCTCGCGCTCAGAGCAATGCAAATGAATACGATGAGAGCATTGCAGGAGGAGGAAGAAGAAGAAGACATGTTTGAAGATCCGATGAGACAATACAAACATGGTGCTGGGTTTATATAGATGATAAGCAAAGAAGGGATTGGTGAGGATGAGTAAGCCAATGTTACACTGTGTAAAGTTTAGTTGAGTGGTTCAACTTTCTTTTTGTTTGTTCAACTTCCCTTTCTGTCTTATTGTTTCTAGAGGTGGACAAAGCTCGAATGCAGTTGAAATTATATTCCAATCCAATAAAAATATGGTTTCAATATTTTGAGTATTCTATATATCAAATTAGTTTAATAAATATTAAAAATTATATTTTTGTTTAGCACACGAACTAAAATTTTATTGATCTAGAAGAAAGAGGATGTAAAGGTCGTACATACGTGGAAATAAACTAAACAGAATGAGGTATAGTCTCGGTGACAACCGAGACACTGATCCTATATCTAAGTACCTGGTGTGACCCATGGAGAAACTAAGGGTGAATCCTTATTCTGACTGTGTGAAGTATGATGACTCTATTGTATTTTCTCTGTCTCGATTTGAGCGGTACTGCTATGTTGTAGCAGTCGACCAAGGAGTATGTTAGGGAAAGGAGGAGACTGGAGTCAAGAGGCAGCTGACTCATCGAGGCCATGGTGTGGCTCCTCAGAAACACACCGAGACGCCTTGGGTTACTCATGGCGACCCGCGAGGTCGCTTACCGTGCCTCACTTTTATCCCATCGGGGCCTTTTTCTTCATTCACATCTGTGGACGAAAACAAATGCCTACGGTGTTCTCCTCGTGATCGACAGGACTAGCCTTCTTCTCCGCAAGAGCGGAGAGATGGAGATTCATAGGAAACATTTTCCCAACCTCAAATAATGCAACATGCACCTTGAGTAGATCATTTGATCGAAGATACCTCTTGTTGGAGGTTCAAGGGATGGTTTCCAGATGGTCGGGTCTCCCACTTCTACCCCGCCCTTGTAGTGGATGTGGTGGGTCATAAATCGTGGTAGAAAGTGTATTGCCGGAAGAGGTAAGAGTTGGTGGAGTCGACGTCGAGGTTGGTTTCACAAGAATCAATGACCTGCAGATCAAGACGTTGAGGTTAGGTTCGTATGAAAGAATGACCTGCAGATCGGAGACACCGAGGTCGGTTCCGCAAGGAGAAACGACTTGTAGATCGGCTACACCGAGGTTGGTTCCGCATGGAATATTATTAATATTTCTCATTAATCATGAAGTGACAAATAGATTAAACTTTGTTCTTGATACAGAATATGGTCAATGCAAAGCTATTGCAATTACTCATGAAATAAATATGTCATCGTGAGCACCGACAATACAATAGAACCAACACCAAAAATATATAAATTTTAATTCCTACCAACTGCTAAACATCAGTATATACGTCCATCAATTTAGTACTGTTTTTTCTTCTTCTTTTTCTTCTTAAACTTCTCAAAAAAAAACTCCAAAAGCTCTCTCTCTTCTTCTTCTTCTTCAAGGAAATGGAGAAACCAAAATCTTTCTTAGTTCTCACCTTCTCCCTCGTGATCTTCACGATCAATGTTTATGGAGCCACGTCAGCGTCCTACAACGTTGGAGGTGGCAATAATAAATGGGACATCGGCGTTGACTTCAACACCTGGTCCAAGGAACACCGGTTCTTCACCGGCGACGTCCTAGGTATCTCTAAACTGATCTCATTTTTACTCTTACAATGTTCCGATTCACTCGAAAGACGACACGTTCATGCAGGGTTGGATTCAGAAGGGTTTAGAACGTTCCTCAAAAAATTGTATCCCAAAATAGTTATACATAACCACAGAGCCTTAAATTACTTTTGATTTGATATTCGCATGAAAAAAATTATGTTATTTGAAATCCCGTGTTTAACATAGGGGGGGCATTGGGTGGTTAACCACGCAATGAAACCCTTTATGAATTTAATCTGATATTACTAGTTTAACATATCTTGGAACCAGTCTCAACCCATAAACCAATTTTTCATAGTAAAATCAATCAGTTTATTGATCGGTTGGTTAGTGGTTTTAACCAACAGACTACTTTACTGCATGTAAGTACAAATTTAGATACCAATAATCATACACATATTTCTATTTCAAGCCAAAACATATTACTACATTCCCCAAAACAAAAGAAAAATTACATATAAGTCATCGTGTTCTATGTTAGCAATCCGCGTAACACAGAAGAGTGTTCATGGGTCATTCATCTATATCAGATCAGTGGCTATTATGAAGCCACATGTATATGATGAACAATACCGGTTTGGTTGGTTAACCGACGGTTTGACGTTTCAAGAACCGACAACCAACCGTTAACTTCCCGGTTCGATCGTCAAGGACCCGCAACCAACCGTTAACATTCCGGTTTCGGATTTTGCGGTACGGTTTCCGGATGGCGGTGGTTGGTTTAAGCGGTTTTGGTTTTTTTTCCCACACCTAGTTTAACATTTTAATTTTTTTGTTTTACTTCAGAACATACATATTATACAATAATCATATGTTTTGATATGCGACTTGTTCCTACTGTATTTGAAATTTTGAATACATGCGTAGTGTTGAACGTTTTTTCACTTTAAAATGTGTAGTCTAAACAATAGTCATATATTTTAATATCGTTCATATTTTATATTTATAAATTATCCATACCTATTTCCGAAATAAATTCCTGACCCACCTTTGAGTCCAAACTGTGTTTAATTACAACAAAGACCAACACGATGTTGTCGAAGTAGATGAAGACACGTACAGGGACTGTGATTCCCAAAACGGCACCGTATTTGCCAAGTACTATACCGGGAACGATCAGGTCAGTCTCGGAGAGGAGAAGAAGTTTTGGTTCATCTGTGACGTGGAAGGTTACTGTCTTGGAGGAATGAGGTTTGGGATTGAAGTCAACGCAGCTGATGTTGCTCCTCCTCCGGTTACCGCCACGCCGCCGTCGAACGCCGGTGACCGGAGAGGATGGAGCTTGTGGATTTACTATACCTCCTTCGTTTTGTTAGTTGTGTAATCATTTTCAAATTATTCATATAATGATAAGTTAGATAATTATAACATTTTGCACCCGATTATGTGTGTTTTACAAATACTATCGGCGTGATTGCTCACCGGGGATACCAGGAGCTCAACAAGTGGCGCACAGTGGTGGGTCGGGTGATGGTCAGATCACGGAAGCAGAGAGTGTTACGAAGTCAAAGAGATTAATACATGCAGGGAGAACAAGAATATGCATATTCACACATACCCATTATTATTTTTTTGATAATCCGAGTTTGTTAAGTTAGTGAAAAATATATTTTAAGGTTTTTCACCGTTTTCGACATACTATATAGTACTACTTTCGAATTGGCAAAAAAGTGGAAAAAAACTATTATCGGGTTAAAACATGTAGGGAGAAAAATAATATGCATATCTACACATACCCACTGTTTTTTGACCAACCTGATTTTGTTAGGTCAGTGAAAAATAGATTATTTTTTTAATTTTTCACTGTTTTCGGCATATTATAATGTGTCCAAATCAGCAAAAAAGTGGCAAAAATTATTATTGGGTCAAAACATGTAGGGAGAAACATTAATATGCATATCTACGCATACCCACTATTTTCTGGCCAGTATGAGTTCGTTATGTCTATGAAAAATAGATTTTTCGGTTTTTCACCGTTTTCAACACACAGTATGTCCGAACCAACAACAAAAAAGTGGAAAAAATAGTATCTGATTAAAACTTGTAGGGAGAACAAGAATATGCTTATCCACAAATACCCACTATTTTTTGGCCAATCTGATTTCATTAGGTCAGTGAAAAATAAAATTTGTGGTTTTGCACCGTTTTCCACATACTATTTTTTTGATAAGCGAAAAGTTTATTAAGGATATGGTCTATGAAAAATAGATACATACCAAGAGCAGATCCGAAAGGACCTTTTCCCAAACCAGAACAGCTACAAAGAGCAACAAACAAAACGGGAAACAAAAAACAGGAATAGAACAGAAAAACACCTGCCTAATAACTAATCGGAATCAAAACAAGAAAATCGGTTAGCGATCGGAACGGGTGTTAAATCTTGTTCTGTACTCAAGTCGCAGTGCTCCTCGTTCCCAACCTCGGATCCCTGCTTGTACTGACCCAGCACCAATGAACCAAGATCAACTGCCTTTCTACAAACTTTCGAGCTATGGTTCCAAATGCCCAAGCTATCTTTTTTGGAAACATTCACAATGAAACGTCCCAATTTATCAGTAGCCTTGGCTCTTGTCTGATATACAACCACCGGCTGGGTGATCACCTTCGGCTGACCTTTCTTCGGACGTCCACGTTTTTTTGGCTCAACCTTAGAGATCGGTTTTTCTAAGGCATCCTTCCACGGGCTACCCTGATATTCGAACTCACTAATTGTTTCTTGCACGGTCTGTTTTTCCGCCACCTCTAAAGGGCCCAAATCGGTACCAATGCGGGAAAAAACCTCAGACAAACGTGGATTGGCATGCTGCTGCTCCACTGGGCCAGAGCCACCAGATGACCCGTTATGTGGACCAGAACCAAAAGGGGTCGGCCCTATAACAGACTTTTGGACCGGTCCAACTGAAGCACCTTCGTAACCCTCGTCCGCGTCGCGCGTTTCACCACTTGCCTCTGCTATTGAAACAGGCCTGACCAAAACTGGGCCTGTTTCAGAAATTGGCCCAGGTAACCCACTTCCACTATACACGTCTCCACGCCCAACTTCTTCTTCGCGCAATACAGACGCAGGCTTGACTTTTGGAAACACAATCTCACGAGTTTCAAACGACTCTGAAATCACGGGGCGTGATTTCATGGCCGGAAAATCAGGGATCTTCACACCATCAATCGCAGAAGATCTGGGTGTGCGAATTCCCCTTGATTCCGACGGCTCCGGTGAACACACAGGTCGCCGGGAGTGCATCTCTTTGCCGGAAACGTGCATGTCGCCCCCATCCTTCCCCGAGAACGATTTTTTAGCACCCAGACTTTCAGAGACCACCCCCACAGGCTCCGCTGCACCGGCGACGGTGCTCTATTTTGGAGGACGCAAAACAGAGGAACTCGCCGGAATCACGACGTCTTTTTCCGGGCGAGCAAATGCTAGAAACAAGGTGTAGCCGTTCAGTTTGTACCCATTATAGGTTTCAATGACCTTCTGAGCGACCTCTATGGTTTTGAAGACGACGAAACCAAAGTGAAAACCTCGTCGACTTTCTCTCCTCAGTACAGTAACTGATTCAATCTCACCAAAGGGACTCGGCATTACGAACCCAATCTATAGTATGTCGGAACCGGAAAAAATGTGGAAAATTTATTAACAGGTTAAAACATGTAGGGTGAACAAGAATATGCATATTCATGCATACTCACTAATTTTTAGGCCAATCCGAGTTTGTTTGGTCATTGAAAAATATATTTTTCGGTTTTTCACAATTTTCGGCATACTATAGTATGACGGAATCTGCAAAAAAGTGGAAAAAAAATTATTATCAGGTTAAAACATGTAGGGAGAACAAGAATATGCATATCTGCGCATACCCGCTTATTTTTGGCCAATCCAAGTTCATTAGGTCAGTGAAAAAACAGATTTTTCAATTTTTCAACGTTTTCGACATCCGAATCAACAACAAAAAAGTGGAAAAAAATAGTATCTGATTAAAACTTGTAGGGAGAACAAGAATATGCATATCTACAAATACCCACTATTTTTGGCCAATCTGATTTCCTTAGGTCAGTGAAAAATAAATTTGTGGTTTTGCACCGTTTTCCACATACGATAGTATGTCGGAATCGGAAAAAATGTGGAAAAATTATTATCAGGTTAAAACATGTAGGGTGAACAAGAATATGCATATTTATGAATACTCACTAAATTTTAGGCCAATCCGAGTTCGTTTGGTCATTGAAAAATATATTTTTCGGTTTTTCACAATTTTCGGCATACTATATAGTATGACGGAATCTGAAAAAAAGTGGAAAAAATTATTATCATTTAAAACATGTAGTGAGAACAATTTTGTAGCCTCTGGTCCTGTTAAAGAAGTGATGGAGAACAAGGAAGGGGAGTTGGCCGGAGTTTGCAGTGGATCGCCGTTGAAGACTACCGGTTCAATACGAAGTGAGTAATACGGAATTGTATGTTCGAAACTTACCGTATCCTTCGTCGGAGGAATGGTTTTGGGACAATCTTTCCAAGTTTGGCGACATAGCTTCCCTTTCAATGTTGAAGCGAGCAAACAAGAAAGGGTTATTTTTTGGTTTCGTCCGTTTTACGACGCCCATAGCTGTGTCCCAGACATTTGAAACTTTAAATGCGATAAAGGTGAATGGACGCGTCTTGTTTGTGGCGTTTTCTCGGTGGCGTTTGGACTCTCTGGTGACTGAATCAGTTGGGAACGAGAAACAGAGCATCAACTCTATTTTGCGTGACGTTCTGAATCCTAGCTCTGGTGATCTCGCTCGGACAGGAGTTGATGGGCTGGCGTGTCCTAGAGGGGTCATCAAGCATCAACTGGTCACACCCTCTCAGGCGACAGCCTCGGTGACGTATGTGCATGAGTCCGGTGAGCTTCCACGCTCATCTCCATTCTCCCCCGTTTCAGGAGTTGATCCCATGATTCCATGGATTTCGTTTTCTGATAAAGGAATTACGAATTCGAATCAAGGGATTGAAAATACTATTAATTATGCTTTGATCGCGCCGCAATTCCAAGACGCGTCGTCGTCACCGATGGTGGCTTTGTGTTGTGTCAATCGAGTTGGGCTTGTTGTTGGGCCTCGTGAAGACTTGGGCCAAGGAGCCAATCAAACTAGGCTTGACCTCAATCAGGCAGGTCTATTACCTGATCTGGTCGGGTCGGGCCTGCCATGTGGGCTTTCTGGGCTTGTTTCAGTCGGTCCATCTGGAAAGGCCCAAATGTTGGCCTGAGAGGATCCGATTTTGGGTACCGTTTTTAAGCGAATGGAGAATGACATGGGCCCTTCAATTATGGGTTCGGTTTTAGATGCTCAAGCCAATCAGTTTCGGGGTGATGAACTGACTTTGGAGGTTGGATTTCAAGGAAGTCCGTGGAAGGAAGCCTTGGAAAAACCGATCTCTGGGGTTGAGCCAAAAAGACGTGGTTGCCCTAAGAAGGGCCAGGTGAAGGTGATTGCACAACCAGTTGTAGTGTATCAGACTAGAGCCATGACTTTTGCTGATAAAGGGGATAAAATGGGACGGTTCATGGTGAACGTATCCAAAAAAGATAGCTCGGGTAATTGGAGCTACAGCTCGAAAGTTGGTAGAAAAGCTGTTGATTTATGTTCTTTAGCTCTCGATCAGGAATCCAAGGGAAGGAAGGACATGGATCATTTGGAACTGACTTCTGATCAAGCCCTAACCCCTGTTCCGGTGTCTAACCGGTTTGATTGTTTGAACCCGAATAGGAAATAGGTAAGGTGTTTTGATTACATCTTGGTTTGTTCTGGTTCTGTTTTTGCTCTTTGTAGCTGTATTGGTTTGAGGAAAAGGTCTTTTTAGATATTTTCTTTCTTTGTTCTATAACCTTATAGAAAAATTGCTCAATAAATTTCTTTAGCTTATAAAAAAATAGTATGACGCAATCTGCAAAAGAGTGGCAAAATTATTATTAGGTTAAAACCTGTAGGGAGAACAATAATATGCATATCTACTCATCCCTCTAATTTTTGGTCAATTTGAGTTTGTTAGGTCAGCGAAAAACAGATTTTTCAATTTTTCACCGTTTTCGGCATACCATATAGTATGTAGGAAACTTTAAAAAAGGGGAAAATTTAGTATCATATTAAAACATGTAGGAGGAAAAATAATATGCATATCAAAGCATACCCACTATATTTTTGGACTATCCGAGATCGTTGGTTCGGTGAAAAATAGATTTTTCGAGTTTTCACCGCTGTTGACATATAGTATGTCGGAATCAGCAAAAAAAAGGCAAAAATTAATATCCGGTTAATACATATATGGAGAACAAGAATATGCATATCTACGCATACCCACTATTTTTTAGCCAATCCGTTTACGTTAGGTCAGTAAAAAAATTAAAATTTTGGTTTTTCACCGTTTTCGGCATACTCGTATGTAGGAATCAACAAAAAAATAGTATTAAACTAAAACATGTAAGGAGAACAATAATATGCATATTTACGCATGCATACTACTTTTTGGCCCATCTGAGTTTGTTATGTCAGTGAAAAATAGTTTTTTATTTATTTATGGTTTTCACTGTTTTCAGCATACTATAGTATGTCAGAATTAGCAAAAAAGTGGAAAAAATTATTATGAAGTTAAAACATGTATGGAGGACAATAATATGCATATCTACGCATACCCACTATTTTTTGGGAATTACTAGTTCGTTTAGGTCAGTGAAAAAAATATTTTCGGTTTTTCACCGTTTTCGGCATACTATAGTATGTCAGAATCGTCAAAAAGGAGTCAAAAGTTATTATGAGATTAAAACATGTATGGAGAAAAATAATATTCATATACACGCATACTCACTATTTTTTGGCAATTCCTAGTTCGTTTAGGTCAGTGAAAAATAGATTTTTCGTTTTTTCACCATTTTCGGCATACTATAGTATGTCAGAATCAGCAAAAAATTGGAAAAAAATTATTATGAAGTTAAAACATGTAGGGAGGACAATAATATGCATATCTACGCATACCCACTATATTTTGGGAATTCCTAGTTCGTTTAGGTTAGTGAAAACGATTTTCGTTATTTCACCGTTTTGGGCATACTATATAGTATGTCAGAATCGTCAAAAAAGGGTCAAAAATTATTATGAGGTTAAAACATGTATGGAGAGAAATATTATGCATATATACGTATACTCAGTATTCTTTGGCAATTCCTAGTTCGTTTAGGTAAGTGAAAAATAGATTTTTCGTTTTTTCACTGTTTTCGGCACACTGTAGTATGTCAGAATCAGCAAAAAAGTGGAAACAATTATTTTGAAGTTAAAACATGTAGGGAGGAAAATATTATGCATATCTACGCATACCCACTATTTTTTGGGGAATTCCTAATTCGTTTAGGTCAGTGAAAAAAAGATTTTCAGTTTTCACCGTTTTCGGCATAGTATAGCATGTCAGAATCGTCAAAAAAGGGTCAAAAATTATTATGAGGTTCAACCATGTATGGAAAACAATAATATGCATATATACGCATACCCACTATTTTTTGGCAATTCCTACTTCGTTTAGGCCAATGAAAAATAGATTTTTCGTTTCTTCTTCGTTTTCGGCATACTATAGTATGTCAGAATCATCAAAAAAGTGGAAAAAATATTATGAAGTTAAAACATGTAGGGAGGAAAATAGTATGCATATCTACGCATACCCACTATTTTTTGGGAATTCCTAGTTCGTTTAGGTCAGTGAAAAAATATTTCGGTTTTTCACCGTTATCAGAATACTATAGTATGTCACAATCGTCAAAAAATGGTCAAAAATTATTATGAGGTTAAAACATGTATGGAGAACAATAATATGCATATATACGCATACCCACTATTTTTTGGCAATTCTTAGTTCGTTTAGGTGAGTGAAAATAGATTTTTCGTTTTTTCACCATTTTCGGCATAATATAGTATGTGAGAATCAACAAAAAATTGGAAAAAATTATTATGAAGTTAAAACATGTAGGGAGGACAATAATATGCATATCTACTCATACCCACTATTTTTTGGGAATTTCTAGTTCGTTTAGGTCAGTGAAAAAAAGATTCTCGATTTTTCACCGTTTTCGGCATACTATAATATGTCAGAATCGTCAAAAAGAGTCAAAAATTATTATGAGGTTAAAACATGTATGGAGAACAATAATATTCATATATACGCATAGTCACTATTTTTTGGAAATTCCTTGTTCGTTTAGGTCAGTGAAAAATAGATTTTTCGTTCTTTCACTGTTTTCGGCATACTATAGTATGTCAGAATCAGCAAAAAAGTGGAAAAAATTATTATGAAGTTTAAACATATAGGGAGGACAATAATATGTATATCTACGCATAACCACTATTTTTTTGGGAATTTCTAGTTCGTTTAGGTCAGTGCAAAAAATATTTTCGGTTTTTCACCGTTTTCGACATACTATATTAGTATGTCAGAATCGTCAAAAAAGGGTCAAAAACTTTTATGAGGTTAAGACATGTATGGAGAACAATAATATGCATATATACGCATACCCACTACTTTTTGGCAATTCCTAGTTCGTTTAGGTCAGTAAAAAATAGATTTTTCGTTTTTACACCGTTTTCGTCGTACTATAGTATGTCAGAATCAACAAAAAAGTGGAAAAAAAAATATGAAGTTAAAACATGTAGGGAGGACAATAATATGCATATCTACGCATGCCCACTGTTTTTTTGGAATTCCTAGTTCGTTTAGGTCAGTGAAAAAAGATTTTCGGTTTTTCACCGTTTTCGGAATACTCTATAGTATGTCAGAATCGTCAAAAAAAGGTCAAATTTTTTTATGAGGTTAAAACATGTATGGAGAACAAAAATATGCATATATAAACATACCCACTATTTTTTGGAAATTCCTAGTTCGTTTAGGTGAGTGAAAATTAGATTTTTCGTTTTTTCACCGTTTTCGGCATAATATAGTATGTCAGAATCAGCAAAAAATTGGAAAAAATTATTATGAGGTTAAACCTGTAGGGAGGACAATAATATGCATATCTACGCATACCCACTATGTTTTGGGAATTCCTAGTTCGTTTAGGTCAGTGAAAAAAAAGATTTTAGGTTTTTCACCGTTTTCGGCATACTATATAGCATGTCAGAATCGTCAAAAAAGGGTCAAAAATTATTATGAGTTTCAAACATGTATGGAGAACAATAATATGCATATATACGTATACCCACTATTTTTTGGAAATGCCTAGTTCGTTTAGGTGAGTCAAAAATAGATTTTTCGCTTTTTCACCGTTTTCGGCATACTATAGTATGTCAGAATCGTCAAAAAAGGGTCAAAAATTATTATGAGGTTAAAACATGTATGGAGAACAATAATATGCATATATACGCATACCCACTATTTTTTTGCAATTCCTTGTTCGTTTAGGTGAGTGAAAAATATATTTTTCGTTTTTTCACCGTTTTCGGCATACTATAGTATGTCTTTTTTTTATAGGATAAGAATTTTATTAAGAAAATGTTATATATAGATATAGAACAAAGCAGGAAAGTATCCAAAAGGATCCTTTCCTCAAACCAATACCAGCTCCAAAGAGTAAAATACAAGATAGGAAAAACAAGAAATACAAACGTCTTGCCTACTTCCTATACGGATTCAAACAGGTGAACCGGTTAGAAACCTGAACAAGAGTTAAGACATGATCCGAAGTTGGTTCCAAGTGCTCCTTGTTCTTCCTGCCCTCGACGTCCTTCTCGAGCGCCAAAGCACAAAGATCAACAGGTTTATGGCAAACTTTCGAACTGTGACTCCAATTGCCCGCGTTGTCTTTTTTGGAAATGTCCACTAAAAAAACGACCTGTGTTATCCCCTCTATCAGCAGAGGTACTGGCTCTTGTCTGATAGACCACAGTTGGTGGAGCAGTCACCTTCGAGAGACCCTTCTTTGGACGTCCACGTTTCTTTGGCATCGGTTTTTCCAAGGCCTCCTTCCAAGGACTTCCTTGAAAACCGACTTCCAGAAAAGGTTCACCATCCCGAAGAAGGTTGTCTAACACTGGGCTCGAGCTCTTAGAGACCAGCCCAATAGCATTCCCAATACGATTAAAGACGGTAACCAAACTTGATTCATCATGGGCAAACAAATGGACCTTTGCAGATGGGCTTAACAACCCACCCAAAGCCGGCCCAACCAGGTCAACAGACCCAACATGACACGGGCCCAGTGCAGCTTCATCTTCAAACCCACTTTTACGCCCACAAGAGTCATCATGGTACAATGACGTAACTGGAGAAGTTGTGTCTGGGATTAACAGCGATACACCCAGATTCTCAGGAAATTGATTCGAAATTGGAAACCCGATCAAGATTGGGATCCCTCTCGATATCGTAATCCCTTGAATCACGGAGTTAACGACAGAAACGGGTGCGGCTTGGACTGATCGGAACTGGCTGGAATCCTCACGAGGCGACGACGTTGAGATGGTCACCGGCGCAAGCCTGGCCTGACTGGAAACCTCACAAAGGGACTCCTTCCCCTCAACTGACGGTTGCACCAAATCCCCGGAGCGAGATTCCGAAACATCTCGCAAAACAGAGCCATAACTCTGTTTACCAACCCCAACTGATTCGATCGCCGGAGACGTCACATACCCTTCGTTCCCTCTAGGACATACCACCTCGACAGCCTCCGTCCGATCAGGAGCAAAAGAACCAGGAGTATCGTCGACCTGCAGAACAGAGTCGCTGCTCTGTTTCACGATCCCGCCTGGTTCAGTCGCCGAAAACCGCAATCTTCATCGAGAAAATGCCACGAACAGGACGTGACCCTTCACCTGAGCCCCATTTAAACTCTCGAGAGCCTGGGACGCAGCAGATGGTGTCGTGAAACGAACAAAACCAAAAAAACAAACCCTTTTGTTTGCTCTTTTCAGCAAGGAAAAGGAGGCGATGTCACCGAACGATTAAAACCTATCCCTAAACCAGTCTTCCGACGCGGGGTACGGCAGGTTTCAAACGTATAATTCCGTTTCACTCACTTCGTAACGAGCTGGAGGTTTTCGTCGGCGACCCACTGCGACCGGGACTTCGTGTAAAACCCACTTCGTTTTAAAAGAGTATGGGTTTGACAAACAGAAATAGTGGGGTAAGCTTTTGCAAACAAGGTATTTTTTTAGAAGAAAATTAAAAAAAAGGAAATAGGGGACTATTTGGACTGGGTTGGAGATTGGGCCAGTTCGGGCCCAATCGGTGAGTGAGTCAGACCCGCGCGCGAGACCAGGCCCACGAAGAGCGAGCACGAGCCAGTAACGCGCGAGGCCCGACCCAAGATGCGTTATAACATTACCCTAACCCTAAGACGAGGTACTGTTCATCGTCTTCGAATTCTCGCCCCTTCTCTCTGCGAATCCGAGCTCAACCTCGCCGTCGTCGCTCCTTCTCCGTTCTCCTTCGATCTTCTCCTCTTCCTTCATCTTCTCCTGCTACCTCGCACTCGCCTTCAGCTTCTTCTTCACTTTAGAGCTCACCCAAAGCCTCGCCGTGTGAGAATCAAGAGGACGTCGGAGAGTTACTGCCGACTTGGACTTCGTGGATTTCTCCCTAGAAGACCGGAGTTTGGCCAGGACGTCAGCAGCTAGGAGACGCAGCTGTGGTTCTTCTTGAGGTAGGGATTACCTCGAAACCCGCTTATTTACGGTTGTTCTAGAATGCATATGGGGAAAGCTAATAATCGGATAAAGAACTAGTATGCATGTAGGACGAGAACAACTAGCGTAGACAATTGAACTGTGAACTTTTACGATTTTAGTCTTGGGAATTGCCGTGCTGGTAGAATCGGGCCATGTCGCGCCTGTAGGATTGGTTGATGTATGAATCTGCTTGGTGTTGTGTTGTTTAAACGGTTAATAAGTAACGAACACGAAAACGAGTAGAATTGATCTAGCGATGCATGTTCGTGACTTGAGTGGTTATATTCCTGTTTATATGATCTATTGATTTGGGGGATGTTGGGGACAAATACCGGTTAAACCGGTGGGGTTACCACGTGGATTGTGGTGTTGGTAAGTGATGGTAAGTGCGGAACAGTTCTGAGTGTAATTAAAGGGACAAATCCTATTATACTCGGTGTTGCATGTTGTGACTGTGTGTGGGCAAGTGTGCCGTGTTTTGTTGAAATGTGAATCCTTGGTTGTGAAATGGTCGGGTGAATGATAGACCGACGTGATTGTGATTGTGAGTGTGGTTGTGATTGTGTTCGTGATTGTTTTGATGTGCGGGCGGTAAAGTATGAGAGATTTACTTCCGTCAGGTGTATCGTACCTTCCGCACATAATCGATAAAGTGTTGCGTTTATGGTACTTTGGTCCAGCGAAGAGGTGTTTTCCCTACCTTCCGACTAGCAATCGGTAAAACGCTATGTTGTGCCGCGATGAGGTTGTTCCGCGAAGTGGTGAGGCCTGTGTTCCGTAATGAGGATGTTCCGCGATGCCGCGATGATGTTTTTCCGCGAAGAGGCTGGGCCTGTGTTCCGCGATGAGGTTGTTCCGCGAAGAGGCTAGGCCTGTGTTCCGCGATGAGGTTGTACCGCGAAGAGGCTGGGCATGTGTTCCGCGATGAGGTTGTACCGCGAAGAGGCTGGGCCTGTGTTTCTGCGATGAGGTTGTACCGCGAAGAGGCTGGGCCTATGTTCTGCGATGAGGCCGACCGCCTCTCCCGACTTTGTGTTGGGAAAAGTTGCGTACGGCTTTGCCGGGCCGAGCGGGTTGCTCCCGAGACCGTGCATTTGTGTGAATTGGTCGTGTTCTTATTATCTTGGTTTTGATTGAGCTTTGCTGTGTTTTGAGTGTTACGGTGCCTGAGGCTGTAGTGGTTTCTTGGTTTGTTCCTCCAGTGTTGCCTTGGTTTATTGACTTTGGTCGAGTTAAGGTTGGAGATTGTTGGTCCGGTGAGTGACCGGGTAAACTGAGTATTGTTTTAAAATGGTTAAGTGTCGCATTGTTGTTATCAAACCTTGTGTTAAACGTTGAACTTTAACCCTTGGGTTTGCGTTCTTTGTACATCTGTAAAGAGGTGGTTTTCATGGTTTTTCCTACTGAGCGTTAAGCTCACCCCCTTCACCGTGTTTTCTACAGGTAGTGGCTTTGACTTGGAGTAGAGGACATCGCAGAGAATGGGGCTAGCGAGGGTCTGGGCTTAGATTTATTTTATGTTCTCGTAGAGACGTACCGTTTATTTTGGACTTATGTATTTGACTGAGCGTAGGACTCAAGATTTGAACTTCGGTTGAATTATTTTATCTTTATCTTTATCAGATATTACTTGTTTAAAATACTATTATTTAAATTTCAATAAGTCACGTCTCGGGTCCTGTCAATACCGGATTTGGGGCGTGACACTTCGACCAACTCCTTTGGTTTCAGAGGATCAAAAGTCGGGATAACAACCTGTCTCTCCGCCCCTGTTGCAAACTCCGGACGAGAAAAGGTCTTGCCCCGACGACGCTCTGGCAGCAACTCCCCTTCCTTCGAAGCAGAGATCGGGACAGTAGAACCTGCCAGATGAGATTTGGGCCCATTACCAACGACGAGCTCTGTCTCCTCTGCGTTTTTCCGAGCATAAGCCTCGGGTCCTTCCTTCTCCTGCCCTTGACGTCGAGAACGAGAACTAAGAGTAGCCCTGGTCTTCCTCTCTGATTTGCAATCATCTTTTACAGAATGAGAGACAAGATTGTCGTAGGTTTCATAGGTTGAAAGCAAAACTTCACAGAAGGTGGAGAAGGAAAGGATGGATACCATTCAGAGACTTTAGAATACGTATACTATAGTATGTCAGAATCAGGAAAAATTGGAAAAATTATTATGAAGTTAAAACATGTAGGGAGGACAATAATATGCATATCTACGCATACCCACTATTTTTTTGGGGAATTCCTAGTTCTATTAGGTCAGTGAAAAAAAGATTATCGGTTTTTTACCGTTTTCGGCATACTATATAGTATGTCAGAATCGTCAAAAAAGAGTAAAATTTTTATTATGAGGTTAAAACAAGTATAGAGAACAATAATATTCATATATACGCATACTCACTATTTTTTGGCAATTCCTAGTTCGTTTAGGTCAGTGAAAATTAGATTTTTCATTTTTTCACCGTTTTCGGCATACTATAGTATGTTAGAATCGTCAAAAAAGAATAAAAAATTATTATGAGGTTAAAACATGTATGGAGAACAATAATATGCATATCTATGCATACCCACTATTTTTTGGGAATTCCTAGTTCGTTTAGGTCAGTGAAAAAAGATTTTCGGGTTTTCACCGTTTTCGGCATACTATAATATGTCAGAATCGTCAAAAAAGGGTCAAAAATTATTATGAGGTTAAAACATGTATGGAGAACAATCATATGCATATATACGTATACTCACTATTTTTTGGAAATTCCTAGTTCGTTTAGGTCAGTGAAAAATAGATTTTTCGTTTTTTCACCGTTTTCGGCATACTATAGTATGTCAGAATTAGGATCACTATTTTTAGTCGAAATGAAACGCTCCCATCACTCGGCTGGCCGGAATTTTTTCCCCGGCGAGCTTGAAGGTGATCTGTTGCCTTTCTTCCCTTTTTGCACGGAGTTGCTCGCCGTTTACAGGGAGTACCGCTCCTTGGTCACCGGCACGCTTGTTAAGCGCAAGGTGGGGAAGAAGAGTACGTTACACGGCAAGGAAGATGTGAAGCTTCCAACGAAATGCCCGGCCAAGAACAAGGTGAAGCCCGTCGTTTTGCAATCTAC
This sequence comes from Erodium maritimum, assembly GCA_963921825.1. Lineage (NCBI taxonomy): Eukaryota > Viridiplantae > Streptophyta > Magnoliopsida > Geraniales > Geraniaceae > Erodium > Erodium maritimum. The sequence goes on along the minus strand of OY997596.1, from coordinate 62,114,875 downwards.
GAAACAAGGCAAGGCTGCTCAGCCCTCTGCCCATGTATCGTTTATAGATTTTTCTGCAAATGAAGGTGGAGACAGTGCTGCTGCAAATGTAGGTGGAGACGGGGTTGCTCGAAATCAACCGGACCTCGTTTTGGAGAAGGAGCGAAGTTACAAATGTTGTAAGGTTTTCATCCACAATTTACCGTTTGGAACAGATTCAGATTGGGTTCGTAATGCCCTGAGTCCCTTTGGTGAGATTGAATCAGTTACTGTACCGAGGAGAGCAAGTCGACGAGGTTTCCATTTTGGTTTTGTCGTCTTCAAAACCATAGAGGTCGCTCAGAAGGTCATTGAAACCTATAATGGTTACAAATTGAACGGCTACACCTTGTTTCTAGCATTTGCTCGCCCGGAAAATGACGTCATGCTTCCGGCGAGTTCCTCTGTTTTGCGTCCTCCAAAACAGAGCACCGTCGCCGGTGCAGCGGCGCCTGTGGGGGTGGTCTCCGAAAGTATGGGTGCTGAAAAACCGTTCTCGGTGAAGGATGGGGGCGACATGCACGTTTCTGGCAAAGAGATGCACTCCCGGCGACCTGTGTGTTCATCGGAGTCGTCGGATTCAAGGGGGATTCGCACACTCAGATCTTCTGCGATTGATGGTATGAAGATCCCTGATTTGCCGACCATGAAATCACGCCCCGTGATTTCAGAGTCGTTTGAAACTCGTGAGATTGTGTTTCCAAAAGTCATGCCGACGTCTGTATCGCGCGAAGAAGAAGCTGGGCGTGGAGACGTGTACAGTGGAAGTGGGTTAACTGGGCCAATTTCTGAAACAAGCCCAGTTTTGGTTAGGCCTGTTTCAATAGCAGAGGCTATTGGTGAAGCGCGCGACGTTGACGAGGGTTGCGAAGGTGCTCCAGTTGGACCGGTCCAAAAGTCTGATATAGGCCTGGCCCCTTTTGGTTCTGGACTAGAAAACGGGTCATCTGGTGGTTCTGGCCCAGTGGAGCAGCAGCAGGTCAATCCACGTTTGTTTGAGTTTTTCCCCGCATTGGTACCGATTTGGGCCCGTTAGAGGTGGCGGAAAAACAGACCGTGCAAGAAACAATTAGAGATTTCGAATATCAGGGTAGCCCGTGGAAGGATGCCTTAGAAAAACCGATCTCTAATGTCGAGCCAAAAAAACGTGGACGTCCAAAGAAAGGTCAACCGAAGGTGATCACCCAGCCGGTGGTTGTATATCAGACAAGAGCCAGGGCTGCTGATAAATTGGGACGTTTCTTTGTGAATGTTTCCAAAACAGATAGCTTGGGCATTTGGAACCATAGCTCGAATGTTTGTAGAAAGGCGGTCGATCTTGGTTCATTGGTGCTGGGTCAGTACAAGTAGGGCTCCGAGGTTAGGAACGAGGAGCACATGGACTTGAGTACAAAACAAGATTCAACACCCGTTCCGATCGCTAACCGGTTTTCTTGTTTTGATTCCGATTAGTTATTAGGCAGGTGTTTTCTGTTCTATTTCTGTTTTTTGTTTCCCGTTTTGTTTGTTGCTTTTTGTAGCTGTTCTGGTATGGGAAAATGTCCTTTCAGATCTGCTCTCGGTATGTGTCTATTTGTCATAGACCATACCCTTAATAAACTTTTCGCTTATCAAAAAAAAATAGTATGTCAGAATCAGGAAAAAAGTGGAAAGAACTATTATGAAGTTAAACATGTAGTGAGGACAATAATATGCATATCTACGCATACCCACTATTTTTTGGGAATTTCTATTTCGTTTAGGTCTGTAAAAAAATATTTTGGGTTTTTAACCATTTTCGGCATACTATAGTATATCAGAATCGTCAAAAAAGGGTCCAAAATTATCACGAGGTTAAAACATGTATGGAGAACAATCATATGCATATATACGTATACTCACTATTTTTTGGAAATTCCTAGTTCGTTTAGATCAGTGAAAAATAGATTTTTCGTTTTTTCACCATTTTCGGCATACTATAGTATGTCAGAATCAGCAAAAAATCGGAAAAAATTATTATGAAGTTAAAACATGTAGGGAGGACAATAATATGCATATCTACGCATACCCACTATTTTTTGCCGAATTAACAGACCCGAATTGGCAAAAAAAATTAGTGGGTACTCGTGGATATGCATATTATTGTTCTCCCTACATGTTTTAACCTCATGAAAACTTTTCCCACTTTTTTTCCGATTCCGACATACTATAGTATGCCGAAAAAGGGAACAAACCAAGAAATCTATTTTACACTGAATTAACAAACTCGAATTGGAAAAAAATAAGTGGGTACTCGTAGATATGCATATTCTTGTTCTCCCTACATGTTTTAACCTCATGAAATTTTTTACCACTTTTTTGCCGAAAAAGGCGAAAAACCGAGAAATCTATTTTTTACTGAATTAACAAAGTCGAATTGGCCAAAAATGAGTGGATACTCGTAGATATGCATATTATTGTTCTCCCTACATGTTTTAACCTCAATATAATTTTTACCACTTTTTTTCCGATTCCGACATACTATAGTATGCCGAAAACGACATAAAATCGAGAAATCTATTTTACACTGAATTAACAAACTCGAATTGGAAAAAAATGAGTGGGTACTCGTAGATATGCATATAAATGTTCTATTTACATGTTTTAACCTCAAGAAATTTTTTACCAATTTTTTGCCGATTCCGACATACTATAGTATGCTTTAAACGACGAAAAACCGAGAAATCTATTTTTTACTGAATTAACAAATTGGAATTGGCCAAAAATTAGTGGGTACTCATAGATATACATATTCTTGTTCTCAATACATGTTTTAACCTCAATAAAATTGTTACCACTTTTTTGCCGATTCCGACATACTATAGTATGCCGAAAACGGCGAAAAACCGAGATATCTATTTTTTACTGAATTAACAAATAGGAATTGGCCAAAAATTAGTGGGTACTCGGAGATATGCATATTCTTGTTCTAAATACATGTTTTAACCTCATGAAAATTTTTACCACTTTTTTGCCGATTCCGACATACTATAGTATGCCGAAAACGGCGAAAAACTGAGAAATCTATTTTTTTACTGAATTAACAAACTCGAATTGGTCAAAAAAGAGTGGGTACTCGTAGATATGCATATTCTTATTCTAAATACATGTTTTAACCTCATGAAAAAAATTCCACTTTTTTGCCGATTCCGACATACTATAGTATGCCGAAAACGGCGAAAAACCGAGAAATCTATTTTTTTACTGAATTAACAAACTCGAATTGGTCAAAAAAGAGTGGGTACTCGTAGATATGCATATTCTGGTTCTCCCTACATGTTTTAACCTCATGAAAAATATTACCATTTTTTTGCCGATTCCGACATACTACAGTATGCCGAAAACGGCGAAAAACCGAGAAATCTATTTTTTACTGAGTTAACAAACTCGAATTGGCCAAAAATGAGTGGGTACTCGTAGATATGAATATTCTTGTTCTCCCTACATTTTTTAACCTCATGAAAATATTCACCACTTTTTTGCCTATTCCGACATACTATAGTATGCCGAAAACGGCGAAAAATCGAGAAATCTATTTTTTATAGAATTAACAAACTCGAATTGGCCAAAAATTAGTACTTACACTTAGATATGCATATTATTGTTCTCCCTACATGTTTTAACCTCAAGAAAATTTTTACCACTTTTTTGCCGATTCCGACATACTATAGTATGCCGAAAACGGCGAAAAACTGAGAAATCTATTTTTTACTGAATTAACAAAGTCGAATAGGCCAAAAATTAGTGGGTACTCGTAGATAATCATATTCTTGTTCTCCCTACATTTTTTAACCTCATGAAAATTTGTATCACTTTTTATCCGATTCCGATATACTATAGTATGCCGAAAACGACGAAAAACCGAGAAATCTATTTGTTACTTAATTAACATTCTCGAATTGGCCAAAAATGAGTGGGTACTCGTATATATGCATATTCTTGTTCTCCCTACATTTTTTAACCTCATGAAAATTTTTACCACTTTTTTGCCGATTCCGACATACTATAGTATGCCGAAAAAGGCGAAAAACCGAGAAATCTATTTTACACTGAATTAACAAACTCGAATTGGGAAAAAATGAGTAGGTACTCCTAGATATGCATATTCTTGTTCTCCCTACATGTTTTAACCTCATTGAAATTTTTACCAATTTTTTTCCGATTCCGATATACTATAATATGCCGAAAACTGTGAAAAACCGAGAAATCTATTTTTTACTGAATTAACAAACTCGAATTGGCCAAAAATTAGTGGGTACTCGTATATATGCATATTCTTGTTTTACCTACATGTTTAACCTCCTGAAAATTTTTACCACTTTTTTGCCGATTCCGACATACTATAGTATGCCGAAAACGGCGAAAAACCGAGAAATCTATTTTTTACTGAATTAACAAACTAGAATTGGCCAAAAATTAGGGGGTACTCGTAGATATGCATATTCTTGTTCTCCCTACATGTTTTAACCTCATGAAAGTTTTTACCACTTTCTTGCCGATTCCGACATACTATAGTATGCCGAAAACGGCGAAAAACCAAGAAATCTATTTTTTTTACTAAATTAACAAAGTCGAATTGGACAAAAATGAGTGTGTACTCGTAGATATGCATATTCTTGTTCTCCCTACATGTTTTAAACTCAATAAAAATTTTACCACTTTTTTGCCGATTCCGACATAGTATGCCGAAAACGGCGAAAAACCGAGAAATCTATTTTTTACTGAATTAACAAAATCGAATTGGTCAAAAAAGAGTGGGTGTAAAACCCGCTTCATTTCATTAGGGTATTAAATTACAATCCGAAAACCTAAAGGTATGTTTTTAAAACAAGTGCAAAAAAAAAAGAAAAAAAAAAAGAAGAAGCAGGTCTGGACCAGGCCAGGCGCGCAGGCCCAACCCGGCCCAGCCAGCCTCTCGGCCCGGTTTCCCTCTGAGGCCCAAAATGGCCGGCCCAATACCCACCCCTCCTTTAAAGGACTGAAACCCTAGGGTTTAACCTCGTTTTCACGCAACCTCCCTCTACCCCTTCTCTCTCTCGATCCGACCCTCTCCCTCTCTCTCGTCTTCCTCGCCGAAACCAGCCCCGTCTACCACCGTTTCCGGCCGCCACCTCCCTCACCAGCCTCGTCCCGTCCTCTTCTCCTCCATCTCGACCCCGTCACCGCTCCGGCCAGCCACGCAACCACCGTCCCCGACCTCCCTATCTCTCTCTCTCTCCTTCGTCTTCCTCACCAAACTCCGACCATCCACCACCAGCTCCGGCCACCCTCGTCCCGAGCTCCCCACGCCATCACCGTCCACCACCGGTTCCGTCCCGAGCCCTAACGCGTCACCGCCCCGCTTCCCGTCTCCGATCCCCCCGTCCGAGCCCTAACACGAACCGAGATCCCGCCGTCGCCGGCGAGCTCGTCAGATCCGGAACGGGACGAGTCGTCCGGACCCGAGCCGTACGCCTCCGTACACCGCCGCTATCCACCGTCTCCCCTGCCACCGTACCTCACGGTTAGTTCTCGGCCCGTGGAACCTCGGCCGGACCCGAGCAGAAATCGTCCTTCGTCTCTTGTTTTTCCCTTTCCCGAGTTTGTCCAGATCTGGTCGGTGACAGAACGTTTTCTGTTCTGGATCTGATTAGGACGGGATAGAACTTCGGAAATGGGAAAGGAACAGAACAAGCACGATTCAGACTTGTTACAGGATTGTTGAGATTTATTGTAAACGTTGTAAATCTGAAATTGTAAAGAAGAACGACAAAATATAAGATATCGTTATTATTGTTCCTTAAGTTTTGAATCTGTTTAAGTGTGAAAAAGTTGGGTTTAAACTGATTGTAAAATGAAAATCAGTTGTAGACTAAAGTTTAGATCTTTATTGTTCGGACGTAAAAATTGCTATCGATAAAACTAGATCGGGTTAGGTTAAACGAGTTTTAAAACGAAAGTCGGCTGTTAAGTTTAAACTCGAGTTGAGTTAAATCAAAAAGGGGGAAAACGAAATCAGATCGGCTTTATAAGGGTTTTGGACCAAAATATCGAGTTTGGAAACGAACGGAAGGAAATCGTTTGTTTTAAATTCGAAGTCGGAATTAAACAGAGAAAAGGAGTTCAAAGACGGTTTAAAGTTAAAAAAATGGGTTTAACTGGGTTTAGGTCAAATCTGAGTTCGATGCACGGGTGCTCGAACCCGATCCGTCGTAAATCCCACTTTTATCCCGCTCGAGTGTAAGCGACAACTGTCGAATTTAAACTGGACAAATCGTAGTCGTTAACTTAACGGCGGAACCGTTATTAATTTGGGGCTTCGTGTTAAATTTAGAGTCCGGCTCCGATCGAGGGGGAGCCCGGAAAGCAATTTACAAAACCCGGGCAGATTCGCCATGTCGGGCGAATCGGGCCTTTAAGGGTCCTTTATCGACATTGTCGGGGTTACGTTTGGGCGTTGAGTTTATCTAATTTTGGCATGTTCGTACTAGTTTAAAAGTGAGTTGCTGACCGAGGCAAAGGGAGGCTCGGCGAGTGATTACGATCATCTCGGGTTTAGTGGAGTGCTTTTGGAGTTGTTTACGAGGTAGGGAAAAGTAGCCGGATCTCGGCCCTGACTAGGGAAAGTTAACTGTAGAATTGCATGTGACACCGCGGTGTCATGGGTTATTTAGGTTTTTGAATATTAGAAATGCATGATACGGGAACGTAGCGAATACTGGGAATGCATGTGACACTTAGTAGTGTCGTAGGAGCAGAGAACTTAGCGTTAATTGTCTTACTGGAGGCATATGACCATGCCCGGAGGTTGTTGTGCGTTATTTGTTGATTGAGTTTGGGTGGCCTTGAGAGCCCGTGTTATTTGTTGTTGCGTTTGGGTGGCCTTGAGAGCCCGTGTTATTTACTGTCTAAGTTTGGGTGGCCTTGAGAGCCCGTGTCATTTATTGTTGAGTTGGGTGGCCTTGAGAGCCCGTATTATTCATTGCTGAGTCTTGGGTGGCCATGAGAGCCCGTGTTGTCGTTTCGGTGCTTTGGGTGGCCGTGAGTGCCCGTGGGGTTGTGAACCTGTACTTTACCGTTGATGTCTTGGGTGGCCATGAGGGCCCGTAGGGTTGTTGAACCTGTGTGTGGTTGTTGGTGTCTTGTTGGCCTTGAGTGCCTGTGGAGTTGTCACCAGTGTCGTTACTGTCTGTTTGAACTTGTTTGTGATTGTGATTGGTTACTTGATACTGGTGGAGGTTGTGTGGTGTAGCTAGCCTCCCGACTGGGATCGGGAGAAGCGGAGGGGTTGTGGGCTAGCTCCCCGACTGGGATCGGAGGAAGGACGCGCGGGTGTGGCTAACCACCCGACTGGGATCGGGTGAAGCGGAGAGGTTGTGGGTTAGCCTCCCGACTGGGATCGGGAGAAGTTGCACTACAGGTCGACCGCCTGACCACGTCTATGATCGGTAAAGGGCGAGAGACAGAGATTGGTTACTGAGCAGCCGGTTTGCGATCCTTTGTGATATTGTTTGGTTTTGTGTGGTCAGTCGTGTCTTGGAGGAGGTCGTCGATCGTAGTGTGGGGTCTACATAACGTATCCGTGTGTTGAGTCAGTTGAGGAAAATACTGGTCGTGTGTGTGTCTTTTGAGTCGTTGTTGGTGTCACCGGCTTTGTCTGCTAATTATGCCGTAGTCAGTCTGTTATCTGTGGTGGTGAGCGAACGCTCACCCCTAGCTGCTTTTCCTACAGGTACCGTTCGTAGTCTGGACTAGGTGAGCTTCTGAAGCTTGAAGCGGGTTGCTGGGTGTTTTGAGTCTAGAGACGTGTATCTCGTTTTGTCCAAGTGTGGGACTATTATTTTTGAGATGTAAATAATATTCTTTTGTGGAACTAAACTGACTTTTAAATTGATTTAACGAAAACAGGTTTCAGTATTGTAATTTTTTAAACGTTCGCGTCCCTAGTTTCGGTTCGCTGAAATTGGGGCGTGACAGTGGGTACTCGTAGATATGCATATTATTGTTCTCCCTACATGTTTTAACCTCATGAAAGTTTTTACCACTTTTTTTCCGATTCCGATATACTATAGTATGCCGAGAACGGCGAAAAACCGAGAAATCTATTTTTTAGTGAATTAACAAATTCGAATTGGCCAAAAATTAGTGGGTACTCGTAGATATGCATATTCTTGTTCTCCCTACATGTTTTAACCTCAAAATTTTTTTTACCACTTTTTTGCCGATTCCGACATACTATAGTATGCCAAAAAACCGAGAAATCTATTTTTTACTGAATTAACAAATTCGAATTGGTCAAAAATTAGTGGGTACTCGTGGATATGCATATTATTGTTCTCCCTACATGTTTTAACCTCGTGAAATATGTTACCACTTTTTTTCCGATTCCGACATACTATAGTATGCCGAAAACGGCGAAAAACTGAGAAATCTAATTTTTACTGAATTAACAAACTCGAATTGGACAAAAATTAGTGGGTACTCGTAGATATGCATATTCTTGTTCTCCCTACATATTTTAAACTCATGAAAAATTTTACCACTTTTTTGTCGATTCCGAAATACTATAGTACGCCGAAAACGGCGAAAAACCGAGAAATCTATTTTTTTTTACTGAATTAACAAACTCTAATAGGCCAAAAATTAGTGGGTACTCATAGATAATCATATTATTGTTATCCCTACATGTTTTAACCTCATGAAAATTTTTACCACTTTTTTTCCGATTCCGATATACTATAGTATGATGAAAACGGCGAAAAACGGAGAAATCTATTTTTTTACTGAATAAACAAACTCGAATTGGCCAAAAATTAGTGGGTACTCGTAGATATGCATATTCTTGTTCTCCCTACATGTTTTAACCTCATGAAAATTTTTACCACTTTTTTGTCGATTCCGACATACTATAGTATGCCGAAAACGGGGAAATACCGAGAAATCTATTTTTTTACTGAATTAATAAAATCGAATTAGTAAAAAATTAGTGGTTACTCGTAGATAATCATATTCTTGTTCTCCCTACATATTTTAACCTCATGAGAATTTTGACCACTTTTTTTCCGATTCCGACATAATATACTATGCCGAAAACGGCGAAAAACCGAGAAATCTATTTTTACTAAATTAACAAAATCGAATTGGCCAAAAATGAGTGGGTACTCGTAGATATGAATATTCTTGTTCTCCGTACATGTTTTAATCTCATGAAAGTATTTACCACTTTTTTGCCGATTCCGACATACTATAGTATGCCGAAAACGGCGAAAGACCGAGAAATCTATTTTTTACTGAATTAACAAACTCGAATTGGCCAAAAATGAGTGGGTACTCGTAGATATGCGTATTCAAGTTCTCCCCACATGTTTTAACCTCATTAAAAACCGACATACTATACTTAATTAACAAACTCGAATTGGGGTCCTCCTGTCGGCGTTGTCTGCAGAGGAGGAAGTACCGGCTGTGCAGAGCCGAGAGTTACCGAGAGTGGTATGCGAGTTCCCCGAGGTCTTTCCTGAGGAGTTGAGCGGGCTGCCACCGATTCGTGAGGTGGAGTTCGGGATTGACCTAGTGCCGGGAACGGCGGCGATATCGATGGCGCCTTACAGGTTTGCGCCGGCAGAGTTGACTGAGCTGAAGCGTCAACTGGAGGAGCTTCAGCAGAAGGGGTTTATCCGTCCGAGTGCATCGCCGTGGGGAGCACCAGCACTCTTCGTGAAGAAGAAGAGTGGAGAGCTACGGATGTGTATAGATTACCGGAAGCTGAACCGGGTTACGGTGAAGAACCGGTACCCGATGCCGAGGATCGATGACTTGTTTGACCAGTTGAGAGGGGCGACTCACTTCTCGAAGATCGATCTGCGATCCGGTTATTATCAGTTGCGAGTCCGTGAGGGGGACGTCGCAAAGACTGCATTCCGGACACGCTATGGGCATTACGAGTTCCTGGTGATGCCATTCGGACTGACGAACGCGCCAGCAGCGTTCATGGACCTGATGAACAGCATCTTCCGGCCGTACCTGGATCAGTTTGTGGTGGTGTTCGTGGACGATATCCTAATATATTCGCAGAACGAGGCGGCGCATGAGGCACATCTGAGGGTTGTTCTGACCCTACTGCGCGAGCACCAGCTATATGCCAACCGGGAGAAGTGCGAGTTCTGGCTCTCTGAGGTAAGATTCCTCGGCCACATCGTATCCCGTGACGGTATCCTGGTCGATCCGTCGAAGATCGACGCGGTCTCGAAGTGGGCACGGCCCACGAGTGTTTTCGAGATCCGCAGCTTTCTGGGATTGGCAGGCTACTATAGGCGATTTGTCCAGGATTTTGCACGACTAGCCGCACCGATGACTCTGTTAACGCGCAAGGGTGTTGGGTTCGTGTGGACAGATGACTGTGAGCGTGCGTTCGCGGAATTGAAGACTCGACTGACTACAGCTCCAGTGTTAGTGGTGCCCGAGCGAGGGATTGGCTATGATGTTTACTGCGATGCATCCGGAGAGGGACTGGGTTGCGTGCTGATGCAGTCGGGCAGAGTTGTGGCTTATGGCTCCAGGCAGTTGAAGATACACGAGCGCAACTATCCTACCCACGACTTGGAGCTAGCAGCAGTCGTGTTTGCGCTAAAGAGCTGGCGATATTACCTGTACGGCGAGGGGTTTCAGGTGTTCTCGGATCACAAGAGCCTCAAGTACATATTTTCCCAGCGAGACCTGAACATGCGTCAGCGACGGTGGATGGAACTACTCGAGGAGTACGACTTCGAGCTACACTACCACCCAGGCAAGGCGAACGTTGTCGCCGACGCCTTGAGTAGGAAGTCGGCTCCGAGCCTCGCCAGCATATCTGTCCGAGAGTGGGACATGATGGGGGAGCTGAGCACATTCGGGCTTGAGCTAGAGGAGGTTACTGGCGGTGTTGCCATGTGCTCCCTAGTGGCTCAGCCCTCACTGCTTGCCCAAGTGTTGGAGGCGCAGAGGGAGGACGTCGAAGCATCAGAGATCCGCGAGAGAGTCGTCAGGGGTGACGAGGTGGTGGGCTGGCAGGACAGTACTGATTGGGGACTACGGTACCGCGGGGGGCTGTTCGTACCAGTTAACTATAGAGATGCCGTGTTACGAGAGGCACACCATTCGCGTCTCGCAGTGCATCCGGGGGGCACCAAGATGTACCGTGACCTCAGGAGGCACTACTGGTGGCGCAGCATGAGGAGAGCAGTCGCAGAGTTTGTGTCGAGATGCCTTGTCTGTCAGCAGGTGAAGGCAGAGCATCAGCGTCCCGCGGGATTGTTACAGCCACTACCGATTGCTCAGTGGAAGTGGGAGCACATTACGATGGATTTCGTGTGTGGACTACCGAGATCGCCCAAGGGAAACGACGCCGTGTGGGTGGTAGTCGACCGGTTGACCAAGTCGGCCCATTTTCTGGCTATGAGGATGACAGACCCGGTCGACAAGTTGAGCAGTCTGTATATCCAGGAGATAGTGCGCCTCCACGGGGTCCCGGTGTCGATAGTGTCTGACAGGGATCCCCGCTTCACGTCCAGGTTCTGGCCGAGTCTGCAGAAGGCACTGGGGACAGAGGTCCTACTCAGCACAGCACATCATCCTCAGACAGACGGTCAGTCTGAGCGTACCATTCAGATCTTGGAGGACATGCTGCGAGCATGTGTGCTGGATTTCAGGGGATCTTGGGAGACCCACCTGCCATTGGCCGAGTTCGCCTACAACAACAGCTTCCAGGCCAGTATCGGGATGGCACCGTTCGAAGCGTTGTATGGTAGGCCGTGTCGGTCACCAGTATGCTGGGCAGAGGTGGGGGACAAGAGTCTGCTGGGGCCAGATCTTGTCAGAGAGACGACGGAGAAGGTCACATTGATCCGCGATCGGTTGAGGACCGCGCAGAGCCGGCAGAAGAGTTATGCAGACAGGCGACGTCGACCTCTTGAGTTTGCAGTCGGGGATCACGTGTTCCTGAAGGTGAGCCCGAGGAAGGGGCTGGTGCGGTTCAGGCGCAGCGGGGGAAAGTTGGCTCCGAGGTACATAGGCCCGTTCCAGATCTTAGACAGAGTGGGAGTCGTGGCTTATCGTCTGGCGTTGCCACCGCAGCTTGGGAGAGTACATAACGTCTTCCACGTATCCCAGTTGCGGCAGTACAACGCAGACCCCTCCCACGTCATCGAGTGGACTGATATCGAGGTGGCTGATGATGTCTCCTATGAGGAGCAGCCGGTTCGGATCATGGACACACGGCAGCAGATTCTGCGGGGAGGCAAGATTATCCGCTTGGTCCGAGTGCAGTGGAAACATCACGGAGCTGAGTCGACGTGGGAACGCGAGGACGAGGTTCGCGCGAAGTATCCCGGCCTGTTCGACTCCCGAGGTACGTCTGTTTTAAATTTCGCGGACGAAATTTCTTTAAGGGGGGTAGACTGTAATAACCACTTCTGGTCAACGTCAGTCAAACCTGCGAAAAACAGGAAAATTTAAAAATTTTAAGACAGACACTTAACTTAACTTAAATTGACCCCGAGGGTCATGCCGGACTTAAGTTGACCCCGTTATCGACTAAAATGAGTTACGGGGGACTCAGGGCAACTTCCTGGTCATTTTGGGAAAGATTGATTTTTCGCTGGAAAAGTCACCCGAGCGACGTTTTGGTCCATTCGAGGACCGTTTTGGACCCGAAAGGCTTAGCCGTCGTCGTAGCGGTCTTAGTTGGGCCGTTTCCTTGAAGCCCGTCCAGTTTAAAATATTTTTGGGAAAAGTGCCCGTTCGGGGCCCGAAACGTCCGTTTTTCGCGAATCTGATTGGAAAATATCAACTAGATATTTTCCAAAAGGTATGGGACCCACCTTGACACTTGTCAAGTAGATGGTGGTGTAATTTTTGGAGGGAAAATGGGTGGATGTGGTGAGTTGGCCGAGTATAGGGTAAAAGGGAAAGGAGTTGGAGTTAGTTGTTATTTGTTTTAAAAATTAGAAAGAGGAAGAGAGGTTTTAGAGAGAGAAGGAGAAGGAGAAGAAGAGAGAAGAAGGAAGGTTGAGCTAGGGTTGATGATCGAGCCCTTGGATCGAGTCAAAGCAAAGAGCAATCCCGTTCCCCTCATTCTCCTCTACGGTAATACCCGAACCGATTCTCGTTTCGATTATTTTCAAGAGCTAGGGTTTGGTTATAAAATTTGGTTTAGGGTTGTGTAGAGATTAGAGAGGTGTTGGAGACGTTTTAGAGGTGTTTGGGAGAGAAATTTCACGTTTTCCGGTGACCGGAGGCTCGGGAGGAGCTCCGGCCACCGTGGGTGGTGGCCGGCCGGCCATGTGGTGGCTGGCCGGAGGTGGCAGCAGCCACCACTTGGTGGCCGAGCCCCTCCCTCAAACCCTAGGGTCTCGGCCAAGCCTCTTGGGTGGGGCCCACGTGCTCGGTTGCTCGGGTTTTAATGTTCGGGTGGTTTAAAACGTCCCCCGGACCACTTTTTCCTAATCGAATCGAAATTTGGAATTAATTTGGAGAAGTTGTAATTAACGGGTTTTGGGAAACTTTAAACGTTAATTAATTGACTTAGAAGTCGGAATTCAATTCCGTCAAGTGCGTTGGGTTCCTTGAAATATTCTAAGACCGTAGAAACGAAAACGGGGACTTTTGGAGCCCCGGAAGGCAATTAACCAAAACCGGGCAGATTCGCCATGTCGGGCGAATCTGGCCCTTACGGGTCCTTTTTCGGCAATATCGAATAATTGGGAAGTTTGGGAGTGATCGGCTTTGTCGGGGTTACGTTTGGGCGTTAAGTTTATTAATTTTCGGTTTATTCGTACTAGTTTAAAAGTACTTCGAATTTGTGTTCTTTTAGATCGTGCTACGGACCGAGGCAAGGGAAAGCTCGGCGAGTGACTAGGTCCACTTCGGGTTTTGTTGGAGCGCTTTTGGATCTATATACGAGGTAGGGAAAAGTAGCCGGATCTCGGCCCTGATTAGGGAAAGTTAATAGTAGAATTGCATGTGACACCGGGGTGTCGTGGGTTGAGTAGATTTATTTAATTATTAGAAAAGCATGATACGGGATTGTAGCGTTTAAGAGAAAGGCATGTGACACTTAGTAGTGTCGTAGGAACAGAGAACTTAGCGATAATTGAATTACTGGAGGCATATGACCATGCCCGGAGGTTGTTTGTGAAACTAGCGATTTTAGGACTGTTGGAGGCATCGAGTATGCCGGAGGTTGTCGTGCGCTTTATTTAATTGTTGAGTTTGGGTGGCCTTGAGAGCCCGTATTTAATTGTTGAGTTTGGGTGGCCTTGAGAGCCCGTATTTAATTGTTGAGTCGGGGTGGCCATGAGAGCCGTGTATTTAATTTGGTGTCTTGAGTGGCAGCGAGTGCCCGTGGGGTTGTTGAACCCGAGTCTTGACTGTTGAGGTGTCTTGAGTGGCCTTGAGTGCCTGTGTGATTGAACTTGCCTGTGATTGTGATTGTGGTTACCTGGGGTGGTGAGTTCTAAAGGTCGACAGCCTGATCCGACTTAGTGTCGATGAATTGCGAGTTCTAAAGGTCGACAGCCTGATCCGACTTAGTGTCGATGAATTGCGAGTTTTAAAGGTCGACAGCCTGATCCGACTTAGTGTCGAGGAATTGCGAGTTTTAAAGGTCGACAGCCTGATCCGACTTAGTGTCGAGGAATTGCGAGTTTTAAAGGTCGACAGCCTGATCCGACTTCGTGTCGAGGAATTGCGATAGGTCGAACCCTGACCTGATTGAGATTGGTTACTGAGCAGCTGGTGTGCGATCCTTTGTGATCTTGTTTGGTGTTGTGTCGTTTCGTTCGAGTCCTTGAGGAGGTCGTCGATAGTTGTATTGGGTCTACACTGTTTTTATCGAGTGTCGAGCCTGTTGAGGAAGGTGACGGGTTGTGGGTCAGTTGGGTATCTGAGTTGGGGACTGTAGTCCCGGTGTCGGGTTTGGTTTTAGTGTTACTGGCTTCTTCTGCTAATTATGTCATAGTCAGTCTGTTATCCGTGGAGGTGAGCGAACGCTCACCCCTAGCTGCTTTTCCTACAGGTACTGATCACCGGACGGACTAGGTGAGCTCTTGAAGTTCATGGAGCTTGGAGCGGAGTCTGGTCTTTACTTTTGTTGAGTCTAGTGACGGATGTTGTACCTTGTCCACTTGTTGGGACGTTTTTGTATTGTAAATGCTATTATTTTGAGAAGTAAATGGAAATGTCAAAACTTTTATTGAAAACAGGTTTCAAGTGTTCATGTTTTAAATGTTCGCGTCCCGAGTTCGGTTCGCTGAAATTTGGGGCGTGACAGCTTGGTATCAGAGCTCGAGGTTTCAAACCTCGGACTGTCCGTCACTTAGGGGGGAGAGTCGAGTCAGTGTAGACCCGTCATGTCTTGAGTCTTCTTTTTGTTTGTGCGTATGTTACAGTATTTTGTTGCTGGCATACTGATTGTGTGTGATTGCGTGAACTGTTTTTTTACTGTCGCGGGTCGACTCAGGAGCGCTCCTGTAGTCGAACGTGACGGTGTTGATGTCAAGTCGGTACAACGTGGTTCGGGGACGCCTGAACCGGGTTGTAACTACGTGATGTCAAGGAACGAAGTTTTAAAATGAAAGGGTGAAGGTTTTAAAATTATTGGCCCTGTTGGCATGTCTTGAACTTGATTGGCCCTATGGGCATATGTTTGATTTTTGATTGGCCCGGTGAACGGGGGTCGTCGTGTTGTGTGGGTTGGTTTGCCGTCGCTTGTTTGGTGCACGTCGGTGCGGTCTCGTTGTGGTCTCGTTTACTAATGCTAGTATATAAAGTACGTTTAGCTTGAGCGGTGTAGCGCTTTAGTGATAAGCACGTTAGTGTAAGCTAAGAGGGTGGACGTTAGTGCGTTTGTACTGTCGTTTTTATTTAAGTTCGCAAACTGAACGTTTGCGTGTATCCGTGCAGAGGATACTGTTTATGGCTCGCGGTAAGCGGGGACGACCATCAGGAACGCGGGGTCAGGCACCCACGCGAGGCCGGCGGGGACGGTCAGCAGGGGCACCAGGGAGGGTGCCGACCGTCGAGCCCGCCGACTATGCGGAGGCACAGGGTACTCCTGTCGGAGAAGACAGGAGGAGTGATGCGGGGCCGTCTGCAGGCACCCCCAGTGTTCCGCCAGTCGCGGACCCTCCAGTGATGACTGCCCTGGATGAGCTTACCAGGACCGTTCAGACTTTGGTGGCGATCATCGCCAGCCGAGAGTCGGCTTCGCCAGCACCAGCGGCAGCCGCAGTCCCGGTGAGGGCCGCTCAGACAGAGGATCTTACCTCCCGAGCGCTACTAGATTTCCTGAAGCTCGGGATACCTGTTTTTGTCGGGGAGCCGAATCCCGACCTGGCTGAGCGATGGTTAGAGCAGGTCACACGAGACTTGGACACATCGGGTGTCGAGGATGGCCGTCGGAGAGTGTCCTTCGCGGCCCATCAGCTGAGAGACAGCGCCTACCACTGGTGGGGGCGGGTGAAGGACACGGTCGGATACGACTACAGCGTATTCCAGGAGGTATTCATGGCACAGTACTTCCCCGAGTCGGCTCGGCTGGAGCGACATCGGCAGTTCTTAGACCTGGAGCAAGGGGGGATGACGGTAGGAGAGTACGAAGCCAGGTTCACAGCCTTGGCCAGATTCGCGCCTGAGATGGTGACGAGCGAGGCGAACCGTTGCCTGCGGTTCCAGGACGGACTGAGGCTGGGCATCCGGAACCAGGTTCTCGCCTTGAGGATACGGAAGTATACCGACCTCGTGGACACCGCAGCTACAGTAGAGCAGGGCGCCAGGGATGCAGTCAGAAGCCGTGAGGTCCGACCTCGGCCGATCAGTTGGGCAGGGCCGTCAGACTCACGAGACTCGCGGAGGCAGAGGACCGCGGGATCCTTCCGACCACCGCCTCATCAGAGTGGATCGAGACAGCAGGGGTCAGTGGCATCAGTGGGGCCAGTCGCCTCAGAGAGGAGGCCGTCATGCTATCACTGCGGGCAACCAGACCACTTACAGCGAGACTGTCCGACGAGGGGAGGAACCGCGGCAGTACCAGCTACTAGCCGGACAGGCCAGGGCTCGGGATCGAGGGCTGACGAGATCAGCTGTTACCGATGCGGCCGGGCCGGTCACACTATGGCATGGTGCCGAGAGCAGTTGGGGGAGACATCAGTGCAGCGACCGCAGCAGTCGCGGACAGTACAGTCGCCCAGAGGTCGCCCTCGACAGGGTCAGCAGCCGAGATCATCACGGCCGTCTACGAGCGCACCAATTCCGAGACAGCAGCAGAGTCACGGGTATCCAGCAGCCAGTGCGCAGGGTCAGAGGCAGCAGGCCTCGCAGGGGAGAGTATATGCAGTCACCGACTCCAGAGCCCCAGGACCTAGCACGTACCGTGAGACCATCCAGGGTACGTGTTTGTTGTATCATTTATGGGCTTTGTTCTTGTTTGATACCGGGGCATCGCACTCTTTTATTTCGTCGGGTTGTGCTGAGAGGTTGGGGTTGAGCTTAGAGCCGTTGAGTCCACCCCTATGCCTGGACACCCCAGTTGGGGGTGGTGTATCGTTGACTAGAGTATGTCGTGCCTGCGAGATTAGAGTCGCAGACTGTCCTTGCCCTGGTGACCTTCTCGTGTTGGGGATGACTACCTTTGATGTGATTTTGGGTATGGATTGGTTGTCGAGGTACCGAGCCAACATCGATTGCTACAGACGACGAGTGACAGTGACAGTGGGCGGTACGAAGGTGACGTGCGTGCTGGGGAGTAAGAGTGGGGTCCTCCTGTCGGCGTTGTCTGCAGAGGAGGAAGTACCGGCTGTGCAGAGCCGAGAGTTACCGAGAGTGGTATGCGAGTTCCCCGAGGTCTTTCCTGAGGAGTTGAGCGGGCTGCCACCGATTCGTGAGGTGGAGTTCGGGATTGACCTAGTGCCGGGAACGGCGGCGATATCGATGGCGCCTTACAGGTTTGCGCCGGCAGAGTTGACTGAGCTGAAGCGTCAACTGGAGGAGCTTCAGCAGAAGGGGTTTATCCGTCCGAGTGCATCGCCGTGGGGAGCACCAGCACTCTTCGTGAAGAAGAAGAGTGGAGAGCTACGGATGTGTATAGATTACCGGAAGCTGAACCGGGTTACGGTGAAGAACCGGTACCCGATGCCGAGGATCGATGACTTGTTTGACCAGTTGAGAGGGGCGACTCACTTCTCGAAGATCGATCTGCGATCCGGTTATTATCAGTTGCGAGTCCGTGAGGGGGACGTCGCAAAGACTGCATTCCGGACACGCTATGGGCATTACGAGTTCCTGGTGATGCCATTCGGACTGACGAACGCGCCAGCAGCGTTCATGGACCTGATGAACAGCATCTTCCGGCCGTACCTGGATCAGTTTGTGGTGGTGTTCGTGGACGATATCCTAATATATTCGCAGAACGAGGCGGCGCATGAGGCACATCTGAGGGTTGTTCTGACCCTACTGCGCGAGCACCAGCTATATGCCAACCGGGAGAAGTGCGAGTTCTGGCTCTCTGAGGTGAGATTCCTCGGCCACATCGTATCCCGTGACGGTATCCTGGTCGATCCGTCGAAGATCGACGCGGTCTCGAAGTGGGCACGGCCCACGAGTGTTTTCGAGATCCGCAGCTTTCTGGGATTGGCAGGCTACTATAGGCGATTTGTCCAGGATTTTGCACGACTAGCCGCACCGATGACTCTGTTAACGCGCAAGGGTGTTGGGTTCGTGTGGACAGATGACTGTGAGCGTGCGTTCGCGGAATTGAAGACTCGACTGACTACAGCTCCAGTGTTAGTGGTGCCCGAGCGAGGGATTGGCTATGATGTTTACTGCGATGCATCCGGAGAGGGACTGGGTTGCGTGCTGATGCAGTCGGGCAGAGTTGTGGCTTATGGCTCCAGGCAGTTGAAGATACACGAGCGCAACTATCCTACCCACGACTTGGAGCTAGCAGCAGTCGTGTTTGCGCTAAAGAGCTGGCGATATTACCTGTACGGCGAGGGGTTTCAGGTGTTCTCGGATCACAAGAGCCTCAAGTACATATTTTCCCAGCGAGACCTGAACATGCGTCAGCGACGGTGGATGGAACTACTCGAGGAGTACGACTTCGAGCTACACTACCACCCAGGCAAGGCGAACGTTGTCGCCGACGCCTTGAGTAGGAAGTCGGCTCCGAGCCTCGCCAGCATATCTGTCCGAGAGTGGGACATGATGGGGGAGCTGAGCACATTCGGGCTTGAGCTAGAGGAGGTTACTGGCGGTGTTGCCATGTGCTCCCTAGTGGCTCAGCCCTCACTGCTTGCCCAAGTGTTGGAGGCGCAGAGGGAGGACGTCGAAGCATCAGAGATCCGCGAGAGAGTCGTCAGGGGTGACGAGGTGGTGGGCTGGCAGGACAGTACTGATTGGGGACTACGGTACCGCGGGGGGCTGTTCGTACCAGTTAACTATAGAGATGCCGTGTTACGAGAGGCACACCATTCGCGTCTCGCAGTGCATCCGGGGGGCACCAAGATGTACCGTGACCTCAGGAGGCACTACTGGTGGCGCAGCATGAGGAGAGCAGTCGCAGAGTTTGTGTCGAGATGCCTTGTCTGTCAGCAGGTGAAGGCAGAGCATCAGCGTCCCGCGGGATTGTTACAGCCACTACCGATTGCTCAGTGGAAGTGGGAGCACATTACGATGGATTTCGTGTGTGGACTACCGAGATCGCCCAAGGGAAACGACGCCGTGTGGGTGGTAGTCGACCGGTTGACCAAGTCGGCCCATTTTCTGGCTATGAGGATGACAGACCCGGTCGACAAGTTGAGCAGTCTGTATATCCAGGAGATAGTGCGCCTCCACGGGGTCCCGGTGTCGATAGTGTCTGACAGGGATCCCCGCTTCACGTCCAGGTTCTGGCCGAGTCTGCAGAAGGCACTGGGGACAGAGGTCCTACTCAGCACAGCACATCATCCTCAGACAGACGGTCAGTCTGAGCGTACCATTCAGATCTTGGAGGACATGCTGCGAGCATGTGTGCTGGATTTCAGGGGATCTTGGGAGACCCACCTGCCATTGGCCGAGTTCGCCTACAACAACAGCTTCCAGGCCAGTATCGGGATGGCACCGTTCGAAGCGTTGTATGGTAGGCCGTGTCGGTCACCAGTATGCTGGGCAGAGGTGGGGGACAAGAGTCTGCTGGGGCCAGATCTTGTCAGAGAGACGACGGAGAAGGTCACATTGATCCGCGATCGGTTGAGGACCGCGCAGAGCCGGCAGAAGAGTTATGCAGACAGGCGACGTCGACCTCTTGAGTTTGCAGTCGGGGATCACGTGTTCCTGAAGGTGAGCCCGAGGAAGGGGCTGGTGCGGTTCAGGCGCAGCGGGGGAAAGTTGGCTCCGAGGTACATAGGCCCGTTCCAGATCTTAGACAGAGTGGGAGTCGTGGCTTATCGTCTGGCGTTGCCACCGCAGCTTGGGAGAGTACATAACGTCTTCCACGTATCCCAGTTGCGGCAGTACAACGCAGACCCCTCCCACGTCATCGAGTGGACTGATATCGAGGTGGCTGATGATGTCTCCTATGAGGAGCAGCCGGTTCGGATCATGGACACACGGCAGCAGATTCTGCGGGGAGGCAAGATTATCCGCTTGGTCCGAGTGCAGTGGAAACATCACGGAGCTGAGTCGACGTGGGAACGCGAGGACGAGGTTCGCGCGAAGTATCCCGGCCTGTTCGACTCCCGAGGTACGTCTGTTTTAAATTTCGCGGACGAAATTTCTTTAAGGGGGGTAGACTGTAATAACCACTTCTGGTCAACGTCAGTCAAACCTGCGAAAAACAGGAAAATTTAAAAATTTTAAGACAGACACTTAACTTAACTTAAATTGACCCCGAGGGTCATGCCGGACTTAAGTTGACCCCGTTATCGACTAAAATGAGTTACGGGGGACTCAGGGCAACTTCCTGGTCATTTTGGGAAAGATTGATTTTTCGCTGGAAAAGTCACCCGAGCGACGTTTTGGTCCATTCGAGGACCGTTTTGGACCCGAAAGGCTTAGCCGTCGTCGTAGCGGTCTTAGTTGGGCCGTTTCCTTGAAGCCCGTCCAGTTTAAAATATTTTTGGGAAAAGTGCCCGTTCGGGGCCCGAAACGTCCGTTTTTCGCGAATCTGATTGGAAAATATCAACTAGATATTTTCCAAAAGGTATGGGACCCACCTTGACACTTGTCAAGTAGATGGTGGTGTAATTTTTGGAGGGAAAATGGGTGGATGTGGTGAGTTGGCCGAGTATAGGGTAAAAGGGAAAGGAGTTGGAGTTAGTTGTTATTTGTTTTAAAAATTAGAAAGAGGAAGAGAGGTTTTAGAGAGAGAAGGAGAAGGAGAAGAAGAGAGAAGAAGGAAGGTTGAGCTAGGGTTGATGATCGAGCCCTTGGATCGAGTCAAAGCAAAGAGCAATCCCGTTCCCCTCATTCTCCTCTACGGTAATACCCGAACCGATTCTCGTTTCGATTATTTTCAAGAGCTAGGGTTTGGTTATAAAATTTGGTTTAGGGTTGTGTAGAGATTAGAGAGGTGTTGGAGACGTTTTAGAGGTGTTTGGGAGAGAAATTTCACGTTTTCCGGTGACCGGAGGCTCGGGAGGAGCTCCGGCCACCGTGGGTGGTGGCCGGCCGGCCATGTGGTGGCTGGCCGGAGGTGGCAGCAGCCACCACTTGGTGGCCGAGCCCCTCCCTCAAACCCTAGGGTCTCGGCCAAGCCTCTTGGGTGGGGCCCACGTGCTCGGTTGCTCGGGTTTTAATGTTCGGGTGGTTTAAAACGTCCCCCGGACCACTTTTTCCTAATCGAATCGAAATTTGGAATTAATTTGGAGAAGTTGTAATTAACGGGTTTTGGGAAACTTTAAACGTTAATTAATTGACTTAGAAGTCGGAATTCAATTCCGTCAAGTGCGTTGGGTTCCTTGAAATATTCTAAGACCGTAGAAACGAAAACGGGGACTTTTGGAGCCCCGGAAGGCAATTAACCAAAACCGGGCAGATTCGCCATGTCGGGCGAATCTGGCCCTTACGGGTCCTTTTTCGGCAATATCGAATAATTGGGAAGTTTGGGAGTGATCGGCTTTGTCGGGGTTACGTTTGGGCGTTAAGTTTATTAATTTTCGGTTTATTCGTACTAGTTTAAAAGTACTTCGAATTTGTGTTCTTTTAGATCGTGCTACGGACCGAGGCAAGGGAAAGCTCGGCGAGTGACTAGGTCCACTTCGGGTTTTGTTGGAGCGCTTTTGGATCTATATACGAGGTAGGGAAAAGTAGCCGGATCTCGGCCCTGATTAGGGAAAGTTAATAGTAGAATTGCATGTGACACCGGGGTGTCGTGGGTTGAGTAGATTTATTTAATTATTAGAAAAGCATGATACGGGATTGTAGCGTTTAAGAGAAAGGCATGTGACACTTAGTAGTGTCGTAGGAACAGAGAACTTAGCGATAATTGAATTACTGGAGGCATATGACCATGCCCGGAGGTTGTTTGTGAAACTAGCGATTTTAGGACTGTTGGAGGCATCGAGTATGCCGGAGGTTGTCGTGCGCTTTATTTAATTGTTGAGTTTGGGTGGCCTTGAGAGCCCGTATTTAATTGTTGAGTTTGGGTGGCCTTGAGAGCCCGTATTTAATTGTTGAGTCGGGGTGGCCATGAGAGCCGTGTATTTAATTTGGTGTCTTGAGTGGCAGCGAGTGCCCGTGGGGTTGTTGAACCCGAGTCTTGACTGTTGAGGTGTCTTGAGTGGCCTTGAGTGCCTGTGTGATTGAACTTGCCTGTGATTGTGATTGTGGTTACCTG
Source organism: Erodium maritimum (assembly GCA_963921825.1). Lineage (NCBI taxonomy): Eukaryota > Viridiplantae > Streptophyta > Magnoliopsida > Geraniales > Geraniaceae > Erodium > Erodium maritimum. The sequence goes on along the minus strand of OY997596.1, from coordinate 62,092,017 downwards.
GGGTGGTGAGTTCTAAAGGTCGACAGCCTGATCCGACTTAGTGTCGATGAATTGCGAGTTCTAAAGGTCGACAGCCTGATCCGACTTAGTGTCGATGAATTGCGAGTTTTAAAGGTCGACAGCCTGATCCGACTTAGTGTCGAGGAATTGCGAGTTTTAAAGGTCGACAGCCTGATCCGACTTAGTGTCGAGGAATTGCGAGTTTTAAAGGTCGACAGCCTGATCCGACTTCGTGTCGAGGAATTGCGATAGGTCGAACCCTGACCTGATTGAGATTGGTTACTGAGCAGCTGGTGTGCGATCCTTTGTGATCTTGTTTGGTGTTGTGTCGTTTCGTTCGAGTCCTTGAGGAGGTCGTCGATAGTTGTATTGGGTCTACACTGTTTTTATCGAGTGTCGAGCCTGTTGAGGAAGGTGACGGGTTGTGGGTCAGTTGGGTATCTGAGTTGGGGACTGTAGTCCCGGTGTCGGGTTTGGTTTTAGTGTTACTGGCTTCTTCTGCTAATTATGTCATAGTCAGTCTGTTATCCGTGGAGGTGAGCGAACGCTCACCCCTAGCTGCTTTTCCTACAGGTACTGATCACCGGACGGACTAGGTGAGCTCTTGAAGTTCATGGAGCTTGGAGCGGAGTCTGGTCTTTACTTTTGTTGAGTCTAGTGACGGATGTTGTACCTTGTCCACTTGTTGGGACGTTTTTGTATTGTAAATGCTATTATTTTGAGAAGTAAATGGAAATGTCAAAACTTTTATTGAAAACAGGTTTCAAGTGTTCATGTTTTAAATGTTCGCGTCCCGAGTTCGGTTCGCTGAAATTTGGGGCGTGACAGATATGAATATTATTGTTCTCCCTACATGTTTTAACCTCATTAAAAATTTTACCACTTTTTTTCCGATTCCGACATACTATAGTATGTCGAAAACGGCGAAAGACTGGTATGTCGAAAACGGCGAAAGACTGAGAAATCTATTTTACCCTGAATTAACAAACTCGAATTGGAAAAAAAGTAGTGGGTACTCGTAGATATGCATTATCTTGTTCTCCCTACATGTTTTAACCTCAAGAAAAATTTTACCACTTTTTTGCCGATTCCGACATACTATAGTATGCCGAAAACGGCGAAAAAACAAGAAATCTATTTTTTACTGAATTAACAAACTCGAATTGGCAAAAATTTAGTGGGTACTCGTGGATATGCATATTCTTGTTGTCAATACATGTTTTAACCTCATGAAAATTTTTACCACTTTTTTGCCGATTCCGACATACTAATAGTATTCCGAAAAAGGCGAAAAACCGAGAAATCTATTTGACACTGAATTAACAAACTCGAATTGGAAAAAAATTAGTGGGTACTCGTAGATATGCATATTCTTGTTCTCCCTACATGTTTTAACCTCATGAAAAATTTTACCACTTTTTTGCCGATTCCGACATACTATAGTATGCCTAAAACGGCGAAAAACCGAGAAATCTATTTTTTACTGAATTAACAAACTCGAATTGGTCAAAAAAGAGTGGGTACTCGTAGATATGCATATTCTTGTTCTCCTTACATGTTTTAACCTCATGAAAGTTTTTAACACTTTTTTGCTGATTCCGACATACTATAGTATGCCGAAAACGGCGAAAAACCGAGATATCTAGTTTTTTTACTGGATAAACAAACTGGAATTGGCAAAAAATTAGTGGGTACTCGTGGATATGCATATTCTTGTTCTCAATACATGTTTTAACCTCATGAAAATTTTTACTACTCTTTTGCCGATTCCGACATACTATATATAGTATGCCGAAAAAGGCGAAAAAACGAGAAATATATTTTACACTGAATTAACAAACTCGAATTGGAAAAAAATTATTGGGTACTCGTAGATATGCATATTCTTGTTCTCCCTACATGTTATAACCTCATGAAAAAATTTACCACTTTTTTTCCGATTTCGACATACTATAGTATGCCGAAAACGGCGAAAAACCGAGAAATCTATTTTTTTACTGAATTAACAAACTCGAATTAGCCAAAAATTAGTGGGTACTCATGGATATGCATAGTCTTGTTCTCAATACATGTTTTAACCTCATGAAAATTTTTATCACTTTTTTGCCTATTCCGACATATGATAGTATGCCGAAAAAGGCGAAAAACCGAGAAATATATTTTACACTGAATTAAAAAACTCGAATTGGGAAAAAAATTAGTGGGTACTCGTAGATAATCATATTATTGTTCTACCTACATGTTATAACCTCATGAAAATTTTGACCACTTTTTTTCCGATTCCGACATACTATACTATGCCGAAAACGACGAAAAACCGAGAAATCTTTTTTTTACTAAATTAACAAACTCGAATTGGCCAAAAATGAGTGGGTACTCGTAGATATGCATAATCTTGTTCTCCCTACATGTTTTAACCTCATGAAATTTTTTACCACTTATTTTCCAATTCCGACATACTATAATATGCCGAAAACGGTGAAAAACCGAGAAATCTATTTTTTTACTGAATTAACAAACTCGAATTGGCCAAAAATTAGTGGGTACTCGTAGATATGCATACTCTTGTTCTCCCTACATGTTTTAACCTCATGAAAATTTTTACCACTTTTTTGCCGATTCCGACATGCTATAGTATGCCGAAAACGGCGAAAAACCGACAAATCTATTTTTTTTAGTGAATTAACATACTCGAATTGGCAAAAAATTAGTGCTTACTCGTAGATAATCATATTATTGTTCTCCCTACATATTTTAAACTCATGAAAATTTCGTCCACTTTTTTGCCGATTCCGACATAATATACTATGCCGAAAAGGGCGAAAAACCGAGAAATCTTTTTTTTTTTGTAAATTAACAAACTTGAATTGGCCAAAAATGAGTGGGTACTCGTAGATATGCATATTATTGTTCTCCCTACATGTTATAACCTCAAGAAAAATTTTACCACTTTTTTGCCGATGCCGACATACTATAGTATGCCGAAAACGGCGAAAAACCGAGATATCTAGTTTTTTTACTGGATAAACAAACTGGAATTGGCAAAAAATTAGTGGGTACTCGTGGATATGCATATTCTTGTTCTCAATACATGTTTTAACCTCATGAAAATTTTTACTACTCTTTTGCCGATTCCGACATACTATATATAGTATGCCGAAAAAGGCGAAAAACCGAGAAATCTATTTTACACTGAATTAACAAACTCGAATTGGAAAAAAATTAGTGGGTGCTCGTAGATATGCATATTCTTGTTCTCCCTACATGTTTTAACCTCATGAAAAAATTTACCACTTTTTTGCCGATTCCGACATACTATAGTATGCCGAAAACGGCGAAAAACCGAGAAATCTATTTTTTACTGAATTAACAAACTCGAATTGGTCAAAAAAGAGTGGGTACTCGTAGATATGCATATTCTTGTTCTCCTTACATGTTTTAACCTCATGAAAGTTTTTACCACTTTTTTGCCGATTCCGACATACTAGAGTATGCCGAAAACGGTGAAAAACCGAGAAATTTATTTTTTACTGAATTAACAAACTCGAATTGGCCAAAAATGAGTGGGTACTCGTAGATATGCATATTCTTGTTCTCCCTACATGGTTTAACCTCATGAAAAATTTTACCACCTTTTTGTCGATTCCGACATACTATAGTATGCCGAAAACGGCGAAAAACTGATAAATCTATTTTTTACTTAATTAAACAAACTCGAATTGACCAAAAATGAGTGGGTATTAGTAGATATGCATATTCTTGTTCTCCCTACATGTTTTAACCTCATGAAAAATTTTACCACTTTTTTGCCGATTCCGACATACTATAGTATGCCGAAAACGGCGAAAGACCGAGAAATCTATTTTTACTAAATTAACAAACTCGAATTGGACAAAAATGAGTGGTTACTCGTAGATATGCATATTCTTGTTCTCCCTACATGGTTTAACCTCATGAAAATTTTTACCACTTTTTTGCCGATTCCGACATACTATAGTATGCCGAAAACGGCGAAAAACTGATAAATCTATTTTTTACTGAATTAAACAAACTCGAATTGGCCAAAAATGAGTGGGTATTCGTAGATATGCACATTCTTGTTCTCCCTACATGTTTTAACCTCATGAAATTTTTTACCACTTTTTTGCCGATTCCGACATACTATAGTATGCCGAAAACGGCGAAAGACCGAGAAATCTATTTTTACTAAATTAACAAACTCGAATTGGCCAAAAATGAATGGGTACTCGTAGATATGCATATTCTTGTTCTCCCTACATGTTTTAAACTCATGAAAATGTTTTACCACTTTTTTGCTGATTCCGACATACTATAGTATGCCGAAAACGATTCTAAGGACTAACGAGAACATAGAGCGGCTAAGAGGGACCTTCTTCACTTTGCCTCTTTCTGCTCAATTTTGTTGACAAGTTATGATCGCTACTTGTCCATTGTTACTCGTTCTTCACATAAAACTGTTGAAAGGGCTGCGCTGAAGAAGGGGCAAAATCGTGTTCCTAATCCGGCACGTCCGAGTCGTAGTTCAGGGGTTTCGGATCAGACGATCGTGGATGAAGACGTGAAGACCGGTTCGAAGGTCGCCGACACGGTACCGGTGGGTAAGAGCTCTGCCGGTGTAAGGACGACGAGACCGGATCCAGTACAGGATTCGGTAGTGTGTGAGCTTCCTGGTGTTTGTGATCAACGGAATGGCGTTCGTGATCAACGGAATCCGGCTAGGGAGAAACCGATCACGAAGGCTCCATTGGAACCAGATGCGGACATCATTCCAAATGAGGTGTATATACGAAATTTACTGTATGAAGCGTCTGAGGAATGGGTTCGGCATACTTTTGGAGCCTTTGGCGACATACAGGCTTGCTCTGTTCCGAGGCGTGTGAACAGGGGGGGTAAGAGGTTCGGTTTTGTAGTTTTCTCGTCGCCAGAGGCTGCTGCAAAAGCTGTGGAAACCTACAATGGTTTCAAGCTTAACGGGTACGTATTGTTCATCGCTTTGGCTCGGCGGCCGGCTAATGCTCCGGCGAAGTTGGACGTAAAGGTTGCAGTCAACGGTACGTTAACGCGTCAAAGTCAGCCACTTTCCAATCCAGTTTCATCCCGCGATGTGAGGGATTTATTTCCGCGAGATTTGAGGGATTCAAATAATTCTGAGTCATATACTTTGGATCCTGTATCTGCGCGCTGTAAAGCCGAAGAACAAGAGGCAATCGCAAATCGCGTTGTCGTATTGGAACGTGATGGAGTTGGGCCCGTTTCTGTAGCCCGTGTGGAAGTGGATTGTGAGGAAGCTGGGCCTGACCCTGTAGAAGCCCGAGTGGAGGTGAGCTGCGGTGTGGGTTTTGCCACGCAAAAGCAAACGCATCTGCAGAACAGTTCACCCGATCAATTGCGTGGAGTGGGTTTTGGGCTGGATTGTGTGGGCCTTGGGTCAAGTGCAGGCCAGTTTTTAAATAAAAAAGGTGGACTTGGGGTAGCTAAAGGGCCAAGTGGTGGTCCAGGCCCAGATGCTCAAAAGTCGGCCAGCGATCCGAGTTTGTTTGACATTTTTAAACGCATTGACACGGACTTGAATCCGTCGGCTGTTGTGGGCTCGAGTTCAGATATGCAGGTCATTCAACCTCGAGGTGAAGAACCAATTATGGAATTCGAGTGTCAGTGCAGTCCGTGGAAAGACATTCTTCTGAGTAAACCCAGTATTCCCGTTGAGGTTCCAAGGAAGCGTGGTCGCCCAAAAAAGGGCCAGCCAAAAAACACAGTTCCTCCAACTGTTTTTTACCAGACACGAGCCAAAACATCTACTGATAATAGAGGTTCTGCTGGAGGTTTCACTATCGATATTGCTAAACAAAGTAAAGAAGGAACGTGGAGCTTTAGCAAGAGATTTGTGAAAAGGGATGTTTCTCATTCCACTGGTTTTGGATCCTCGCAGCATGTTGAGGGTGAAGAGGATGTTGAGGATAGCGAGTTTGAGGATATTCCGGAAGTACCTGTTCCGGTTTCTAACCGATTTCTCTGCTTGAATCCGGATAGGTAGTAAGTCTCGAGGGCGGTGCTCTGCTTCGCTTGCTCCATGTTCTGTTTTTTGTTTTAGTATGGCTTTTTGCCTGTATCGGTTTGGGGAAAAGCTCCTTCTTTGGATCGTTTTTCTCGCATCGTTTTACTTTCTTGTAGAACGTTTGCCTAATAAAATCTTTTCGCTTATAAAAAAAAATAGTATGTCAGAATCGTCAAAAAAGGGTGAAAAATTATAATGAGGTTAAAACATGTATCGAGAACAATAATATGCATATATACGCATACCCACTATTTTTTTTGGCAATTCCTTGTTCGTTTAGGTGAGTGAAAAATAGATTTTTCGTTTTTTCACCGTTTTCGGCATCTATATATAGTATGTCAGAATCAGCAAAAAATTGGAAAAATTATTATGAAGTTAAAACATGTAGGGAGGACAATAATATGCATATCTACTCATACCCACTATTTTTTGGGAATTCATAGTTCGTTTAGGTCAGTGAAAAAAAGACTTTTGGTTTTTCACCGCTTTCGGCATACTATATAGTATGTCAGAATCGTCAAAAACGGGTAAAAAATTATTATGAGGTTAAAACATGTATGGAGAACAATAATATGCATATACATACGTACACTCACTATTTTTTGGGAATTCCTAGTTCGTTTAGGTCAGTGAAAAAAGATTTTCGGTTTTTCAGCGTTTTCGGCATACTATAGTGTATGTTAGAATCGTCAAAAAAGGGTCAAAAATTATTATGATGTTAAAACATGTATGGAGAACAATAATATGCATATATACGCATACTCACTATTTTTTTGGCAATTCCTAGTTCGTTTAGGTCGGTGAAAAAATAGATTTTTCGTTTTTTCACCGTTTTCGGCATACTAAAGTATGTCAGAATCAGCAAAAAAGTGGAAAAATTTATTATGAAGTTAAAACATGTAGGGAGGACAATAATATGCATATCTACGCATACCCACTATTTTTGGGAATTCCTAGTTCGTTTAGGTCAGTGAAAAAAATATTTTTCGGTTTTTCACCGTTTTCGGCATACTAGCATGTCAGAATCGTCAAAAAAGGGTAAAAAATTATTATGAGGTTAAAACTTGTTTGAGAACAATAATATTCATATATACGTCTACCCACTATTTTTTGGCAATTATTAGTTCGTTTAGGTCAGTGAAAAATAGATTTTTCGTTTTTTCACCGTTTTCGGCATACTATAGTCTGTCAGAATCAGCAAAAAAGTGGAAAAAAATATTATGAAGTTAAAACATGTAGGGAGGACAATACTATGCATATCTACGCATACCCACTATTGTTTTGGAATTCCTAGTTTTGTTTAGGTCAGTGAAAAAAAGATTTTCGGTTTTTCACCGTTTTCGGCAAACTATAGTATGTCAGAATCGTCAAAAAAAGGTTCAAAAATTATTATGAGGTTAATACATGTATGGAGAACAATAATATGCAGACATACGCATACCCACTATTTTTTGGCAATTCCTAGTTCGTTTAGGTCAGTGAAAAATAGATTTTTCGTTTTTTCACCGTTTTCGTCATAATATAATATGTCAGAATTAGCAAAAAAAAAGAGTCAAAAATTATTATGAGTTTAAAACATGTATGGAGAAAAATTATATGCATATCTACGCATACCCACTATTTTTTGGGAATTCCTACTTCGTTTAGGTCAGTGAAAAAACTATTTTCGGTTTTTCACCGTTTTTGACATATTATAGCATGTCGGAATCGTCAAATAAGAGTCAAAAACTATTATGAGGTTAAAACATGTATGGAGAACAATAATATTCATATATACGTATACCCACTATTTTTTGGCAATTCCTAATTCGTTTAGGTCAGTGAAAAATAGATTTTTCGTTTTTTCACCGTTTTCGGCATACTATATAGTATGTTAGAATCGTCAAAAAAGAGTGAAAAATTATTATGAGATTAAAACATGTATGGAGAACAATAATATTCATATCTACGCATAACCACTATTGTATGGAAATTCCTAGTTCGTTTAGGTCAGTGAAAAAATATTTTCGGTTTTTCACCGTTTTCGGCATATTATGAGGTTAAAACATGTATGGAGAACAATAATATGCATATATACGTATACTCAATATTTTTTGGAAATTCCTAGTTCGTTTAGGTCAGTGAAAATTAGAATTTTCGTTTTTTCACCGTTTTCGGCATACGTATGTCAGAATCAGCTAAAAAGTGGAAAAAATTATTATGAAGTTAAAACATGTAGGGAGGAAAATAATATGCTTATCTAAGCATACCCACTATATTTTGGGAATTCCTAGTTCGTTTAGGTCAGTAAAAAAAATATTTTCGGTTTTTCACCGTTTTCGGCATACTATAGTATGTCAGAATTGTCAAAAAAGGGTCAAACATTATTATGAGGTTAAAACATGTATGGAGAACAATCATATGCATATATACGTATACTCACTATTTTTTGGAAATTCCTAGTTCGTTTAGGTCAGTGAAAAATAGATTTTTCGTTTTTTCACCGTTTTCGGCATACTGTAGTATGTCAGAATCAGCAAAAAATTGGAAAAAAACTATTATGAATTTAAAACATGTAGGGAGGACAATAATATGCATATCTACGCGTACCCAATATTTTTTGGGAATTCCTAGTTCGTTTAGGCCAGTGAAAAAAAAGATTTTCGGATTTTCACCGTTTTCGGCATACTATAGTATGTTAAAATCGTCAAAAAGGGTAAAAAATTATTACGAGGTTAAAACATGTATGGAGAACAATAATATGAATATATACGCATACCCACTATTTTTTTTGGCAATTCCTTGTTCGTTTAGGTGAGTGAGAAATAGATTTTTCGTTTTTTCACCGTTTTCGGCATACTATAGTATGTCAGAATCAGCAAAAAATTGGAAAAATTATTATGAAGTTAAAACATGTAGGGAGGACAATAATATGCATATCTACTCATACCCACTATTTTTTGGGAACTCCTAGTTCGTTTAGGTCGGTGAAAAAATGATTTTTGGTTTTTCACCGTTTTCGGTATACTATAGTGTATGTCAGAATCGTCAAAAAAGGGTCAAAAATTATTATCATGTTAAAACATATATGGAGAACAATAATATGCATATATACGCATACCCACTATTTTTTGGCAATTCCTAGTTCGTTTAGGTCAGTGAAAAATAGATTTTTCTGTTTTTCACCGTTTTCGGCATTGTCAGAATCACCAAAAAAATGGGAAAATTATTATGAGGTTAAAAAAATGTAGGGGGACAATAATATTTATATGTACGCATACCCACTGTTTTGTAGGAATTCCTAGTTTGTTTAGGTCAGTGAAAAAAAAGATTTTTGGATTTTCACCGTTTTCGGCATACTATAGTATGTCAGAATGGCAAACAAGTGGAAAAAATATTATGAATTTAAAACATGTAGGGAGAAAAATAATATTCATATCTACGCATACCCACTATTTTTTTGCAATTCCGAATTCGTTTAGGTCATTTAAAAATAGATTTTTCGGGTTTTCCCCATTTTCTACATATTATAGTATCTCAGAATCAGCATAAAAGTGGCAAAAATTATTATGAGGTTAAACAATGAAGTGGAAACAATAATATGCATATCTACTCAAACCCGCTAGTTTTTGGGAATTCCTAGTTCATTTAGGTCTTGTAAAAAATATTTTCGGTTTTTCACCGTCTTCGGCATACTATAGTATGTCAGAATCGGCAAAAAATGGAAAAATTATTATAAGCTTAAAACATGTATGGAGAACAATAATATGCATATCTATGCATACCCACTACTTTTTTTGCAATTCCTTGTTCTTTTAGGTCCGTGAAAAATAGGTTTTTCTGTTTTTCACCGTTTTCGACATACTATAGTATGTCAGAATCGGCAAAAAGGTGGAAAAAATTACTATCACGTTAAAACATGTATAGAGAACTAGAATATTCATATCTACGCATACCCTCAATTTTTTGGCCAATCTGTGTCCGTTAGGTCAGAGAAAAATAGATTATTCTGCTTTACTCTGTTTTCGGCATACTATATAGTATGTTGGAATTTGCAAAAAAGTTGTAAAAATTATTATCAGTTTAAAACATGTAGGGAGAACAACAATATGCATATTTATGCATACCCACTATTTTTTTGGCAATTCCTAGTTCGTTTAGGTCAGTGAAAAAAAAGATTTTTGGGGTTTTTAACCGTTTTCGGCATACTATAGTTTGTCAGAATCGGCAAAAAAGTGAAAAAATTAGTATTTGTTTAAAACATGTAGGAAGAACAAGACTACGAATATATACAGTTACACACTATTTATTGACCAATCCGAGTTCGTTAGGTCGGTGAAAGATAATTTTTTGGGTTTTCATTGTTTTCGGCATACTATATAGTATGTCAGAATCAGCAAAAAAGTGGCAAAAATTATTATGAAGTTGAAACATGTAGGGGGACAATAATATGCATATCTACGCATACCCACTATTTTGGTGGAATTCCTAGTTCGTTTAGGTCAGTGTAAAAAGATTTTCGGGTTTTCACCGTTTTCGGCATACTATAGTATGTCAGAATCGTCAAAAAAGTGGCAAAAATTACTATCGGGTTAAAAAAAAGTAGGGATAACAAGAATATTCATATCTACGCATAACCACTGTTTTTTGGATATTCCGAATTCGTTTAGGTCAGTGAACAATAGATTTTTCGGTTTTTCACCGTTTTCGGCATACTTATGCCGAAAAAATGACAAAATTTATTATGAGGTTAAAACATGTAGGGGGACAATAATATGCATATCTACGTATACTTACTATTTTTTAGTCAATCTGAATTCGTTAGGTCAGTAAAAAATAGATTTTTTGATTCTTCACCGTTTTAAGCATATTGTGAAGACATTGCAGTTGACCAAAATTGCGATGCGTTTTTTGACAGTGTGTGTGGCTTGACAAAAGGAACACTTACAACTTGTACGTTTAAACTTTCATCTTTTTTCATGGTTTATAAAAAAATACAAACATAAGGGTTGTTTCTGTAATTTTGTCAAAAACATGAAAGTGATTCGGAAATAGATACTTGACGATTTTATGTTCTAAATTGTTTCTTCAGAATCAATTTCAAACAACTCCAAAGCATTTCCAAATCGTTCCATATCACCATTGTAAGTGCTCTGAAATTCGTACATAGATATAAATAATGTAGTTTTTTTACACTTTATTTCGTTCTTGATGGAGTTTCCCTCTTCTACTCTCTAAACTCTGTGGTCAACCGGTGGTTTTGTTTGGTGCCTACAATCGAACAAGGTGGGTTTGAGCGGTCGTGGGCAGCTCCGGCGTCTCATTACGCTGCAGATTCGACCTTCACGGTTACCTTTAGCGAGGATCTGGAGTTCGTGCTTTCTAGATTCCTCGGGTCAAGGTCCCTTCTCGGCTCGTTGTTGGCCAACGGTGGTCAATTACGGCGACTCGTCTCTCTGAAGTTTTGGCCTTCCCGGTCTCCTTGACATGGATATGAAGCTTCTCCTTGCTACCAAAGTTCGATTCAGTACTTTTGGTGGCTGGATATGGCGCGTGGTCGGACGGTGGCGACTCTGAATCAGCTAGATTTTTTTTTCTTTTGTGTTACTGTTTTTCAATAACTGCACTTAGTGCAGATTGGGTGTGCACTAGTTACACGGTTTGTGTGGAATAGTTGCACGTTTGGTATGCACTTGTTGCACGGTTTGGTGTGGCCGTTATGTGGCACGGTTTGGTGTGCACGTTGTTGCACTTTTGACGTGCATGTTGTTTGCACGTTCTAGGGCGCCCAGTTTTACGTTCTGGTTTCGGTAGGGAGTCGGTAACATTATAAGATAGTTAGTCTGGAGTCTGTAATATTTATCGTTCGTTTGTGCGTTTTCATCAGATTGTACGTATGTCACTTTGAGTGATATATAAAATTGATACTTCCCGTTTTCATTAAAAAAAAACGGACCGAGGGTACTCAAAATAAAATCTAAAATCTCTAAGTTACTGAGGTAGATCAGATCTAATGTCATTAAAACATATAAAAGTCTTGGTTCGTACCTATAAAATAAACTTATTAATGAGAGGGACAATACCAAACTATGGTTATTCTAGAACCATCGTCGTGGACAATGTTTCTTGTCCAAGTGCAAAGCCCCTTCGATCTAGAGATGGGCAAGCACTACTGTGAGGCTGAATCTATGGCTATGCATTGACTAACACAACACTAATTAGAAAAGGTTTATCACGATGTCCCATTGGGCATGATTTGTGCTGCAAAAAAATCGACTCGAATCTGAACTTGGGCCTGGATTGAAAAATTGAGGAAAAACTCCACGTACTAATTATTAGACTTGTACATTTTAAAAACTGACTGTTGGCTTATTAGTCGATCAGATCAGACGTGTAGACTTAAGATAATTATACAAACTAATATTTTCCGTTAGAAATGATAGAAAACGTTAGAAAAAACTCCAAGAACTAACTGTCATGTGACTATTGAACTCAAAAACTAACTGTAGGCTTGTTATTTTTTTGGAGTTTTTCCTAACGTTTTCTGTCATTTCTAACGGAAAATATTAGTTTGTAAAATTACCTTAAGTCTACAGACATGTATCGTGTTTATGATTTATTCCATTTTTATATATACGTGTCTTCTTCCTAAACCTGAACAAAAGAATAATATTAAGAGTTAGGTTTGTTTTATCAAAAACATTTATGCTAAGCCAATAGAGTATGAGGAATACATTTTCCTTGCCAAAGTTAATTAGGCTATTTTTATTTTTCTTTTGCTAACATTGTGAATAGAAGTCTAAGCATGGAGGCATGGACCAATACAAGCAATGCCTAATCAACTATATAATATATATTATTTCTTCCAAGTCAAGTTACTTTAATCCATTGGAACTAAAAAAAAGCAGACAAATTTCAATGTACCATCAATTAGATATCAGTTCTTTTATGGGCTAAACTGATGAGTGATAACATGTATTTAAGGTGATATCATAAAAGGTACCGTCTCGAAACCTTATACTAATGATTTATTCCTCCCAATCTCAAAGAATAAGTGAAAATTCGCAAAATCTAACATCGTCGATTGTTGAATAATTAATTATTGTTATAATTATTTAGAATGAATTACACTCTTAATCGCATCTCTGTCGTCTGTCGGAATCATGACTCTATAGTGGAGATAGTTGGGAAGCTCATCTCCGACCATGCTTACTCTTTGTCTCCGTCTAAGTTGTTCAGGGCCTTTCACTTGTTTATGTCAAAGATGTTTCGACAAGCGAACGATTGGTTGCAACTAATGGTTCGAGTTTTTGTACTGATGTGCTCCTCGAGCCAGTTTTTGTGGATACATTCTCTTACCTTCCTCATTCTAGGATGATAACGTCTTTGGCCATGTCTGGTAAGAGGAGTAGCCCTCTGACTCATGTCCTTCGTGAACACCCCAGCACTCTCTAGCTTCCCGCCATAGTTGTTGGGCGCCTCTCCTTTTCGATCGAGCATATAACCTCTCGCCCTACCACTACTATTATTGGTTGTGCGTCTCTAGATAACGTCTCTAATGGCACCGGTAGACATCTTACATCCCAATCCACATTTTCCCACAAGTGGACATTTCTATCTAGCCTCATTAGCTTCCCTGTTCATAGTTCTATGTACATGAACTACTTTAACTTCATTTAAAACCCTTACTAACAACTTATAGTTGTGGGGAAACTCTGGTTCCTAACCTTCTTGAACGTTTCATTATCACGTCCTAGCCCAAGCCAACGTTTCGTTCCAGTTCCATACACGAAAGGTTGGAACTTCTACAAAACCAGATATGAACCGTTTAAATTAGCGATTTCGTTAACAGGGGAAGTGAAAAGTCAAAACTACCCCTCCATTCACGTTAACCTTTCACCTCCCCATACCCGTTCAACATGCAATTAGAACACTTAGTATACATATCCAAGAATTTTTCAACACTGAATTTCAAAATAATGCATTATTTTGGGAAAGAGGAGCTGAAAGGTTAACGTGAATGGTGGGGTAGTTTCGACTTTTCACCTTCCCCCAGAGCTGACAGTCGCATCCTCCCGGAGTTCATTCAACTCTACTGCATTTCCACGACTAGGTGTTCCCCGTCGGGAACTGACTGGTGACCGACATACTCCTATATTTCTCCCCGTCCTTCGTTAATTTCGTTAATGTTTACTTTAGGTCCGGCTCTATTTTGAGTTTAGGGATTCCTTTCCTTTTGTATTTATTGTTTCATAATATACTTGTTTCTCTCCAACAAAAAACTTTGTTTTTGCTACGAAACGAAACACAAAACATATATATGACGCAACCACTGCGTCACTAGCGATAACTACATGTAACTGAAACTGTTAATGGGACCGGGTTTGGTCCAGCTAGCGCTTTCCCGGGCCTCGTTTCCAATATTGACCGTTACCAAAGCGGCAAGAAGACAAAGAAAAAGACGAAATTGCCCCTGGATCGGATCATATCGTAGCTGCCACAGTCGCATTCGAATCCATTCGTAGTATAATACCGAAAGCAACACACAATTCGTTTTCGTCCTGTCGTCGGATCTTCTGGGCGGAGCGTAATAAACTCAGTTTTTGACTTCTTCTTCTTCGTCTGTCCGATCTCTCGAGCTCTGGAATTGACCGAGAGCCACTATCAACTACTCCTTTTCAGCTCATCCCAGGTTATTTTTATTTTATTTCGTTTGTTTAGTTCTGATTTTGATTTTGATTTTGTGTTTTGTTTGTTGGGTTTGTGTTTGTTCGGTTGCTGATTGGGTATTTGAGTGGTTGATCGATGAGTGTTGTGGAGCTATCTGTTTGGTGGGTGAGAAAACGTGGGAAAAAGATGGGTTTGGGGGAGTTAGGCATTCCTTCGGGTTGTGGTTGGTTCTGGATGAACATTTTGGGTGATTGATTGGTAAATTCTCGCGGTACCGCTGTTTGGTTGCTGAGAAAAGGTGTGAAAATAATGGGAAATGGGTTGTGGAACTATGAGTTCAAAGCTTGTAGTTTGAGTTCTGGGTTATGCGTGGTTGTTTGGTTGCTGAGAAAAAGTGGGAAGAGAGTAGGAAGTGGGTTGGTGTAGCTATGTGGTCACTGGGTGTTGCATGTGTTTCTGGGTACGAGTGAAAATTTGAGTAATTGATCTGTGGTAACAGCTGTTTGGTTGCTGAGAAAGCGTGGGAAAAGAGTAGGAAGTGTGTTGGTGAAGCTATATGCTCATGGGCTGTTGCATGTGTTTCTGGGTATGGGTATATATTTGAGTAATTGATCCGTGGTAACCTCTGTTTGGTTGCTGAGAAAGTGTAGGAGAAGAGTAAGAAGTGGGTTGGTGAAGCTATATGCTCATCCGTTATTGCTTGAGTTTCTCTGTTTGGTTGCTTAGAAAACGTGGGAAAAGAGTAGGAAATGGGTTCATTAAACCGTGTTTTAGATGGATGTTGTTTGAGTTTCTAGGTATGAATGAACATTTGAGTAACTGATAGGTGGTACCCTCTGTTTGGTTGCTGAGAAAACATGGGAAATGAGTAGGAAATGGGATGATAAGATCTTAAATTTATTCTATCTTCCATACAGGTAAAACCTGGGGCAAAATGGTTGAGACAACGATGGTGCACCCAAATTGCCCTAATGCATCAAATCCTTACCATCAATGTGGTCAATATTGCAGCCAGAAAATTTCTGAATCTTTGGGAAGGAAGGGTAAACAGAACTCAGGTATGTACTTAACTTTAGGGTATGAGTAATTTGAATTTTGATGCCTCTTTTCGTATTGGCTATAATTGGTTTGTTCTTTGGATCATCATAGTCTATCGATTTCATACTCGTCCTTTTGAGAGTATTTTAATGGGTTAAGTTTGTAGATATGTACACTAAAACGTCTTGTTTGGACTAATTATGGATTACTAATAAACTACAATGGCTAAAGTTTTCTTTACGAAAGTCTGTCTATATTTTAAGGGATAATTGCAAAAAAGTATCCTGAGGTATTGACTTTTTGCAAGTTGTTAGCCCTCTTCTATGATAATATTTGAACTTGTCTTCTTGTTGCACTATATGTAAATTTGTTCCAAACTGATGATTTTACCATTGAAACTTTAAATTTAAAATTAATATGTAAAAACAAATAATTTAGATTTTTCATTTCCCTTCATTGTCTTCCTCTTTGTACCATACAAGGCATTTCGTTGCAATTTTCATAGACAGGGCCACAACTTGCAAAAAGTCAATACATCAGGGTACTTTTTTGCAATCATCCCCTGTTTTAATCATGTTCACTTCAAAAACCTTCTGAAGAATCTGCACTGGAAGATTCATCTTCATTTCATACTTGTTTGGTTCACAATCATTTGCTCTTCAGACCCCATCCTGCTGAATGCTCCTAAAAGCTTCGATAGGAGAATCAAGGAACCGAAAACTCAGTCTAAGCCCCGGGAAGTGCCTCGTAACGTCTCTGCTCCTATAGAAGGTTTCATTACCAAACCCGAACAGAATGGAAAGCTTCACAGTTCATCAGAAATTGTTCAGTTTATTGATTCTGAAGATGAAGAAGACAATAACCTTCTTCACAAACATGAACAGAACGGGAAGCATCACAGTTCATCAGAAATTGTTCAGTCTCTTGATTCTGAAGAAGGCAATAACATTCTTCACAAGCCTGAACAGAACGGGAAAGAAATTGTTCAGTTTATTGATTCTGAAGCTGTAGAAGGCAACAAAGTTCTTCACAAACCCGGACAGAACGGAAAGCTTCACAGTTCATCAGAAATTGTTCAGTTAATCGATTCTGAAGCTGTAGAAGCCAACAAAGGTCTTCATGAACCCAAAAACAATGGAAAGCTTCACAGTTCATCAGAAACAGCTCCATCTCATGATCCTGAACCTGTCGAATACAACAAAGAACTAACAGACCGATCGTTGAGCTTCAATTTCTCAGGCATTACACAAAAATCCAACGATAGTGACTCTTCAGGCATGACCTCCGTGATTTCTGATCATGATCCAAGAGCATGGGTCGGGAAATACCATGTGAAAGCAAGCATCAGCACGGTCCTGGAAGCCATCTTCTCCAAGCATGGAGACATAGCAGCGAAGTGCCAGCTGGAATCGCCCGCCCTGCGCTCCTACTACTTGGAGTGTGTGTGCTTCGTCGTGCAGGAGCTCCAAACTACACCAACCATCAATCTGACCAACGCCAAAGTCAAAGAAATACTTGCAATACTCAAAGACGTAGAGTCTGTACAGATTGATATCGCTTGGCTAAGACGGGTACTTAATGAGATCATAGTTGTCATCGAGCCCATTGTTCTGCAACGAGGCATCGAAGCTGTGAAGGGTTCAGTGACGAGGGAGTTGGAAGCTCAGAGGGAGGATGTGGCAGTGAAAGAGAAGGAGATTGCTGATGTTAAGGTAAGGATAGCTGAAACTGAAGCTCGATTGAGTAAGATCAAGCTTGAATTGTCTGAATTCGAAAAGGATTTTTCGATGAAAAGGTCTAAGGTAGAGAATTTTGATTTTAAAGCCTTGTTAGATGAGCTGGTGTAGTGTTCAAGTTGAAGAGTTGTTACTACTTCAGTACTGAATAATATTGTGAGAAGCAGCAATGTTGTAATGTTATTACATGTCTCATATTGGTGTTTATTAGTGGATTTGGGAATGGTTTAAGGTTAATAATTTTGGAGTTTAGTTCATTAAAAATGGTATAAATGCATCTTAATCTCCAACAACTTTGCTTTTTATTTCCCTTTAATTGTGTTATACTCTAAGAGCGTTTTCAATGGTATTAGCCCGCGCTGGTTTAATAGGGGTATAAAGGGCATTTCAAGAATTATATTATGTTTAGTAGAGCGTCGCAGTTCAACTAAACAAGCGTTAGTAGCCATATCATTGCTTCATAAACAGCTAGTGATCAAATTCACTTGAAAATGAGATGAAAAAACTACAACACAATGTGACAAGATTATGTTTCCATGTGTATGGATCAAAATGCCAATAAAAAGGTATAATTTTTTTTAATTAAAAAAACGATACAAGAACTCACTTATTCTTGCACGAGAACTTCCTCAAGCGAACAGAAGCTACCTTAATCGGGAAGAGCAGTTCCTCGTTCAAGGTTGTTCTTGATCTCGAGGGTGTACTTCCCAAAGGCTCTCTCGATCTTTTTGTTGAAATGCTCGTTACGGTCATTGATGGAGTCGATATCCTTCTCTTCATGGAACCTCCTCCTCCTGCTAAATGCTTGGCGCTTATTATCTCGGTCGTTCAGCTCCTTCACCATTCGCTCAATGTTCTCCTTGGAAGTCTTTGGGGCCTGCGCAGATACACCATTTAGCTTCAATATCTTACTTTAACAAACTACCAGAACCAAAAGCACTTGAACTTGGCTCTTGGGACCCGGGTTCAAATATCAGCACTTGAACTTGGGTCTTGAAACCTGAATTCAGGTCCCAGTAGGACTTGCACTTGGGTCTTGGAACCCGGGTTCAAGTTCCAGCACTTGAACTTGGGTCTTGGGACTCGGGTTCACGTCCCAACACTTAAACTTGGGTTTTGGAACCTGGGTTTACATCCTGGTAATTTCTTTTCCCAATTTCCATTGGGCCTCTCCCCTCTCTCTATTCAGTCCTTTGGGCCTATCTCACTCTCTCTACTGAGCCTCTCTCAAGGTGGGGGTCATGAATTTAGTACCATCTTCTACATAAAGGAGCTCATTTCTCGCTTATATATCAATCTTAAAAAGTTCTTCAGGAATAAAAAATTGTTTGGTGCTCCTTTACTTCTACATTAGCAAGGTGTAGATCCCAAAACATGCTTTGATATACCCGATTTAGTTGATAAATAAAAAACTAACAGAAAGCAATTTAATTCCCATAATTTTTACTGTACCTTTCCATATTGGAGACTTGATGCATCACGATAGAACTCCGGATCAGCTTCTTTCATTTTGTTGTAATCTTCAAGGTTAACCTCGACATTCTTCGTCCTCTTCTTGTATGCATTGTACAACGTTTTCTGGTTAAAAACTGTTTTACCAAAACTATGTTAACTTCATCATTGAGTCTGAACCTTTTCCCCATCACACAATTACAATAGAATGCGTTATATAAAAGAAACTGATGCAAGATGACACGTTGTAGAATGAAATTAGGGTATTCATGAATTGCCCACAAACACATGAACCTACCACAGACGCATGGCTACCCTTGTGGATTTTCACGTGTCACAATAGAACAAAGTTACAAAATAGACGAAAATCGTCATTTTTTTCGTAACACGACATGAAAATGAAATCATCGGTAAACAATAAAACATAAACTACTAGACGACGTCATAAACAATGCCAACTAGTTCTTTTAAAACAGTTCCTCAAAAATAAGAATATGAGAATAACAGCATATGCAACAACAGACTTTTAGCTCAGGAAGAAATTGGGATGGGCAAATATATGTTCCTCTTCACCGAATCATTAAGATATGACATATGAGTATAGACTCGAAAAGGTTAAATATGGAGACAAAGGCAATCATGATGGCACTCAATATAAAAGACAAATGAGTACATAGTACATACCATCCCAGCCAGATGGAGCAGGATCCTTTTCCCACTTCTTATACTTTGACTCCGCCATATCTTGAGTATCAAGCATGTAGGCCTTCGTCATATCCAAACCATTTGCATCTAGAAGCTTCCCAATTTTCTTCTTCCGCTCCTCAATCCATTTTTGTTTAGAAATTCCCCTCGACTCTTGTGGAGCTTCCGTTCTTTTCTTCTCAGCTACCATGGCGGTTTGATTGGCTTTTCTTGCTTCATTCTACAAAAATATAGCCATAAGCCTAGATTGTCAATGTCAAAACCCAATACACCAATTCATTTCTTAGATTCGGTAAAGCTTCAACTACACTAAACTTACCATCTTAAGCCGCAACTCAAATAATTTCTTTTTCCTCCCAGTGAGGTTTGTGAAATCTTCTGTGACATTATCTGCGTCAGCATGCTCATCCTTGTCATTATTCTCTTCATCATCAACTCTTTCATCATTTCCACCTTCATCAACATCAGGGGGTGGCATGATAGACTTACTCCTGGAGCTGCTAGCTTGGACGGTTTCTGAAATGGTACATACAAATTTGTTTGATAAAATAACTATCTTGATTTGATTTACAGACGGAGTCATTTACTATCATCTACATATTGTTTTATATATATGTCAAACTAAGTACTCATAAGTAACATTAACGTTCTATTATTAGAGGGAAAGAAGCATTGTTAATTAAAGGGATGGTTGCAAAAATTTGAGTTGATCTATACACGTTTTGCAAATACTATCCGTGAACCTTATTTTATTTTGCAAAAAAACATTCCCCAACTATTTTCTGTCTGCAAATTTGTTATCTTTAACAGAAATTAGTCATGTGACTTCATTTTTTTAAAAATGACAGTTTTACCCTTGACATTATACCTGTTTTGCAATTTGTAACCCTCATGTACACATGTTTTGCAATTTGGAACCCTCATGTATACACTTTTGCACGGTAACTTCAGAATTTTTTGCAAAATAACTCCCTTAGTGGATTTGCAGACGAAAAATAGTTGGGGATCTTTTTTGCAAAAAAAGAAATAATTCACCAATAGTATTTTACAAAACGCACACAGTTCACCACAAGTTTATTGCAATCATTCCTTAATTAAACAAATCGACAAACGGAAATCATACTAACTTTAATTCATTCCAAAACCCGCAAGGTCTGAATGTAAACAAACCTGATTCATCGATCCGTGGCAATGTCTCGGCAATGATTTTGAAGCAATACTCACTGCACTCATGATAAGGATTAGATGCATTTCTGCAATCCGGATGGACTCTTCTCTCACCAGCCATCCTATGCTACTTTCTCCTATACCGGTACTGTTTAACACACAATAAACTAACTATTAAACCAAGGTTTAGCTTTCAGCAACCAAAATTACTACGACACACTTCTCAACAAAATTCTAACAAGTTCAATTTGACCCAATTTAGAACTGAGATCAAAGAAGCATAAACCGACCAACACCTCCATGTTCAGCTACAAAACATAATGAAATAGCTTCAAAGTACATACAATAAAAGTAATTAGAGTATCGTAATCTACACATTTTACTGCGAAATCAAAAGGGGGCAAAGATAATAAACACTGAAAAATCAAGCCAACGAATACTACATCCATCACTGAGCTAATCCATATTCATCCGACCATTCCAATCCCTAACAAGCGAATAAGAAAACTTCAAATTGTCAATTTTCCTACTGTTTCTCAGCAACCAAACAAACGCTAGCAGAGCTTGGAACAAAACCTATAGAGAAAGAGAAATCAAGAGATAGTAGAGACCAGAGAAACGAACCTCTGAAGAAACTGATCCGATGTCGATGCTCTTTATCAATCTCTAGGGTTTCTGATTTGGGGGCAAAACCAAACCACGAAAACACTTCACAAGGAGCGCGAATATCAAATATATACTCTTTATTTTACGGTTAAATGTCCTATTTCAAAATATATGACTTCATCTAAAATAAAATAAAATTTTGAAACGGGAAAGAAGTAGTATTACGATATCATTGTGCTTACAATGTGGGACCTAACAGTCCCGGACACCAGTTTTTGTCCCGATCGGCCGTGGCCCATCGGGCACACATGGTTCCATACAAATAGTCCGCTTTGATTCGTGGATCCGAACTTAGTATTTCTTCGATCCAACGTTACAACAAAATAATAAACCAAATTCCTAAACTTATTGAGCCACATGATTATTCGAACTAAAACAGCGAAACCTACTGGAGAATTTGTCTTTAGTGCAGAATTCCCGAGATCTCCCTGCTGTAAAAACTTGTTCGGGGTTGAAAGTCCCGAAGTTGGGTTCCTGTGAAGCAGGTCCCGAGCTCCCGTTCTTCCTCCCGGATCCCAGATCCATCTAGGAAGAAGGACCATGCCGGCGAGGGGTGACCCTAAAGCGGTAGGCCGCTGCAGATGGGATACGGCGCGTGGAGCCCGTAATCCGATGAACGGCAGGGGGGCCACAGTGGCTACTGGCTCGAAGGCGGGGCCGGTCCGGCGATGCAGGAACGGTAGCGCGAGTCGAGGGACATACCGTGGAGCAGCTTGAACGATGGGCAGCGACCTGTGGGGGTAGACCAGCTGCAAAACAAGACAAACACCAAGAAAAATAAAACCGACTTCGATCAAAAGAACGACGACGGTAGAATGGAACCTCATGGAGGTTGTGTGGAGAGCTTTGGAAGCAGGGGCTTGGATTGGACCCCGGAGGGTAGTGGAGAGCTATGGATCGGGGGCTTCAATGGTGGAGAATGGTGGTTGACATGGAGGAGGGGGTGGGGGAAGGGGCTGCGCGCAGAGAGAATTAAGTTTCTCTCCGTCTCTAAAATAAAAATATTAAGAAGATACATTATCAGAAATATATATTATATTATAGATGAAAACCTACTAGACGAGAGTGGCGGTGGTGACTTGGTCCCATCTTCTGCCACCGTGGGTTGTAGTGCAGGTGAAAAATCACATGGTTGATTGTATCACCATGATGGTTGTGGTGTGTTCTTATCATATGGTAAATATATTGATGTAGCTCTCTCTATCAACCCGAGGGGTTTTGCAAAGATTGGCGGCGTTGACTTCCTGCTTGAAGTCGGAACATCAACGCCACCACGAGAGCGAAGGGGAAAAGAGTAGGGGATCGGCGACGGCCTCTCTGCTACCTCATATGCTCAAGTACCTCCTCGCCTAAGTCCACCGGTTTCGGATGGGGTGGCGCGGGGTGTGAACGTCTCGTCTGTTCGGCGTGTGGGGAGCAGGGAGATCAGCCGACAGCAGGGAGACACCTGGGCGGGCGGAAGACTCAGGGGCACTCGCTGGAATACAGGCAAGGCCTGCGGCGGCGGACTTCGGCGTCAGGACCGCGCTTGGCTCGGGGAGTTCGTCTCACCGATGAAGGGGAAGGATCGGTCGGAACAACGAGAGGCGAGGACCTAGAAACGACGGTTGGAAACAGTGGCCTTTAAGGTTCCGTAGGAGGAGCAGGGCTTGGATCTCGATGGAGGGCACCACGGGTTGGGTCGTGTCGTCATTGGGTCGGTCAGTGGGCTCGTGGAAGTAACGAGATGGGCCTGTGTTAGAGGGGAGAAGTGGGCAGGCCCTAGGTTTGGACCAGCAGGTCGAGCCTGGGGAGTTGGGCACTGGACATGGGCCGGGGCAGGGTCGGGTCAAGTTTATCAGACCTGGGGACCACGAGCAGCAGCGGGTTCGACGACATCCGACGGGGCGTCATACACAGCAGCGGCATGGGGCCACAAGCACCCCCGCCTCCAGGAATAAGTCCTTGGGGTCCATGGAGGGGGCGGCGGATGCACCGCCTCTCTGGACCTATGGTGGCGACGGTTCTGCCAATAGTCGACAAGATTCTCCCCTACCAGTTCGGGGTCAGCACACCCGCGTTTAGGAGCCTTACCAGTATCAATCAAGGGATGATGACGCACGCTGATTTCTCGGGGGAGGTATCGATCCACCATTACAAAATCTTCACTTGGTCTGCTCGATCAGTGCTTTTGGTTGGAGTATGCTGTATCAGTGTCTTTAGATGTTACCGCAGCTTCCCCCCTTCGACATACTTTTTAAGAAAAAACGATATGGTATTTAGTTGTCTAAGCATTGCATCTCACTGGTCGTCCTTCGAATTTTTAAGAACAATCAATTAATACAACGCTGAAATTGTTTTATCTGTAAAATTAAATAATTATTAATAAATCTCTTTTTAAAAGAAGAAAAAGAAAACGCCATTATACTCAACTTTGAACTGTCTAGCTGTAGTTTCCAAAATCAATACATAACATTCAAGGAGAATAATGTATTGATTTGGGAGAGCAATAATCAGATATCCAATAGTACTAGTTATTATTGTCAAGCTTATCTTCTTATTTGGGACCTGCGATAAAGCTACAATGCAAAAGCAATGGGGACCAAGAACAACCTCAAAAGTTCGAGGACACCCATGTCCATGTGGCCGCATGCAAGCCAATCCAATACATAACCGACACGTGTCGAGTTGTAAAAATGCTGTCCCCACACTTCACTTTCCTGTTTTACCCCTAGAGAAAAATAAGGTTAAGCACAAGGTATCCAAAGAAGATTGACAATCTTCATTACTTGTTTTATCACTTCAATGTTAGGAGCAACTCAAATAGAGACGAATTCGTGTGGCCGAACTTTTCACTTTTGGTTTTTCGTTGGAGTAAAATCGAAAGATGTGAGCGAGATATTGAACGAATCGACCCCTGAGTAGCACACAAGTGAAGTTTGTGTCGCTTGAACTATCTATTTATAAACTCGAACAAAAGGAGAAGGATGGTCGTGGGAGAGGTTGTAACCACTAGTCACACGACAAATGCGAAAGTGATCTCCGGAAAAATAAAATCACCCTTCTATTAGCCCAACCCATAGCATTTTTGGCCGTTTTTGTAAGTGCACTTACGAATACAGGATGAGTTGCATTCATCGTCCCGTTTAATTCGTTTATATTACAGCCACTTGCCACGTGTAGTTATTTGCCCCCAATTCACCAGAACTATGCTGATACATTGTGGGAGGTTGAACAAATCGACCAGTAAAACGAAAAATTCGTTCATCTTACAGCCACTTGCCACGCGTGGTTATTCGCCCCCAATTCACAAGGACTATGCTGATGCATTGTGGGAGGTTGAACGAATCGACCAGTAAAACAAAAAATTCGTTCATCTTACAGCGACTTGCCACGTGTGGTTATTATTCGACCCCAATTCACCAGGTGTATACTGATACATTGCGGGAGGTTGAACGAATCGACTACTTAAAGGAAAATTGACCACTTTTTACGACTTTTATGGGGCAAAGCACTTATCGTGTCACTTAATTTGTCTGGATTGAACTCTTCATTTATTTTTTGACCGTCCGATTACCGGATGAATTATTTGCATTGGAGATGCTCTACTTAGAAAATAAATAAATAAATACAAAAGTTAGGAAAGACAAATATGCAACACTACTACTTACTCAAACAAGCCACTACTCATTAACAATAATAACGATCATTACACATAATCTGAACCTGCTAATCAAACTTAATCAAATAAATAAACACAAACATACAAAAAAGGAACCATAGTCAACTTAATCTTCATCAACATTTCTCTCCATTAGAAACAACCAAAACAATGAAAAATCACAGCCCTTTTAACCGAAGGCAGAACCGTAATCAATCAGTTGGATCGGTTGCTACGGAAGGATCCGAGAGCTTTAATGGCGGCTGCTCTCAGAATGTACTGGTGGTACGCCGCCGCCGCCAGTGCTCCGATGAATGGTCCGACCCAGAAAATCCACTGTACGAAAAAAATCGAACACATTAATCTATCACCTACAGATGTTCAGAAGATCGATCACTGATCTGGGGTTTCGGTTTAATCAATGTACCTGATCGTCCCAAATCTTCTCCTGGTTGAAGATCACGGCAGCGCCGAAGCTCCTCGCCGGATTGATACCAGTTCCGGTGATCGGGATCGTGGCCAAGTGCACCATGAACACGGCGAACCCAATTGGCAGAGGAGCAAGAACCTGATGACCCACAAGAAGAAAATCAGGACCTTACATTAATAAAAGACAGTTGCAAAAACTTACGGTGAACTATACACGTTTTACAGTATTTTTTATCTACAAGTTCACTAACAAGATTACTTTTCTTTACAAGGAAATCGAGAATACCTCTCGACAAATGCATATATGTTTCAAATTGCATAACACATTTGGAACACATGTAATGCAAAGAGAAAACCGTCATTTAAAAAAATGCATTACAATACTTTTTATCTACAAGTTCACTAACGAGATTACTTTTCTTTACAAGAAATCGAGAATACCTCTCGAGAAATGCATATATAAGGGTTTCAAATTGCATAACAGGAGTTTGGAACACATTTGGAACACATGTAATGCAAAGAGTAAAACCGTCATTTAAAAAAATTGCATTACATGATTTTTTTCTTTTCACTAAAAGTCGAGAGTATCCTGTAAAAATGCATATATAAGGGTTCTAAATTGCAAAACTGAGTATAGATGAGGGTTATAAATTACGACTCACATAATTTGAAGGGTAAAACTGTCATTTAAAAACGATGTCTAGTGTCTGTCACATGGCTAAATTTCGTTAAAGATAACAGATTTGTAGCCGAAAATAGTTCAATTCTCCTAATGTTCCTTACCGGGACATGAGAGTCGCGAGCGCTCCTCTTGGGGTCGGTGGCAGAGAAGACGGTGTAGACGAGCACAAAGGTGCCAATGATCTCAGCGCCCAACGCTGTGCCAGTGCTGTATCCCGCTGCCACCGAGTTGGCACCTCCACCGAGAGAGTTGTAGGGGTGCTTCATGAAGGCCTTGACCAGCCCCACTCCGCATATGGCTCCGAGACACTGAGCCACCATGTACGCCACCGCACGGATCAGCGACACCTTCCTGGCCAGGAACAACCCGAACGTCACCGCAGGGTTTATGTGGCCACCTGAATCCAAATACAGAAATGGGCTTCGAATTAAATTCATGTTTTAAACATTTATTTTCGGATTTGACTGGATAAGCTCCTTCCAATTCAGGACTAATACCATGACATTACAAAAACTTACCCTCATCTTTGTGAGTTGTATAATATTATAGGCAAGCTATTTCTTTTTTTTGCAAATACCACTCCTATCTATTTTTTTTATCAACTATACAAAAAATATATTTTTTTTAATAAAAAAGAAAATAACTGCTAAAATACATACACATCAGGATTCCAAATTATATATGAACGGGCAAATTAGTCATTTTCATAATATGGGAAAAATGATTGAGATTTCATTTTGCAATTATCCTTCATTAAAAATCTAAGTAACAAAATCAGCTTCTTTGGTTCATTTATATGAGATAAAATCACACTTACCTTAAATAGTTAAATTACCTTCTTTTAATTTATCATGACGAAAATACCCTTTCATATATGTATTTTTTTTTAAAAAGATCTAAGTAACAGAATCAGCTTGATTTGGTTCATTTATATGAGATAAAAGTAAATTACACATGTCTTAAATTAGTATCAATTTTTTTCCAAACAAGTTTATCTATTTTTTTTAATTTATCAGAAGTAGAGATGTAAAATGACGAAAATACCCTTCATAGATATGAGAAAAATGAAACATGGATAAATTTATGAAGGGTATTTTCACCTTTTTATAACTTCTTAACTACTTTCTAACGATAAAATTTGTCATTAAGCTGTAATTAAGGATAAATTAAACAAAACAGATTCACAGAGATTGATACTGAGATAGTGTGTGTGTGGTTACCGGAGATGCCGGCGGTGCAGTAGACGAGGACGAAGATCATGCCGCCGAAGGCCCAGGCGATTCCGAGGACGCCGACGCCGCCGCAGGGGTCGGACTGGTTCTTGTATCCGATGACGGTGGCGACGGTGATGTAGAGGAAGAGGAGCGTTGCGATGAACTCGGCGATGAGCGCTCTGTAGAACGACCACAGCTTGATCTCCGCCATGTCGATCAGCGGCGCCGGCGGCGGATCCACGTAGTCCTTGCCGTGGTGGTGGTGGCTCTGCCCCTCCTCGCTCACGTCCTTCGACATTTTTGAGGCTGAAATCGCTCACAGTCTCTGTGACTACTCTGAGATTTTGGTGTGTTGATGGAGAGTGGAGTTGGGGGAGTGAGGGGATTTATAAAGGAGGTGGGTTGGTGTGGTAATTTTGTGGATTGGGGGAGGGTAATTTGGGGAGGGAAAAGTTGGTGTGGGACCAGGGGACAGCGAGGCCATGTGATGGGGAATGATCGTGTGGTTGGTATTTGCTTGTCTGTCATCCACGCCTACTCGTACAACGGGTAGCTTGTAATGCTGTCTTTTTTCTTTTGTGTGTTTTTTTTTTAATTTCTCTTTTGTATTGTAATTAAGGTTTTAAAATGAGAATAAAGGTTTTGAAAGGATAAAGGGTGTGTAAGCTTTATTGGAGTTATAATTATGTCTTTGGATAGCTCTCTTTTGTTTTTGTTTCTTGTTCAAGTGTGTCTTCTATCTGATGTGTGGATAAATTGATCATTATGGTTTGGGCTTATGTTGATGAACCTCCCCCTCGATACTCAGTCTCAGGGTGTGTCACGTACGAGGTCCGTGCGTGAGAAAAAATATTAAAATATATGTCTTACGTCAAACATGTATGAATGAATTGATTTTTTAATATATATTTTGATGTCTCCATCCATCAGCTTGAGCTTTTAAACTGAAATAAGCTTTACCATTTTATCTTCTCCAACATACCATTTTACCTGTACTTTGAAGAAAGTATAATTAGTTTTTTGAAAAGGAAAAGGTATAATTAGTTATTTCTTACAAAAAAAAACAATAATTAAAAAGTTGCTATATAGAAGAATGGTATTGATTGGGTGCTATTGTCATGTGTCGTTTAGCCTTGCCCTTTCTATCGACTGAGCTGTCCTTATCCTCTGATCTCCATTTGTTTTATTACAATAACTTTAATGCAGTTATATTGGCTTTCGCTTCCTCACAGAACAGAAGAACCTTGCATGTAACCAGGTTGGTTCTCGGTGTCACGTGTCTCTTCCCAGACTGTCCTCATAGTTCAAACTAAAGTAGCTCTTAAAAAAAAAATATATATTTCTTCTCAAATGACTCGTATATTGCAGCTTATTTAAGGGAGTGGCTGGTTATCTGGTGAACTTGTTAGATCCATCACAATGCAAGTAATTCTGTCTGGGTGATGTGATTTTCAAGTGTTTCTTCTCGACCAATCGCGATTCAGTGGTCAAATAAGGAGGCCGACTTAGGGGGGAAATTGTTCGATGAGACATGTTTTGTTTGGGCGAATATTCAAGATCAAACAAAAATCCAACCTGATTCATGTATATAAACATTACGATCTTATTTATCGCAACTAAATTAGTCCAATTAAGATCATTCTCAATGTATGACAATTTCTATTAGTCCAACTATAATGTTATGCACTTTTCCAATTAAAAACAAGTGAAAAGATTAAATATTCACCCCGTAAAAATCTTCATTTGGCGGTGGGCGGTAACTTTCTACATTTTTAACTTATGTCTAAACAAGATGAAGAAGTATAATTTCATCATCTAAAATTATATAGATCACATGTTGTTTTAAGAGCATTTCCTACGTTGGTGGTAAAACCGATAGTAAGTCGCTGGTAGGAAAAAAATGCAGGCGTTAAGCTGGCGTTTTGTGGACGTTTGGGTGCTGACGGTGAGTGCTGATGGTAAGCTCACCATCGACATGAACTGCCGACGGATGAAAAATTGTGAAGAAAATGACACGAACAGCCAACACAAACATAACGTTGGAGGTTGCTGACTTTTGGTTGAGAAATGACTAAAATATTATTTTTTAATCGAACAGTCAGCATGAACAATCAACACCAATATACTAACATTGAAAATGCTGTAAAAGGTTTTTTGATATTAGTTATAATAGATTTCGATTAATGTTACAACTAAAAGAAATTTATAGCTTAACCATCTCTAAGTCTCTAACCAAATTAAAATAAACTATATTTATGTCATTATCCTTAAAAATGAATGACACTGGAGTAGATTTAATCTCCTAGAACCCACAAAAAAATGTTACATGGGATGAAAGGAAGCTTACTACAGTACTTGTTCAGCTGTTCTTTTGCCCCTCCAGCTATGAACATTCCCTGCAATAACAAAATATAAACTGTGCTATATCTCTCTGTTTCGTAAGTTTTAGTTGGAAATAAACAAAGTGATCTGTACTATGTAAAGAAGTTATGAAATGGACAAATAAAAATCACGTGGCACCAGCTGGCTGGGATCTCTGTTGATGCTGAAGGATCACTCGAGTGGTCCCACAACCAGCAAAAACACACAACAATCTTATCTCAGAGACCCAACCCCTATCAGCATCCAATAATTTGGTTTACTTTTGAAACTCTGCTAATGTCCTTTCAAAGTTTTAATTCCCGAGCCTTCCATTCCAAATAATTGATCAAAACATCTAGAGAATGCTCATCAAAGCATGATAACTTGATAATAGTTTCACTGTTCCAGACAAATATGGTTCGAATAATCGATTCTTTATTTGAGATGACGGGATATAAATAGTTGAATAAAAATAGATTATCATAACTTATCAACTGATAGATTTCATCCATAGTATCTCTAATGTTATTTGCCTACTATGAGATAATAACCTAGGTAAATAGTGATTTTAGAAAGAAAGTAGAATTGAAAAGATTATGTTAATAAGAAATTAATATTTTGTTTTGTCGACCATGTGATTTGAGTCCGTGACCGTGAAGAATCAGGTTGAAATATCATATTAGAGGAACAACTCAACTAAAAGTTCAAGTTAAAGAATTGAAGACCTAACTATAATTATATTCTAACAATAAGAATCATCCCACACTAGTTTTAATTCGTATGAATATTGCTTTCAGATATATTTTATGTATATATCAAAAACTAGACACAATGCAGAGGAATTTTTCAAACAAAAGTAGTCGTTGAATGATTTGCCCGGACAATAAATCATTCATCCAAACTATTTACACAAGACAATACATCTCATCTGGACGTTTAAACCAAAATCCGGATTGGTCCAAATAATTAGACTAAATACAACCACTTAGGTAGACACCATGGTTAAGAGATCTCTCAAACATCCAAGACGGATCAGAATAAACAATCTAATCTTTATTAATGAGGGTCACATCCAACAGTACAAATTTAGTTGCTCGATTTCACTGTTACTTATAACCCAAGTTAATAATTTGTGTGGTTTCGAAGTTAACTCTGTCTCCTACTTCCATAAATGCAATACTAGATTAGATGGTGTCACAAGATATGAGCGATGGTGACAGAAGACAGACCTTAGAAAACGAAATGAGCCTTTGCTTATGTAACTGTGTATTTATCTCCTTTTGTCTACATTCTCATTTTCACATGCCAAAACGGCTAGATGTTTCCTGATCCTTCCTTCTTTGTTTCTTTGAATTAAAGTTTTAACCGTTGTGAGGTACGCAGATAAGATAAGACATGGGACTCAACGGTCTAATATTAACTTCTTAGAGACCCCCCCGTGAGAACGACCATCCAACTTTACTAATAGTGCATGGGATGATAGTCTCTGTGGGTAAATTAGTAAAATAACCTATATTTGAAACACTATTATCTTACTCTTTTTTTTGTGAAATTACGGTTTTATCCTTAATAAACATACAAATTAAGAAAACTTTCATTAAGAGTAAAGTCGAGATATCTTAAAAGGAATTTTAGTTTGTAAAAAATGTTACACCTATATTTGTTAATGGAAAGAAAAATCATATTCTACTATCTTGCACTTTATATCAGGGATAATTACAAAAATATATCCTTAGGTCCGAAATTGAGCCGTTGTCACCTGGGTTCCCACATGCACCTAGTGGAAGGTTAATACTCCATATACTCACTTTTTTGGGTCAAAACCATCCATAAAATAGGTGATGTTTCTTACGAACACACTTGCTCCATTTTTGACATCTCAATGAAAAAATGTGTTTTTTTTGTCCCAAAAAGGCGAGTGTATGAGATATTGACCTTTTACCAGGTGTATATGTGACAACAAGTCGGTTTTTGTGATTAAAGATCATTAAGGGTATGTTTTGTACTTCACTCTTTAAATTATTATCAATTCATTACCTTATACTTTAAACTGTATCATTTCATCAAATTACCTAATTTGAAATTAAGTGACGGAAATATCCATCACACTTTTCGTCATAATATTCAAATTATGATAAATTGAAACAAAAACAAAGTTTCCTAGCTAGAGACTAGAGTGAGTTGAAACGACCTAAAATACATAAACAAAGTTGACTAGAGTGAGTTGAAACAACCTGGAATATAGAGCAATTAATTGATAATACCATAAATTAAGATTTTAAAGTGCAATTTCCTTTTTATTAATTAATTTGTCTTTTATATAAACTTTGAGAACATTATAATCAAAGCCTATGAAGTACAAATAGTACTCTAAATTTCAGGAAAACACTGGAAAAGAAAAATCGGAAAAGGATGGGAAGCGAAGGTACTGTTTTGGAAAAGTGCAAAAACCTGAATATGATGAATGCTGAAGTTACGTGTACTCTTTTACTGAAAGCAATGGACAGAGACACAGTTGGATTTGGTAACTACAAACATTAGTGTATAAACCAAGAAATGTTACATTTTAAACCATCTAAAAACTCTCAAATGAATAGATATCAAATTTACTGTTTGGTTATAAATGATGACACGAGAAGAGAGTATAGGAGAAGTCAAAATATTGATATTTTAAACTTAGTTACCAAACAGACCGATGTTTTAAACTTAAAGTATTATTCAAATAGTGTGAATCCAAATATTTTCAAGAGATACTGGTCAAAATATAAAATATACTTAGTCTGGTTTGCAGGTTGTTACTCATTTTTATTTTGTAGGATGCGGTTGTTTAAAACCCGTTAAAACTGACACAAAAACCACTTAGAGCAACACCTGGTACACTTGTAACACGTTGATTTTTTTAAATGAAGAAGTTAACCTTCTTTTCTTGTTTGGATCTGACTTAAAATTTAAAATAGTTTAGTCTTTCCGATCGTTGTTTAGTATAATTAAAAAAAGGGAAAACCTCATAAATATGTCATCGAACGATATTGTCAGCATAAACCTGTTGTAATGACTTTTGTTTATCAAAAACATGCTTGTACACTTCGTTTATTATCAAAAAACAACGCCATACATTTATTTTTGGATTTTTCCATTACTTATGATGGAATGGTGTTAATATTTATCATAAATACCGAAATTGTCCCTATTCCACGTGCCGAGCACATGTTCGATTTTCATCCAAAGTAATGGAAAAAAAACATGAGTCGTTATTTTTTGATAACAACGAAAGGTATAAACATGTTTTAAAATCATCACTACATGTTTATGCTAACAAAAATCATTCGACAACATCGATTTACAGTTTTCCCTAAAAAATGTACAAGATAACAACCTATTACAAAATACACTAACCATCTACAAACAAGTTGAAATACAAGGTATATTTATATTAGCATTTTTTTTAATTTTTTTTTTATCAGCAAAGCATATTTAAAAAAACTCGCTCTTTGAAGAGAAGAGCATGGGTGGGATACAACCTAATGAACAATCCAAACAGGATCCTCAACCACACATCTCTACACAGAGATTACAACCGATTACAACCAGAAGAACACCTCAACACAACAACTCGGGAATAAACCCGATGTTTGTACCCTCACATTTCGGTTATTTACTAAATCCTAACTCAAGCAAAGTTTGTTTTGATGTAGTAATGTTGACCGTGATGTTTGACATTTTCCGTCTAAAAGTTTAACGACCTAAAGTGAGTAAAATGAAAAGTTGATGGGTCAGGGTTATGATTTGAAAATAAACGAAAGGTCTATGTTATGACATCAAGTTTTCTCATGTCATTTCAGGAATGTTTTAGAGGCACGTGACAAACATGCGACTAGTATTTCACGAAATCAGTCACACTTAACAGATTTTGATACATTTTGAGAATTAATTTGTTAAACTTGTTATTATGTAATACATTTTATACGTATGAGTCATGATTTGGTAATTGACTATAGTACAATGATGTGACATTACGTTTTTTCTTTGATTTACCGCCTAGAATGAGCTAGAAAGGCATAGGAAGCAAACTAAATATTGGGTTAGGTGTGCAGTCCCTAGTAGTAGTCACAACATCCACTAAGATTCTATCCATATCATACTTTATTTTTATAATTAAGGTGTTTTGTCGAATTAGTCCTTCCAAATATGGATTTGTTGAGTGTCATCTCCGATATATATATATATATAAAAGACTACACTGTCTTCAAACACACTTCATCTATCAAATACATGTCCAAACTATAAATTAGTTAGGAATAACTCTAAATACGCATTTCGTTTATGGAAAACGTGTTGGTGCTCATTCTTTTTCTTACCAAAACGCACCTAAACCTTTCATCTAATAGCAGAAAAGAACGGCTTCCGTTAAATAGTACGGATACGGTCAGTTTATTGGAAAAACCAACAGTCCCTTTTGTTTTCTGGGGTTGTTTTAGTGAAAAACTTGGCAAAACTCCACAGATGACAATTAGTTTTTGCAACAAACGACAATGTCAGTATTATTTAACATAAGTCGTTGTTGTCGAACATTAGATGAAAGGTCTAGGTCGTTTTTTGCGAAAAGGAAAAACAGAACAACACGATTCCCTTAAATAAGGTTGTTCGAGGGTGCATGTTTAGAGTTTTCCTAATTAATTATGTTATATTCACTCAATTACATCTACGAACCGATTATCACTATAATTGGAAATTGCTTACAGTCACCACCCTATCCTACTTGTATCACTCTTATCTTTTCCTTCTATAAATGGTTTCGTGTTTAATAGAAAAGAAAATAGTATATAAACATTTCACCCAAACAATTACTAGTAAATCACCAACTCATGAAAATCAATAGAACTGACCGTACCTGGAATGTGAATGTCAATACCAACCTTTTGAACTTCTTGCCAATATATCTGCAACACATGTAAATAAACCAAAACTTTAGACACCACAAAGTATGGTTCCGATCTCAGACTCGGGAAATCAAGTGATAAGCTTGTGTTTGATCAGTAATTACTAGTGTAATTCCTAACTTAATTTGTATGAATCAAGATTCATTCAGGACTACACATGTCTAGAGCTGCACTCCTTATCACTTGGCCCAACTTATTTGAAACCGGAGTTAAGTTTCAAGAGTTTTTAAGAGACTTTACCGAATGGTTGATGTCATGAGCTGAATTGTGTTGATATCATCTGTGTTTCAAGTCAGTTATCAACCAGTGAACCTGTTAATACAAGAGAGTAGGACAATGAACTGATAGCATATTCATATTTTATTATAATTAACTTTAAAAAATGTAGATACTTATTTTGAGACGGAGATAAGATTAGTTTATACGGAAAACGTTATTTCCACCCCCTCGACGATCTTTGATTCTCAAAAACACCCCTAAAGGTGAGGGGTTATCAGTAACACACTCACACGGTCACCTTTCGTTATTAATAAAAAAACTCCTGATTCACACTGAATAGGTGATGGTTTCATCAAGAACATAATGTCACATTTCTCAATTATCAGTGGGTTTTTTTAAACAAAATGGATGGAATCAATGTTTTTTTTATGAATAACGAAAGGTGACACGACGAAGGGTATTCGTGTTACTGATCACACCTCACCTTTAGGGGTGTTTTTGAGAATCAAAGGTCGCCAAAGGTGTGTTAAAAAATTTACCCCTAGTTTATATTTAATCAACACTTACAATGTTATTTTCGGGAGCTTGCCAGTAGAATCCTTGAATCACGATGACAGCTAAATTCGAAGTTACTACGATAAAAATAGATAGGGAATGAATTCCCATCCATTCCAATGGATAGGTCAAGCGTCTGTAACTATAAACATCTACCTGCAGAAGAGAGAATATGTAGTTGAGCACATCTGTGTCACTGGTAACATAGTTATGGTTAAAAACTAAGTACTTGATATTTCACCCCTTCGAATTAAATTTACTAACCAATAAATACAGACCACAGAATGTGATTCCTGCAACAGCAGAAGTAATCAGCATGTAACTCATTGTGTAGAGGGATTTGTTTACAGGGATGCCTGAAAGGGAGAAAAAAGGAACAGAGTAAATATCCAATATGTGTATTTTAAAGCATATTGTTTAGGCAAAAAAAGAAGTTTTATTCATTTTAGCATATACCCACGAAAGTGAGAAACAACCCAACGACCAAAAGCGAAACTGAAAGTATAACCCAGTTGCCTAGTCGGTCCTTGTGGTCCTGGAAAACAATGGTATAACATCAGATGTGCTTGTAAGTTGTAACCCAGTCAGCAAAAGACATAACAAGCAACATTGTAAGAGAAATCAGCTGCATTGTAAATGCCATGACAGTAGGCCAGGCTAAGCATCGATTGTTAAGCACAATAACAGTAAAAGCAGTGGAAAACAAATATATGGAACCATTTCCGACCAAAACTAAGTATCATAATAATGGTACTAATAAACAAGGGATATAAGATTGAGAAATAGGGTGAAGATTAATGGTGCATGAACATCTTACCTGCAAGTGTGCAAGGCTGTGACCATACTGAAGCCCAATTACGCAGGTCACAGCAGCCATTATGGAGCTGTGAAGAGGTAGAACAATAGATTTCTTAAAAAAATTGTTATAAGTTAATAAAGGGGATTCATGGTAACCAAAAATGGAGTATTGGATTGAAGTAGACAAGAAATTAGAAAAGAGAACAGTTAAGCCACCTTAAAATGCCTTCAGGATCAAAAGGGGCATGGCACCAGGAAGGAGAAGTTTCTGGAACTTGGCCGTCAGTGGACAAGTTACACTCCTGTGAAATATTATTGGGTTAGGCATAAGGTTTTTATGTATGATGTTTTTCAGCAATATAGAATGTGCAAATCCATGTCAAAGATACCTTAAGGTTTCTGTAAGAAGGTTTCTTATATAGATGATCAATGCCGATAACATAGCGATCAATCATTCCAGCAGAATTACATGCAGGGCTATAAGCACCTCTAACTGAGCAGTTTACCTGCATCCATAAGAATTGAACCCGGAGAATTTATCACTTGGCCAAGTAGGCTTTGATGTATCTAGTATTTTTTAGGTATAACAATCTAAAACATTCAGTTTCTGAAAAATGTTAGTGCTTAGTAGTATGCCTCTTCATTGAGGATTCAGTGGAACTACAGGAGGGAAGGAAGCCTAATCAACACACAGTTACAAATGTTGTGGAATGGATAGAACGATCAGTCCACTGAGTAAAACTTTCTTGGGGATAGAGTGGATAGAGATACAAAATCATTTAGTTTCTCTTATTTTAACTTATTGACAGCACCAGACACTTACTCTGGACCCATCCATCTATTTATTACTCACTAATGTTATGTTGTGTCATGATCTAATAATTGAACCACATGCAGAAACAAAAGTGATGAGGATCAATGCACTCACCATATAAACATAATTGTCGTTCAACGGAGGCAAAGATGGGGTTGAAGGTGAAAGTTCAAATTTCCAATCCGGAACATATAAACCATAGAATAACCCCAGGTATATTGCTGAGAGTGAAAATATAATGCACCTGAGGAACAAAAGACAAAATTAACCACCATGAAAGAAAAATCCTTGAGTGTTCACAAAATTTTAGCAAATGTACCGATGGTAATTAATAACATACTATTTGCCAGACTGGCAGAACTGTCATATTTAAAACGATTCCAGATATTAAATTTTTTTACCACTGTGAGTGGTTTCTCTTGAAAGAATCCACTTCTCTGCTCATATGAGATGGAATCCAAATCTCACATAAAGCTGCAACAATATATCCAATTGATATCCTCTGCATTTGTTGATAAAGAACACAAATTAGTGTTATACATTATTCTTCAGTATCCCAAACAATGAGTAACAAGTTTATGATATCAGTAAAGTTTGTAAAAACTTATAAATGAACAGTACATATGTGCAACCAATTCCCAAATTAGTTCCACAGTGGCTATTGGTCATTCCCAAAGGTTCAAGTATAATACCAAAGTTCTAATAAGCAAAAGTCAAAGTTCCTTGAGATAATACTTGACTACTACATACTGTGTGTATACCTGCAAAATCCCCAGCCATCGTATTCTTTCAATGTCAACACCATATGTTAAGGAGGTAATTCCATGCAAATAGCCACCTGAAATAAAACCAAATAGGCACACCCAATATCTTTGATACCAATCAGGCGAAACAAAAGCAAAATAGAATTTGAAAAGTGAAAGAATCAAAACTCCATTCCAGCTATCTAAGTTCCAGTACAATCAAGCATATCATATTAATCATACGTTTATAACCTTGTTTAGAAATTTAAAATAATTCAACACCCATTGCTCAAAAGAGCTCCAGATTTTCACAAAATAGCTTTCGAAGCACATGAGTGTAAGTTTATCAGGATTGCGAAATTACCTTGAAGGATAATGCCTAACAAAAATAGTTTCACAGCCCTAAGCACTGCCTTCCTTGTAGCTTCTACTCTGTTTGGTACTTTCTGGTGTTTGTAAAATCAACAATAAAATATGAGTTCTCAATGCCATAAACATAAGCACGAATCATAACCATAATATGTTCAGTGGTTTAAAGTTTAACAAACAATTAATTATACAGAAAAATGAGAAGGACACAAATAAATAAGATCTGGTACCTTGTAGACCAGAGCTAGAGACACTCCAGCAGCAAAGAGGAAAAAAGGCATCACAAAATCAGCCAAGTAAGCACCATTCCATGGTGCATGAGCAATGATCGGAACAAATGAGCCTCCATAATCAACAAGCATCATGAGCTGAAAGAAAATGAAAAAAAAAACTAAGATTAATACCGCCATCCACTTTCCTTTTCACTTTCCCGCATTTTCTGAGCAACCAAACAAGAACCGATTAAGCAAATAAGGCCGTTGACCGAAATTTCGAAGCCGAGATTAGTATTGTCATCTACTCCCCTTCACTTCCCTAGCAACCAAACAGTGACTGATTGAGCAATAAGCTCATTGACTGAAAAATTTGAATCGCACAGGACTAATAATTCGAGAAAATCTACTTTCCTTCACTTTCCTAGCAACCAAACAGTGGCTGATTGAGCAATAAGCTCATTGACTGAAATTTCTGAATCGCACGTCACTAATAATGTGAGAAAATCTACTTTCCTTTCTCACTTTCCCGATTTTCCAACCAACCAAACAGTAACCGATTGAACTAACACTAACAAGGTCGTCAACTGAAACCTTTGAATCGCGCAGAATTGAGAAATGGAGAAGTAAAAGAGAGAAAGCTCACAAACACGGAGAGGCCTCGGAGGACGTCGAGAGAGGCAACGCGCGTAGTTCTCGCACCGGCCTGAAGCTGCTCCTCGTGACTCGGTAGTGGCTCGTAAAACTCGGCCATGAATCGGGCGATTCTCGAGAATCGGAGTTGCAGGAGAGCTTTGAAATCGACAGAACAGCGATTCTGTCGCAGTCACAGAGACGAATCGAAGAAGAAGAAGGCGGGGTTATTGAAGCGCGCGCGTGGCTGGTGGGGGCAGTTATGATTGCCGCGTGGCGGGAGCTGATTGGCTGAGGCGTGTTCTATTTTGTTAGGTGAGATCAGGATGTGGGACCGGACCGACCGGTCGCCAACTTGACGAAGACCATAACGGGAAAAGAATTAAAATGAACCAAACATGATGGAGACAATAATGGAACAAATGGAGCATGGAAACAGAATTTCAACTATATATTTATGATTATTGCTTATAAAAAATGCATAATTAATTATTCCAGTCCAAATTAATACACGTCTATGATAAGTACAAATCAGTGTTTGATTAAAATGTGAAAAAACAAGAGGTAGGTACTAATTTATACCCATGGAATGGTTAATAAGTCAAAAGCTTATCAGTTATGATTTTTTTTCTCAAATATGTATTAGGTAGAAGGTTAAACCCATTTAGTTATCCGTTTTATGTATTTTAGGACAAAAATTATCGAAAAAATATGTATGTACTTAAGATTGTCACCAACTTAACGGATATTTTATCTCAAAAATAAATGAATTGAGTCGGTATATGAGATTTGACCTTCTATCAGATATGTATCTTGAAACAAAATTCACGATGGGTAAGCTTTTGAGATAAAAAGTTTTTAAGAGGTCAGTTTTTGTAGTTATCCAAAA
Organism: Erodium maritimum; assembly: GCA_963921825.1. Lineage (NCBI taxonomy): Eukaryota > Viridiplantae > Streptophyta > Magnoliopsida > Geraniales > Geraniaceae > Erodium > Erodium maritimum. Next base: position 62,052,030 of record OY997596.1, on the reverse strand, counting down.
AACAACAACATAATATACCATTTTGGCACGTACATATTGTATTTTAACAAGTTTTTGTTTGTTATTGTTAGAAAACATGGAGCTGTTATTCTTGACTTTACACCCTTTGATGGTAGCCCACAACCATAGCCCACAACCCTTCCGTCTTCTCTGACATCGTAGTTACATCTTAGTGTATAAATACTCATATATTGTAAACCAATATCATCAAGCACAACAACGATCAATACAAGTTTCTCTCGCTTCCACTTCTCATATTAAAAGTTATGTTCGTCAGGTTTTAGTGTCAAAAACTGATTGAAAATGCTTTTATACCCTCAAATCATTTACCATTACCAGGCAGAATCACTATGGAACATTACAAAGAACAAGACGGTTTAATTTTTAACTTTTGCTAGTTCACGTCTTATACGGAAAAAAAAACTCATCACGTACTTGAATTAACGTATTTTTTGTGTTAGGTTTGACTAACAGCGTAACAAATCAATATCTTGCAAGTACACCAAACTTGACCTTAATGAGATCTTCACCTCCCTCTTGTGATAGGATCAATCATAAACCCGTAATAGTCTAAAAGATTACAGTTACGTTTCAAATCTCTCCATTTTCATGATTCGGATAAATTAAGGTACGACAATTTAACAACACATGGAAATATGTAGTGTTCACTTACACATTATACAGAACTAGAAACCAGTAATACATAAGAGTGAATGAAATTGTACAGCATTTTACACCATATGCGTCTTCATAGCTTCGAAACCGGCAAGCCTGCGCAAGAACAAAGTACTCAGAAAATTGAAGATCCGATTATAGTTTTATGTTTATACGAACACATCATTTTTTAGTTTAGATGTTACGAGAGAATTTTTAGAAAATGGACCCACTAAGGTAAGATAAATTGATGAATTATTAGAATTTTGGAAGTAACGAGATTCAAACTCGAGTCATGAAGTATTAACTCTACTACCATATTCGAGAATGTCGAATGGTGGGCTAATAACCCGGACAGTGAACAAAAGATTCATCGCCAGACGGTAGGCGAAAGCCCAACCACTGCTTTCACCTGACGATTCCCGTTGCCACGCGTATCAATTTTTATATAGAAATATGTATAATAATCCGAAATCACCATTTACTTGTGCTATTAGTTCAGTCAGTGGGCTAATACACTATTCTTATTAACCAAGCCTTTTTAGTTTCTCTATGTCCCAAATCACTATTCATCTGGAATACTAGTTAAGACTGAATTAATATTATTGAAGATGTTCTTAATTAACTCAACTAAAAGTGTTGAAATATAACTATTCATCTGGAATATTAGCTCAGCCTGAATTAATATTTTTGAAGATGTTCTTAATTAACTCTACTAAAAGTGTTGAAATATAAGTCTCACATAAAAAATGTATGGACAAATTGAACACTTGATAAGCATATTAGTGCCTCCACCCATCAGTTCGGGTTTTTGGGTTGGATATCGGAGACTACAGGATGAGGGGACAAACGAGTCATGAGCCGAACCAATAGACACTAATATGCTTATCAGGTGTTCAATTTGTCCATACACTTTTTATGTGGGACTTATATTTCAACACTCCACCTCTTACGTGTAGGACTGGACATCTGCATATAGACCGGAGACCACAAGGTGGAGGTGACAGACGGTTATAAGCCGAATCAGCTCAGATACCATGTTAAAGCCCTATCCAACCCAAAAACTCGAATTGATGGGTAAAGACTAATATGTTTATCAAATGTTCAATTTATCCATATACTTTCTATGTAGGACTTGTATTTCAACAAAAAGACCGGACCGATATCAATTATGGTTTTATACTTGAACATTAAAGAATCGAATCTCCAGACATTGATCCTCAGAGTATAGGAGTTGTTACCTAAGGCTTTTGCATTGACAATGCTAGGACTTGCTGCCGGAGGGGGAGCATCCTCATTGAGGAATGGCTCGACCGAGTTCGGGTTTGACCAGACAGGGTATCCTTTTATCTTCCCCTGTAACATAATAAGCTATGTTATATGTCTGATGATTTATATCCTCGTACACAACAAGTTTTGGTTCCATACCAGGACATTGAGGGCAGCTAGTGTCGCCATTCCTTCGCGAGTCCACTGCAAGACCATAAGAACGTTATGTTTATTAAGCGGTGATATGATACTATGTTTATTAACCGATTATATGATTCATAATACGTATAAACTCGCTAAGGCAGGCTAGTTCAGACTAGCACAACCTAAACAGTAAACCTCAAACCGAAAAGTGGTGATCTTAAGAGTCTTATCTAACGGTAATAGGATCCAAATTTTTAAGACACATGAAACTCTAACATGAATATGCACGAAAAGAACCAATGTTGTAATCAATATCAGTTCGATTCATTACCTTGGAGGCAGAGGCGATATGAGGCACCACGACAGCGTTCTTCATTTCAGCAAGCCCAGGTTTCATGTAAGGCTCATCCTAAGACAACATATGTGATGAATCAATCAATCCTATATTAGTTACTTAGAAAACCAAATCATCTAATAGTTAAGGACCTAATTATAGTTTTATATCCTGACAGTTAGAATACCTCAAAGACATCAAGGCCCACTCGAAACATAGGATTCTCCTTCAAGTGTTCCACAAGAGCTACTTCATCGATCACAGGTCCCCTGCTACAGTTGATTAAGATCGCTTCCTATATATTAACATAAATTGAACACCATTAAGCAATCAAGGAAAAACGTTATTTACAGCCCTCGACAACCTTTGAATTTTAGAAACCCCGGTAGGTGGGGAGTTATCAGTCAAACACTGTCACGTTTCATTATTCATCAAAACCCCACTGATTCATACTAAATTGGTGATGGTTTTATCAGGAACACACCGTCACCTTTTCATGGTGTCCGTAGGTTTTTGATGAATAACGAAATGTGAGAGTGTGTTACCGATAATAGCGAAGTTACCTAACAATCAATGACACTAAGTATAACTCATTATGAAGAGGCTAAATGGTTGAGCAAGTTTCACCTTCTTCATCTTTGACAGCCTTTCTTTGTTCACCAGATGATATGTTGTTTTATCCAAGATGGGATGAAGACTTATCTACACAAAAGCAAATACATTAATCCAAAACCAAATTTATCAAGGACAATATCCTGGTAGATTATGGGTCCAAGGTGTATAAACTCTTATGGACCCACTTCATTACCTGGCCTATTTATCGAGACTTCGAGAGTATAGAATCGGATTTTGATACGAAAAAAAACTATTATTTTACCCTACATGTATCCATTGTGAGACTGCAGACTCACATGTAGACACACCCTATTGCTAAAACCCCAATGTGGGTCAGTTGTTCCTATGGAGTGATACACCCCAAAAAAGTACCAAATTATGATATTATATTAAAACTCGTTGTATCTAAAAACTCAATCATATAGATGGAGGTCCTAAAATTGTCATCAAAAGGTGAACGGATTCGCATTTGTTAGTTGTAAGACTGTAACGATTACTAGACTTTGGAAGGGTCTTACCAAATCTGCCTCTGCAAGCACCTCATCCATGGAAGATGCTCTTTTCCAAGTAACGGGTTGCTCCCCACTGGCTTTGAGGAACTGACCATAAGCTGCAATACCCACGTGGAAGTATTGGTAAAGAGGACATTAAAAGTAACGAAACCTTAAATCGAAAAAAGAACATGCCTGTGACGAACTTCTCTAGGCGGGTGGCCTGGTAAAGGTCGAAGTAAATTAGGTTCATTTTGAACCCTTCAACCTGTTCAAGAAAACACAGTAAATCAATCACAACATTGTCAATCAAGAAAAGAAAGATAATGAACAAGGAGTGAAACTATGGATATCATTCAAATGCACTAAAAGTAGGGGTCACCATCATATCAAATAATCACTAAATTTGCATTTTTCAACAGTTTAAAAATTTGATAGAGATTATGTTACCATCATTCTAGCATAAGCAGAACCAATCCGACCAGCTCCTATGACACCAACAGTCTGTCCTTTGAGCAAGTTTCCCACAAAACTACCATCAAAACAAAAACAAAATCAACATCAAGCCATAAGTTTAGTGCACAACATTTCAAATTCAATGCATAAACTCAAACTATGAAGTGAAAATTGAATTGGTTAATGACCATACAGATGAGGAAGCCATCCTTCGTATAACCCCGCCCTCATGAACCCATCTGCTTCAACTATTCTTCTAGCTGCTGCCAAAGAAAGTGAAGCCGCAAGCTCAGCTGTTGTCTCTGTGAGCACTCCCTTTACCAAGTAAGTCAAACACCAACATCAGTTTTCACCTAAACTACACTATACTAGACCAAATCTATGAATTGGATTAAGGGATGCTCAAAATAGTCACCAAAATCATAATAATGGTCCTAACATAACCCACAAATACCAAAGGGGTAATTTCATTGACACCCCTTGAACTTTTGTTTCTCAATTACAGACTGTGCAGATGAGACGTTATCAGTAACACACTGCCCTTCGTTTATCAAAAACATCATGATTTGGGTCATTTTCAGTAAAAATATCATTCATGCCTCCTTTTTGACTTTTATTCGTCAATAATACACTGTAAAGGCCAGTGTGTATCAATAACACATTGTCACCTTTCGATACCATCAAAACCCCATTTTTGGGGTGGGTTTTGTATGAACCCCCCCTGATTTCAAGTCGAAACATCTTAAAATTTCGTCCGAAAACCCTATTTTGGGTGGGTTACCGTTACGCATTGATCTATACAATGTGTTATTGATAAACAAAGGTCAAACTAAGTGTGTCAATGAAATTATCCCTCATTTTAATCCAAAAAACCACTGATAAATGATAAAGGAGACAGCGTGTTCCTGATCAAACCATCATGCATACTGTGTAAATCCAAGTGCTTTTGATGAATACGAAATGCGACAATGTGTTATACAAATAATCCTTCACCTTTAGGTAGTGTTTTTGATAACTAAAGGGCAAAATGAGTATGTAAATAGCATTTCCCAGTACCAAATCACCAAAACCATCGAACACCATAGTAACAACTAAAAAGCTCTCATAAGCATTTTATCAAACAGGTTATGTGCAATCACTTAGGGTGCCATGAACAGAAACAAGCTACTTACAGGCGTGTTCCCAACAGCAACACCGTACTTATTAGCAGCAGCAACATCAACGTTATTGTACCCAACTGCCATGTTGCTGAAAGCTTTGCCTCCAGCTTTGCTCAGTGCAGAGAACAAAGTCTCTCCCCAATCTTCTGTCAGCTAAACCACAACAATACCCAGAAACAAACACCCATCAAAAACCCCAGAAAATTTAAAATCACTCTCATAAATCGAAAGAACCCAATCGGGTTCTGAAACGAAGTACCTGCCCGATCACACCATCGCACCTGTCACCGATCAGAGCAACTATATCTTCCACGGACAGTATTGTCTTCGGAAGCGTACAGATCTGAGAAGAAGAAAAAAATCAACGAATCATCATCGATTTCACATAGAAAACTGAAATTAAACGGATCGATTCGAAGGAGAAGTGTACTTCGACGCGACAATCCTGCTCGACCAAGAGGTTGATCCAGCGAGTTCCGGGCATGGACTTCGTGCTCACGACTCTGTACTTTCCACTTGGGTTCCATACCTCGATCGACACTGGTTTCGCCATTGAAGCTTTAGCTCGGAGCTTCGCTTCACACTGCAGAGTAAGTGGCTACGAGCAAAATTAGACTACATACCTTGTTTAAATTTCAGTTACTCCGTTTTTTTGTGTGATCCACTGGGGCGCGCTCTATGGGACAGGATAGGGTTTACGGTTTTAAGCCGTTGGATTTGATGAAAGTTTGTTCTGTCCCAATGATCGGCTGTGGAACATGGTAATACGGTGGGGTGGATTGATGATTAGAGGTGAAGAGATGCTGTATTTTTGCGCGGGAGTGTATGGACCTTTCGTTGGCGGATGAGATAACGGTGACGTGGACATCTTTGTTGGGTGACACGTAAGGGGTCCTCTATCCTTTTAGGCAATGACGTATTTGCCCTTGCTGTATGTGGACAACATAATGCTTTTGACAAGCGGACAATGGGTGGAATAGTAATATGAAAAATTAGCACCCTATCTCCTAAGTTCCTAAGTTCCTAAGTTTGTGGGAGAAAAATTCAGGAACTATAGTCCATTTTTATGTTTTATATATTATTTCTACATAATTTTTATTGTAATAATACACTTTTTTTTTTCTAAAACGAAATTATTCTATTTGTTTTATAATATTACAAAAATAGATCATTAAGGTCAATGTGTTTATAAGATGAAAACTCGTGAATCAGTTATCAGTGTTTTTCGTTAGTTTTTTATGTTTTAGAATCGATCAATTTGGTGTCGATGATTGTTAAATGTCAATCGATTAAGTGAATTAACAAAAATAACACGCAGGACTAGGAGAACCAACAAACTATCCTCTTCAAACATGAAAAGTTCGGTCTAATAAAAATTGAAGTCAACAGTCCGATTTCTTCAACTTAAACGATGTCTTTTCAGTACTATTGTAGGAAGATAACTTGAAAGAAAGGTTTAAAACCAATCAAATAAACAAAGCCCCACCCATAACTTCAAAATCATAGAAAAGTGGCGTATTGGGCCTGTTAGAGGAACAAGAGTTTGGGTTGGACTTGTGGTGTTGGGTCTACCCATGCTCATGTGGGCTTGTGTGCGGGTACCATGACCGAGTTCGTGAGTTTGTCTCTCTGGCATTAGATCGAACAACTCACGTGCATGAACAACTTCGTCTTTCTATGATTCTATCGCCCATCAACCAATAATTCTCATGAGACCATGTGGCTAAGCTTAGAGCACCTCTAATCATTAATCATTTTATTAATTGATAGAACTAAAAAATTCGTATCAGTGATTGATATGAATATTTTTTCAAGCACAAGACTGAAAGAGAGAGACTGAAATGATTTTTTTTCAATTTGTTTTTCACTTTTTGTGTCCGTCGACGGATACAGTCGTCAATAAACTTATCGATGCTGATATCTGCCAACGATCCGTCGACGTTTCAAATCCGTCGACCGTCATCGTTCCGCCTATGACTAGAGATGCTCTTAGGTTTCAACCACTCCCATAATAAGTTATGAATACAAAAAAGGGTGGACCCGACTCGATCGGATCCTTATTTTATATACCCAATCAAAATGTTCGATTATCTAAAAACAATGATTGAACACAATAATCGTTATTTATTTTCTATATATTGTGTTTACAATTTGATTTTCAGTTATATTCTACCAGATCGAAACTATATGAATTGATTTGAAGCTTGTTTAAAACAAGAATTAGCCTCTCTTTTAACTTGTTTTAAACTTGAAATTATAAATTCACATATTTTATATTAGAGGCTATAACTTCTTGATTATTGAAAAATCATAACATAATCTTTATTTCTAACATTTCTATCATAATCGAAATGGATTAGCTACCCATTAAAATTCAAGCACCATTTCACTATGGGATGAAATTAGTCTCAGTTGATTAGATTTAGGAGCGGACACGACCGGCTAATCAATACCGGTGAGAAATCTCACCATCAGATCAGAACATTCGACTTCCATGAAATACCCATCGGTATCTAATATTATTTTGGCTTTTGACTAATCATCGGAAAAAATCCTGATCAATAACTAGCCCATCAATCTTACATATTTATACGTAACATAATATTAAATATTTTTTATCAAATTAAAATAATATTTATTATGAATGTTACACTCTAATTATTCGTAACATGTATAATCCAATTTCTGATCACAAGTACTTCAAATCAATCAAATTGTAACGAATTTTGATATGATCCTACAACCACGCACATTTAAAATTGAGAAGTGCAGTCTAAATCTACTTACTACAAATTGAAAAGTTTTGGTTTTGGATGTTGTGTTGTCGAAAAATGAAAAAGTCATGCTGAGATTTCCCCATCGTGGTACAATAAATGGTCGCGTAAACGAAGGACACGTCACACTTGAACTTGCCCACTTACATTTCTCTTATCATCATTAAATTGTCTCACTTAACTGAATCAGTAGAAAATGCACACGTGTTACATGATCCACTGATTCAAATTATTTTAGGGGTAATTATAAAAAATAATATAATAAGATATTCATAATTATTGTAAGAAATATGTTAGGGGTCGATTTTGACTCATAAATTCAGCAGAAATATGATGAAAAGTGACTAATTTTCTTTTTCTTGTCGATTTTTGTCCGATCATCGGTAAGTCTATCGACTTATAAATTCAATGTACTTTTTCTTCTTTCTTTATACTCTCGACAGTCCGACGTTAATCTCTATTCTACACTATCACACCCAGGAATTGATCCCGACATTTTCCCAAATTGATCCCGCGGAACCGACCTCCCATAACAGTTGCTCTAATTATTTTCGTATGAACAAGTCATTTTGTTTCAAAATTATGAACTTAACATTAAATTTTAAAAGAGAAAAATTCAGAATTCTTATATAAGAGCAAAGAACATTAACGAAGACGAATTTTGTATACATTGTTTTTATTTATTAGTTTTAAAGGGTAAAATCGGCATTTTATACTACCATACACATTAGAATAAAAAGACAAATTTATAATATTTTTTCGCCGATATTTTACTATGTTTTTTCTTAAATAATCCCATTATAACTTTCTAAATTAAATTAAAAGAAATATTTTAAAAAAAACAGTTATTCATTGTATCTATTTAATTGGACACAAATCTCAATCACTTTTAATTTAGAGAAGCTAAAAAAAATTGAATTTGACTCTAGTCAACCACAAAGGAATAAAAAAAAAATCAGTTATATTTAGAGTCAATATAAGTTAAAACCCAACTCTATCCTCAATCTCTCTTCTCTCTCTCGCTCGCTCTCTGCAAATCCTCCATTTCTTCTTCGAGAGCAGAGACGGAGGAGAATCAATGGAGAAGCTGCTCTACTCCTCGTACCCGACCCCTTTCAGAATTCATTTAAAGTTCTCTCCTCTCCTGCCCCGACTCGGCCGAGTCGACTCCGCCAAACTCAATCCCACCTCGCCGCCGCGCTCCGAGTTTCGGCGGCTGAGTTCGGTTTCCTCCAAACACGAGAACCCATCTTCGTTTTCGTTGTCTGGATCGAGACCTTCCTTCGATTTGATTTCCTCGTCGCCTTCCCGAGTTGACTCGGCGAAAGGGTCTGTGCCCGAGTCGCATTCCGTTAAATCTGATGCTGGAGGAGGAGGCTCTGGGCTTACGAAGGTACTGATCTGTTTGGTTTCAATTTACCAGTTCTTTTGGTTTGATTCGATTCTAGTTGGATTGAATTTGATTGTCATTATGTTGATTTTATTTTTGCCTAATTTGACGAGGGGAGCAGTGTGAAATTTGGGATGATGGTTATAAATGGGTTGTTTGGCTGCTAGGAAAATAGATGTATGGAAAATTTTCTGAATTTTCTTTTCTTCAAACATGGATGCAACATATTTGGACCTAAATTGTGATATATTTGCTTTTGTACAATGTGATTTTTAACTACTCCGTGAAGAGAAAAGGAAATTATTGTAGAATTACTGAATTAGTAGTTATTTATGAAAGCATATGCGATCTGATGACGTCTCATACATGAATGACCTCCACTAAGACATATTATTTTAATATTCTAACAATTTATGGATTTTTAATTGGTATTATAACAATTTTAGGCATGAAAAATAAAGTTTTTGCTTTGTTAATTGTTCTTTATAGTTATCAGGTGAAATGGAATAGTGAGACTGAGTTTGATGTTAATCATGTTGTTAATTGTTCTTTGTTTAGGAAAATGTTGTGAGGTCAAAGCTGTCTTATTTATCTCAGTTTCACTTTGATTTCGATTCATGTTGAGAAGTTTTTGTGTTTTAATTTGTCATTGAGGAGGAAATTAGAGGTTTATGAAGCAATGTGGCTCGTGTTTCATATTGAAATTGAGGTTTTAAACAAGTTTCTTCTTCTTCTTCGAATTTGATTCATGTTAAGAAGTTTTTGTGTTTTAATTTGTCATTGAGGAGGAAATTAGAGGTTTATGAAGCAATGTTGCTCGTGTTTCATATTGAAATTGAGGTTTTAAACAAGTTTCTTCTTCTTCTTCTTCGAATTTGATTCATGTTAAGAAGTTTTTGTGTTTTAATTTGTCATCGAGGAGGAAATTAGAGGTTCAGGAAGCAATGTGGTTCGTGTTTCATATTGAATTTGATGTTTTAAACAAGTTTCTTCTTCTTCGATAGTCCCACTCATTTGTGGCGTTAAGGTGAATTTTATGCTATGCTCTTGAACTTAAATTTGAAATTGTACATTGTGTGCATTAACAATGCTTTGACAATACTTGGATTCGAAGTTATTTATTCAAGTTGCTAATATCTAGTGGCTTTGCATTGACATTTAGTCTATCTTGTTAATTACCTAATTGATGTTGAGTATGTGATTACATGAATTTAAGTTGATGTTTAAGAATAATTACATTGCATAAGTATGTTTAGGAAAATAATTGAAATTCACGACAGTTAGTGTTTTGTTTCTTAGGCAACTGCTGCCGGGACATTCATACTACTCTCCGCTCTCACTATAATGTTGATAATCCCGGCTCTGCCGCCCCCTGCCTTCGCAACCTTCCAAACCGCCGCCAACACAGGCGGTGCCACGGTCGGGAAAAGCCTTATCAGGGCCGAGTTATTGAGTAGCGCCTGGACTGGGTTCTTCGCTGGTTGCCTCCACACCCTCTCGGGCCCCGACCACCTCGCTGCCTTGGCACCGCTCTCCATCGGCCGCACCCGCATGGAAAGTGCGGCCGTCGGTGCCCTCTGGGGTTGTGGCCACGACGCCGGCCAGGTCATCTTCGGCCTGATATTCCTCCTCCTCAAAGACCGCCTCCACATCGAGATCATCCGGACCTGGGGCACCAGGGTCGTCGGCCTCACCCTCCTAGTCATCGGTGCCATGGGTATCAGGGAAGCGTCCGAGGTCCCCACCCCTTGCGTAGCGTTAGAAAACGGGGAATGCGACGTTAGCGCCTACGAGGAGGCGCTCGAGAATCCCAAGAAGAAGAAGATCGGGTTTGCCACGTTCGCTACCGGGATCGTTCACGGGCTGCAGCCCGACGCCCTGATGATGGTCTTGCCGGCGCTCGCGTTGCCGTCACGGGTCGCCGGGGCGGCCTACTTGGGTATGTTCCTGGTTGGTACTGTGGTAGCTATGGGGAGCTATACTGTGTTCATAGGGTCGTGTAGTGAGGCCTTGAAGGAGAAGGTTCCTAGGATCACCGAGAAGCTTACTTGGGCTTCTTCACTCATAGCTATTGCGCTCGGTTTAGCCATCATTTTTAGCCAGTTCTTCGGGTATAGCTTGTACTGAAAGTAACCCATCACTTGGTTTTGAGATTTTGAGATTTGTGTTTTGAAATCTGTTTTAATGGTTAGAATTTAGATAAGAGATTCGATTTGTTTTAAGGTTCTGAGGCATGTATTTAAGATTAGTTATGATTATTGTTTTGCTTTGTTTTTGTTAAGGTTGTAATTTGAATATATAAGAACTTGCTAGCAATTAAGAGTAGTTTAGTTTTTCTGGTTTGCAAATTCTTGGTTTGAGTGCATTTCTGGAGTATGCATATGAGAAAATGTCGCTATAGAATTGTAGGTAGTGTTGTGAATATTTTGTCCGAATTGGTTGTAATCAGAGTTTGGGCCGTTCAGTAAATGAGACATCGAACTTCACGTTTCATCGTTTGACAGACGAGACATCGAACTTCATGTTTCATCGTTTGACAGACGTGAGTTAGAAATCACATTTGTCACCATCAATCTCAAGTTCGAATGTGTGCATATGCATGTTTTGGCATCAGATTAAGATGATCCAGAGACAACACTACTTTCATTGATTCATCTATATCATAACCAGATAATTAAAACATAATATCTATTTACATGTCGAATAATGATCTGATAATGCATTGGCTCATTCCCAATAGAATGTTCGATGTCGAACCAGAACAGTGTCAGATTTTGTTGGAATAGTTTCATCCCAATGTTTGGTCTTGTTAAACGGAACTACCTTCGTAACACTTGTAAAAATTGGATCATTCTCACATAGTTCATCTTATTTATAAATTTTTCATTGCACATTTTCAAATTCATCTCAACTGTTATCAGTTATCACATGGATATGATTTCTAGTGGAAGGAATAATGTTTAGCTGATCTATAAAGTTGCAAAAGGGAATAGAGTGGGCCGAAAGTTGGCCCGTTGAACTCCAAATCAACTTATGGGCCTACTTCCACTGGGCCCGAGCCCAGTCTTCGATTCCCCATCCCAGTAAAATCCGTTGACCACCGCCATTCGCAGTTACAGATAAATCGGGACCCACCAGGCCGGTGCGGGATAACCCAAGCCATCACCAACCCGAAACCGACACGTTGCATGAAGTAATTACGGAACTAACCGAAAACTGGGTCCCACAACAAGCCGCCTCTCCTATATAAACGGACACGACCCTTGTCGGAAGATTCAACATCGTCACTCACTCTCTTTTGTGTTCAAACATTTTATTCGTCTTCCTCGTATAGATCTTCGAGTTTACTTTTGTTTTTTCAGAATGGGAGCTCTGGATCACGTGTCACATCTCTTCGACTGCTCCAGTGGCAGAAACAAGCTCAAGAGACGCAAACAATTACAGGTATAAATATATATGTGTATATCTCTGAATTTAGCCATGTGTGCTTCGATTTTTGATTTGAATTAGCTAGATTTGATCGGGTTTTGAACTGGGTCGAGCTCAAAAGCTTAGATTTCGGCCTGATTTTCTCTTGAAGTTGGGATCAGTGAGTTGTTTTGGGTTGTGATAGATCAGTAATAAGCTTGCTGGGTTTGAAGAGAAAATTTGGGTACCTGATTTTCCCACTATCCAAACAGAGCAGTGATGGATGTGCTCTTTTTTTGGAACCCTTTTGCTTTATCTTTTCCAGGCTTTGTTCATTGAATGAACCCAAAAATGCAATTAATTTGACTTTTCACTATTTTGGAACAGATACATATACACTATACATGAATCCTCATAATAGCCCTATTTATAGGTAGGAAATTAAACTTGAGTACCACACATTTCTAAGTATTATTAAGCAATTCATCCTAATCAATTTTATTCTTATTTTAATTTTCCATAATTTGAGTCTTAATAACGAAGATACCCATATAAAAAGTAAAAAGACTTGAAAATAAAAATAAAAATATAAAAACCTACCCAAAAGCATTGATCACAAACAATAAATTACTTACCGTTTAAAAGTGTCAAATTATTTTGATCATATATCATTCACATGCTTCTATGAATTGGTTATACATTATTTATATGTATTATTAATTGAAAAGTGGGCCTAAATTTTATCTTGTATGTGACCAATAGTTTGGGTAACTTTTTGTATTTAACCCAAAATCGAAGCAAAAAAAGCTACTGTATACATTTTCTTTTTATATCTTTTATACATAAGGGTCATTTTGTCATGACATTTTCCTTATTTGTTTCATGGATATTTAGTTGGGTTGTGGTAAAGCTAAACTAATACACATTAGTTGTAACGTCGAATCTAACCACCTTCCCCGCACATGGTTGACCACGAAACGACAAACCGAAACCAACCAGAAATTTAGGAAAAACCTAGGAAAAGACAAAAAAAAGTCAACTCCCACATACTTGTCTGAGCCCTAATACCTAATACAATGGGTCGGCCCTGAGGCTCGGGATGCGGGTCGTCCCGTTGTGGGACGGCTTTTACACATCCCGCAAAAACGCGGATCGAGCTGAGGCTTGCGTCCCATGCCCACCATTGCGGGATGGGCCGCGACCTTATTCTCGCGTCCCGTGTCCTCGGTTAGCCATCCTGTGCTGCCACGCGTCCTTTTATTTTAATACGAAAAATCAGATTTAACTTAATTTGATCGATTCACTCACAATACAAGCCTCACATCCAAGCCCCATTGTAAAACACCTACTATTTTGAGTCCCGAGTCCCACTTTTTTGTCCAATCACATGTGAGCCTCACATACGAGTCTTTCCATTGTGCATGCTGTAACTTATTCTATTGTCATGAAAACAGACCGTGGAGGTGAAGGTTCGGATAGACTGCGAAGGATGCGAGCGCAAGGTGAAGAGAGCCGTGGAGGGGATGAAGGGCGTGAACCAGGTCGACGTTGACCGGAAGTCAAACAAGGTCACGGTCGTTGGGTACGTTGACCCGGCGAAGGTGGTGTCGAGGATCAGCTACCGGACGGGGAAGAAGGCCGAGATCTGGCCGTACGTTCCCTACGATGTGGTGGCCCACCCCTACGCCGCGGGGGTTTATGACAAAAAGGCCCCTGCCGGTCACGTGAGGAACGTGCAGGACCCGCAACTGGCGCAGCTCGCACGTGCCAGCTCGACTGAGGTTCGGTACACGACGGCTTTCAGTGACGAGAACCCTGCGGCTTGTGTTGTGATGTGAAGGAGGATGTGAGGTTTTAATGTTTTTTTTAAGGTTGTGTATTTGTTTGTTCTTTCATGTGTTTTGGTGTGGTTTTAATGTTTTATTTTTCTTTTTTGTTGTAAACTAAAGCTATGGGGAGTTTTGTTAGTGGTGATTATAATGGAGATTTGGGTTGATTAGGTACTTATGTTCTCGGTAGTAAATGACAGAAATATCCTTATATTAATATATGAAATTCGGTAAAAAATATATACATATTGTCAAGATTTTTTATTGGAAAAACACTATGTCACTTCATGGTATTATGGTCAATTACGGAATCATAATTCAAATGTAAGACAAATTAATTGTCAAAATGTATCAAAATCTGTTAAGTGTAACTGACCCCATAAAATACCAGTCACGTGCCTCTAAAACATTCTTCAAATGGTATGAGAAAACTTGATGTCACAACGTAGACATTTTGTTTATTCTCAAATCATAACCCTAACCTATCAACTTTTTATGTTACTCCCTTAACGGCCGTTCAACTTTTAGACGGAAAATGCCAAACGTTGACATTTACTTTGGTAAGAATTTAGGAATAACCGAAAGGTGAAGGTACGGACATTGAGTTACCCCTTTTTGATTCAAACCATAAGAAATAATTAAAAATTAATTTCTCAATGAGAATTTCGTAATAAAATGAAAATGTGTCAGATTCATTAGTAGAGAGATATTTGTCATTTATTATTTAAATAGAGTAAATAGAGAAACATTAAAGTTCAGCAAAAAAAACAACACATTTAAACACTCTTGTAAGATTATCTCTATTTTTTTGAAACTCAATTCAATTTTAAGCACAAACTTATGTACAAATGCTTATTGATTTGAAAACACAAAAAGATATTTAATTCTTAGACAAAGATATTTGGACATTTTCTTGTATGTGATGTGACAATCTTATATGGAAATTAGGTAGGAAATCATTTGGAAGTTGAAATGTCAAATGATTTAGGTACCTTCCATTATGTAATAGAGTATGATTGCTTTTTAAAAGGAAGAGAGCATCAAAACATTTTTTTATATGTTGGATACAATGATACATGCATGTACTCTCCTTTTAATATACTTGCTTTGTTGGGTTTGAGAAAACATGAATTTTTTATCCCTCAAGTGGTCCAAAGTTACTGAAGCTAGACAAGTTTTGAATTTTGAGTTAATTATTTTTTTTGTACACTTTTGAGTTGGTAACACACCTATCATGTCTTAAGGTTTTATAACGTTCGATAAAAATCCTTACGTTTTGATAACAAACTTTAGTATCCCAAAATTTTATAACGTTCGATAAGAGTCCTTATGTTTTGATAACACACTTTTAATACCCCTTATAAATTGGTCACAAATCATTTAATACCCCTTATGTATCGGTAAGAGAACAACTACATGCTTTATGAATTGATCACGGATTATCAAAATGGTGTAAATTTGACCAAAGTTTTGTCCAATACATTACCAATTCATATGGAGTACTAAAAGTGTGTTACCAATACATAATATGTATTAAAGGTAATCAGCCATTAAATTTTTGTCTTCGTAATTGCAATTTTAGAATATTATGATGATATAAATCCTTTAATTTTTAGCTTGACAACTATTTTGGGCTAATTACACATGATTATACTTAGATTACACGTTTTTCACCTATCTATACTTATTTTTCAAGTTGTTTTCATAATTACATTAGATTTTAGAAAAATCTCATCTTTTTCGCCATAAATTGTCCCGTTAAAAAAATAATAATCAAAATTACAATTTTATCCTTATAAAATCATAAATAAAATACGAAAATTCCACAATCTTCATTTCTCTTAGTTTTCCTCCTATTTGTAGGCAGGAAGAACAAAAGTGAGAGAGGTGAAAATCCTGATTTTTTTTGTTTTAAACTTAATTTTTGAAGGGTAAAATATCATTTTTAAACAAATTTATACAAAACAAGTTCAAGACATTTTTTAGTAAAATTACAACTTACAAAAAAATGAATACCTCGGTGTACTTTTTTGCAATCATCCTAAATTTTGATACATGCGTATGTTTAGTTATGCGAGAGTGAGATTCGTAACTCACCTGCTCAAGGCTCACAGTACATTGAAACATGAAACAAACCCCATCTCCCCTAAACTCTGTAATTCAGCAATCAACCATTCATTCATACAGCTTTAGGGGGAAAAAAGAGAGCAAGAACAAGCTTGAAAACACATAACATTGGTCTCTAAAAGTACAAGTCAAACCACAAGAGCAAAAATGAAAGAACAAATTGATAGCACAAGATGAACCTGAGAAGCTCCGATGCTTTGCAGTTTCAGCAGAACTACTTATTGGTCGAGACTATATTATATAAGAATAGCTCTTCAACCTGCTGTTGCCGCCCGGCCTCCTCCTATAGTGTAGCATAGACACATTTAATGAGCGGAAATGACAAAGCTAAAATGAAGATGAGTCAAATGTACGACCATGAACATGATATGTGAAAGAGGTGAAAACTCGATAAAAGTTGTTTGCTTTAGTTGAAGGGAAGCTATTTGATTCAAATTGAAATGCTTGGGTTGATAATTGCACATAATTACCTTCATGAATTTCCCACAAACACACGACTCTATGGTAAATTTCTGCAAACACATGACCCCATTGTAAACTTCCCACATACAAATGACTACCCTTATGGATTTCCATGTGCCACCATTGTACAAAATAAACTGAAACCATACAAAAATTCGATTTTATAATACCCCAAAATTATTCATTCTCATCATTTAATCCTCCAATTTCAATATGATTCTGGATTTCGAGAACGGGATCAAAATTGAAATCAGAAGATGATATGATAGAGAATGATTAGTTTTGGTATATTTTAAATTTTAAACTCACGGCGAAAAAAGAAATCGATTTTTTATGGTTTGCGTTTATTTTGCATGATGTCGACACGTGAAAATTCATAAGGGTAGTCATGGGTCTATAGAAATTTACAATGCAGTTATATGTTTGTGGACATTTCATAAAAGTAATTATATGCAATTTACCCTCTTCACTAACACAATTCACCCTTTACGAATTCCCCACAAACACGTGACTCTACATTAAGTTTCCGCCAAACACATGACCCCAAAGTAATTTTTCCAATATGCATGACTACCCTTCTGAATTTTCACGTGTCACTATTGTACAAAATAAACATAAACCATAAAAAAATTGATTTTTTTATGGTTACGTAAAATTTCCTAATAGTCATGTGTCAATGGAAATTAACAACGCAGTTATATGTTTGTGAACAATTCATAAAAGTAATTATATGCAATTTACCCTCTTAACTAACACAATTTACCCTTCATTTTTTGCTCAATCACATGGGTAAACCTAACAAGTTCATGAACATTTTCCTTTTTTGTTTTTTTTGTTTTTGTTTAGTTGAGCTGCAAATTACCCCAATTCATAAACAAAAGTAAAAGGCGTCCCAAGTTTTACCTCTCTTCTTGTTTGTGCCAGAACCCATGATGCTGATATCAACACTTCCATTTGTAGAACCAGGAAGCTCCTTAAACTCCGAGTTATGATTAGCTGGACACTCCATATCTTCATACCCACAACCACCAAGACCTTGCCCATTCAAGCCTGTGTCCGAGCGAAGACAATAAGCTTGATCATCATTACACTGCACATTACACGGATTCACCACATAAGCACCGGGCAAGTTCTGGTTCACAGCTTTCTGATACGGGAAAGACCCGATCTCACCCTCGATCCTCCCCCTTATATCCACAAGCAAGCACTTGAGCCTCGCAATCTCAACCTCCAATGCACCTTGTCCTTGTAACCTCTTCAGGAGCTGCTGATTCACAGCCCTCAGTCTCACAACCTCGTCCTCCAGAGAAGCGGCCCGGGCCTTCTTCTTCTCACGGTACTTGCGCACCGCTTCCCGGTTACCCATCGGGCGCTTCTTCGATTTCTTCCCTGTGGACTCCGCGGTATCGTCGCTTCCCGCCTTGTCGTCGGACGGCCCGGACAAGACCTTTGTGTGCACGTGGAAGCAAGTGTGTGTGTGGGACAGGTCGGGCCCGGGAGGGTTGCAAGTGTGGGTGTGCATGCACGCATGGCTGTCCCCGTGAGGCTCCTTGAGAAGGTCATCGAAGAAACTGTCCATTGAGCAGCTCGGGAGCTCCCCGATGTTTGAACCTGAAAACACATCCTGGTTCGAAACATCTATCTCTCCATCATCCATAGTGAGAGCTAGGTTTGCCAGAGGAAAGTAAAATCTGGCCAAGGGGTGAAGAATGTGGGTTCTTTGCAGTGACCCAGAGGCAAAATCAACCTGAATAAAAAAACACCAAAATATAAATGAATTTGAACTTCTCGGAAAATTAAAGGGGTAATTGCAAAAAAAGTACCCTCAGGTATTCGTTTTTTCCAATTATCCCTAAATTAAACCCTAAGACACAAACACGTAAGAGCACCAGAAGCCAGCTACAACCCCAGAAACAATCTCATACAAAAACAAGATACACAACTAAACTTAGCATTCCATTCCTAGCAAAAAGCAGATCCAGCTAAGAGGTAACGACTAAATTGACTACAATATAAAAGGGCTCGATCCAATGAATGATAAATATTGGTTCGTTGCAGTGACCCAGAAGCAAAATCAACCTTACAAACACCGAAATACAAACAAAATTGAACTTCTCAGTAAATTAAATCCCTGAAACACAAACACCTAAGAGCACCAGAAGCCAACCTCAACCCTAGAAACAGTCTAACACAAACACAATCATTATGACAAAATTGAGGATTCCATTCCCAGCAAGGAAGCAGATTCAGCAGCTAAGAGATAGCAACTAAATTGACCTAAGATGAAAGGGGCTCGATGCAATAAGTGATAACTGTAGGCTCTTTGCACTTACTCAAAAGCAAAATCAACCTAAATAACACCAAATATAAACAAATTCGAGCTTCTCTGTGGATTACAGTCCTAAAACAATCTCATACAAACACTACAGTTGCAACAAAACTCAGCATTCCATTCCCAGCAAGAACGTAGATTCAGCTAACATATAGCGACTAAATTAACTAAGACGAAAAGGGTTCAATCCAATCGTGAAACATTATACACATAACATCAAGGAGTGATAAGCCTTACAAATCATGAGCCATAAAATTCAGCATCCACATGCAATGACAACACAAATTCAATCAGCAACAAACACAACAAAATAACAACTCAACACTACTAAAAGGCCATCAACAACTTCAACTCTGAATCACCAAAAAACCAGCCCCAAACGGATGCCAAGGGAGAAAGAAACAAGGAACCAGCTACTCCAAACAAACCCTTAATCTTCTCTTGTTACCATCCAACTAATTTAGGTTTGTAAATTTTAGGTCTGAATTTCAATTCAAGAAAAATCAACAAAAATAGTGATGAGAATTAAGATCTTACCTTGAGTAATTGAGTTGCCGTGAAACGTGATGAAGAAGACTTGCTTGCTGCCGGCGAAGGGAGTGGTGGCTGCCTGCTGCTCCAAGCCGATCGCGTTGAAAAAAGAAGAGGTGAAAGGGAGTGATTATAAACGGATTGTTGTTGAGCTTCTCACACACACGGATAAACGGATTGGGCCAAGCCCAAAACTGTGACGAACCAGATATAAAAAATAAATTAAAATTCAGGGTGTTCCAGATGGGATACAAACACAAGTTCTTATGTAAAAATTCATGAGCCTTAAACCATCAAGCTAGGTTCTCACATATTTAAGGTATTCTTTTAACCCCTTAGTTAGGGGTGTTCAAAAATCACCAGAACCGACTAAACCAACCGGAATCGACACCAGAATAATCGAAACCATAAAAACCCAGCAAAGAACTGGTTGGAAAATTTCCAAACCGCCTTTGTTTCGGTTGGAGACTGGTTTTGTTTTCTGAAACCAGCAGTTAACCGCTTAGATCAGACCGAACGTTGGGCTTCAAATCCGACAAATCCTTTTTTGTTGCTTGAGCCAACATCAGCCTATTTACTTTTTCAGTTCCAACCCATTTCACTTAAGTACAACTAAATGATACAACCCAACTTATTTTAACCTAAGTGTTTCCATATAAATACCCACACAATACCCTACAACACAACACTACACCCTTTTTCATCACCTTGTGAATTCTGAAGCATTTTGAGTGTGTCGGGGAATTCGGTGAATCAGGGGCAGATGGAAACGAGGAATAGGTTGGCCCTGAGTTGAAAATGTTGGGCCCAATTAGTAGGCCCAATCAATTGGTTGGTCCGGTTTCAAACCGGTAACCAACCGAAATTTATTACGGTATAAACCAACTAGAGTAGCATTTTCCGGTTGCGGTTCCCAAAATTTACACCGATGAAGTTTCAGGTTGGTTCATAAATTACGTGTAATGGTCGGTTAAACCAACCATGTACACCCCTACCCTTAGTTCTTTTGCTGAACACATCAACACATATCTGCTGAACCCAGACAAACACATCAAATTAAGTTAATTAGCCAACCAAATGATTCTTGCTGACTAGCAAAATTTGAATTTCAAGGTTTCAGAGAAACTCAAATACACAAATGAATGAAACAATGTTAGACCCAAAAAAACACTAATTAAAAAAATCAACTTGAATTTTGATGTGAAGAACCTCTCTTTTCACATGTCATGTATAAAATACATCAGCAACAAAGAAAACCCAGAGCGCACAAATCAGTATCTTGTCTTTATAGATACGATATTTATATTTTCAGCTCAAAACGAGACGATACAGTAATAAATTAACATTTCGACGCTCAAATTAAACCCTAATTCGATTAGGCAAACACTGAACAGATATAAATTGAAATCCGGTTGAACCAAAATGATGCATAAATCGGATACACTGAGTTGTGTCTGTTGAGACGAACAATACCTGGAAAAATTGGATCTTTTGTTATAATCGTCGAAGAGGGTCCTCCCACAGTTCGAAGGCTATCCCAATCTCTAGGATTTGAATCGATGTGTCATCCCAATCGAAACAGGATATGGACCCGCAGTTCCGTCCCAGTGTTTTCGCTGGTGCTGACTCGCTCCTTCCGTAACTAAGAAATCAACTGAAGAAGGAAGCACCAAATGGTAGAGATGAAATCAGGCCAATAACTTTGTGGGTTTTCAGATGACGGTTTAGGCCCATTTGGGAAAGCCGGTTAATGGTCTTGGGCCTGACTTTTCAACCTCCTAAGCTAAACATGTTTGGCCTGATTATCCAATATCCCTAGCGTTCCAAACAGACTACTGGTCTTTCAAACTCGGTAACAAGTGGGTCTTGTATTGTTTTTTGTGGTGTTTGCTTCTATGGATGAAAAGGCTATTGAGAGCATATACAACGGCTGGAGTGATAACCCCAAACATGGCTCTCTCGTCGCTTCTCATGGAGATAGGTGATTGTCGGAGCCTCTTTAGCCTCTATGCGGTCAATGTCAACTTTTGGGGCTACTACCAAATGTTTTCGGTTATTTCTACAACAAAAGGTGATCGATTTCTCATACAATCACCTTAGTGGTGCCATACCTTACACCTTTGATGCTTTCCCTGATCTAGTGTCTCTCTATTTGTCCCACAACAATTTTTCTGGGTTGATTCCTCATTTCCATTCCCATCCGACCGAGTCAAGTGTCCTGGATTATAATACCTTTCTTGTCCCATAATCCCTGTCCATTTTTGTGAAATCATTCAAAGAAAGTTCATTTATCGGTTTTGCGGTGGCTACATGCATAATATTGATTTCAGTTGCCGGTTATTTGTGTTTGAATGTTGGTGAAGGTAAAGGTGGAGGCAGAGGTGGATCTAGGAATACAATTTAGGGTATACCATCGATCATTACTAAATGTGGTACAAAATAAATGGAAATGACATTCATATGCAAAATACATGCAAACCACGTGCAAACTTCGTGCAAGAAAGACCTTAAAATGGCTATAACTTGTTCATACGAACTCCGATTTAGACCCATGTGATATCAAATCGAAGGCAACTGAAAAGTATACGATTGTATATATATATATATATATATATATAAAAAGATAAGGGTATCAATTTGAACTAAGAAACACCAAAATAAAAACGAATTTGAACTTCTCTAAATCCGCCCCTGAACCTAAGAAACACCAAAATACAAACGAATTTGAACTTCTCTGTAAACTAAATTTCCAAAACACAAACACATGAGCGCACCAGAAGCCAGGCACAACCCTAGAAACAATCTCAAACAATCGCTGCAACAAAATTCAGCATTCCACTATCGGTAAGGACGCAGATTCAGCTCAAACATAGCGACTAAATCAATTAAGACGAAAAGGGTTCAATCCAATCACGAAAAATGATACGAAGAGCATCAATTTTGGGGATTACCAGAACAATTCGATGCGTTTAAAGCGGAGACGATTACACTAACAATAAAGCGAAACCCTAAGCTCCATCAATGGCGGCTTTCAAGCGATGGATACTGATTGACATCGAATCGAAAAGCGGAAAAATAAACCGGGGAGAAAAATTGGGCGAACTTGGACCGATCGGAGAGATTCCACTAGACTTGCCTTTTTTTTGTCAGAAAAGGTCAAAAAGTTACAGAGCCATCGTTGTTGTGCAAATTTATACGTACTTGAGGGGCTTTTCTGTAATTTCAGAGAAATGTCCGGAAATTATATGTGGTGGGCTTGGCTGCATAATTGGCCCCTCGTCAGATTTTTTTTTTGAAACGGCCCCTCGTCAGATTTAATATTAATCTTGTCATTCAACTTGACAATCACTTATTATTTCAATCATATACAAAAAAAAGAATCAAAATATCATTTCAAAATGGGCGGCCCCCCTTCACCAGCCGCAACGAGGACTCAAGGCCTCTTGTCTTTTCAGGAAAGTTTTCACAGCGAGGGAATCGTCCCCTTCTTCTCCGTCTCCAACGCGTAGGACGATGCACCAAAGAACTCTTATGGGATATCGGTGTGGACCGGTCATATGCTAGACAGTAGGGGTTGGACCTCAACTTCGGACTCTTGGGCACGTTTCTGCCCCGTAACCCTTAGACCACGATGCCTACATGGTTGATCGTTAGGGAAGAGGCCATGCATGTGTTGTTTAGAGATTTGAGGCGGGCTCCAAACGTGGGAGGCAACATCCCCACTAGTGGTCGAGAGCACGTCGGGGGTAGCTCTCTAGTGAGGGGTGTAATGTTGCCTATAGGCGGTAGGGCTCTGAGTGGGATCTGAGAAAGGCTTTAAGACTTCGGTGGGAGACTCAGAAGGTATCTGATACGTGAGGTCGATTGACTATATTGGTAGGATTCCGAAAAAAACGACCATGCGATGACGACGAGGACCACCTGCGGTCATCATGTGGGGTCGACACCAAATGCCCCTGTTGCTTGGGGGAGAGATCTTGGGGAACCACAAGTATAATCATCGAGTGTGGAGGAGTTGGGGCAGCTAGATGGGAAGCTTTATTATCTGGGAGGTAGCCGTACCTTCGACGGAGATTTATGGAAATGTGCTGAATTTCGCCTACGCGGTCGTAGCACAGGTCATGTTCAACCGTACTTTCTTTTGACAACCATTTATGGACTAGTTGGCCGAGCTATGGAGGTTGTTGGAGGAAGTGACCCATCCTCTAGAAGACGGGGTTGTGTGATTTTTCTTTCACACGGCTCGGGAGCGAGCCAGAGTTTTGATAGGGGAACCTTACGTATTTAGATGGTCGTCGATGCTTTTTGTTGACCTTAGGACACACATGCACCCTCGAGACATCTTATTTACCCACTTCTCAGTGCAGGTTCATGCCACTAATCTACCGGTGGGTGCTTGGAACAAGTGAGTTAGTTTTCGGATTAGAGGTGCTTTGGTTACCTGTTTAGCCGTAGATAATGACGTTGACGACATGAGTTGGAGGGATTCCATGCGGATCTAGGGCTGTCTCGATGTACGCCTCCCTCTGCAACGACATATGCAGTTCTATAATCCGGAATGAGCGGTACGGTCTCTCTTGCTTTTATCGTATAAATATTTTCTAGACCATTACTTTAACTGGTACTACGTTGGCCACATGGTTGTTGTGTGCTCGGTGGGCACGGGAGTGCGAGTGCTAGGGTCTCCCGGGTGCAAGATCAAAACAGTCCTGACCATCCAGAAATGACTCGTGGTCACCGTGGAGGTCCGTCTTGCATCCCGACGAATAGAGGCGTCGGTCTGGTCCCTTAGACTAGGGAAAACTGATGAACTCCATCTTAGAACGATCCCTTGGGATGAAAGGGTAAGGGAAGGTATGGGAGGGGATCGTTGGCTCGTCGACTCAAGACATGACTTTTCTCGTTATGAGAGAGAACGCATCTCCACAACTATCCTCAGAGGAGATGACATATATCGTTACCATTCCTCACCTTGGTATGATAAGTGTTGGCAGTTGGAACATGCTAAACCCTGTGCAACTCTCGTCTTCTTCTCGAGGACCGTCCCTGAATTTCTCGAGGATGAGGGTAAAGGGATTGGCTTCAAGGATAACCGAGACTGACTACGGGATCACTTCCACGGATGGGGAAGCGAGGTCGAAGACTTTTGGGGAGAAAAATTAGAGGGCTCGACGAACTCTGATGGAACATCCAGGATTTTGATAGTGCGAATAACATCCTCACCTTATCTAATAAGACTGGGAGGACTAATGAGAAGTTCACAGGTATCACCGAATCATTAGTAGTAGAGTGGCAGATGTTTCACCAAGTACTGATATAATACTCCCCTACCATTTCGAGAACCAACATCTCTGCGTTGTAGGCCCCTCATCTATCATTCGATGGACAACGATGTTAGTTGGACCCCAGGAGAATGTTCAGTCCACCAAGGATCCACATTTGTTCCGGTAATGGTCAAGCTCAGCTTTAACTTCTCGTAATCAGCAGTTGTACCGATGGTTTGTTATGTTATCGCAATATCACACTGATGACACCTATACAATGGTCCGGAAAATGAGTATCTTTTCATTTTCTTGTTAATCTCACGATGTTAGGACTTTTACTTATTATGTTGCATGTATTTCTTTTGGATACTGTATTTTTTGATGATTTTTCTGTGGTCGATGTCTTTTGACGGTATTTAGTTAAATATATGTATGGATGAAGTTATAGAAAGTAACATTTTAAATTTCTCAACAAATAATATTTATTCCAAAATATTTGTCTAAATTCATAATTATTTGTGCCTTTTCGCCCGGATACAAGTTGCAAGTTTTCTCTAAGGGTCACAAATTACCAAAAAGAATACGTAATTGTTCATTACAAAGATGTTCATTATGAGGTAGAGATAAAAAGTCTTGACCGAAAGGAATCCGAAAATAAAAAAAGATACATCCAAAGTACGGCCATGTTACAGTTTGATATTTGTTTTTATTAATTTCAAAATCCTTCAAAAGAAACGCTAAGTCCAAAGAATCTCAAACCCACCCAAATCCGAAGTCCAACTATCTTATACATCGTTAACACCGGTCACTTTCTCATGGAGTACTCTTTTGACTACTTTCAATCAACACCGATTCAATAAATTACACGCTCTTTAGTTCACAATCAATTACATTTTTTTCTTAAATAGCATAATGGAATATTACCATTTCCATTCCTCTTGTGATAGATTCTCAGATCTAGTGGAGATCCCTTCATAGTTTTGATATTCCTTAAAATCATAAACGACATGGACATAATGAACGCATGATTAATAGGCCATGAAGCTTGTGTATTTATGTTTATGGATCTAATCATGTATCTTTCTGAACAAGGATTTGACATAAGTCATGGGGTTAGAGAAACCAAATAATTAACCTTGTACAAAAGGGAAGAAAAAAAAATCATTGAATTTGGTGTTCTAGTGAAACCCACTATTACAAACCAAACCCTAACTCTTATCAATATGCCCTTCTCTCTAAGCATTACTCTTCACTCCACACCTTGCTTGTACGGCCAGAATCTTCTTCATATCCGGACAAGAATCTTGGTCGTTACTGATCATGGCTTGTCTGTCCAAAGGAACATCGCACGTTTGCTTCCCCAAGCAAGCCTGTTTCATCAAAGTTCACGAAAAAGACATTAATGTCATAAATGATCCAAAAACTCGTTAAATCTATGTTGATCGAAAGTATGTGGACGGATTTATTATTTGATAAGTATATTGATGTCTCTAATCATTAATTTGAGCTTTTAAACCAGATATAACATGATATTAAAGCTGATTTGGACCGATGATTCTTTCCTATTATGCATGAACCTCCTTATGAAGTGCCCTAATATGCAATAGGTTGTGAGACCCATATGTAATGTCACGTCACAAACCTAAACAGACCGAGGATCCAAAAACTCACTAAACCTATATTGAAGTGTGTATTCCACATCGAAAATACGTGGAATAATTCACCATTTGATAAGTATATTGAGCCTCCGGCCACTTGTTTGAGCATTTAGACTGGATGTACCCAGCTACTAGAACCGATCTAGACCGGTGAATCTGTGCTAATAGACACAAACCTCTCTTAGGTATCCTAGTGTACAACACATGCGATACCCACACACACCGTCACAAATCCTAGCGGACTAAGGATTCAAAAAGCCACTAAACCCACGAGAATGTCTGAATGAATTGATAAACATATCGAAACCTCCATGTATCAGCTCGAGTTTTAGGGTTGAACAAATGTTAAGGTCTAATCCAACCCAAAAGCTCGAACGGATGGCCGGAGGCATTAATATGTTTATCAAGTGTTCAATTCATCCATACACTTTCTACACGGGACTTATACTTCAATACTCTCCCTCACGTGTAGGACATGACATCTGCATATGGACCAGAGACTACATGGTAGATGTGACAAACGGGCCATAAGTCGAACCAACTCTGATATTACGTTAAAGTCCAATCCAACCCAAAAACTCGAACCGATCGACGGAGACACTAATATGCTTTTCAAGTATTCAATTCGTCCATACACTGTCTATCCGTGACTTATACTTAAACAACAAAACCGATAACGATCCATACCTTCTCGACCACATCTTTGGCAACGGGGGAAGTGCAATTCACACTAACTTGAAACCCTCCGCAAGCACCGGTAGGGTTTCCGAAATCGGCGAACTCCACGGCCACAATCACCTTCCCCTCCGGGCATGAAAGGTGAGCCAATGGCCTTGCGGCGGCCAATCCGGCCACGAGCCGGAGCTCGCTCTCTTTCCTCTCCCATGAGAAGACGGTCGGCGGATGATACTCCGAGACGAAGCTGCATATTGTATCTCTATCGACCAGGACGATCTCTATTGAGCCTGGGTCTCCACCTTCCTCGTCCAAGACCACTATCAAGTTCTTCTTTGCTCGGTTGACGTAGGATCTCGGGATATGGTACCTTAAACACAACAACAAAGATACATGGTTGTGTCGGATCAATGAACAATTATACAATCGTTTTGCTATTTTAGGACGAAAATTAAAAATTCATTTGAATGGATATATTTCAGGATTTAAGTTGACTATACTTTCAAATGTATTTTGAAACGGTTTTTGTAATTTATTTTGCTAAAACAGATCATTTATATCGGATCGGATTTACACAATTAAAATGCCAATTTTATCGGTTTGGAGCGACTATGACCTGTTTAGGATCATGTTTTCACTACTAAAAGACCAACTTTTTTCAATTGGTATGACTATTGCCTCTGTCGGTTTCCATCCGTATGAGTTTGTTCCTTGGGATAATACCGAGAACTAACTATCACTAATTTGTACCGTTTAAGAACTGACTGTTGACTTATTAGTCGATCAATTTGACACTGTAGACTTAAGGTAATTACATAAACTAATATTTTCTATTAGAAATGACATAAAATGTTAGGAAAAACTCAAAAAATTAATAAGTCTATTGTTAGTTTTTGAGTTCAATAATCATATAACAGTTAGTTCTTAGAGTTTTTCCTAACGTTTTCTGCAATTTCTAATAGAAAATGTTAGTTTACGTAATTACCTTAAGTTTACAATGTCAAATTGATCGACTAATAAGCTAATAATCAGTTCTTAAAAGATACACGTCGAAGATAATTAGTTCCCAAAATTTTTTCTTAGCCCTTTTATACATGGGTCATGAAGTTCCCAAAGACACAGAGAGAATGTTTTCTTTTCACGAGATTTTGGATGGAATAGGTACATGAAACAAAAACCCGTCTCGTTGTCCTCCCTAAATCATAGAAGTATGAACCCACAAGAATTATGTCATATTAAAGATTCATACTACATTTTTGTTTACTTACTCCGTTTGAGAAGGTTGTCCGAGTGGGGAGAGATAGTTAGCCCAATATCGACCGATGCTAAACCCGTTGACCCAAACCATTCCTTTGGTCATGCAATTTAGGCGGATGGCAATAGGGTCGTTTCCTTCAGGAGCATCGAAACGAGCCTTGTACCATGTAAGGGCCGGTCCTTTACCTTGAGGAGCTTTACTCCATTGAGCCCTTTTCACTCCACCATTGGTGAACAACCGGAGCTTCTCACCGTCTAACCCAACATGATGTCCCCAACCGTTCATGGTTAGGTCTAGGGTTCCCGTGCTCAGCCCCAGGATCGATATGACTTGGGGCCCTGCATACCTGTGCTCCATGTAGGCTCCACTGTCCTGCACCACGATTAGGCGAATGTAAAAGTTAGAATCACATGTCACCTATCAGCTTGAGTTTTAAGTAAGCTCGACCCAGTTTTCACGGTCAGTATCACGAGATAAACTTTTTAAGATGACTGGTTGTTCAAAACAAATATTTTAGTGTTCAAATTGTAACAAGTCATCAACTTGAGAAGCGTGAAGAGCAAAAAAGATTAAGATTTATCACTTTTATCAGTAAAAAGTATATCACGAGAAGCTACTCACCGGAAGTCCCACGGTCATGGCCAACATGGCAATTTGGTTCACCCCGGCCTTCAAGTTAATTGGATGTTCGAACACAAAGCTCTTTTCATCGTGGCTTCCGTGTGAGGCTCCTACAATAAAGATACATTGTACACGTAAAGATGACCTCACAAATCGTAAAATAATAAAAAAAACTTATATTTAAGATTGTAAAATATACAGATCAGGACCTAATATCCTCGATTTGATAGGGAGGATCAAAATGGAGATTCGGGTTTTTCAGACGGAATTAGTAGGAGCGACCAAAATACGTTTGATAAGTCCCGACATATACGTAACAAAATATCATTGACCGAAGTTTGTTTGTCCAACTTGGATTATTCCAACTTTTATCATCTATTTCTCTAACTTTTGTTGGCCTTTTGTTGGTCTCAATCTCAAGATGGAAGGTCTTGAGACAATATTAGAACTCATGTCAAAGAATGTTTTTGACTTACTATACATCAATATAAAAAGAAATGTTTTTGACTTACTATACATCAATATAAAAAGAAATGTCCAACCTCAGTATAAATTATTGATAAAAAATGTAGCATCATAAGACACATAAACAATAGTAGGAGCCAAAACTAACCTACAAATTCGCCATTGACGAAGGCAATCATTGCATGGCCGAGACTTGTAACCCGAAGAACAGGCAAAATGTCCTTCCGCACCGGCAAATCTCCGGGGCCCAATTCGATTCTGCAAGCAAACACATCGAAACCCTTATATATAGACATACACTCAATAAGAGCATTTATAATGAGATCGATTCTGTACAGTCGAATCAAACGTGATTTTAAATCAATTCTCTATCAATAGTTTACGATAGGTTAATTATTTGAAACAGAATTGTGAAGTGTCAGAAGAAAAGAGACTAAAGAGAGGAACATTTTCCTCACTTTTTTGTCGAACCAATCCTCGTAACGACTCTCACTGTAAGTGTTTTAAGAGTATTTGTAGTGGGGTCGATTGGACAAGAAAAAAGAAATACGAGATGAATAAAATGATGTTTCTTCTCTTTTCTTGTGTCGTTGACGCACAGATTCCACCTTACTCTATGTTTCTTTTCTCTCTCTATCCCTACCTTTTCTTTTCCGGCCATTTGTCGATTTTGATCAAAATCGACCGTTAGACTTATTTTACTAGACAATACGGAACCATATCTGATCTAATCGATCTTATCCAATCCGACCCCACGATGAATATTCGGATAAAAATTTATATCTAAATCTATGTGACAAGAAGCACTCACGTGGTCGTGAACCATCCATAATCAGTAGTGTCCTTGAGCAAGCCATAGAGCTCCCGAGGGTTTTCCGACACGTCCTTGGGGCCCACCTTGTCCATGGTCGGGATGACTTCTCTGTACATGTCCCACCTGAGAGTTCCGACAACCTCGGACTTTCGGAAGTTTCTGGAGTTGTGTTGCGCGACTATGGACTTGGAGTTGTAGACGACGGTCCTGCAATCCGGGAGGATGCTGATGGACCGAGGAGGCAAAAAGTACTCGGTTCCTCTGAAGCTCATGGTTAGAGCTGTTCCCGTGTTGTTGTTGGTTAAGAAAGCTGCGCACGTGTTGCTCCCCGGAACCTCGTACCATCTTGCCTGAAAATATGTCATAGTACACGTGTCAACGGTGACGTATCTGCATGGGTTGTTGATAATATACATTTAGATATGACTCATACAAGAAAACTAATAGAATGAGATAGGTGTTATGAGGTCGGATCCTAACACTGTTTGGGATTTATAGGTACCACCATCACTTTCTAACCTGTTATAAGATGGCGATGGATCTACCAAGTATCGTTAAGATACTTCCCGGTCATTTCAGGTTTTGGCCTCTATTCGTTTTTGGAGCCTTATTGTTTAATTGAGAGAGGAGGACGACCATTGATTCTGTAAAGGAGTATCAGTCAATTGAGTACCACTAACTTTTAAGTTCTGGACGGATCATACCTGTGTTTTCAGTCTCCAGAAATTGTGTCAGCTGGACAACCTTTTGATTCCTATGATCGGTTTTCTATGTTTTCAGTCTTACAACATTTATATTTTATGTTTATTTCAGTTTCCAATAATATCTTTAGACGTTTCTCTTTTATAGTCTTAAGAAATATAAACTTAAACTATATTTTGGGGTCTTGCAAGTTAGGGCACCAGTGACTGTCTATCATGTTAAGTGAAAGGACCGACTCTAACATCATTTAACATATGAATTGATTAGAAATGAACTTTGACCCGAATCAATATGACAAGTAAGAATATTAGTAAAAGATGAAACAACTCTAATATTTAGTCAAAAACCGCCTTATCTAACCTTTCACACCACCACAACTAAGAGTCAAAATATTTTATAACTTAAAAAACCGATCATACCTCTAAATCAACACTAATCCTTTGCTCTCCTTGATTCCCAGTAAGCAAGGCCTTCTTGCACAAGTTGAGAGCCCTATGCAAGTCCTTGAGGTGGCTCCACTTGGGCTCCCTATACAAACCATACTCGTCCAAAGGAGCCTCGTCATAGTACCTCGTCGTGGTGAAAGCCGAGGTCGTCCGACCAAAGTTTGTCCCTCCGTGGTACATGTAATAGTTGTTCAATGCCCCGTTCTTCGCGAAGAACCGAGCCACCGAGAATGAGAGATCTTCGGCCGCCCTTTGAGACGGCGGGTCCCCGAACACCCGGTACTGCGCCGTCCAGTTCTCCGTCCAGATCGCCGGCTTGTTCGGCCTGTTGGGCCCCACGAACGTGTCCCCGCAGTGCCTCCCGTTGCACGCGTTGATCTGCAGTGGCGGAGCTAATTTTTTCAGTCAAATCAGAAATTAATAATTTTCTTCATACTAGCGAGTAGTATAAAAATAGCTTACGAATGGCACCGTGACATAAAACGATAAATGACTCGATATAAGTTATAAAGTTTAAATTTCATATTCTGTATGAAAAACAATTTTATTGTCAATTCAATAACAAAATATCTCTTAATGTATGTCATCATATTATCATTTATATATTAATATATTATCCTATTAGATTTTTGAACCTAAACTAGATCATATTCATGATACTTTGTCTAAAATTACATTAAAATAAAAATATCAACCGTATCGAAAATAAATACTCAAGATCAAATTCATCTAGAATTTATATAAATAATTTTAATTTATTATACGAATTATATATCAAATTTAATTGTAAACGAGTTGACTCACGAGTCTTGAAATTTCTCGTAGATCTCCACTCGTTTATAAACATGACTGATCTTGAGTTCAAATT
Organism: Erodium maritimum; assembly: GCA_963921825.1. Lineage (NCBI taxonomy): Eukaryota > Viridiplantae > Streptophyta > Magnoliopsida > Geraniales > Geraniaceae > Erodium > Erodium maritimum. The sequence goes on along the minus strand of OY997596.1, from coordinate 62,019,283 downwards.
CGACTAATTATAATGAACTGGATTGCCCAACGAACCGAACACGAACCAACTTATCTACCACCTTAGCTAATGATTAATTAAACAGGGTTAAAAAAAAATTTAATGCTAATTATAATAATAACTTTTTTTTTATAAAAAGAAAACTGAAAATTTCACGTGACCACTGTTGATCTGCACGTGACCACGGTTGAGATCTCGCTTGCGGTGCAAGCAAGAAACATGACACGAAAGATCCAAAGGAAGCGTTGGATCTACGACGTGAGCTGTGGCTCGAGTTCTTATGTTTCTCAATCGGACGTGTGAAAATCAGTTTTGGTACTCACGATCGGATCCGGAGCGTCCGTTTGCTTGCACATGACCCACGGGACTCCAACGTCTAGTCCCACGGCCATGTTCCCTGCCCATTGCACGTATCGCATGCCCAGCTCTCGGTACGCTAGTTGTACACTATTGTACTCGTTCTCGATCTGTAATATATATCGGATCAGACTTCATAATTTAAATGACATGTATAATCGAGTTTTGGTATCGAGTTGAGACGATCGATGCACCTGAGCTAAAATGATTGGACCTCCTTGGGAGGCAAATAGTTTCTCCTCCTTCATTATGCCCACCACTTTCTTCACCCATTGTTCCATGTAAAACTGCGAGAAGAGAACCCGAGATCAGATTGAGAAAACAATCGTTGTATCGTTGGAAAGAATCGAGTCTTCTCAAGAAATAACATGTGAATTTTAGTTGTTTGTAAAAGACATGTGAAAAGATCAGGTAGCAAAGTCCGTGATATACATTCCGTTATAACTCTATCAAAATCTGGATATGAATCGTTCAAAATACCCCTGGCAGTTTTGCAAAAAACTACCCTTACTATGCATGTTTTACAAATACTACTCTATATCATCCAGGTTTGCAAAAGCTAACGGCTAGTAAATGGGAAAAAAATGTTCAGATTTGACTGAGTCATAGTGGATATAAAAATTACACATTTTATACTTAGTTTGTGTAAGAAAACACGTAATACATCATTAGTATTTGGACATTAATTAAAAGGGTTATTACAACTTATGGACTAACTTGCCCGAATTTTTTAGTTTATCGACAAAACTAACAGAACTACAGTTGAAACTTTATAAATTAATAGTTATAGGGCCATCAAAATTTATTAATTAAAAGAGTTATTAATTTAGCACCATATCACCGAATCGGGACCAGACAAAAATATTATCTTAAAGAGTTTATTAATTAATCGTGTTTCTATTGTAGAAAGAAACACGAATAATGTTATACTATTACATGCATGTGAATTTTATAAATAGATTTGGGTAAATATACGTAATTAACCCATTAATCTAATACAAAACTAATACGTGCGCTCGTTAAGACGATACAGTACCTTAAATGGCTGGTTATCTGATCGGAATATAATGTTCGGAACCTCCCTTAACCAATAAGGCAATCCACTGCAAACAAAATCAAGGGTATAACACCCCAAAACCCAAAAAAAATAAATTAAAAAACCAAATAATTAAAGATCTGATTATAATTTTATATCACAAACCCGTGGTTCCATTCCGCTTGGATAAAAGGCCCGAGGCGCAAAGTCACGTACAATCCACTCTCGTGAACGAGCTTCAAAAACCTCACAACATCGTACCGACCCTCGAAGTTGAACTTTCCTCGGACAGGCTCGTGCGCGTTCCAGAAAACATAGGTGTCCACGACGTTCAGACCGCCGTCCCGCGCTTTGCGGATGAGGTCGGGCCACATGTCGGGCGTGGAGCGTGTGTAGTGGATGGACCCGGAGAAGAGCAGCTCTCTCTTCCCATTGATGATCAGCGACCTCCCGTCGTAGGTCACACCCGCTGTTCCGTTCTCCGGAGCTCCGGCGGCGGCGGCGGCCGCCGGCGAGATCAGGAGGGAGAGGAGGAGGAGAATGACGTAAGAAATGTTCGGTGGTGACCTCAACGCCGTGTTGAGGGCACGGAACATTTTTATTTTTTTCCTCCGGAGAAGAGAGACGGGTGTGACTGTTGAGGTTAAGGTTAAGGTTGTGGTTTAGGACAAAGGGACGAGGTTTTTATAATTGACGATTTTTAGAATTTTTTTATTTTTATCTTAGATTAGCTGGAACATCGGGATTTGGGTTTGTGAGTATTGAATTTAGGATGACCTCGTTTTCCGAACTATTTGTGTGAAATGAGTGATGAAGAGTAAATATAGTTTGACTGAATCTATATAGTTTGATTTTAAATATTTGTGAAGCTCCAAAATGGTTTAGTTGGAGGGTTGACTTGTAAAATAGCTCCTAGTTTAGTTGCTCTCTTACTGAGCTAATCTTCTTTCTTCGTTTGACTGGAATTTTATGAAGGGTAAAATTGATATATCTTTTAAAAAGTGGGGTTATTTTGCAAAAATCTTCAACTTAAAGGTTACTTGACAAATAGTTTACAATTCTAAAATAATTTTGCAAGGTTGTAAGAGTCATAAGGCGCTAGTCAGACAGTTAAGCCATTCGGAAATTAATCGGGAGTTAGGCGGGGACTAATTGGAGATTAATCGGATTTGTATTTCTCTATTTTTTTAATTTATAATAGATATATTAGAAACAAAATATGAATTTCATTATATTAAAAACACCTAAAAAATAACACCAAACAACTCAGAAGCACAACCCCTAATATCACCAACACCAAACAACTCTGCATGACCATCTAATTATTTTAACTTATTCAATATACTATACAAAGTTGTTCTAAACGTCTAGGCGGATCGGCTAGACCTAAACGACACCCAATCGAGATTTTTAAAACACTGCTATTTTGTAACCTATCTTTTTTGCATATCATATATGTAAGCACACGAACATATGCTCATGAACTAAAAATTTATAAACTTAAATTTAGACTTGTTATTAATCATCTAAAAAATATGAGCGATTGGATCTAGCGACTTAAATGATTTATTTTTATTATTAAAATGATCTAAAAAGTATTTACGGTTAGATTCACTTGATCTTATAACCTTTACAAGGTCTTATTTTTTTGTTATAAACCTAATATATAATAGATAGTATATATCTTGACCTGATGCTTACTAACTTGACCAACAACTAAGGTGAAATTTTAACATAAAAATTAAAACACAACCTCAAAAATAAGGTCCCTGGGAGAAATTTGAAGTAAACAGACAGGATAATACATTAATGATCGAAACGTTTTAAAAAATTACCCCAAGAAAACTAACCAATTAAATAGACAACATAGGATCTTGAGCTTAATACAATCAGTACTCTATACAGTGTAACACCAATTGTCTAAAATAAACAGCCAAAGAGTAAGGGCATTTCGGACAAAAGACATAATAAGAAAACCTCAAAAAATAAAATTATCCAATGATTCATTTATTCAAATTTCCATACAAATCCTAACAACAATATATAAAAAGTTATGAAACCAAAAGCAAAGCCAACAACTCCTATCCATTTACAAGTATTAACAGAATAACGAATATTCAAAAAGAACCAACGCTTCCCACAGCTACTGGCAATGTAACCATTACAACCTGAGAATCATAATCGAACCCGATAAAATCCCAGATAAACGTTTGCAAGAACATGATATGAAGAGATATCGAAACTGACCAATCTGTATCGAAACAAAGCATTATTCGAGGAGAAAAGGTTGCGACTTTGACACCGAAATTGTATCATGTGCTGTGATGAATGTACAGTTTCTGATTTTGGTTAGTCTAGGAAGAAGCTCATGACAAGTCGAACGATCCCTGCCCTTCGCTGATGGCGTATACGAGTTTCTTGTACATGATTTCCTGTTTGTGAGCATCAGATAAAAGATAATGGATTTATCAACAAAAATGCCCTCAAGACTCGTTGTCTTAGGGATAATTGCAAAAATATACCCTGGTGTATTCACTTTATGTAAGTTGCAGACGAAGTGCCTTGGACTTGTCTTTCTGTTGCACTTAGTGTAAATTTGTTTCAAAATGACATTTTTCATCTCTTCATTTTGCTTCACTTTGTACGTCCAAAGAAGAAAAGTAATAGAGATAAAAATTCTGGATGATTTATGATTTTTAAAATCTGGAACTTAGAAGGGTAAAATAATCATTATGAAACAAATTTGTAGTGTACAAAAACGCAAGTTCAAGGGACTTTTTTTTTTGCAATTATCAAAGATCAGGGCTAACAGTTACCAAAAGTGAATACCTCAGGGTATTTTGTTGCACTTATCCCTTATATTCACCCAAAAGATATGATGCTTACCTTGGTAGAGTAAGGAGGCAGCTTCAGGTAATTAGCACATGTCATTACACTGGGCAAGTCATCGTCCGCTGATTCTGAAGGCCCGTTTCCATTGGCTGCTACATTACTCGCCGTTGAAGAATGCTGCAAATAGAGGGGACAATGAGGTAATTGGTATCAGTCAGTTAATTACACACAACTACCTTTGTGATTTCACCACAAACACATGACCACCCTTATGAATTTCCACATGTCACTGTTGAACAAAATATGCAGAAATCATCAAAAGTTTCAATTTTTTTCAGTCACGGGATTTACAGATGAGTTTCATTTTTTATAATATTCCAACACTACTCATCCCCATGGCCTTCCGATTCCAATATGATTCCATGGAAAATTTCAAGAACGGAATCAAACTGAAATTGAAAGAGTAAAGCGGGAAGTATGTAGTTTTGAAAGAGTAAAGCGTGAAGTATGTAGTTTTGAGATATTTTATAATTTACAGACATGTAAAATCATGTGACACATGGAAATTCATAAGGGTGTCATACGTCTGGACACTAATAAGTAGAAACTAATTTTGATATCCCTTAATTTTCTTCCTCCTCAAGGGATATGAAAATTTGGATTTTATGTTCTTATATTATTATTTTCAAGGGTAAAATTGACATTTTGATTTTTAAATACAAAGTGCAAGAAAATGACAAATTCAGGTCACTTTTTCACAACCATAAAAAAAAAGAGAACTACAAGTTGCAAAAAGGGAATACCTCAAGGTACTTTTTTGCAATTATCCCAAATATATACTAGATTAAGTACCATACCTTTCTGACGATTGTGAGCTTTGGGTTGAGAACGGCCAGCCCGCCAGGTGGAAGCCTGGGCGCTCCAGTAACAAACTGGCAGAAGGCCCGCTGCTGCTCCGGTGTAAACTCTCCCATTATTTCCAATAACTGAAAATATCACATATGACGACAAATCAATAACACAAGAACTCATAATACAACTCGCTTTTAAATATCACAAAGTTCTCATACATTAACAATTGCCGGGCTCTTGGCAGTATATCCATGATCGAATTTAATATGATCAGCAAGAGTATCGGCCTGAAAGCGAGTTAGAAGCACCAGTTAGAAATCAATTGATGACCAAATAAAAGTCCTAATTGTATCACAGAGAAATTACGGATAATTGCAAAAAATGTACACTATGGTATTCATTTTTTGCAACTTGTAGACAAATTCAGGCCACTTTTTTGCAATTATCGAAGAAGTGGGCTACAAGTTGCAAAATGTGAATAACAAGAGAAGTTTTTTGCAATTATTCCGAGAAAATATACAGTCATGTTACCTCCCACAGTTCCCTCCGACCGCAAAGCAAATTGTCCAATTCGTTCGGAGTAAATATTTGTAATGAAGAAATGTCAAACACCTGATAGCAATTATAACACAAGCATACGAAAACAATCAACATTTCATGTTGGGTGGCTAAATAATTACATTACATTATACAATATGACTTCTATTCACAACATATAAACATTTCATCCTAAACGAAGTATTAGAAAAAGAAATAGGAGCGTATCTGATTATAAATGTAATTTTTAAAGGTAGCTATGTGCAATTTACTTCCATCAAGTACTTCTATTATATAATGACGATAATAATTTGAAACAAAAAAAAACGAATTATTAGTATTAAACCTGACTAAACCCGGCTCTAAACGCTTCCAACTGCCTCCTAATTCCAGTCTTCACAGTAGCATCAACCACCAACGAAATGTACTCCTCCAAGTTATCAATATCCACCTAAAAATACTAATAAATGTCACGATGCATGCTCGTGAAAAAAATGGCAATAAAGATGAAACCGACTTATAAAGAGAAGGGCTAATTGCAAAAAAGTACCTTGAGGTATTCAGTTTTCGCAACTAGTATCCTTCTTTGATAATTGCAAAAAAGTACCCTAAACTAGTCTTTTTGTTGCAATTTGTATAAAATGATGATTTTACCCTTACAATTTAGATTTAAAAAAACAAGATACAACAAAAATTCAAAATTTTCATATACCTCAACTTTCTTACTCTTTTGTACCATACAAGGAGTAAGAAATTTAGGGGATATGAAAATTAGGATTTTTTGTTCTTTAATTATTATTTTCTATAATTGAAGGGTAAATCATCATTTTGAAACAAAATTATACAAAGTGAATCAAAAAGACAAATTCAGGGCAGTTTTTTTGCAATTATCAAAGAAGAGGGCTACAAGTTGCAAAAACTGAATACCTCAGGGTACTTTTTTGCAATTATCCCTACACAGAATATTACGCACATTGCCATCTCCGGGCTTCAGGATATATTCCGGGTATCCCGGGAGTGTGAAATCCAAACATAGATCTTCGATTGCTGCTCCACGAAAACGGAGCTCCCCAATAGCATCACGACTATTACCCGATGATAGCGATTCGAAGTACTGCTTGCGACAAACAAGGGCATGCAACTCTTGCAGATTCTTCCCAAGCTCGGCATCGAAAGAAAGAATATCATGCAAGTCAAGCTCCTGAAAAAAAATCGAAAACATCAGCCAATTCGTTTTGTATTAAATAAGGGAATACCCTAAAACTACCTTTATGAAATGTCCAGGAACGGAAAAACTACCATTTGAATAAACATGAACTTTAAGCTACCATTTGTTTACCTGACCAAGCACAAGCTTACAGAAAGCTGTTGACAGCGGCAGGTCCATGAGTCTCCCATCTTGCAAAGCTTTGGCCATTACACGACCAACAAGTCTGAAATACTCGACAACTTTCGAAAACCGACTCCCATCAGATGTATTGGCATTTGGCGGCCAAGGCCGAGGGAACAACCCAAGAGGAGCCTGAACCAGATCACCATTTCCATCAGAACAAACCTCAGACGAGTCAATTTCCATCGAATGTTTCTCTGGTGAGAACTGTGACCTCCACATCCCAAGCCCAGCCTTCTGAAGATCATGACTCAAGAGCGTGTAAAATTCCAAGGTCGGGCCTAACCCAGTTCCGACCTCACCAAAATACTCGACCTCAAGAACAGCCTTCTGGCTAGAGTACATCTCCATCACCTTCACGGCTGAATCCAAAATCCGATTACGCGAGACACGAACCTTTTGACGTTGAAGCCTCCCGACCCGGACCTCTCTTTCGTTTCCCGATCCGTGACCATCGGCGCCCTGCTGCTGCTGAAGCCGGTATAGCGCGCGGGACAACCCGAAAGCAGTTGAATAGAAGTATTGTCGTCGGGTCTCAAAAGGAAACAAGAATGGGCACGATCTCGTCAACTGGTAACACCATGAAGGAAGGCTGCCGCTGCACAACGCGAGCGCGTCTTGAATCTGCCGTGCCAACTTTGGAGTGAGCTTCCCGTTCACGAATTCCTCGGGTGAGACTTTCGCACCAGAGGAAGTCAACTCGTCCAGACATGAGATCTTCCCCTCGGCAAAACTCTCGGAAACCATCTGCAATCTCAAGCGAGGCGCAAGCTGGTTCAAACCCTCAAGCACACGTAACAGCGCTAATATGTTGTATGTTGGATTCAATCTGTCGAGATCGCAAGGTAGCTCTCCCTGCAAAATGCTATCGAGGAGTGAGCTTCGATCAGAACCGGTCTTCAATGATTTCGAAGCAGAATTCGATCCTCCTCCAACGGACGACACTTTCTCGACATGGGTTTCAGCTCTTTGGTACGTTACTGTGTAAATATCACTCCACAACCGGCCACCATCACCAGACGTGAAATCGTTCCCACCGTATCGCTCGTCATCTTCCTCGTCTAGCACGAGTTGTCTCTGAACAGCCTGATAGATAGTCAGATTTCGATTAAGCTGCTTCCCATTAGATGTGAAGATCATTTTTGGAGGGTCATTTAAAGGACGTCCTTGACGCCCCACTCTAGCGCCTCCACCAGATCCAAGCCCTGCCATGGCAGCAGCAGCGAAGGACATAGCACCCCTTGAAGTATAAGAATCTGAGCCCTTAACAGTAGCGGCTCTGCTGCTAGAACCAGAAGCAAGATTGGCCTGACTGTCACTTGTTGCTTGAGCAGTGGCACTATCCTCGGTCGAGTCTGCTAATTTTACATCATGTACTTTATCGGCCATGCAAACAGGAAGAGAATCATCTCTTAGCATCTGAAAAAATTGAAAAAAAGAAGTAATGATCTCATTAAATACGTTCATTTCAGTATAGCATAATAGAGTAGACACATGAAAGAACAGAGACCATTATAGGACACCATTGATGAAATTAAGGTCACATTTACAAACCAAGCTATTACAGAACAATGGTCAGTGAATCACATATGAGGATGTCCGAACCAACAGCCCCACAAAATACTCTACCCTCCTAATTGTGGAATCATCTATTGAATTTAGAGATAATCTCACAAAGGTGTACCAATCTTGTCACCTTTTGCATTTAACTACACAGACATTTAAATTTTCTCACTTTACTCTATTTTAGTCATAAATGATGAAAATACCCTTCATTAATGTTCCAAGTTTTCAAAAATATGCCACTGCTATAATAATTTTTGCAAGAGTTCCTGAATTTTTGTGATTTACTATCAAAATACAGTAAAATGAGAAATTTAAAAGCCAATGGAGTTAAATGAGAAAAGTGATAAGGTTAGTGTACTTCGTGAGATTAGTCCTTGATTTTATTCACAATTTTTTTATCAGCAAAAAATCGGAGAAATCCTACTCTAACCTAATCTAATTCCTACCCTAACCTCCAGCCACACCTGCTCCCAAGCAGATGTACCCTCTAGGGTTCGAGCCTCTGACCTCAAGGAGGTGAGAGAACTCTCTGACCACCAGGGCAACCCAAGTGGCAATTTTATTCACAATTACTCCTCCACGCAATGTGCAAAAACTGCCCCATATAGTTTCCTTTTGTCCAATGGGAAATAATTTCATATCTATATGAAAAAAGACAACTTCTTAAACACATAGGGCATTACTGAACAATGAGATGACACATTCAATCACAAGTCTGTCAGGTAAATAGATATTAAGCTTCACAAATTGTAAATAAAAATGGAGTACACAATGGAGAATAAAACATACATCTTCATGGTCATCGTCATCCTCATCAGACATATCATCATCTTCAATCACCAGATCATCATCAATCTCTACTGGGGATATTTCTAACTCCTCATCCTACCACATATATGACAAGTTAATGAAGGAAAAAGACAGTGAAACCAAAATATGATATTACACAAGACAAACCAAGAAATCTAATCAGAGCCAAAGTACCACTGATGTGAAATGATGAAACCAATCGAAACACATCACCAGCAAAACCATGTCATGGCTGTTGATACCCATCACAAGAACATGGCTTTTTAAGGAGATTACCTCAGAAGTAGAGTCCACATTAACAGGTTTCTTCTGTGCATCTTTATCAAGAGCTGTTCTTCTACGAGCCGAACTCTTTGACTGAGTTCCTCTCCCCTCATCCTGACCAGCTTTCAGAACCGCCTTACCCTTCCCCTTCGATGTACTTGTACTCTTCTCCTGTGATGACTCTTTTTTCGCTGTTTCTCCAATATTAATCGAAGATCTCGATCTCGTAGACTGGCGCCGAGTGCCAGAAGCAGGTGTGGAACTCGATGGAGACGGGGACGAAGCACCGGCCCCCGCAGGTGTCGTGCCAGCCTCAGAAGTTAAAGCCTTTTGACCAGATTCACTCCTTTGTACACGTGGCCAAAGAAACTCTTCAACAGCAGCTAAACTTGCAAGTGGGTCGATCAGTACAATATTCGAAGAGTAATCGCGTAGAGTTTTATCTCCTTGCGAGCGACAGAGGCGTAGCTTGAAAGGTTGAGACAACGCACTCAATCCAGAAAGGCGCGCGCTTCCAGTGGAAGATCGAGCTTGATGGCTTAGAACAACAGGGAACCGCTCTAAAGAGGACAAAGCATTTTGGAGCTTCTGAACCAAAACAGTCATGGGAGTTTCACTAACTTCACCAGAAGGCAATGCAACAGCAACAAAGGACTTGTACCTTCTGATTGCTTGTTGGCGAAGCTTCGGGAGATTAGTTTCGGATATCCTCTCCTTAGAGAAGTACCCACAAGAGAAATAGTTCAGCAAAGCTGAAACAACACCACTACCGATGAACTCGAAAGTCGATACGCCGTCCCCTTTGCTCAGTTCTGATAGCATTTCGGATATCACCCCGACCAAATACTCCTCCTTACCGATATTACTACTATCGGCCCGGCGAGACCCGGAAGCCTTAGATTTTCCCTTTGCCTTGGTCTTTTGGTCATCAACACTTGAGTTCAACTTCATGCAAAGGTTTTTCAATTGAATGAGATCCTCGGTAACACCTACTTCAACAGCACCGGGATCTGAAGGGAAGTACTTGTCCTTGAAAGCGTTGGCACGTGAACTCACCGTCGTGCGGAGATTAGAACTCACGGTTGGAGTTTCTACCGAGCCTGGGGATGAACCGTCGTTAATCGAAGCGGGATTCTTGATTTCTTCCAATGAATTTCCATCTGGATTTGGGTTAGTGTTGCGGCGCCTGTAACGCCTGGAGCGCGACGATCCCGGCACACAGTCATTATCTTTGTCAACAGAAGGTGCTTGGGAAGGAAGTGTATTTGGATTGCCTGCTAAGATAAGTTGGTCTACAGCATGGATCACGCCTTCTCTCACGAATATCTTGGAGAAAGTCCCAGGAAGCTTTTCCATGAGAATTTCCGCGATTTGGAGGGCGGGAATTAGGACGTGTGGGTCTTTCCATGCTAGAACACCGGCCAAGAAACTGTGCAGTCAAAAGAAAAATCAGGAATAAGTATTATCACACAGTAATCATCGGGTTAACAAGTAATAATTTGATCAAACCTAAGATTACCTTGGGAGGTTGGTTGCACTCAATAAAGACTGAATCATCTCCGCATTGCTGAAGTACATCAATTTTCCAATAACAGAGAGACATTTGTGTCGAACTGGACCATTCACACTTGAACCATATATCTACTTGACAACAAATGCACACTATTAGTTACACCTCAAGCCATGTTACAGATAGAGATATATATGAGGAAATATATGTAGAAGAAACCTGTATGAGAACAGGTAGGAGATCCATTCCGAACTGCTGCAGAAGCTTGGGCTCATCATTCAATAATTTCTCTCGGGCAGAAACCTCCGGAACATTACCATTAGTGTCTTCTTGCTTCCCAGAACTGCTGGGAGGAAACTTCTTTACAAGGGACCCTTTCATGAACAAATTAGAGCTCACTGGAAGGGATATTGTTCCTTGTGGCAGTGGGGGGAGAAGCTCATTTGCCAGATTAACAATCTCAAATATCTACACCATTGAAAATAAGATCATTAGATCTCGCAATAAAGGAATGTACTTGATCAGAAAACTCATTACCATGTTTGCAAAAAAAGAAGAAGAACAAAAACTATACTCTAATAGCAAGAAATAGAATAATACAGTTGACACAAGTATGGCCTTATCACCATTTAACACCTGCAAATGCAAATATATATCACCTAACAAATGAAAGACCCGAATAAAAAACCATTTTACTGCTGAACAAAAGAATTAGTGGAAGGCTCTAACATATACAGCATATTCAGATATAGGGGCACTATCTACTGTACACCAAGTTTCAAATATAAACTAGGACCTCATCGGGGACATTAGATAAAGTGGATCCAATGAACCTCGTCAGAAGGTGTGCTCAACCTATACTTGAGACATTCAGACATCTTAATTATTAATTACCTGCTCAGGTGGCCTACTCAAAGAAGGTGGAACAGATCCATTAGCTGAAATGCCAGAACCCGACAGTATATCTTTAAGAATGCCAGTGATCCCAAGGAGAAGCAACGTTTTAGCACAGAGAGGGGAACCACTTGCACAAGTTGAGAGAAGTCGGATCAAGCCCTGTGTGCATTAATAGTTAATATTGAATACCGAAGTATATAAGAATTTAGTTCATGCACACATTGCATAAATGATACATACTGTGTATGTAGATGCACTGAGAGATGCTTGTCCACCGCCAAAGTTACTGATAGAGATGAGGGAGGCAGCTTGTGTAACCAGTCCATGGTTGCACAACTCATCCAGTTTATCTGGAGATGATGCAAATGCTTCAGCAATTCGAGTCAAACAAACAGAAGCATGCTCCAACACCTACAAACATAGCACATCATAACAAACAGGAAACTAAACCCAGAAGGAAATTCATTAACTTTGCTTCTAAAACCATGGCCCTTCGACTTTACCTTTGAATCGTGATACTGAAGAAGATTTGTCAACAGAGGAACAGCTTCCATCACAAAGTCAGCTGCATCAGAAGGAAGTTTCTTGCACATATTTGCAGCAGTTGACAATGCAACTCGCTGTAGCATAACAATATATGAAGGTGGTAAGTAAAATAAAACACTTCTCTCTTAGCAGTCATAATCAACTAAAACCAGCAAAATTCCAAAGGGTTACCTGGACTCCTGTTGAGAAGAAATCCAGATAGGAAAGAACAGCCATAAGAGCACCAGCTCGCAAGCAAGCAGTGGGGTGTTCTTGAGATATCTTCTTCAAGGCTTGGAGTGACTGTTTTGATCATAAAATTGAACGATATTAATATTTTGATGATTTCATAAGTTCCATGCCAGAGCAAAAACTGATATGTTATCATAAGCATTATTCAATTCCATCCAAACCTCTAGCATGTTATATCAAATATTATTTGATTGAATTAAGGAATGACAGTCAAGTGACAATTTTTATTCACATTCTCCACCAACTAAAATGTTGAATGCAGAAATCCAACCAACCTGCTCAGCTAAGTCCATATACTCTATGGTAAGCAATCTAGCACAAAAGCAATTCACAGCTCCATAATGAACCACAGCAGCACATGAAGAAGGCAACACATCACACAGATGAGTCAGTGCCCTGGCAGCTAAGAGCATGATATCAGGATTGCTCTCATGGTTCAGCAACCCAACAAGCACAGGTACGAAAGAATCAACAGAGAATGTACTGAGAGAGTCCTCGGTCCCTATAGAAAGCATCTCACAAAGCTGTGTCAAGGCCTCAACTTGTTTTCCTTCTTCACCATCCAGGCGCAGCCCTGATAAGATCTTCTTCAACCTCCCATTCTGGTGAGAAGAAGATGCAGACCCGATTCCAGAAGAAGGTAACAAATCATCAAGCCCAGCCCCTAGCTTCCTCAGAAGCCCCTGGAGGGCACTACTCGCAGAGGTCAAGTTCTGGTGCAAAATCCCAACACCACCTTCACTGTCATTGTCATCATCTTCATTATCACCTCCTCCACCTCCACTATCCATATTCAACCCTAAGCTCCTCTCTATCTCCCTCTCTCTTTCCCTAACCCTCACCTCATGTTCCTTCTCCTTTCCTTTATCTGAATTGTCCTTATCCGTATTCTTCCCTCGGCGGTCTCGGCGTGAGCCGGAGGATTCGTTGGTCGAGTCCATGGGGTCGAGTCCAGAAACCTGTTCCTGCTTTCTGTTGGTCCGCGTACGGGCGGAGATGGGTGCTGCGGCGGCGTTTGTCGGAGCTCCGGCGGCGGCTATCGAGGAGGAGGAAGACGACGCAGATAGACGAGCGCGTTTGGTGGCGCGTGTGGCGGGAACAGACGAAGAAGGGGCTGCTGAGGAGGCCTCCGCCCTCTTCCGGCTGCGAGTTTCCATACAAAAGCCCAGACCCCTTGGAATCGCCGGTTCGCTCACGCAGGAGCGGCGATCAAAACAGCACCTGATCGGAAAATCGCGCGCATCCCAGAACACCAAATTGAACACTCAATCGGAAAACCGAAACCGAACCTTTTCTCCCTCGGCGAAGGAGAGAAACGGAATCAACAAACCTAATTATCTTCTTCTTCAGCAAACGACTGAAATTGGACCGGAGAATCGAAATCGGACCCTATAAATCACCTTCCATGTATCGACAATCACGCCGTGTGCATAATTACATACGAATCGAAAATCAGACGAGGCAGATTAGGTCGAGCGCGCGCGAGAGAGAGCTGTGGACGCGAGGTTAACGAAAGCAAACCCTAGCTTCAATGGCGTAACGGTGGTACAGAGAGAATAAAGACGAAGAGGTATTTTTATTTTATTTATGAATTATGAATTTCCTATTATTCTCAGATGCATACCGAGCCCATACCAAGCCCAATATGTTTGATTCACTTAATTAAGATCCAAAACGTATCTCGGGCCTATGATAACACCAGCACTGTTTTGCACTCCCAGGACCTCAAGGTCTTTTCTGTTGCAAAACACTCACTTCTCTGCACCCCCAATCCCTGACTTTTGTCCAGTCAGCACATGGTCTGTATTCCCATTCCCTAACCAAGATCATTTCTGTTGTACATGCTCTGACCAAGATCCTTTCTGTTGTACATGCTCTGAGATCTAGATAGCCACAGTGTTTGTCGGTAAAGCCTGATATGATCATATGTGCTCCTTTTCACTGTAGAATCACTGGGCCTCAGCTCCCATTGGTCGAAACATTCGAAACGTTGACTTTTTGTTATTTTGGTTAAGAACGTGAAGCCACGTCGCCAGTCGAACCGCTTCTGATTCCCTCACCACTACAGTGGGTCCGAAACGAGCGCGAATCAATACTTCGGAAAGGAAATGATTTTTATTTCGATTTTACCGCTTTTAATTTAGATTTTCTATCGCACAATTATATCACAGCCCAAATTTAGGAGAAGATAAGGGTGTATCACGAGGTCGACACCTGCATTAGCAGCACGGATCGGGCAAGTTCAGTTCAGCCATTGTTTTTCAAGCTCTTTTCCGTGTCATTTTCGAGTTCAGGTGGATGAAAAAGCTTGGTTTCGAGGAGATTCAGAGGATATCGGAAGTGGGTTTTTTCTGGGTTTTGTGTGTTGGTGGGGTCATGAGGAGAGAACTGTGATTTTGGGCCGTTTGGTTGCCGGGAATCGAGTGGGAAAGTGGGTTTTGGAGATGGGTTTTTTCAGTTTTGTGTTTGGTTTATGTGGATTTGGAGTTGGGTTGTCTGCGGGTCTTCTGCTTGGGTATTTCCTCTTCGTCTACTTCCAGCCTACTGATGTTAAGGTCTGTTCAGTGATCTTCATATCTCCCACTCTTGCATTGTGTGTGATTTTTGATATTTTGCTTTTTGTGGATTTATGTTTAGTTGATTATTCTCTGTTTTTTAGATCTTATATTGGTGATTTGTATACATTGAACCTTTAGCTTGCCCAGAAGGGGAAGAGAAGAAATGAAAAGGAAGCTTGCAACATTGCTAATGGTTCAGTCTCAACTAGTATAGGAAACTGTTTCAGGAAGGAAAAATGAGTTTGATTCTATGTAGGTTTAACTAGTGTAGAAGTTTTAGAATGTGGAGTTGGTATTAGTATGTGGTTTGAACACGAATAACGATAGGAAGGCGCGATAGGAAATTAATCCGATCAGGAAGGCAAGGAGCTTATTATTGGCTACTGGCAACCATGAGATGCATTGCACCTAATTCAATGTTAATGTTTGGGTTGGCCTGATGATGAAGAGAGCTCTCTAATCTCCTTGAGGTTAGAGGTTCGAACCCCAGTGGTTAGACTAGGCTAGAGTAGGATTTCCTGTTTTCTTTCCGATCGAAATAAAATGTTAATGTAGATGGATCATATTTCAGTGGATACTAAACACATCAGGCTAAACTTGTTTGATTTTTAGCATTACCCTTAAGTTGTTATAACTCAATCATGGAATGTCTAGCATCAACATGAATGACTCACTTTGAGTTTAGTCATAGAGATTTAGAACTAGACCCATTTAAGATTATCAGGCTTTTTATCTCTTGCTTAGACAATCATGGGTAGAAGTAGGGGATGGAAGATTGAAAAGAACATTGTATATGTTTGTGCATTCTGTATTTTAATTAGGGGTAACTTCAAAAACACACACTCCGCGACCTTTGATTTTCAAAAACACACTAAAAAGGTGAGCTATTACCGTATTCATAAGTTTTTGATCAAAAACACACCATGGGTTTTTGAAAAAAAGGTGGTATACAGTTAGCTATTGAAAAAAACTACGGTGTGTTTTTGATAAAAAAAACTTACAATTACAGTGGTAATCACTCACCTATTCTGTGTATTTCTGAAAATCAAAGGTCGTCGAGGTGGTGTGAATAACGTTTCCCCTTTTAATTATACTCTTCATTTTTATTATTGAGATTTTACCTTGTGAATTTATTTCAATTGGTTTACCGATAGCCTGATCAGGATCCCAAGATTTGTCCATTGGCCGAGCAAGACTCAGACACCTTGCAACGGTTGCTTCCTGAGATACCTCTTTGGGTTAAAAACCCAGACTACGATCGGGTATGTAATTAGAGTTCGCTTATATTTTATCGGGCTTTTATTGTTAAAAATATCGACGCTATAAGCTATTGCTGTGTTATAATACATTTTCTTCCTTGTATGCGAAGGTTGACTGGCTAAACAGGTTTATTGAGATAATGTGGCCGTATCTTGACAAGGTTCCTTTCCGCATTTAGCAATTCCATATAGTCATTGCTCTCTTATTAGTTTGTGTTCAACGGTTCTGACCCTTTTTATCTCCGTGAAGGCAATTTGCAAAACTGCAAAGAATATTGCAAAGCCCATTATTGCTGAGCAAATTCCCAAATATAAAATCGATTCCGTTGAATTTGAAACACTCACATTAGGGTCCTTACCTCCAACTTTCCAAGGTAAATAGATCTTTAGATATTTTCCTTATTAAGGTGTTATTATCTGAAGGGATAATTGCAAAAAAGTACCCTACAGTATTCACTTTTTGCAACTTGTAGCCTTCTTCTTTGATAATTATAAAAAAATGTCATGAACTGTCTTTTTGTTGCACTCTGTATAAATTTGTTTCAAAATGACTATTTGCCCTCGGAAATTTAAATTTAAAAATGTTAATCTAAGAACAAAAAATTTTACTTGTCCCTTAAATTTCTTGCTCTTTGTAAGGTACAAAGAACAAGAAAATTGAGGGATATGAAAATTTGGACTTTTTGTTTTTTTACTTATTCTTTTTAAAATCTAAATTGTAAGGGTAAATTGCAACAAGAAGACAAGTTTGGGGTACTTTTTTACAGCTATGCCTATCACAGAAGAGGGATACAAATTGCAAAAAAAAAAATGAATACGTCCGGGTATTTTATTTTTGCAATTGTCCCTTATCCAAATGCTACTTTTTATTTATCAGCAATTATTTAAACATATCAAGATTCGGGATCAATACCACCCCATATGTAGAAGGGAGGTCTAGTTTTGCCACTTGATCCAACAAGAGTTGATGAGAGATTAAAGAGGTCCTACCAAAGTTGGAGAGAGAAGCCCAAAGAGGACCCAGTCAAAGTTGGAGAGAATTAGGGCTTCAGATATACCATTGTTGGGACTTGAACTCTGCTCTCATGGACCCAAGTTCAAGTGTTTAATTAGTTGAATGAATATCTTTTTCTTGTTAGGTATGAAAGTCTATGTCACCGACGAGAAGGAGTTGATTATGGAACCATCTTTTAAATGGGCTGCAAATCCTAATGTTACTGTCGCCGTGAGAGCATTTGGATTGAAAGCTACAGCACAGGTTTTTTGCATTTCTGATTAGTTTTCAAAGAGTGCATTGTTGGCTGCCTTCTATGCACTGAGTATGTCATATATATTTTTTGTTATGCCGTGTCAGGTGGTGGATGTACAGGTTTTTGCAGTCCCACGTATCACTCTGAAGCCCTTGGTTCCGAGCTTTCCCTGTTTTGCAAAAATCTGCGTGTCTCTTATGGATAAGGTTTGTGATAGTGGATATAATTATTAGGGATAATTGCAAAAAAAAAGGTGATATTTGTATTTATTTGCATTTGCAGCCACATGTTGACTTTGGTCTGAAGCTGATGGGTGCTGATCTTATGTCTATACCTGGTCTCTACAGGTTTGTCCAGGTACTTCACCTTGCTCTCTTCTTCCTTTGTTATTTCACTTTTGGATAATTGTAACAACTTGTGGTGAACTATGCGCGTTTTGCAAATACTATCGATAGACTATTTTTTTTTCAAATGACATCCCAATTATTTTCCGTCTGCAAATCCACTAACGGGACCATTTTTTTTGTTGCAAAAAGTCGAAATTAACCATGCAAAAGTCTGCATAATGGTTACGAATTGCAAAACACGTTTATTGAGAGGGTTACAAATTGCAAAACACGTGCAATGTAAAGGGAATTTTTTTCCAAAAAAAGTTGAAGTCACATGACTAATTTCCGTTAAAGTATGCATTTGCATAAGGAAAATAGTTGGGAGATGTCATTTGCAAAAAAAAAATAGTTCACTGATGGTTTTTGCAGGTATCCCTTTTGCTTAATTGCTTTCATATCTTGTACTTATTTGCATATTAGGTATATTGAGTTTTGAGCATTTTGCGAATGTTGTACTGTTTATACACTTAAGTACAGGATTTAACACAGTTTGAAGAAGCCTATAAGTTAGGTACTTCTTCTCTCAGTAAGGTCAAACTAATAGGTGGAGAGCCAAACTTGTTATTTAAGCTACCCTTTTGATCTCCACCTCATCTATGTGGGGCTCCAACCGTTTTAACTAAGCTAGGAGTTCTCTCCTTTTTGCAGGAGCTTATCAAGAATCAGGTTGCCAATATGTATCTATGGCCAAAATCCCTTGAAGTACCAATGATGGATCCAGCAAAGTAAGTTTCTACATACTGCTTAAACCTTGTTATGACATTTCTAATTATTGATTCTGCGTATTGACTCAAACCGTTTTCGAGTTTGGATGTGCTTTTCGAGAAGAAGTTTAAGAATAGCCCATTGAGAAGAAATTAGGCTTTGAGGGTAGGTAGTATATAATAAAAGACCCGTTATGGGTATATCAAGTTGTAGAGAACTAATATTCTTGGTAGGGGAGGGCAAATAAACGGAAAATGTCAAAAACCGGGGTAACTGGACCGAACCGGTTAAAAACCAATACCAAAATCTGTGAACTAGTCCTTACGTGAAACCGTGTAACCTGACTCTGATACCATATTATAAAACTATCTCAATTAAAAGCTCAAGCTTACCGATGGATGACCAATTACAATTTTATACTCTTAACACTTATATTTTGAGAATTGCAGGGCAGGGAAGAAGCCAGTTGGTATACTCAATGTCAAAGTTGTGAGGGCCATGAAACTGAAGAAAAAAGATCTCTTGGGTGCATCAGATCCTTATGTGAAATTGAAGCTAACCGATGAGAAACTCCCGTCAAAGAAAACTACAGTGAAGCACAAGAACTTGAACCCAGAATGGAATGAAGAGTTCAATATTGTTGTAAAAGATCCTGAAACACAGTCTCTAGAGCTTAATGTATATGATTGGGAGCAGGTACATTTCCTTTCAATTTATCTAGGGATAATTGCAAAAAAAGTATCCTCACGGATTCACTTTTTACAAGTTGTAGTCCTCTTCTTTGATAATTGCAAAAAAAGTTTCCTGAACTTGTCTCTTTGTTGCACTTTGTGTAAAATTGTTTCAAAAAACAATTTTACCCTAAAAATTTAAAACAATAAGTAAAAAACAAAAAAAAATCCAGAATTTTCACCTCTATTAGTTTTCTTCTTTGCATGTCCAAAGAGGGAGAAAATTAAGATATGAAAATTCTAGATTTTTTTACTTGTCATTTTTAAAGGGTAAATTCGTCATTTCGAAACAA
Source organism: Erodium maritimum (assembly GCA_963921825.1). Classification (NCBI taxonomy): domain Eukaryota; kingdom Viridiplantae; phylum Streptophyta; class Magnoliopsida; order Geraniales; family Geraniaceae; genus Erodium; species Erodium maritimum. The sequence goes on along the minus strand of OY997596.1, from coordinate 61,999,270 downwards.
ATATACACAAAGTTCAACAAAAAGGCACGCTCAATGCACTTTTTTGCTATTGTCAAAGAAGGCTACAACTTGCCAAAAGTGAATACCTCAGGTACATTTTCTCAAGTTAACTATTACTCTCCGTAGGTGGGAAAGCACGACAAGATGGGCATGAATGTAATTCCGCTGAAAGAGCTTACCCCTGATGAGTCAAAAGAAATGACTCTTGATCTCCTAAAAAACATGGACTTAAACGATGCCCAAAACGAGAAATCACGTGGACAGCTTGTGGTGGAACTGATATACAAACCTTTCAAAGAGGACGAGTTAGCACAAGGATTTGACGATACTCAAACCGTTCAAAATGCTCCTGAAGGAACTCCTCCCGGTGGAGGTCTCCTCGTGGTTACAGTTCACGAGGCTCAAGATGTTGAAGGAAAGCACCACACCAATCCGTATGTACGCCTTCTCTTCCAAGGGATTGAGAAGAAAACTAAGGTACTGAATATAAATAGCATTTGGCGAACAATGATTTAGTATTGACTATCTTTCCATTGATAATATTATAATAAGGATAATCTTAAAACAAAAACTAGACTATTCTCATTTTGGTAATAAATGACAATAATACCTTCCATTAATTTTTCAAAAGTATGATACAGCTACTGTAATTTTTGCCTCAGTTTTTTAAATTGTTGTAGGGATATTTTTTTGTCATTTATTAGAGTGAAGTTAGAATTTTTAGACGTTCAGTATAGTTGGGTGGGAAAATGTAAAAGTTAGTCTAGTTAAGTTGTAATGGTAACAAGTTTAGTGTATTTTTATGAGATTCTCCCTTAATAATAGATAGGTTTTGGGGGTAATTCCAATAACGCACCTCCAAATGACCTTTATTAAAAAATACATACTACGCTTACCTTTTTTTATTATAAAAATGCACCTATACCATTGTCAGTAATACGATTTTCGTTAACTTATATTGTCGCCCTCATTTTTTTTGCAAAAACCAAGTCACTTTTGCTTTTAAGGGGGTTGTTTTTGAGAAAAACTTTGCAAAGGTGATGGTTAGTTTTTGCAAAAAAAAAAACTGACAGGCGTCAGTAGTATTTAATGAAAGTCGTTGTTTTCAGACATCAAATGAAAAGTATAGAAACGTTTCGTAAGAAAAAGCTGAGTGCAGCATGTATCTCTCAATAAAGGATGCTCTAAGGTGCGATAGTAGGGTTTTCCCTAGATTTTTTGTATAATTATTTAGTTTTTTTAATGGTGCAGCATGTAAAGAAAAATCGCGATCCTAGATGGGATGAGGAGTTTACGTTTATGCTAGATGAACCTCCGACCAATGAAAGAATGCACGTGGAAGTTCATAGTACCTCAAACAGGATTGGTCTGCTGCACCCCAAGGTAGGATTTACTTTGTTTCCTCAGATTTATATTTTATGAAATGAGTTACATAATTTGAAGTCTAGAAACTATCATGGTAGTGTCTATGAAAGCGATAGATTTATTTAGGGTTGATTGCACATAACTACTCTTATGAATTGCCCACAAACACATATACCCACTGTAAACATTCCACAAACACATAAACTTACAATGGTTTGTTTGGCATGCCTGTCTCAAGACTATGGTGCATATAAAGCAATAGTTGATGCCATTTGTGTGTTGGGATAATTGCAAAAAAGACAGTGAGGTGTACACTTTTTGCAAGTTGTATCCCTCTTCTTTAATGATTGCAAATAAGTGTCCTGAACTTGTCTTTTTGTTGTTCTTGGTGTAATTTTGTTTCAAAATGATAATTTTATCCTTGAAATTTTATATTTACAAAAAGATACAAAAAGTCTCAAAATTTTACCTCCTTTAATTTTGTTCTTATTTGGAGTCTTGGACGCACAAAGAGGATGAAATTCTAAGTTTTTTTTTCTTATCATTTTTTGGGGTAAAATCGTCATTTTGAGACAAATTTACACAAAATGAAACCAAAAGACAAAGTTAAAGACATTTTGTTGCCATCATCAAAAGAGGGCTATGACTTGCAAAAAGTGAATACTCAAGGTACTTTTTTGTAATTATCCTTTGTGTGTTCTAAGCTTTGTTGAGGCTTGAGAATTTTGTTATTGAATCAGGAATCTTTGGGTTATGTGGATATCAATCTCTCGGACGTTGTTAGCAACAAAAGGATCAACGAGAAGTACCATCTTATCGACTCTAAGAACGGGAAGATCCAAATTGAAATGCAGTGGAGAACCTCCTCGGCCTGATAGGGAAAATCAGTTCTGTTCTCTGTTATTCGATTGAATTGTTTCTTTGTACATGGCTGTAACTATGTCTATGTGATCTGAATTGTTCCTTTTTCCCTAATTCAAACAATTGTTTTGGCATTGTTTATGAGCAAGTAAAGCTATATTATGAGCATTTGAACAAAACATAAATGTGTATGATACTACTGAGATGTTTAAATTGGGATATTTTTTGTTTTTTGGTTTTGATATTTGATGTGATATATGACTTATTATTTGTTACAACAGGTATTAGGGATACTGATAAAAATTTATAGTGTATTCCACATTGTTCGTAGTAGGTTGTTATTGTGTATTTTTTTTATATGGTTGCACCATTTATAACAGAGTATAATCTGAGACTCCCACAAGCTGGACTTGGACTTGTAAACAAAATCTATTTTACATCATAGACACTGGGCAATGATAAACTACTAAGAAATAAAATTGAAAACACAGAAAAATAGTGTTCAAGGATCGAAGTTGCCTAGGGAACTTTGAGGAAAACTACATAAGTGACTGTTCGACTGCCTGCTGGTAGGCCTTATTCTCTGAAACATATAGGGATGCTCCGTCCGATGTCGAAAGGCTGGGGAAATCCGACTTGGAGTATCGTGGGACGATGCACCTTCTTACTGACCCACCTTCAGATCTCAAACTCATTGTCCTGATAGCTCCAATATCTTCTTCAGTCGTTGTCATTTGATGGCCCCACATAAAAGACGAGACGACAAGAAAAAACGAGACTTGTACCTGACGCTCACGGGAAAGACGGTGCTCAAACTAGCTCTAGATGGATGTCTTTAGTTCTTCTTAACTCTAGACGGGTGTTCTTAGCTCCCATCGTGGAAAAGAAGAACTTAATAACACTGGAGATTGGATAATTTTCCCATAAAGGGAGAGAGTTAGTAACACTTCGTTTTCATTCTTGGCGTAGTCTCTTTGATTTTGTTTTCTATTTATCTAGTTTCTAGATTAAATTGGCATAAAATAACATTACCAAAAAGATAAAAATGAAGTAAAACATAAGCTATACGAAAAAAAATGCCACACTTCAAAGGGCTGAATGACTGATGAATGAGTTTTACCATTTAGGATCAGATTAAAATAAAATAATAACTTAATATAATGGAAAATTTATCGGTAAATTAGTTATACTTAAAACTTAAAAGCCAGATTGCAAGAGCGCCAGATTGCGGCCACGTGGCGAGCTCAGCTCCGTTGAATGAGCTTGAGCGCACACGATCAGCACGCGTGCCGGTCTATCCATTTGCCATATCTTTCTCATGAGCTCCAACTATAAATACATTCAGTGACCTGTGATGCTTCACCAGTCAAAATCCAATTCCATTTTCGATTTTTTTTTTCGCTTCTTCTCGAGCAAGCTCAGCTCAGCTCCGGTAGGTTTCAATGGCGTTTCCGGTCGTGGACACCGAGTACGTCAAGGAGGTCGACAAGGCCCGCCGCGATCTCCGTGCGCTCATTGCCAGCCGAAACTGTGCTCCGATCATGCTCCGTTTGGCGTAATCTTCTATCTCCCTATTTTTCTGTTTGTTTCCTTGGAAAATACGATGAAATTAAACAACGGAGCGCGAAGTTGATTGGATTCGTATTTTGTTGCTTTGTTTGATTTGGTACATGAGCTTTTTGGATTCGCGATTTTGTTTTTGTTTCTGTATCTGAAAACTTCGAGTTGGTGAAGGTTTAATGGAAGCTTGTTTTTATTGTATCTTCTGTGTAGGAAGCTTGATTGTGTGTTGTGTTGTGTTGTGTGTTTGGGAGTGAAGGCGACGTGATGCGAAAACATGATGTGATTTTCTGGCTAGGAAGCTCGATTGTTTGTTGTTTTGTGTGTTTGTGTGTGAAGGTGACGTTGATGTGAAATCGAATAGGTGTTCGTGTTACTAGCTGCTCTGTCTATTACTATTTTATGTTTGTTTCCTAGGAAAATGTGATAACAAACGAAAAGCCTACTTGATTCAATTCTTATTCGGTTACTTCATTTGATCTAGTTCTTCAAATTTATTTGCATGGATTTGTCTTTGTAAAATACAACTGCGGATTGGTTAAAATTCAGTACGAGCATGCTTGTTATTGTTTGTGGCTATTTCTGTGTAAGAAGTTTAAGTGTTCGTTCTGTTGTTTTGTATGTTTGGGTTGAAGGTGGCCTGATGCAGTGTGAAGTCGAATACATGTGGTTGTCATGGACTCCCTTTCTCCTGTTTCATTCCTTGCATAATGATGTGGAATTGAACATCGAATGTGCCTTGGATCCAATTCATATTGTGTTGTTTAATTTGGCTTAGTTTATGTCTTTTGGTTGGATTTGTATTTGCTAGCATATTAATTCTTTGTTTCTGCATCTCAAAACTTGAGAAAAATCTTGCTCGTTATTGATTCATGGTTTCTCTTTGGAGGAAGTTTGATCGTATGTTATGTTTTTTATGTGCTTGGGGGTGAAGATGGCATGATGCAGGGACATATGATGTGAAGTCGAACACTGGTGGTGCTAATGGCTCCATCAGGATGGAAGAGGAGTTCTCTCATGGTTCAAATAATGGACTGAAGAAGGCTATTGATTTTTGTGGTAAGCTGCCTGATTTTCATATCCTGTCTTCCATATGGTTTCCTCTTTCTATTTCATCTTAAAGTAATTTCGTTTTCAGTTTTTTTTAGAATGTAAATGAAACATACAAAACATCTCATCTAAAGAGTGTGCAATTCAATTCTTCAGAAAAAGAGTTCATAAGCAAGGCTGTTCAGATGTTTTAGTTTATTATCATAATATCCCCATAACAATAATATGAAAGAAAATTTATGTATGAGCACCACAAAAATGTTAAATTATATATGATCGTTGTCTTCACACGATGTAGTCATCCGTGTAGGATGAACTGCAAGGGTACATGTCAACAGTATTCATGTCTAATCATATTCCTTTTAACGTTAAGCCTAAGCTTTTAACTAATTATCCCCATAAAATACAGTCCTACGTAAATTGCATAATCACTATCCACTGCCTTTACAAAGATAATTCAACTGTATTAAAATGTAATAATGATTTTAGTATTTCCTTTGATTAATTTGAATGGGCTGACTTGCATCATATATCAAGGTTATTGTGATCACTAGATTATCATATACTCCAAAGAAGTGTCATAATTTGGATTATTATGATGGTTAAAATTAATAATGTCTTTGCATAGGTTACCATTTTAATTAGGCATTTATGTGTATTGATCTTCATTTGTATATTACTACATTCTCTTTCTATCTATTCCATTCATATACTTGATACAGAATTGAAATCCGTTAAGCTTAAACTATTAATAAGCACAAGGACTAATTTGGTCCTGTAACTATTGGAGCTTTATTATAGTTCAATTAAAAAATTTCTGTTGCTAAGGGCTCTTTTCTCTTTTATTATGGCAGGGGAAGTGAAATCCAAATACACAAAGATAACATATGCTGATCTTTATCAGGTGAGTACAGAGTAGTTGAGCGCGTCATTGTGTTTGCTATTTAAGATACCTTAACTCTTTCCCATTTTATGAGTCAAGATTTTTTTCACATGCTGACGCAAAGGCTTCATTCTGTGCTTTCATTCTAACAGAACCATAGATTTATATGTCTTTGTAAAAATGAATAAAAACTATATAACCTTACGAGACACAAAATATCTATTTGAAGTTCTCAATTATCAAGACATGCGTGTTTTAAGCAGCAACATTTGTGTAATACCAATTTCTAACTGCTTTGACCGAGTCTTATCTAGAGCTTTTAGTTTTGTTTATCTTGAGAGAGTTAAACTGACTCAAAAGTCATACATTCATAATTGTAGCTTGCCGGCGTTGTTGCAGTCGAGGTTACTGGAGGCCCCATTGTTGAGTTCATTCCTGGTAGAAAGGTATCTTACTATAGCCCATACCCTGACAATGTAGCTTGTTAGCAAACAATTTCTACTCATAGTTCAATGTCTTTTTCCTTTTAGGATTCAAAAGCTTGTACCAAAGAAGGGCGACTTCCGGATGCTAAACAAGGTCCATTTAATACTTAAATTTGCTCTTTAACATTCATACATGGAGCACTGTTATGTTATGTCTGAAATATTTCGGTGATGGATGGATTCATATTCTCTCCATAGAGTTATGACTGTCTCTTGGAGTTTCTTTTACACACTAAATAAGGTGTATCAAAACCTTTTTGGGATCGAGACCTTAATTGTATAGAAGTAAGGGTACCAAACAATTTTTTATTCTTAAATGGGCTCCCTTATGTAGAAGAGAGTTACTAAATTCTTGACCCTCACCTTGAGAGAGGCCCAACAAGGGTTGAATAGAGAGGGAGAGGCCCAACAGAAGTTGGGAAGGGAAATAAGAAGTGGGGTATACTTGTTGGGACTTCAACCCTGGTCCCAAGACTCTTTGAATTTTAATAATGACTAGTCCTACCTAAGGGATTAATTTCTCTCATAGTTATAAGGGAAAATTGCGAAGAACAACCCTCATGTATGTGTTTTTGGCAACTTGTGACCCTGAAGGAAAAACTCTTGCAACTTGTTCCCCAGAACTTTCATATTTTTGCACCGTTTATCAGAGTTGAAAAACCGAAGAAGATACTTATTTACCCATCATTCCTTTGATTAGTTCAGGGTATCGAATGGTCAAAATATTACACTTGAGGGACATTTTTGCAAACATTCCTTTTTAATATAAGGGTATAAGTGGTGTTTTAAAAAACTTCGGAGGTCACGTGCATAACTCATGACCCATTTTGGATTAAATCTGTTACTTTTCACTAACGCTGCAATAAAATGAAACTTTGGGGATACAAGTTGCAAAACATGAGTAATTTTTTTTTCATTTTTCCCTAGTTATAATTGTGTTTTCATGCCTCATAGCCCTTGTTCCCGTTTGTCTATTGCCCTTAAAAGTTTAAGCTTGCATTGTCCATGCTCAATTATTACTGTAGGTGCACCACATCTAAGAGACATCTTCTATCGGATGGGTCTATCTGACAAGGACATAGTGGCCCTCTCAGGAGGGCACACTCTGGTAATAATATCGACGTCATTTACACTCACTTATTTACAAGTTTTCTTGGAAAGAGATTCTTATTTGTTAATGTTGCACCGGGTGTGACAGGGAAGGGCACATCCAGAGAGATCGGGTTTTGATGGCCCCTGGACTGTGGAACCTCTGAAGTTTGATAACTCATACTTCACGTAAAGCCTTAAACCGAGTTCTATTAAATTAAATCTGATTTTGTCAAGGTCCATTTTGTAGTAGTAATTCATTTGAAATAATTATCAATTGTAGAGAGCTGCTGAAAGGAGAGTCAGAGGGTCTTTTGAAGCTCCCAACAGACAAGGTCTTAGTGGAAGATCCCGCATTCCGCCCTTACGTTGAGCTGTATGCCAAGGTAATATATCTGGTACTGTTACTCAAATTTTGTTTTCGGAGCCCGTCCGAAGGATATTTACTTGTTGGATGCTGCATGACATAGTTATGGAATTTAGGATGACTCAAATGTTTTTCCCCTAGTTTCTAGGGGAAGTGTTACTTACACACCGTCGATGACCTTTTACAATCACCCTTAGTGAGACTGTGTTACTGATAACCCCTCACTTTTACCGTGTGTATTTGAGAAACGAAGGTTGCTGAAGGTGTGTGAATAAAATTACCCCTTGGTTTATTTAGGCATTAACCATAGCATAACTGAAATTCCCCGCTGCCTCTTGAGAGATACATAGTTGGCCAAACAATTTTGATTAACCTGCCAATGGACTCGAAATAAGTGAAGCTCAGATTCAGCCTTCAATTTTACATGTCACTGTATCCCCCATCTAATGATTCTAGTGTTACATAGATTTATCGGCAATAAAAGAAATTGGATTGACAAGCGGGTGAAGTCCCGAAATGGGCTCGACATGTAGAGATCAGAGAACGTAATTACACTCCCTCGACACCCTTTGATTTTTTAAAACCACCTATAGATGATGGCTTATCAGGAACACAGTGTCACCTTTCTCATAAATACAAAAAATAAACACGGATTCCGTTAATTTTCTATCAAAATCAAAGTTCGTTGAGGGTGTTAGTAACATTTTCCCTGATAAAAATTAACAGAACCCGTGGTTTTTTGTATTAGTGAGAAATGTGACATTGTATCCCTGATCACCTATTCAGTGCGTGTTTCAAAATCAAAGGCCATGAAGGGTCCGTTATTGAAGTTACCTCTACAGATTATTATAAATTTTCTTCAAACATGTCACTTATATTGGGTCGGCTTCGACAACCATCCAAAAACTTGAATAAGTCGTGGCCTTCAAGAATCGCCTGAGCCTGCAGCTTCCAATTGATGTAATTGGAAGAAGTTAGTTTGATTACATTCGTGAATAATATTTGTGAAGAGTTCGTTCGTGTCGATTAGAGACAGTAGTAGTAGGTTCAGTAGTCATAACTCATACGAAGTAGCAGAGAAAAGAAGATTGTGTTTTATGGAAGAACAAAGCCCGGAAGGTTAGGTTGGCGTAGCTAAGTGAAACAAGAAATGGATATAGGGGTAATAGATTTAACTCATTTAGGTGACAGTGGTTGCTAGATACAATAAATCCGCCCGGTTAATTCCCCCCATTTTTATCTGTCTTCCTTTTCCCAACCCCTCTGCTTTAACTTTGTGCTTTATTCAGGACGAAGAAGCATTCTTCAGAGACTATGCTGCATCACACAAGAAACTCTCGGAACTCGGGTTCACTCCACGTTCCAAGGCAATCGTGAAGGACAGCACCGCAATAGCACAAAGTGCTTTCGGTATTGCAGTCGCCGCTGCTGTGGTGATCCTGAGCTACGTGTATGAAGCCCGCAAGAAAACGAAGTGAAGCAGGTTCACTTGATCCCTATTGTTTACATGCAAATATGCAATCCTCTTTGATTTGGTCGTATTGGTTCGATGTTAAGTGCCTTTCTAAAACACTGTTGGCGGTACTAGAAAGAACGATTTCATAGGCTGTAAAGGGACATTAAGAACTCTGGTATATGTCGTTATGGCATAATCTTTTATAATCTTGCATGGGTTTGCCGTTTTGCTTGGTAACGAAGTACCCTACCGTCCCTATGTATAAGTAGGATGTTGCTTTCAGAGTTCAGACGGGTTAAAGTGTGTCGTTTTGGGGGTTAAAGATCTTCAAGAGTTCGTCGGTCTAGAAGCTTGAATGTTAACTTTTGTGTCAGATAGGAGAAACTGTTATATTTGAGCTCTGGTGGATCAGAGTGAGTCTTACTTATAAGAGGATTTATCATGTTTTAATTGTAGGTCACTTGTTTTGGGACATGTCTGAGAAGGAAGTTAGATGAAGAATTAGGATGTGTGAGGAGGGAGAGCTTAGGTTAGGGTGGAATTGGCAAAATAGCTTTCTTCTGATTGTACCATACCATCTAACATTGGCTTTTATCTTTTTTTTTTTTTGAAGTTACGATATGACCTCTAATGAAATCCATATCAGGTTGGGTTTGTCTCCGATCCGACCTAATTAAGGCCCAAATTTTGTGCAAAGCCTAGCCCGGTTTGGATCTCATGAAGGGTTAAATCGAATTTTCATTAAAAGGATGTTATTTTCTAAAGATTTATCGAAGTGACGGATAGTCAACAAAAAGTTTTTGTCAATAAAGCTATTTTGCAAATTACCACTTAGGTTTTATTGCGCACTCGGGTTTACCTGGTCGGATAAGATGAGTTCATATGAAAAAAATAATACTTTGTGGATTTGTCGGAGGATCGGGTTTGTCTGCATGTTTCATATGCAATTATAATAGCGAGGAACAAATAAGTCGAGAGCAAGGTTAGAGTTTGTTGAGGATTTTCTGAGACAGGATATAGAGGTAGATAAAGGATTTGTTGTGAGCTCGTGGTGGGTTCTGAGAGTTTCTTGTTGTGAGCTCGGGGATATCGTTGTTGAAATCTGTCTTTTGTCCGAATATTGTATGCGGAAGAATGTTGCATGGGTATCCGATCTAATGATTTTTTTTGGTATGCCTAGGTTTTTTTTTTTGATTAGTAATTTTTTTTTTATAAAATCCACCAGCTTCAAAGTGAGGCTAGTGGACAAGGGCAAGCCCTCATAGAACATTACAAACAAAGAGAGCTGGCCACAAAAGCACAGCCTCAAACAATCCCACCAAAGGGAAACAAACTAACAAAGGTCTCAGTACCTAAATAAAAAACTATCAGCAAACCAGAGTTTTTAAACTACAACCACATGGGCCATGCCCAACCAACAACAAACTAAAGCCCAACACGGGGCAAACAAACCGGGCTCCAAGGCCCAACCCGGGCAACCAAGTCCAAAACTAAAGCTAAACCTAAAACAACCAAACACCAGACCTCGAGCCCCGCGCTGACCAAAACCCCGAAGCTGTTCCGAACCTTCCTCTAACGCCGATCACCGAAACAGGTCCGACCACCTCCGGTCGGACCGAAGAACCACCAACGATGGTGAGAAGCGGAGAAGACGCCCAAATCAGCCTCGAAAAACCCCTCCACAGCACAACAAAGCCACTCCCACCTCCAACACCTCCAAACCACATCTCACCAGCCCCAAATACTCTGTAACAGGACACAATCTCCCTCCACACAATACACCACCCAATAGCCCTGCCCCCAATTGAAAGTGAGGGCCAGGCCCTCTCACCCTCACCTTGCAAAACCAAACCAAAACCCCCAAACTCCTACCCACAATCTTCAACGCGCCGTTAGGCAAAACCCAACAATGGCCAACATCAATTGTTGGTCTCGTCCATAAACAAGGACGAGGGAAGGAAGATTGAGATACGAGAAGAGAGAAATGATTTCGTTCTTAAAAAGCATGGGGAAGAGGAGGTTCCAGATCTTGTCGGTGGCCTACACCAAACCGACGACCCGAGGGGAGAGGCCAAGTTCAGTGAACAAGACTAACCAGATCTGAAACGGGAGGAGTAAAATGAAGACAGGAAGATGTTACAGAAACTTACCTAGGGCCAAAGACAAAGGAGAAGAGATGAAGACGTTCCAGCAACAACAGATCTGACTCTCCGAAGAGTTTACCCCCACCCACAGCACCGATGCTTCCAAAACCACAGCCACACACGGCCAAACCCCTCGCCGCTCCGACGAGACCCGGACAGATCCGAGAACAGAAGTAGAAGAAGTCGGTGAAACAGGGGCCCGGAGAAAAAACCTCAAGGAATCGAGGCCTGAGAAGACTAGAGCCACCACGAGGAGAGTCCCAAAGGTCAACATCCACACCAGGTGTAGAAAGAAGTCCCACTCAGATCTGGTTCTTTCCCGCCGAAGTTAGAGCACCACCGCTATGTCGGAGAAGGGAGGTTACAACGGCAGGAGAACTAAGCAAGGTGAAGGAGGAGGAGAAGAAGAAGAGCCACCGGTGACTCTCATGGGAGAACCCATGAGTGTCACCGGCGGCAGAGGCGAGAACGGGAGAGGGGCTCTAGGGTTAGAAAGAAAAGAAAATTCTAGAGAGAAGAGGGAGCCTCTCTCTCTAGAACGAGCATCTCCGATGCTAGTTTATTGGTGTTGGCTGATGGAATAAAAGTAAGAGAGAAAAAAAAAGTAAATACTCACGAACAGTTGGCAACGCACTCGCTGGCGGTAAGTTTGGCATCGGTGTGAACCGTCGACGATTCGTAAATTTTGTAGAAAATGGCACGAATAACTTCTGATTAGGAATTTTTAATATTTTTTGTTCGAACAACCAGCTGAATAGTCAACCAACAAATTAGCGTTAGAGATGTTCTTAGACGCTTGTAACATAACACAAAGGTTTTGTGTGATGTCATAAAACAGATATTGCTGTTTTATTGCTAATAAAAAGGGAAAGGACTATCCAAGGCCCAAGCAGTGATTTTGTCTTTCTGGTATGTATAGGGAGTAGCCCCACCATGGAACCCGTGAGCAACATCATTATAATTGTAGGTAAGGTTTTAGGATTAGTTCATGAGTTCCAACACCTAAGCACATGAATGCAGCTATAAAGAAGCCGTGCTTGCTGTCTCTCAACCCATTCTGAGATTTTGATTATTACCTTCATGTGCTTGTAAGCTTGTGCAAATCAACATCAATTACGGCATGGTTAGGTGCTAATCACAACCTAACCGATCTTTCCAATGATTAATATTGCTTTTGTTGTGACTTGTTGTGTGTGATGTGTTGTGTTGTGTACCTGCTCGATCTGGGTTCTCTTTATGATTATTGTAAACTTGGTTAACAAGGCTTGTGTGGTTAAGCTTTGGGTGGGTTTTGTAAAAAGGAAAAAATGAAAGTACTTTTTTGGAAATAAAATCATAAATTTCATGAGAAGCCTTTAACATCGAAGTGAGGCTAGAGTCAAAAAGGGTAGAAATGAAAGAAGTAGGTGAAAATGAAAACATAATAAGATAATGGGAAAAATTGCAAAAAAAAAAGACCTTCACAAGCTCAATTTGTGTCTTTTTTTGTTTAAAATGGGTCGTGTGCCCATACACATGCCAACTAGAATTTTAAAAATGTTTTTTTTTTACACTAAAAAAATGTCTCTCAAATATGATATTTTAACAACTTATAATTTAAGATAAATATGTTTTTTCTCTAATATAAGACTAAATATGTCTTATTGTTTATTTTTAAACCGTGTAATAGATGGTGTAAATTAAGAAAACATAAGGTTATAAAATGTTATGACTTTTTGTTTAGGAACACAAACTATAAAAATTTAATACCTAAAGATTATTTTTTACAATTATCCCAAAGAGAAAAAAGATAGTACTTTTTTTGGTAATAAATTCATAAAAATCACGAGAAGCTTTCAACATCGAAGTGTGGCTAGAGTCAAAAGGGGTTAAAAAAAGTAGGTGAAAACATAAAAAGATAATTACAGAAGTGGACCTCTCTCCCTCTCTCGTACAAACACTACGACATGGGAAATATTCAAGTGCGGTTGTGGAAGATAGTTGGAGGAGATAATAACAAAAGGGTAAAACAAATCCTCCATATCCGGACCCTACCCGTTGTTGCCTAAACTTGCGTCACAAGGTTAGGGATGGAGAATATTATAAGGCAAAGGAGTGGAAGGTGAGCCAAAACCCACACACAACCACACAACCACAACCACATCCACACTCATATCCTTTCCTATTCTCCCCTTTTTCTTTCATCACCTTGCTTTTCAACCCACCCTCCTACCCCTTCTAGAAGCCCCTCCCTCTATATTAGATTAAAGATCCACAACCACCATCATTATCTACACAAATATAGCCGAATCCGTACAATTTTATTGTTATATACAAAATATAACATGTACAAAGAATATGTGGAAGAGGCCGGTAGTTTTAGCGCATCTGGAGTCGGATTCGACAAGATCGATTAGGTCGGATCTAAGGTCGATCTGATATTGTCTCCTAGTGAAGGCCCGATTTAGCAAGTCGATTCTAACCAAACCCACAAGTGACCGAAAAAAAAAGGTCGAAGGGAGAGTTTAGAAAAGAGAGGAGAGAGACAGAGAGTGGGAGGGTCGGGAATGCGTGTCATCAAAATTGTCGACATTAGTAGGGATAAGAAACGTCACATTTTCCCTTTTCTTGCCATTCGACGCTTCTGTCGACTTCTACTGCAGATGCTCGTAGTAATAGTGTAATTGATTGGAGTTGCGATAAAATAAGCCAGCTCGTACAAAAAGGCACCGATCAACTTTTTCCGTCTCGGTCTTCGTTTTCAGTCTATTCACCCAATTGACCTTGCGCCTAACAAGCATCGACGCAGTCTCTTGAACGATTCCGGGTCGAAAGAGACTAACTCTACATAATCTAATTTCAATCTTTAACACGTATAAGCTGAGATTCACTATAATAGTTTAGTTAGACTACATAAATACCAAATAGTGAAAAGTTTGGATCATAAAGAGAGAATATTTGAACGTGATAGATTATAAACTAGTGATTAAAAAACTTAAAATTTTACATTCTATAAAAATCAATTTTTATTCATAGGATGTAGTCATTAGCTTATACATTACTCATCCTTATTTTTATTAAGAGTTACCATATTTTAAGAAAGTATTTGCACATTTTCCTTTCCCAAGAGCTCAGCCCAACAAACTCATTACTTACTAATACTCTTACGCGAAACCAACCTTGCTCGGAATTATTTATAGCTGCACCCAACATCTCCTCGTTCATAAAGCAAGTTTGAGCTTCACGGCATACCCAATATTAAATTAAAGTGATATATAAAACACAATAAAAACTATATGCTAATAGTGAGTGGGTGTCGCTGTTTCCGACAAATAATTAATTTAAGGAATATGTATTTATATATTGTAAAGTATTTAATTAAAGATTAGGTTGAACATGTATTCTGGTAGATGTCTTTTAGTGAGTTGGGGAAGATCTTGAAAGCTAACTAAAATAATTAATCAAAAAGTAGAGAGAGACATCAAATTAAAAAGAAGGCAGAGATCACACCCTCTACTCTTTTGTTATGCTTTTCACCTACCTGAAGGTTACCTATAAAGTAATGCTACCTCCCCCTAACTAATTTTATTATTGTTACATCTTTAAATACATATTTTATTACTACCCATTTATCATAAATACATTTAACATTTTGCTGTCTTATTAGTTGGAATGAAGTCTATAATTATCATTTTGATCAAGAAGAATACTGATTTTTGAGAAAAACAATGTGGTTTGTCAAGGAGAATAGGCCAAAAGGTTGATACAACACATATTTGAAAATTCATCGATAACACGATTAGAATAGATCGAGTTTAGATTATAACAGCTCTACATCTTAGTATTAAAATACTTTACGAATCCACAATTCCACCCATTTATACATGTCAACTTTTTTCCTCCCCATCCCAGCATTGTTGCTTGTTAGACAAAATCAGGCACAAAGTTTTCACTAGAAAGAAGAAAATAATAAAAAACTATATATAAAAATATAATATTATAAACAAATGAAGACAATAGTTTTCTTCATATAAATTTTCTATTTTCTTATATATTTTTTTTCAAACTCTTCAATCTTCACAAGAGGGATATTTTCGTCGTTAAAATTTAAATTATTATAAATCAAAACAAAAAAAATCAACAAAAGGAATTGATAGAATCCAAAATATGAAATAATGAATCAGCAATAATTAAGATTACATAATAGTGAAGTGTAATTTTTCTTCATATTTAAGATAAATGATTAAATATAGATAAATAAATAAAAGAAAAGGAAAGCAAAGGCTAGGCGCCACTACCACCAGCTACTTACTCTCCAACCCCTCCCACCAACTCACATCTAGAAGCAATTCATCTAGTATTCATTTTTGTTGGGTGTTTTGGTTGAGAGTCAAAAGCCTATATATACACACATCTACGAACCCAACCCCCCAAAAAGGCCCGGCCGTTTCCGACCACCCTCCACCAAAACCCTCAGCTCCGCCACCGCATCGCCGCCGCCACAGCCACCAACTCCAAGTTCTACACTCTATCCACTTCTCTTCCGAACAAACCATTTTTGATTAAGAAAATACATATAAATAAATGGGAAGGTCACCTTGTTGTGAGAAAGCTCACACAAACAAAGGAGCGTGGACCAAAGAAGAAGACGATCGGCTCATAGATTACATCAGAGCTCACGGCGAGGGCTGCTGGCGGTCGCTCCCGAAAGCCGCCGGACTCCTCCGCTGCGGCAAGAGCTGCCGCCTCCGGTGGATCAACTACCTCCGCCCCGACCTCAAACGCGGCAATTTCACCGACCAAGAGGACGAGCTCATCATCAAGCTCCACAGCCTCCTCGGCAACAAGTATGTAGTCAAAGCAATTATAAACTTCTATTTCGCATAACCATATCATATTAATTTTTTTAACTATAATACTTTAAACACTTGTAAATTAAAGTCACAAATCTACCAATATTTCACATGAACAAAAAGAATATCTTGTTTTTTTCTTTTTCTTTCAACCCTCAATTATATATATATATATATAGGAGAAATTATCTTAGCATATTTTAATAATATTATCAATTCATTACCATGTATTTGAAATAGTATTATTTTTCCGTATTTAACTTTTTTATATTTTTATTATATGAGTTTTAATGATGAAAATAACCCTCGTATACAATAAAATCATGAAACCGGCATGGAAAAATCTATAAAATAGAAAATTTAAATTGAAAAGGCTTTTATGTTCATTTTTATTTTGTATACAAAATAATGTTTTGTTACTTGTTGAAATATAAGTCCCACATAGAAAGTGTATGGACAAATTGAACACTTGATAAGCATATTAGTGCATCCACCAAAAAGTTCGAGTTTTTGGGTTGGATAGGGCTTTAAAATGGTATCAGAACTGATTTGACCCATGAGCCGTTTGTGACCTCCACCCCGTGGTCTCCGGTTCATATGCAGATGTCCAATACTGCTATACTCAAAAGTTCGAGTTTTTGGGTCGGGTGAGGGTAATAAATTGTTAATAATCCTAACTACATGGAGTTACAATATATTTATCTTTTATATGTAGGGATGAAGTTAACTATTAAGCAGGATGATGTCAAGATTAGTAGACTTAACGTGACGCAAAAATGCAAACCTAATAAATTTACATTCCATTACTTGTTGTAGGTGGTCTTTGATAGCCGCGAGATTACCCGGAAGGACCGACAATGAGATAAAAAATTATTGGAACACCCACATAAGAAGGAAGCTACTGAACCGGGGAATCGACCCGGCGACTCACCGGCTGCTCAACGAGCCGGCGGTGGCTTCCTCCGGTGACGACGTCACGGCCATGACCATATCTTTCTCCGGTGGTGAAGTTACAACTACAGCACTGCCGGCAAGTATGAAAAACGACGCCGTTCGGGAGCGGTGCCCGGACCTAAACTTGGAGCTGAGAATAAGTCCTCCTTGTCACGTGCAAGATATTAAGCATAATCATCAAGCCGGTGGTGGTGACCATGGTCATGAGCCGTTGATGAGCGGCACAGCTGGTTATGACTTCTTAGGCTTGAAAACTGGTGTTTTGGATTATAGAAGCTTGGAGATGAAATGAAAAAAAAAAACTAATTATTATTGATTTTATTATAATATATGATATACAGACTGTTATGGTTACTATTTGACTATTTTCACTTTTAGCTAGGGTTTGATTAGTGATATTACTGATATTTGTCTGAGCGAAAGGTATATATATCATTAATAAAAAAGAATCGGTATAAAAATCAAGGAATCATAGTTCCATGTTTAACAAATCCTGAAACAATTGATCGAAAACTTTGCTTCTAAGCAAAATACTAAAAAGCTGCAAATCATAATCAAACCGAAGAGAATCACTTAAGATGGAACATATTTGATTATTTTTACTTTTAGATAGGATTTAATTAGTGGTATTATTGACATAAGGATGAGTTCATGTGTTGAATACAAAATTTATTAAGACATACAATCTTATTTTAACGTATAACACTATAACTTATATTGTCGAATTATTGAAATTTGTGTAAAATTTAATTTGGATTATCCATTAGTCTTATCCAATGATTTAAGTTAGTTTCTTGTTTTATATTCTTATTAGTGGTATGGCAATTCCTTCAAACCCTCTAATATAATACTTGTTCACATGTAACATATGTCTTAATTAGTGCTAGAGAACAAAAATAGAGGGTTAAAATTCCTTAACCCTTCTACAAAAAGTGGGCATATGTCATCTTAATGATTTTTTTTTTCCATTGGTCAAAGTTCAAAGAACCGAGTATAAATATTCAAGGTTTATTTGATTATAACTATTCAGACTCGAAATTAATTATTAGCATGTCGGAGTGGATGTTTTGTCTTTGTTGAGTTTGTGGTTTCCATTAAAGGGTTGGTATTTAAGTGGGAGGAGGAAATGGATAAGAGGTGGTTGGTGACCTATCTAATATATATCCTCTTCACATGTTGTTTTATTAAATATAACGAAAAACTTTTTTCTTTTTTGAAATGAGAACATATAAAATTTTATTAATCATAAACATAACTTGGATCCTTGATCCTGTGTTCCAATATATATCCGAAATCCCAGTAGAGATTCTAGCGCATTTTGATCTGTATTGGTGATCGCTTTTTGTATAAGTATAACTGACCATAAAAACCATAATAAAACGGAAAAATGAACATGTATCTTTCGTACAAAATACAAACTATCGATCTAGCTTTTTGGATCGTGAAATCAATGGCTCAAATTTAAACAATTAATGCATATTTGTGCAATTAATTTTATAATCAATCACACTCCCTCCTGAATTTCGATGATCACCTGATATTTTAAATCAATAATCTGAATTAGTTTATATTTCGTATCTGAATTTCAGTTTATACCCGAAATTTTTCTATATTGGATAGATTGAAAAGAAACTAATAAAAAGCGTGAAGAAACTAACAAACTATCCCTAGTACAGTCCTCCCAACCTAACATTAATTATCTAAACTAAACCACCCATCTAGCTTTGCTTTAATTCTCTCTCTTAAACTTAACCAACTTGTGGCCAAAACTACGTGACTTTACTAAGATTAACTCCCATACCGTGTTGAAGTTAGGTTTCACTAAAAAAAATGATAAATAAACACGTGTTAACCTCTTTTTTTTTAATGAAATGTTCCTTATAAGGTAACTTATATGAGAGGTGAAGAACTTGTCTTCAAGTTTAGGTAAGTTATATAAGTATTGTCTAATTAACAAATACATCAATGTAATTAAGAACACATGTTTCGAACACTACAAGAGCTAGTTAGGGATGAATCCACTAATGATGTATGATCTTTCCTATGTAAACACCAACAAATGGAGCATTTCAGGGAAAGATGTAGTACTATTCATGCACATGGGATTTAATGAAACATTTGAATGTATCATTTGATAATTTTGATTGGCCAACTTACTTGGGTAGGATCAAAAAGATTTTTATTGAAATTAGTTATTGGAGTTGGTAAATAAATTTAAAAAGGCTCTGAATGGGTTGAGATTCAGATATTAAATAATACTATAAAGAACCCCAAAACAATAATTCTCCTCCTTTTCACTAAAAAACTGTATAGTTTCCAGGATTTCTTAGGAAAACAACATGTTGCCACGACATTACTATTTCCTAACCGGAAAAAGGTATCTCTCTCACCTCTCTTTATATCGGATTTTCCTTCCCCACCTCACCCCTTTTCCTTCCTCCTTTAGATCCATTTTCAGGATCAGACTCGAATCCTTATAGAAACACTATTCATTTATGTTGTTGTTCAATTGGCGATAAAGGTCCTCTAGAATAGAATGATCGCGTGTCGCTCACCAAGGAACACGAGGACGATGAAGGAATCATCATGGTCCTTATAGGGGCAGTCCCGACCATGGATGACACCCGCTTTTTCCTTGTTGGGCAATTCTCTCTGAGAAGCGCTTCATTCTAAGGGCCCTCTATAGGATTATGGAGGCGACCTGGGACATCTGGGGCGTGGTGGTGCATCCCCTCACCGGCAGGATCTTCATATTTTTCTTCCCTTTCTAAGAGACAATGAAGGCGATCTACGACCTAAAACCGTTGACTTTCTATGGCCCAACCCTTCTCCTTAGCCCCCTGCCTCCTTGCATGCATCCGTAAGCATTGGTGTTTCGGCCTCTAAGGATCTCGGTATGTGCGTTCATATCCTGGTGGAAGCCCGAACGTCCCAGATTCTGACCATCATCAGGATGTCATGAGAGTAGAGGTTCTAGTAGGGACCAGCCCCGTCGTTGGGGATAGGAGAAGTTTTGTGGTTTGGGAAGAAATTGACGTTACTGGTATGGGAATGGTGAGGCCCGATGCCTCTCCAAAAGTCACCTGGATTTATTTCTTTCCTAACACGGGCTAGGATTCCGTTCGGCCACCCCTTTTACCAAGCTCTTATGCTTTTCCACCACTTCCAACGTCCATGCCACCTTCTCGGGTGCCCCTATCGTCATCATATCACCCCGCCACCATTAGTATCAGCTCCTTCCCCACCTGAAGACTGGGTTTTATGGGTCACTAGCAACCCTTGTTAAGGAAGAAGAGGAATGAGGCTTTATTAGAACTACCTTCCCATCTCTCGCCCCACCCCGATTGAAGAACGTTAAGGACCTTTCACGGGAGAAGGAAAAATATGATCATGCGGTAAAAGCCCAGCTGAAGAAGCGGGATTTCGGCTTTCTAAACGTCACCCTAGATCTAGTGGGGAAATCAAGAGAGTAAGGCTCGGAATCACATGCGAGGTCTGCCAAGAAACCTCACAAAGACCCATGATTCTCGATTTGTGGGGTCAGATGGGGGGAGGGAAGCCCACTAAACCTTATTATGGGTTGGGTTTTTCAGCTCGTCTTCCTTGGACAAGGGCCGCCTGTAATGCCTTAGCAGCTTAAGACACCCACCCACTAGGTTCTATCTCCTTGCTTCTGCTTAACTACACCTGAAAATTTTGTTTCTCTAATGCATCCTATGTCGTCTAATTTGACTTTGTTATTTGGCTTAAAGCACTGATACACCTGCCTTTGGTGAAAATCTCGGACTATATTCTCATCCTTAAAGAACTGTCTTATATTTATTGCAATTGACTCCCTCTATCAATAAAGTTATCGAACATTATCAAAAAAAAAATACATTATAAATATTAATAATTTACTAAAAATATAATTAGATATAGATTAAATTTGTAGTTAATTTGATCATTCAATATAATACTAGAGTTTGATTATGATCTAAATCGGTCTTAATTTTTGCTTCTTTGTTTTTGTTGCTTCTCTCTACTAATAGTTTGATTTGATATGATATAATTATAAACCTTTCATGTATACGAGTTTAAATCTTACCGTATCTTTAGATATACTCATTTCATCGGTCTTTCTCACTAGACTATTTCACTGAAATAGATCTCATCCAAACTCTTAAAAAATCTACGGAGCGAGCCGAATATCAATATATTTACTTTCCAAAAAAAATAAGAACGTGTTGAATATAAAATAATAATAATATTTTTTAACTAAAAGTTTGAGTGTAGATTAGTTGATCCTCTAATCAAACTAAATATGAATTAATAAATATACACCGCTTAGTATACTAAAAATACAAATATGTTTCACTCACGTGTGATTAGATCAAAATAATCATCCATGATGATAATTAAGAATTATTTTTATCCTCTCGAAACCCTACAGATTCCAAGAAGAGTTGAATAACTAAGTTTAGGACCAATTTGACCAGGAATGTGTTTTTTTGGTCAAGATATAGAGTGGTTAGACCCACCCATATCCAAATGGCAAACATAATCCATGATTCATGGTGTATTTTGATGTTTTGTTTGGCTCTTTCATCACTGGGGTTTTGGAGCTTCCACAAATCTTAATTTAATACAAACTATAAATTTCTCTGGATATTAAATCAAATAGATTTAATGATCTGTATTCTTAAAGGTTTTTAATAATAAAAATAAATTTAATTTTTTTATATTTACAATTTATATTGTTTATGATTTTTTTAAAATTTAAACCATTTATTTTGTTTCATTGAATGTTTTCAAAGTGTTTGTAATTTGTATTAAAAATGAGGATTAGTAATGGATAGTTTGTATTATATATGACATACAATCAACTATACCTACTTAGACAAAGTATAACAAAAGAAAAATCATTAACGACACATTTGTTTTTATTATTAAGATCTTAAAAAATCCAAGTCATTAAATCCACTTAGTCCAATAATCCATAGAAAGTTATAATTCAAAATTTAAAAACAATTTACAATACATTATGTATTAATATAGTATCCATATATATGGTACCAATTCAATATGTCAACATTATTCTAACTTCACTCTAATTAAGAGATGCAATTATTTAAAATAAAATAATACTAAAAATCCCTCCTAGAAGAAAGGGGAAGGGCAAAGCCAAGGAAGAGATGGCCATGAGCAAGAGGACATAACTTTGACAATACGGATGGTAGAGCCACAGCCACCTTGAAACACGATATCATTTCTTAACATCTGACCCTATGTTTTGACTAGTAATTAGTTAATATATTATATAGATTGAAAGCCATTTTCTTTGGGAATGAAAATTAACATTTAAAAAAAATGAAAACTAAGATAGAAGTGAATTGAGGTATTCAAAAAAAATTCGATACTTTCGTCACCTTCTTTAAAAGTTGAACTTGGTTATATTTTTTTTTACTAAGAAGATGTAATAGAGTTCAACCGACAATATAAGTAAATCAGGGAAATCCTTGACCACAATAAAAGAGTTATTACATTTACATGGTATCGAGCTCTTAAGGTCTGTCTACGCATAACTCTGTAATAAAAGAACTGATACATGCGGTTTGCTGGGAAGTTATAAAGAATTTGATTATTAAATTATTTTGAAAAGAAAAATAAAGTGCATAAATAAAATAGAAAATGTGGGTTTCCAAGTGGGAACTACGAACCCAAAACCAGACAACAAGAACTCTGTAAAAAATAACACAAAAAGAAAATCACCCGACCCTCAAAATTCTAGCAACCCGAAACTAGATTAGTGAACGTTCTAACAGGAGACCGTAAGAGTAACCCCTCAGACTAGTGACCAAATTTTATTTTAAAAATAACTTTATGAGTATTTATTTGTGTATAATTTTATGAAAGGGTATTTGTTTTTCAAATGTATATGTGGAGACACTAGAAGATTCCCACCCTTGGAATGTTTTTCCTTCCTATTCTTTTACACACACAAAAAAAAACTATTAGACAAGACTTTAATAATGATAATAATTTATTAATATAGCTTCTCTATTACCATCAATCAATAGGTAATTATTGAACTACTTTATTATAGTTAAACAGTTCAAGCTCTCTCATCAACATCACATGCATGAATGGACCATGATGGTCTTGGTGGGGGATATACATAATATTAATTTCCTTCTAGATCCTAACATTAGCTACATCTAATAATAAACATAAGAAAAAACAAAAATTAAAATCCATTATTGAATTATTGCTTTCATCTGAGTAGGTGGGAAGTATGAGTCTCTATCAAACCCTTATCCTTTTAGCCATTGTTATATCATATACATATAAATGGAGTAGTTGTGCATCAAAGTATCAAAGAATCAACAATGTCTATGTTTTGATCACTATTACTCTATCGTTAATTGAATTTCATACTACATAATAATATAATATTATTTTTTATATGAAACAGGCAAAAACCAATGACGAAAAGAACCATGAATTAACAATGAGGAAAACTTTGGAAAGGTATATGGATGAGGGAGTATCACCAAAATCGACTGGAGCGATGGAGGGGACGGGTCTGAGATAAGGGTGAGAGCTTTATCCAGACCATCATACAAATCCGTAATAGAAGGCTTGTCTAACTCTCCGGTTTCCGATACCATATCAATCCACATGTTTGACTAGCTTCCGGAAGGCCCTAGGGAACCCCAACATCAATCGGATCGGTAGACCGAGGGGTAAAATAGGGATGCCAATGGGTAGGGTATGGGTTGGCCATTGTTATATCATATACATAGGTCTGTAGGCCCCCATCAGTGAGTCTATGGGCCCACACCCATGACTGCAACCCACACATCTCACACGGGCCTTAACAACGGGCCACCGGGTCCAAACCTTCATGGGCTTGGACCCATTATAAAAAAACTTGGCTAGCCCAAAAGACCAGGTCAATTTGACTCCCCAAGAATAGCATGGCCCGTTGCAAACCATTACCTACTTTTAGCAAACCGTAACACTATAAAAACCTTCCAAATCATACTTTTTATTCAAGCGAACTAGATTTGCTCAACAACAGAAAAAAAAACCCCCAAAAAAATAAATAAATAAGAGAGAGAAATTAGGAAAATGGCATCAAAGGTTATCAACGTCGTGCTCTTCTCCGTTGTTCTTTTCTTGATCCTCGAATCGAACACTATGGTCATGGCTCATGGTTCCCACGGAGATGCCAAAGAAGCTGACGGAGGTGCAGCTGCCAAAAACGCTACAAACGCTACAACGGCGGGACAAGTTGTGGGAGCAACCGATTCGTAAGTACCATGACTGTTTATTAAGATTCGTCGTATAATAATTAAATTGAGGGATGATCGTAAAATTTGCAATGAATTATGCATGTTTTGTAAATGATATTTGTGAACTATATATTTTTTTTGAAAATATAATCGATAAATTATTTTTCGCCAACAAGTCCACCAATGAGGTTAATATTTTTACAAAAAAATCGAAAATAATCATACAAAAGTACATATACACTATAATGTAAAGGGAAAAAAATGTCATTTTTAAAAATTGAAATCATATGATTGTCAGATGATTAATTTTTGCTAAAAATAATTGATTTATAAACGAAAATTAATTCACGATAATATTTGTAAAAAAAATCACAACAAATTTTTGAAAAACATACATAATTCACTGCAATTTTTTTTACATTTATAACTTAAACTAATCTCCTTCTTGTCTTATTAAATCAATATTTTTAAATATTTAATACATCAAAAATAAGATTGAGAGTCAAATGGGTCCAAAGACTCGGGAATAGATTAACAAACTTTTGAAATGAACTGAAGGATTATTTGTCTTCATTAACGATTTGTTAGATGATCAAGTCTTTACATGAACTACTTATTTTATAAAATTATTAATTTTGTGAAATAATTGGATTGTTTGGTTGCAGTTCATACAAGGACCAAAGCGGAGTAATGGGAGCTGGACTAGGAGCAGGAGCACCCGCAAAATAAATAATATAAGTGCCGAGAAGATGAAGTCGCAAGATGGACTTTCTTAATATTTTCATCAAATGTTTTGATTTTATCAGCCTTTTTCTTCTCAAATTTTGATGCTCTTTTCTTTTTATATTTCCTCTCTTTGAGACTCTCGATTGTATTTGATTTTTGATACTTCGGTAATAATAAAATAAATAAATAAATGATATACACGTGTTTCTCTCATTTCAATTTAAATTCAATCCCACTTTCAAACAAAAAAAAACTGAAATTTAATCCCACCTTCCGATAGTCATTTAAAATGACTATAAATGCTCAAATGACAGAGTTACTCTGATCCAAACTGTGAGCTAGGCCACGGTCAACCCATTTTCGGATTGACGTCTAAGCGGACCGTATACCTTACCGGATTTTCATCGTGCGTCGTCTTCTCTTGAATGATATAAACTTGAGAGTACTGGCCTCCGAGATGGTAGGAGAGTATCGGACCAGATCTTGGTAGAACCACTGCCACCTTACGTCCAATGGGGCGGTGTTGCTGACCGATCTCCCACTGGACCACGAGGTCCTCATTGATCGAGGTGAGGGTGTGTTACGCTCCTCGCCGGTTGAATTGGCAATCCCTTTGACCTTATAGAGTCGTTTATCCATCCTACGCCACACGAGAGACAGTTGTGGATCGATACACTAGACGACCCTCTCGTCCTCCTCTATCTCTGCCGCCTTGCCCGCCGTCCCCGACCAGGAAATACTTCGGTCGAGTACTCCGATTGTCACCAACCTTTTTATCGTCTTCACGACCTAGACTAGATCGAACTCGCGGAGGAGAGTACACCCATGCCGTACACCGGCGTGTCGAGACAAATATACACGCCTCCTACGTCGTCAGGATCGCTAGCCCCCTGGTGAAGGCTGGCCAAAGAAGAACGCACCTCTCCTCGGAGATATCGTCCCCTCGTCAATCGTCCCTTCCCCGCCGTGATCATGACCCACCGCCATGATCGGGATCTAGAAACCGAAATAAAAAAAAGAAACGACGACAACGTGTGATTACCTTAATTATTGGGCGACAAGGACCTACTAGCCCCTCTTTTTAGATTTTTTTTATAGATAATGTGGTTTAAGCCCGGATTCGTGAAAAATCAAGCTTTAATATTATATTAGAGGCCGAGTTCAATTAAAAACTTATTTTAATAATTAAAAATTAAATTATAATTATATTCTAACACAAAATAAGATACGTTATTTTCATAGTTACATATTTATCACGTATATATGTTTTTAGAACTTGGTAGTCATATACTTCACATCACCAAAAGTTGCTTTGTTCCAAAATTTGATTGGAGAAAGACTCCGGAGACATATCTAGTCATATAGTACTATAATCAACTATATATAGTAATCAACTTTACGTCTCAAAATATGAGTGAAGGGAGATTTTCGGAACGACATACACGCAAAGCCAACAAAAAAAAACTACCAAACATTGTCATATCAAATGACGTCTAAATTCTACATTTTTTTTTACTGCATTTGCAGGTAAACACACGGAAAAAAACCTCGAAAAAAATATCAGGAACTCCCATGGTTGTCCACGTTGATTACAAAAATGACATCAAAGATTATCAACGTCGTACTCTTCGCCATGGTTTTGTTCTTGATCGAAGGTTATGCTAGGGCGGCATCAAGAGGTCTGGGAGGAGCAGATCCTAATGTCGATCCTTGTACTGATGTTGGAAAAGCTGCGGATCCATGTGATGATGTTGAAATACCTGCAGACCCACCTGATGATGCTGGAAAGAATGTCGGAGGCCCTTCGCCCGGAGGTAACTCTAAAGCAGCAGCAAGAGGTCTGGGAGCAGCAGATCCTTGTGTTGATGACGAAAAGGTTGTAGACGAAAAAGCAGATCCTTGTGCTGATGATGAAAAAGTTATAGGCGGAAAAGATGCCAAAGCAACAGCAAGATGTCTGGGAGCAGCAGATCCTTGTGTTGATGACGAAAAAGTTATAGGCGGAAAAGATGCCAAAGCAACAACAATAGGTATGGGAGCAGCAGATCCTTGTGCTGATGACGAAAAAGCTACAGATTCTTGTGCTGATGATGACGAGAAAGATGCAGCTAAAAAAACAGATCTTAGCACTAATGACGAAAAAGATCCTTGTGTTGATGACGAAAAAGATGCTGCCACAAAAGCAGATCCTCGTGTTGATGACGAAAAAGCTACAGTCGGAACAACAGATCCTTGTGCCTATGACGGAAATAGTACAATCGAAAAGATAGATACTTGTGTTGATGACGGAAAAGCTACAAAAGCGGTAATAAGATGTCTTGGAGCAGCAGATCCTCGTACCGATGAAGAAAAAGACGTAGCTGAAAAGACAGATCCTTGTACGGATGAAGGAAGAGTTGATGATGAAAAAGATGCTAAAGATAATGCTAAAGTTGGAACAAGAGGTTTGGGAGCAACAGATTCGTAAGTTATCGTAATTTAACTCTTTTTTTTAAACGGGTAACCGGAGACTTTCATTAATACCAAATGGTAATCAAGTAGGGAAAGTGTGACCGCCTCGGGTTCCAGATGTATGTCCGGGCCGACCGTAGCAAGCCCGGCGCTCATGGACCCATAGTAATAGCCCACTTAGGATCGTGGGCACAAAACTAAGCCAACTCCTTACAACCGTCCCAATATAACGAGACATAAAAGAAATAGTCCTAAACTTATTGAGCCAAAAGGTTATTCGGCCTAAAATAGCTAACGTCTCAAAACAACGAGACTTGAAATGAAAAATCCTAAGCAACAGAATGTCTAAACAACAATTTATTCGACCTAAAACAGGATAAAAAATTAGCACACGATCGAAAGAGCAAATTACAAAATCTGCGATACCAGTTCTTCTAGGCCCCGTGCCATTGGAGTGATCTGGTATCGGCAAATCTTCGTCTTGATTCGCCCGGATCTTTCGAAGTAGTGCGGGAGGCGAGAGCAACGAATCGACCCGCCACGGTTTGTCCGAGATCGAGGGTCCCGACTTCGGGTGCCGTGGAGTCAGACCTCGATCTATCGTCCTTACTCCCGGATCCCAGATCCATCTAGGGAGTAGGCCCATGCCGGCGAGGGGTGACCCTGGGGCGGTAGGCCGCTGCAGATGGAAGATGACGCATGGAGCCCGTATTCCGGAGAACAGCAGGGGGGCCACGGTGGCTACTGGTTCGAAGGCGAGGTCGGTCCGGCGATGCAGGGACGATAGCGCGAGACGAGGGAGAGACCGTGGAATGGATTGAACGATGGGCGGCGACCTGTGGGGGTAGACCGGCTGCAAAAAAAGACAAAAACAAAAAAGTAACCCCCATAAATGGGTAGAATGGACCCTGGTGACTAGAGTAGATTGGACCCTGGTGGCTAGGGTAGAAGAGCGCTTTGAGTTAGGAGGTTTAAGAGTTTCAATTGTGGAGAAATGGGGGGGGGGGGTGGAGGTGGGAGGGGAGGAGGCTGTACAGAGAGAGCCC
The DNA here is from genome assembly GCA_963921825.1 of Erodium maritimum. Taxonomy (NCBI): domain Eukaryota; kingdom Viridiplantae; phylum Streptophyta; class Magnoliopsida; order Geraniales; family Geraniaceae; genus Erodium; species Erodium maritimum. Next base: position 61,970,724 of record OY997596.1, on the reverse strand, counting down.
AACCCCTAGGGTTTCAGTCCGTCCTTATCTAATTTAACTCATTTTTACTTGTTTCACAAAATTGTTATTTTTGAGTATTTAATACATCAAAAGTGTATTGGGATATTTCAAAAAATAATTGATAATAACGGTTCATTTTACAGAACACATATTAATTTTGTGGAATATTGGCTTGTTTGGTTGCAGTTTGTATGCAGACTAAAGCGGAGTTACGGGGGGCAACTAGGAGAAGGAGCGCTTGCCAAGTAAATGGTATCGGTTTTCAAGACAATGAGAACTCACGGTGGACGTTCTTGATTTTCATTAAATATTTGTATATAATTTAGGGATAATTTTACAAAAATATACTGACCTTAACACCTTTTTCGTTTAATTAGATATGTAACAAGTTGAGTGTAGACCATATTAAACCCGTCCCATAAGTACGGAATGGCCTAACCTTAGTTCCTTTGACGAGCGCAAGGATGATTGTAATATATCAGAATACTAACGACATTCGTTCAACAAAAAAGACGATTTTTATTTGGAGTGCGGGAACCTCAAGAGGCCCGAGGATGAGATACAAGAGATGTGACAAAAACTAAAATAGAGTTAAGTAAAGTCATACCAACGACGTGAAACGATGAATATTTGGCGAGGTCGAGCATATCCTACTCGAAAACTGAAAATAAAGTAAATTGAAGAAAAATAATGATCATATATTCATCCTTCAACCTTTTTTTATCAGAAAAAGTTAATGCATTAATAAGTGGTGTGTGTTCCTGGAAGGAAACCACAGACCACCAATCCAAAAACACCCAACAAAGAGACAAAGGCCTAGAAGGCCGAAGAAAGCAAGAAAACAGCTCAAAAAGGGGGAGCACTAAAAAAATAAAGAGGTCAAGCAGGCTGAGAAGCAGTAATAGTCGCCAAAACCATCCAAGAAGTAGGAGACAGAGCTTGTCCTTCCGCCCGCGTCAAAGTAAGAGCTCCAAACTGGACACTCCTCAAAATGATAACCGGATCCGGGACCGGAGCTCCCTGGAAAATCCTTGCATTCCGAGATACCCAAAGAAACCATAAGCCCAAAATATTGAGACGAACCCAAAACTTGCGCAACCAGCACGCTCCGCAGATAGAAAGGCCAAAAAGAGATTAACAAAACGGAAGATGGAGGGAGAGCTGAAGAAACCCCCACCATTAGAGAATCAAAGACCACACTTAAAAAAGGAATGATGGAAGAATAAGAACACGAAAAGAGAGAGAAGAGGGGATAGTAAAGAATCTTTGGTAAGATTAAAAAAAACTTAAACAGACTCTTTCGTTGGTTCTGCCTCCTTGCCTTATCACGAAATTCATTAAGCTTATGCGAGGGAGAAAATCGAAAGCTATTCCTTGGGTTCTTTCCTTAGTAACGACTCTACCACAACCGTCATCCACTCACCCGTCGCTCTCCAATCCAATGTCACCATCAAGTCCTCCGGCGCTAGCGTTGATAGCTTCTACTCTGACACCTCAACTGTGACCTTCTCACGAGGTTATCCGGCCAAAGAGGATACCTCGGACATCGAAGTCTACGTCAGTCATTCCTCCTGCAATTTGTATGGCCATAACGATTGTGCCTCATACTACGCACCACCCACTTCGATAAGTGACATCATGGCTTTCGCCCCCTTAGGTAGGGGAACCCTTTTGATGGGCTTCCTGGCAGGATTAACTCAACCCCAGGACCTTGCTGAAGGTCGTCGCAGATGCCACTATCGTTGACGTGCCTCCCACACCTATCGATCATACCTCATCGGGTTACCTAAAGTGCGGGATGTCTGGTCGACTATTGACGCAAAATCCCTATAATAGGGACATCATACTGCACATTGTAATAAAAGGGATGAGGTCCATCGGCTGGGGGTGATAAGTAAAGATGTAGGTCCGAGAATGTATGGATTCTTCTTCACATCTCAAGAGGCTAGGGATAGGGTGAGGCAAGATGAGCCATGGTGCTTTGGCAAGATGAGCCATGGTGCTTTGGTAAAGTACCTTTCATCCTAGCTGATCTCCTAAGCCACAAGCTTACTATCCCTAGTCTGGATTAGGTTCATCTCTAAGCCCAGGTATGAGGTCTTCCCTGGAAACTGATGACGACAACTATTGGTACCATTATAAGCAACAACCTGGGAGGGTGTGTAAAGGTGCACACGGACAACTGCGGCCTATGAGGGGGTGTTAAAGTCAGAGTCCGTTTTTTGCATGACATTGTTTCCCCGCTCGATGGTTTTTCTAATAGATTTGTTATGTATATATGTTTTTTTAACTTGTAATTATATAATTCACATCCTCAAAAGTTGTTTGGTTTGAAAATTTGACTGGAAAATGGTTTTGAAGACAAATCTGGTCATTGTAATGTTAGTATCACCTATATATAAATAAAAAAACTTTTGTTTCAATATTTGACTGAAGAAAAAAAATTCGGAACTACATAAGCGCAAAACCAAGTAAAAATAACAAACAATGCCATATAAAATGATGCCATCACAATCTTAGTAGCACAAACAAATTAGCTGCATTTGCAGATAAACACACTAAAACTAAGTGAAGAATTCGGAAGTTCCAAGGTTGTTCACCGTTAGTTACGAAAATGACATCAAAGGTTGTCAACGTCGTGCTCTTCTCCATGGTTTTGTTGTTGGTCGGAGGTTATGTTAAAGCGGCGTCAAGAGGTTTGGGAGTAACGAATCCTTGCGCTGATCCTTGTGCGGATGACAAAAAGGCTGCATCTGGAAAAGCAGATCCATGTGCTGATCCTTGTGGTGCCGGAAAAGGAAATCCTTGTTGTGATCCTTGTGGTGCCGGAAAAGGAAATCCTTGCGATCCTTGTGGTGCCGGGAAAGGAAATCCTTGCGCCGATCCTTGTGGTGCCGGAAAAGGAAATCCTTGTGCCGATCCTTGTGGTGCAGGAAAGGGAAATCCCTGCTGTGATCCTTGTGGCGCCGGAAAAGGAAACCCTTGTGCCGATCCTTGTGGTGCCGGAAAAGGAAATCCTTGTGGCGATCCATGTAATCCTTGTGTTGATCCTTGCGCAAATCTCTGTGTTAATCCTTGCGCAGATCCTTGTGCAGATGACGCAAAAGCTGCAGCTTCCAAAACCGATGCAGGAAGTCCGGGAGCAACAGATGCGTAAGTACCATAACGGTTAATTAAGATTCACTATATCGTAATTTAATTCATCTTAGTACCGTTTCACTAAATTATTTTTTTGAATATTTAATGCATAAAAAATGTATTGGATTTCCTAAAAAATAATTAACAAGTTTGTGAAAGATGAATCCAAATGGATTAGCAAACTTTGAAATGAACTTAATGATATTTGGTTGTGATTAAAAATTTATCTGGTGATAAAAAATCTTTACATAAACTATCTATTTCATTAAATGTATATTAATTTTGTGGGATTATTGGGTTGTTTGGTTGCAGTTCATTCAAGGATCAAAGCGGAGTTATGGGAGCCGGAATGGGAGCAGGAGCACCTTCCTAAGTAAATAATATCTGCCGTCGAGACGATGACGAGTCACGCCCGACACTCTTAATTTAATTTTTTTTTTTTTTGTAATTTGATCTTTTTATCATAATAAAATTCTTTATTAAGAGAAAATGTCTTCTACACTATCGATTTAAGATTGCCGAAACTGAATTAACCATTTTGCACCCGATCATCATTTTTGACGCGAGAGTTATAGTGGTCAACATGCGTTATAATAACGATCAACCGCATTATATATAATACGAAAATTTTAAATTCGTATTTTGATCTCATCCGTTCATTGTTTAGATCTAGTGGCCTACAAATATAAACCGTACGATAAGAAAAGTTTGTATTTGATACCGCCTTTATATATAGACTAGCTACCAAATGCAAACCGTTTCTTATTATGCAAACTCCGAGCCAATAAGGTCCAACAACGCGAATTTGACCACAACGAAACCTAATAGTCAAACTACGAAACTAATAGTCAAGCTAATGGGAGCGCGGATGACAATTTTGTAAACAACACGAATTTCTCCTCCTTTATTGACTGCACTACAACGCGATTTGACCACAATTATAACACATAATAGATTCCAATTATATGCATAATAGGTTCCAACACTTTGCCCTATACGTTTCAATAAGGTCCAACACTTTGTTATAAAATTCCAACGGTTTGCGTTATAAGTTCCAACAGTAACTAAATACACAAATTGTTGGAACTTGTATACTATGTCACCATGTGACCTTTAATGTAAACCGTTGGAACTTTGAGACAGAGCGTTGGAACTTGTCAGAGCCCGTAATGCAAAGGATTGGAACCGTAATGCATATCGTTAAAACTATGTATGCACTATAATCGTGATCAACAACGTTGGAATAGCGCAAAAAAGTAAAAAAAAAAAAATCTCATTTTGATCTCTTTCTTCTATTTTTCTGTAAATACAATGGTCCGTTAGTTTGCACCAAAGTTTAAAAATACGTTAGACGCTAGTCGAACAGGTAGGGCCTTGATGGATTAATCGGGGACTAGCGGTGGATAATCAGGTTTGTTATTTTCTATATTTTTTATTTTTTAACAAATATATTTTTATATATAAACAAAATATGAATCGTATTACAAAAACAACAATAATAAAACATTTAAAATATGAGAGTGTCCTTGATGAAATGGATGACCCTGCCGCTTTTGACGAAGGAAATGGATGACCTCGAAAGCTATCAGTATATTGTCTTGGATGCACATGTCCGGGAGAAAAGCCCCCTGAATGTCCGAGATAACGATGTGGAGAAGGGGCCGTAAGCGGTTGGTTAAGACCTTAGAGAGGATCATGAAAATGACATTACACAAGACAATCGCTCGAAGATAAAATAATGGAGGTGTCATTCAGAATGGGATCGAAATCCCGAGAGGCCAACACCTCACTTATGAATCTGACCACATCAGCTGCCACAATTGGCCAGTAATGCTGATAAAACCGGGGATTCAGACCATCCGGGCCCGGTGATTTATCAGGACCCATCTGAAATACAGTCGTCCGGACCTCCGTTGTCGAACAAGGAGACAGTAGTACCTGATTCTGCATCGGGGTAATACACTGGGATAGTGCGATGGGAAAACTGCAGAGGTCCGAAAGACTCGTCGTGAATAGCGTGCTGAAGTAGTCCACAATTAACTCCCTCATCCCTGTGTCCCATGTGACCAGATCTCCCTGTTCATTCTTCAGAGACAAGACCGCATTGATACGACGTCTATACAAACAGGCTGCCTGAAAAAACTTCGTATTCTGATCCCCCTCAGCCAACCATTATTGTTTCACGCGTTGACGCCAGAACGTCTCATGTTCCCCCAACGCTCGTTCATCCTGGATCTGAATGTTAGTCGAATCTTTTATTCGAACATGAGTTTTTTTTTGGATCGACAAAAAAAGATATATTAAAACCTTTTTCAGAGTTTAAAAAGGCAACAACAAACATTCAATCCAAACAACTACAAACAAAAAAAACAACGCATAGTTCTTATTGATAAACAATATGCATTTCTTTCTACATAGGTAAGTTCTTCTTCTATATTTTTAATGGCAACATTACTATACCTTTTGAAAAAATTGTCTAAGGTTGATAACGAAGCTAATAAGTTGTGTGAAAAAAGAGTTAGGAAGTATATTTTTGAAAAGAAATAAAGTGGATGTAGAGTGAAGTTCTTGAGAATATGAGTAATAAATGAATGTATAACTATGGTTCTATTACTAAATTAAAACCGAACTTATTTTTTAAAATTAATCAAACTTGATGAAATTAATCAAGTATTCAAAGTAACAAATCATTTACTTTCTTGAATTTGAGTTCAATAATATTATATTACAATTGAAGGTAATTACGTAATTCAAATCATCAAAAATTGTTTGGTTTAGCAATTTGATCGGAGAAAGATTTAGGAAACAAAACTTGTCCTTATAACATTAGTATTAACTATGTATAGTAACCAACTTTTTGTTTGGTATTTTGACTGAAGAAAGGTTTTCGGAGACATACATGCAAAACCATAACATAAATAGCAAAGTGTGTCATATAAAATGACGTCTCCTCACTATCATAATCATACAAACAAGTTTGCCGCATTTGAAGGTAAACACACAAAAAAGAATTCTGAAGTTCAAAGGTTGTATACCATTGATTACGAAAATGACATCAAAGGTTATTGACGTCGTGCTCTTCTCCATGGTTCTGTTCTTGATCGGAAGTTCTGCTAGAGCGGTATCAAGAGATCTGGGAGGAGCAGATCCATGTGCTGATCCTTGTGGTGCCGGAAAAGGTCCTTGCGATCCTTGTGGACCCGGAAAAGGAAATCCGTGTGATCCCGGAAAAGGTCCTTGCGATCCTTGTGGACCCGGAAAAGGTCCTTGCGATCCTTGTGGACCCGGAAAAGGAAATCCTTGTGCTGATCCTTGTGGTGCCGGTGCTGGTGGTGGAAAAGGAAATCCTTGCGCCGATCCTTGTGGTGCCGGTGCTGGTGGTGGTGCCGGTGGTAGTGGTGGTGGAAAAGGAAATCCTTGCGCCGATCCTTGTGGTGCCGGTGCTGGTGGTGGTGCCGGTGGTGGTGGTGGTGGAAAAGGAAATCCTTGCGCCGATCCTTGTGGTGCCGGTGCAGGTGGAGGAAAAGGAAATTCATGTGCTGATCCTTGTGGTGCTGGTGCTGGTGGAGGAAAAGGAAATCCATGTGCTGATCCCTGTGGTGCCGGAAAAGGAAAGGGAGACCCCTGTGATCCATGTGGTGCCGGAAAAGGAAAAGGAGACCCATGCGATCCAAAAGGAAAAGGAGGCCCCTGCGATCCAAAAGGAAAGGGAGACCCCTGCGATCCAAAAGGAAAGGGAGATCCCTGTGATCCTTGTGGTGCCGGAAAAGGAAAAGGAGACCCCTGCGACCCATGTGGTGCCGGAAAGGGAAATCCTTGTGACCCGTGCGGTCCAGGAAAAGGAAATCCCTGTAACCCTTGCGGTCCTTGTAATCCTTGTAAAGCAGAAGAAAGAGAACTGGGATCAGTAGATCCTTGTATCGATCCTTGCGCAGATCCTCGTGGTGATGATGCACAAGCTGCACAAGGAGGTAATAATGCCAAAGCAGCAATAAGAGGACTGGGAGCAACAGATTCGTAAGTACCATGACTGTTAATTAAAATTCACTATATTGCATTTCAATTCATCTCTTTCTCGTTTCAGTAATTTATTTTTTGAATATTAAACACACAAAAATATGCTGGAATTCCTAAAAATGATTAAAATTCACTATTTTTGTCATTAACGTTTTGTTTGATCGAAAATATTTACATAAACTTATTTATTTTGTAAAACAAGCATTAATTTTCGGATTTTTTTTTTGTTACAGTTCATCTGAAGACCAAAGTTGAGTTATGGGAGCCGGAGTAGGAGCAGGAACACCTGCCATGTAAATAATACCGACGAACCACAGTTGAGTTATGGGAGCCGGAAGTAAATAATATCGGCCGTCAAGATGATCGACGAGTCATGATACACATTCTTAATTTTCATTAAATATTTTTATATTTTATTTATTGTCTTTTTTTGTTTATGTAATAAAATATTTTACTAAGAGGAAAAGTCTGTTACAACTATCAATTTAAGATTATTCGAAATAGACCAACTAAGAGTATTACTGAATTTTCTTTAACAAACTCATGAATCGTTCTATAGCTGATCGACGAACAAGCGAGACTGAAACAAGATTTAACTCTTGAACCAATGTTCTACAATCTTATGATGTATAATGGAACAGAAATAGTGGATTCCCCCGGAGTGGTGGCTCTCAGCGGGTTAACGTGGTCGGGTGTTTGGTTGATGGAAGATCAGCCGTGGGAGAAGAAGTAGTGGATTTTGGAACTTGGACTCATTGTTGATTTGGTGTGCGACTAGTCTTTGCGTCGGGGTTTCTGTAGTCTCATCCTCTTCACGTACTTTTCCCTTTTTCCTACTTTGTTTAGAACTTGTCTTATCTTTTTCTGAGTCGGAGAGGAGATAGATTTGGATCATTCTAACTCCCTCTTGTGGGTCGCCCGGAGTGTTGGCTCTCAGCGGGTTAACGTGGTTATCCGAATTATCCGAGCAGTGATTGGTGGGTTATGTTCGAGATTCTTGTTGAGGAATTTGACTCTCGTCTACCAACATATTTGATTGGTTGGTTCGCTTGAGCTCGGTTTTGAGTTCCTTCTATTCGTCCTTCTGACGACTGTTTTAGGGTCGCTCACTTCTGATTCCTCGCTTAGGTCGACCGGTAGAGTTGGCATCGGTCGGACTCTCCTAGTGAGAGTTGAGCAGTGCTCGATGGGGCGTTCTAGGCATTGGTGTGCCGTGGCACTCACCTCAACGTCTTGACGTGGGGGATAGAGTTTTCGGTGAGCATCGTAATTTTGAGCAGTTTATTGGAAGCTCGGTGGTGACAAGCGTTTCGTCTTTTGAGCTTATCAATGGTTAAATCTAGGTTATTTAGACCTTTGTTGTTTTTCTGGTTTTTTTTTGATAAGAAATGATATTATTATCTTCAAATAAGTAAAACTTATACATAAGAGGGTGCAATCAACCTAAGGGGATTGAATACAGAACTGAAAAAACGAGAGGGAAAAAACAATACAATTCCAAAGCAGGTTGTAGGAATTCTGCGCACCCTGCAGCCCCCCAGTGTGTTTAGACCTGTTATCTCTGTTTAGTTTTGTTCCCCTTATTGGGATTGGTTGGGGCTAAGCGTTGACGCCAGTGCTCTTGTCTGTTTTGGATTGTTGTTTGCTTCATGGTAAAATAATTTAGGTTTTTAGACCTTGTTCATCCTTTGTCGGGTCTGGTTTTAGGTGCCCTTCTGTATCGTTGGTTTCTCCCTCGTGTCTTTTGTTTTTGTCCCGAAAGTATTAGATTATTAATAATATATTTGTCTTTCAAAAATATGTTCTACAATCTTCAATCAACACACTAAAAATGATCGACTTAGAGAAAAGTCACAAATAGACAGAACCACACTAAAGGAGTAGGGAGACGGTCGATCTAGGTAGATCGATGTAGTGAAGGCATGAAGCCAATGATTAAGTAAAATACCTGAATATGTGAGCATAAACAAGTTAGCTTCAATATTTGGAGATTACGTCGTTTTGAAAGGTCATTGTATTTACATTCTCCATCGCTATTGGAGAAAAGAACGTTATATTTTTTATAGAAGAAGTTTTCAACCGAAACTTTGAATTTAATAAACATGTATTGAGTGTGAGATTTTCTCTTGAGAGGATAAAACCGAACATAATGAATGATGCAATTCAATATAGTACAATTCCACCTCAATGCTCTTAATCTTTCATATATTATTTAGAATGTCTTAATTATTTTTTGTGTCATCTCAGTATCTTAAACTTTTATTAATTCATTTAGAATACGCTAAATATTTTTTGTGTAACTTCAGTATCCTAAACTTTCATTAATTTCATTTTATCACTCACCGTTAACTTTACTCTAAATATGATTGCTAGCGAATAGTATTATGGTCATTTTACCTGTTTTGGATGAAAAATCACATAGAAAGTTTACAATGAATAGTAAAATAAAATTAATGAAAGTTTAGATTAACAGGGAGTATTATGATCCATTTATATTTTTTCGGATCATGTCTTTTTAATAAATTATTAAGCTTATGAAGGAAATATGTTTATCAAGCGTTTAATTCATCCATATATTTTCAATGTGAGACTTATATTTCAACAATATTTGCTTGCAATTATAACATATATTTATATTTTCTTTCCAAAAACTAAAATAAAACATGATGAAACTAGTCAAATAATCTATATATATACAACAAAATTATTTCCTTTTGAAATTTGAGTTCCATTATGTGGATTACACTTACCTCTACATATGTCGAATGACTTTTAAAAGGCAAGTCGAAGACAATGAGATATATTGCTTTTATTCCAACAAGTTTGTCACACATGCATGTGTTTCTAACTTTTTCTATTAGCAAAAACAAATCGAATATATCTTATGAATTAAAAGATACAAGACACGTGTTTCTAACTGAACAGTTGTGTCATTGACATAACCAAAAGTAGTTTGGCTTAGAGATTGGATTGGAGAATTCTTTGAGGAACAAATATTTTCGGAACGACATACACGCAAAACCAATAGAAAAATAGCAAAGAGTGTCATATCTTAGTTGTGACAAACTTGTGACAATCTTAGTTGTCACATCTTATATATTGCTTTTATAAGATGACATCTTAGTTGTAGTCATTAAGAGTACATATTTGCTTGCATTTGCAGGTAAACACAAGAAAAACTCAAAAAAGAATTCGGACGTCCAAAGGTTGTTAACGGTTAATTACGAAAATGACATCAAAGGTTATTAACGTCGTGCTCTTCTCCATGGTTTTGTTCTTGATCGGAGGTTATGCTAGAGCGGCGTCAAGGGTTTTAGGAGGATCAAATCCTTGTGATCCTTGTAAACCCGCGGGAGGGAAAGGAGATCCCTGTGATCCTTGTAAACCCGCAGGCGGGAAAGTAGATCCCTGTGATCCGTGTAAACCAGGGGGCGGGAAAGGAGATCCATGTGATCCCTGTAAGCCCAAAGGCGGGAAAGGAGATCCCTGTGATCCTTGTAAGCCCGCAGGCGGGAAAGGAGATCCCTGTAATCCTTGTAAACCTGCAGGCGGGAAAGCAGATCCTTGCAATCCTTGTAAAGCTGGAGAAAGAGGTCTGGGAGGCACAGATCCCTGTTGTGATCCTTGCAATCCTTGTGATCCTTGCAATCCTTGCAATCCTTGTGCCGATCCTTGTGAACCTAAGGGCGACGATGCCCCAGGTATCCTGGGAGGAGTAGATTCGTAAGTTCAATGACTATTTATTAAGACTCATTATATCGTAATTCGCTTCATCTTAATCTCGTTAATATATACAAAATGTATTGGAATTCCTTAAAAATAAATAAAAATCTTGAGAGAGGGATGAATCCAAAGGGACTTAACCAACTTTCGAGGTGAACCCAAAGATGTTTTGTTGTTATTAACGTTTTGTTAGATAATCTAAAATATTTACCTAAACTATATTTATGTTGTAAAACACATTAATTTTATGGAACTATTTTGTTGTTTGGTTGTAGTACATTTAGGGACCAAACCGGAGTTATTGGAGCCGGAGCAGGAGCCGGAGCACCTGCCAAGTAAACAATACCGGTTGTCAAGATGATGACGAGTCGTGATGCACATTCTTAATTTTAGTTAAATATTTTTGTTTATTTTATCTTTCTTTTTTTGGTAATAAAATTCTCTATAGTAAGAGGAAATTTTTGATACAACTATGGATTTCGGATTATCAAAAATCAGCCAACAATTATGCATTCAATCGAAATAGGAAAGAATTATCTTAAGAAACATATGAATAGCTCTATAAGCGAACAGACGAGACTGTAACGAGATTTAACTCTTGATTCGATGTTTTACAATCTTCAATGAATGCGCCAAAAGAGAACAACTTGGAGAAAAACCACGAATAGCCATAACTACAGTGTAGGAATAAGGAAGCATTTGATCGAGTATATCGGAATAGTGAAGACACGAGGCCAATGATCAAGGAGCACACAACAAGAATCGCATAATATACACATTGGCCACCCCAGTTGACCCAAAAGACTAGTATATCAGGTCATGAGTCCAATGTGTATATTAAGTCTTTCTTTATTTCTTAAGTATTCGATGTGGGACTCCTGACTCACATGTGGACACACCTAACAATATCCCCCTCCACATTGAATCACATCACATCGGATTGTTCGCACTCCTAAGCCCATTTTTTTTACATGTTTTACTCAATCTCTTACGGGCCTTCTTCATCCTATATGGGTCCACCACTATGAGAAGCAGCGATCATGGTTTCTAGGTGTTCCTGACCGATCAAGTTGGTCGACAACACAACAACATAAGAAACTTGAATTAGGTATTCAAAACACCTTAGATACCACAAAAAACCTTAGAACAACACAATCTTCTTACCTTCTTAGCGGACACAACAAGAAACCACGATTACAACCAACACATAGACTAAGAATACAACCAAACCATAACCAATAGTACAACCAACCGTTAAAGCAAGTGTTCGTGATAACATCATTATTGAGCAATTGGAATTGTTGGAGGAAGAACGTAACCACAGTGTTCAATTGGAAGCTAATTCTGATGATGACTTTGATGATTTGGAAGGGATCTCAGACTCAGAGTTAGCGGGTGGAGAGGATCTTCCCTTTTCGGCCCTTCGGTAATTGTTTAATCAGGTACTTGGCAGGCTGGTTTTGGAAGTGTTGGTGTTTTTTGCTCCTCGGTGTTGTTCTCGTTTGTTTGGTGCTGTGATTGTTCTGCTCAAGTTTTTGGAAGTCTTCTCTTAGACCTTTAGTTTATAGCTTGGTGGCTTTCGTTCTTGGTTTATTAGGTTTGGTTTTTCCTGGCTTGTTGCCTGTGGTCTCGCCCTTGTTAGGTTGTTGTGTTTCTTTTCTTAGGAAGTCCGTTTTTCTTTGTTATGATTCGATCCTTTTAGAATCTGTTGTTTAGTTTGAGGTTGAGTCTTGTACAATCCTCTTGTTCTTGGGTTCTGCCCTTGCCTTGTTTTTGGTCCTCCTTTTTCATTCTCTGAAAAGGTCGAGCTTTATAATATGCATTGCCGATTAAAAAAAAAACGTGAAATCAAGACAACAACCCAACAAGACAGAATAACAACAAGAAGAATACAACTAAGAACATAAAACAACTTAATAGTCTCTGCCACCCGAATTTTCCCACCTTAAAGCACACTAACTTTTGAAAACAATAAGGTCTGCAACACCCATGATTAATCAGAAAGAAGAACAGAAAACGCAAAAAGAACACTGCTACCCTACACACCAATGTGTATTTGATTGCATATTTAATTTATTTATATTTTATTCGAAAAGTAATTAAGATAAACTAATCAAATAATCAATATGATAAATTAGTTTACCTTTTAGTTTGAGTTTAATTATATAGACCTGCATCTAAAAGGCAAGTCGAGCATTTGAAGTTGAGATTATCATCGGAGCCCAAAACATCATAAGTTACGCATTTATCATGCACAGCTCTAAAACCCTAACCTAGGACTCAAGAGTTTTGGGATTTCCTCTCCTTGCACGACAACGATGATAGCATTGTCCATGGAAGATCTGGCTGAGAGGAGTGGAGGGTTCAACGCAGTACTGCTGCGGGAGCCAAGCAGCCCAGAATCCGGGCGGAGGTCGGCAACGAAAGAGTCAAGCGGGGGTGGTTCACTGGCGAGGTTTGTCTCGTCATGGACATCTCGGAGGGTCAGTGTCGGTTGTGAGACAACAAGCTTTATGGTCTCGGTAATCGGAGAGGGAGACGGAGAACGGATCGGGGGAGGCGCGAGCCGGTGGTATCAGGCCAGGGCTCGGGGTAGTCTCCACCGCGCTCTGGCGATAGGAGCGCGGCCACATGCGGGTCGCATGGCTTTTTCGACCGTTAACAGGCGTCGACACGGAGGAAGACACGGTGAAAAAGTCCTCGGATCCAATCGCGTCGCCGGAGAAGAAGGCGTGGCGGCGAAGGAAGGGCAACGAACCCGCGGAAAGGGTGTCTTTAGTCTCGACTCCGACGCGGGTCGTGGGCTGCATGCGGATGTGCGCCGGGCCTGGGGGAATGGGCCTGATCGGGCCCCTGGACTGGGACTGGACAGGGCCTGTCCTGGCTGTGGACTGGACCGCGGGCTGGTGGACCGCATGCAGGTCGAGGTGGAAGGACCGGGTCACAGGCATTTGGAATCAGTTTGGGTGACCCGAAACAGGGCCAATGGGGTGTGGGCCGGGGCAACTCTTTCCGGGTTGACCCGAACGGTTCGGGTACAGGTCTCGGGGAAGTTTGTGGCTCGGCCCCGAACCCCATTTTTGACGGACTCTCGTATCTATGGGGTCGGTCGGCTGCACCGCCTCTTTGGGCAGCTGGTGGCAGCGGTTCCACCAACAGCCGACATGGTATCTCCCTACCACTTCATGGGTCAGCAATCCCGCGCTTTAGAGCTCTACTTCTATCATTCAAGGGAGGACGGCACACGCTGATAACCTGGGGGATACGTAGTCCACCACTACAAGTCTTCACACTGGATCTGCTCGATCCGTGCAATTTCGTTTGGATCATACTGTATCGGTGTCGTCAGACGCTACCGCAGTCCCACGTTCCAGACACCTCTCAGTCCGAAGAGCACATTTACTTTTCAGCATAAGTCATTTCATATTTTGCTAGTTCAAGTTACAATGCTTTTCATTCTTTATGTCGGTGTTTGTATTTTGCAAACGCTACTTAATTTATAATATTACTTGTTTTGATAAAAAAAAAAAGGCAAGTCGAAGAGAGAGTGACATAATGTTTTTATTCTAATATGATATACATGTTTTTTCAACTCCGTAGTTATATGATTCACATCCCTAACAAATTTGACTCGAGAGAGATTTTCGGAACGATACATACGCAAAAACCAAGTGAAAAATAGCAAACAATATCATATAAAATGACGTCCCGTGACAATCTTAATTGTACAAACAAATTTGCTGCATTTGCAGTGAAACACAAAAACAAAATTCAATAAAGAATTCGCTAGTTCTAAGGTTGGCCACCGTTAGTTACAAAAATGACGTCAAATATTGTTAACGTCGCGCTCTTCTCCATGGTTTTGTTCTTGATCGGAGGTTATGTTAGTGCGGCCGCAAGGGAATTGGGAGCGGGGGGAGATCCTTGTGGTCCCTGCAACCCTGCGGGCGGGAAAGGAGATCCTTGTGGTCCCTGTAACCCTGCAGGCGGAAAAGGAGATCCTTGTGGTCCCTGTAATCCTTGTGGTCCATGTAACTCTTGTGGTCCGTGCAACCCTGCAGGCGGAAAAGGAGATCCTTGCAATCCGTGTAAAGCAGAAGAAAGAGGTCTAGGAGCAGCCAATCCTTGTGGCCCTTGTGGTTGTGGTGATCCATGTGCTTGTAATCCTTGTGCTTGTGGTGATCCTTGTAAAGCAGAAGAAAGAGGTTTGGGAGCAGCTTGTATTGATCCTTGCTGCGATCCTTGTGATCCCAAAGGCGATGACGGCCAAGCAGCAGTCGGACCTGAAAAAGCAGCTACTCTGGGAGGAGTAGATTCGTAAGTACAATGACTATTTATTAAGATTCATCGTATCGTAATTCAATTCATTTTATTCTCGTTATTACGTTCAAAATGTATTGGAATTCCTCAAAAATAATTAAAAATCTTGAGAGAGGGATGAATCCAAAGGGACTTAACCAACTTTCGAGATGAACCTAAAGATGTTTTGTTGTCATTAACATTTTGTTAGATAATCTAAAATATTTACATAAACTATTTATGTCAAACACATTAATTTTATGGAACTATTTTGTTGTTTGGTTGCAGTACATTTAGGGACCAAAGCGGAGTTATTGGAGCCTAAACAGGAGCAGGAGCATCCACCAAGTAAATAATACCGGTTCTCAAGGAGTTGTGGGAGCCGGAGTAGGAGCAGGCGCATCCGTCAAGTAAATAATACCGGTTGTCAAGATGATGATGAGTTACTATGCACATATTTAATTTTTATTAACTATTTTTGTTTAATTTTTATTAACTATTTTTGTTTATTTTATCTTTTTTATAATAAAATACTTTATTAAGAGGAAAAGTCTATTATTCGAAATTGGTCAACTATCATGCACCCTATTAGAATAGGAAAGAATTGAGCATGGACAAATAGTTTTGGTACTGTCAATATGGTCCGATCTATTTTGTACGACCTTTCTGTAGAGGATGTCGTAACAAATAAAGCAGGCAGGTAGTTTATATTTTACTCAAGAACAACCCTTATATTCTCAGGGCCGACCCTATGATTATTGGGTCGTAACACGAGAATTTGATCGATGTCTTTTTTTCTTATGAAAGTTTACTATAGGAAAATAAGTAAATTTGATCATACAAACAGATTATACTAGTTGATATTGAGTAACTGAGCTTCAACCTCTATTTGTAACACTCAAAAATATAAAATGGAAGATGAAGATTAATTTCTAACAAGACACCTTAATGGATAAGATTTACTTTTTAAAATCTATACAAAAAATCCAAATATTTAATGATTCACATTTACTTAAAATAAGATATACTCATATCTTGTTCGAATGTGATAAGTTCAATATATTTCTACACAATTACACCAAATAAAGGTAGCTTATATGTGGCGTTGTGTACATTTAGCCATTTTCATTGACTTCTAGAAATTTCCACACCTTAAAATCATTTATAAATGCTAAATAGAGGTTATAACTATGATCAATCAAATATAACAAAAAATAAAATCGTTAGAAACGACACTAATGACACGTATGGATTATTTTTGGATAAGCTCAAAAAAATTTATTTGAAAAGAGGTAAGATCTAAGGAGGATCAAACCGAAAGACAATGACACATATGGTGGTTGATAGATTTGAATTTTCAATAACTAATGGTATTTTTTTCTTCTAAAAGGTGCAGTTTTAATAAATTTAGAATTCAACTATAAACGAGTGCATTAGGGAGAAACACTCTTTGACCACTAAGAACAGACATGAAACACAAATGTTCGCTATTCTTTTAACATTATAACCGTTATAAATAATATTGGAAACGTCATATAGGCAAACTGAAAATAAACTATGACGAAACTAACTATGACTGCTTAAGGTGTTGCCTAAACACTACATACTCTATAGAGTGCGACCGAACTTGCTTTCATCAGTTTCAAAGGGAGGAGAGCGACGATGGTAGATGTGATTTAGGGATCCCTCCTAGTATAAGTCCCTGGATCCTTAAGTAGAAGCCCTGAATTTTCGCTCAGCAATCATTAATCTTGCAAAAAGGAACAAAACAATAAAAGTAAAACAAAACCAGAATGATAGAGGAAGGTACGGTGGAGGAGGCCAGAGAGAACGACGTGCCGGTGGCGGTTTCAGAGACGACGACGGCGACTTCAGAGATGGTGGCGGCGGCTTCAGAGGCGTATTTAGAGGCAGCGGCTTCAGAGCGGCTTTATGGTCAATTGACGTCGAGGTGAGCCAGACGACAACCACTAAAGTTGCAGAGGGGGACCGAACAAGATCGGGAGACACTTCATTGGTAGCGTGAGGGAGCCACTGTCGCGGTGGATAACGACGTCTCGAAAAAGACCTTAGCAGAAAAAACCTTCACATGACCCATAGGAGTGGTGCTAGGAAGAAGATATATAGAATAAAGAAGCATAACCATGTTATAGGCCATGGCAAAAACCATGTCCATAGCCATGATTTTTCTTCGTGCGACGACAGAGAGCTCTTAGACTAGGGTTACCGAAAATTGTTACTTGAATCGTACAACCCATAATAACTAATGGTATTATGTAATGAAGTTGATAAATTTCTTATCATTTCTCAAACAAATAGTATAGTGTGTATATAAATATCCACACCTCTTTTATTTGCCTTGTTCTATTCTTTTGTTTGATCCATTTTTTTTTACTTCTTGATCACTGGAAAATTGAATCTGTATGTTTTGTTTCGTTAAGATTAGTTTCTAGCTACTAAATAAAGATTAGAGTTGTTAGAATGTTTAATAATCAACGAAAAATGTCTTCTATTTAGATGAGAATTTTTTTTCCTTAAAAACAAATTTGAATCGAGATTAATGTTGGATCCAACTAGTATCAGTATTTAATTTCAAAATTTAAAGTGTAATATTTTCTCTTAATTAAGTTTGATCAAATAGTAAGAGATCTTTAATTATGGGGGTGTTTTTTGATATCTGACTTTGAGTTTCCGACTAATTAAATTTGTGAGGCCTTTTTCTATCTAAGGCCTTAAGCGGTTGCCTGACTGACTTAAACCTTAAGCCGACCCTATGTACTCTAGATGATTGCATTTTGAGATAAAAGAATTCTGGTATAGTGAATACACCTAATAAACGACTTGTGATCGTAGTAGTTCAAGTTTTGTATTTTTTGGATCTGGATTTTTTTTTATCAAATATGAGGATAAGTAACTCGAGTTTGCTAGACATTCAATTAACGAATATCCTCTTCGTTTATTTAAAAGACTCGTTCTTCATCTGGTCGTGAGTGGCCAAAAACTACCTTTCTTAATCCACGTCGCCATATATTTTATTGCTAGTTTTAATGTATATTTATATTTACTTTCAAAAATATAGTGATGAAACTAATCAGTACACTGCAGCAGAATTTCACTCACCCAACGTTAAAATTGTATCCGTTGGTAAGGTCTTAGGATTTCACCGACTGATTAATAATTCGTTGGTGAAGCTCCTATCTTTCTAACGGATAAAATATTCGTCTGTCAAGCAAATGTATCTATTGTTAAGACGAATATAGTAACCGTGGTTGAGGATGAACACCCTTACGACGGATGAGATGCCCGTTGGTCAAGAATTTGTATATGTGGCTGAAGAACACCTAACCGACGAATATAATAACTGTGACTGAAGATGACGTTATTTTCTAGCCGACAGATAAATCCAGACATCGAAAAATACTTGGCCTAAGAGATTTCAACGACGAAACTTACCATATGTTTGTGTCTTCCGTTAAACAGTTGTACCGACGATAAGAGTGTGTAGACAACGAATATAATCCATTGATCAGGATTGATTCAGCAGTGATTGTATAACAAAAAATCATTTTACATTTTAAATTTGTGTTCAATTATATTGGATTGCAATGGAAGGCTACTTACCTCTACATATATACACTAACACAAGGCAATTCGAAAAGTATAAGAAAGATGATTTTTATTCTAATATGTTTATCATTTTTTTTATCAGCAAAGCAAGATATATAAATGCTCCTCTTTCAAAGATTGAAAGAGAAGATGAAACTACAAAAACAGACACGACCACTACTACAACCATGGTTCTAAATATCGGTTGCGGTGAAATATCGATGAGGTCACCGGTAAAGATATTTCAATATATCGGAGAGATCTCGGTAAATCGCGTTTTGTATTATATATATATAATACATATATTAATAACAAAATGAATGTTATAAAAATCTGTTACTAAATGTAATGGTTAAAACCCTAAATTATTACTTGAGTCCAACATATTTAATTTAGGCCCAATTAATCTAAGCCTAATAAGATAAATAACTTAAAAAAACAGCCCAACACACTGAAACCCTAAAGCTAGCCCTCATATTCACTTAAACACTACTTTTCTCTTTTCTTATTTTTTGCCCAGCAGCCAAACCAGACCTGTGGATCTTCTTCAACCTCCATCTTTTCTCTTCTGTACACTTCAACCTCTCCCTTTCGTCTCACAAAAACAAAGGAGACAAAGACACAACTAAGATGAAGAGGAAGCAAGAACTTGCTTCTGTTCTATGTTAAGGGGAGGGTGGTTAATCGGCTTAAAACTGAAAAAAGCGAGTTGTTAACCAGGTTTAAAGTTTTTTTTCTTTCAGATTTGCTGTTTTTCGACGAGTTGACCGATATTTTCAGCCGATATTGCTTCTCGTTCGCGCCTACCCCTTTCCATCCTGTATCTCGCCGAGATCTCGCGAGATTTAGAACCATGACTACAACCTTAAGAAAAGCCCAAAACAACAAACAAACCCAGCCTCAAAAAAAAATCAACAACACGATCAACCAAAACCAACACAAAAACCAAGCCTACGAAGGCCAACCAGCCAAGCAGAAACACTCCAACCACAACAAAAACAAAGCAAACTAACCAGAGAAAACCAACCCTAAAACCAACATTAAACAAAAGACGAACCTCGAACCACGACCTCCCCAAAACCTCCAAGCACCCACAAACAAACAAAACCCCTTAGAGAGGACCTTTAGTATCAGAGGCTCCTTCTAAATCATCAAAATCAACCTCCGAACCAGTCTCTAAGTTCACACTCTAGTATCGCTCCCCTTCTTATCATGTATACAGTTTTTTTAAACTTGGTAATTATATAATTCGCATCCCTAAAAGTTGTTTGGTTCGGAAGATATTTTGGAAACAAATATAAATTTTGACTAAGGAAAGGTTTTCGACTCTACATACATGCAAAACCAAGATAAAAATAGCAAACAATGTCATATAAAATAACGTCCTGTCACAATCTTAATTGTACAAACAAATTTGCTGCATTTGCAGGAAAACACATACAAAAAAAAAACGAAACTCGATAAAGAATTCGAAAGTTCCAAGGTTGGTTACTGTTAATCCTGAAAATGGCATCGAAGGTTATCAACGTCGTGCTCTTCTCCATGGTTCTATTCTTGATCGGAGGTTATGCTAGAGCAGCATCAAGAGGTTTGGGAAAAGCAGATCCCTGTAAACCCGCAAGTGGAAAAGGAGATCCTTGCGCCGATCCCTGTAAACCTACAGGCGGAAAAGGAGATCCTTGCGCAGATCCTTGTAAACCTGCAGGTGGAAAGGCAGATCCTTGCGCCGATCCTTGTAAACCTGCAGGCAAAAAAGGAGATCCTTGTGCAGATCCTTGTAATCCTTGTAAGCCTGTAGGCGGAAAAGGAGATCCTTGTGCTGATCCTTGTAAGCCTGGAACCGAAAAAGCGGATCCCTGTTGTGATCCTTGTAAAGCAGGTGCAAGAGGTCTAGGAGAAGCAAATCCTTGTGCTGATCCCTGTTGTAATCCTTGTGCCGATCCTTGTAATCCTACAGCCGGAAAAGCAGATCCTTGTGCTAATCCATGTGTAGATCCTTGTGGTGGTGACGGAAAAGTTACACCTCAAGGTGATGCTAAAGCGGCGGATACGTAAGTACCATGACCGTTAATTAAGATGAACTACATCGTAACTCGATTAATCTCCTTCTCATTTCACTAAATTAAGTTTTGAATACTTAATACATAAAAGTGTATTGGATTTCCTCGCAAAATATTTGAAAAGGTTGTGAAAGAGATGAATCCAATGGACTAACAAACTTTGAAATGAACCGAGGGATGTTTTGTTGTGATTAACAATTTGTTGGGTAATAGAAAATCTTTACGGGAACTATTTATTTTATAAAACAAAAATTTTGTGGAATTATTGGGTTGTTTGGTTGCAGTTCATTTACGGACCAAAGCGGAGTTATGGGAGCTGGAGCTGGAGCAGGAGCACCTAGTAAATAATACCGGCGTTCAAGACGATGACAAGTCACGACGAACATTCTTAATTTTCATTAAATACTTTTGTTCTGTTTTATCCCTTTTTGATAATAAAACACTTTATTTAGAGGAAAAGTTTAATTCAATTATTAATTTACGAATTATTCGAAATCGAAAAACCACTCTGCACCCAGTCAGAACACAAAAGAACCGCTTTAACAAACTCATGAATAACTCTATTCGACATTTGGGTTGTTAAGGGTGTCTCCAGTCTAATTGGATTTAGCGTTTGGGGTTTAAACTTTTAGGTTATTCGAGGTGTAACCCTTGAATCAATGTTCTACAATCTTCAATCTCCTCTTCTTCCTTTAGAGAAATTTAACTTAAATATGCTTTGCTGATAAAAAAGTTAGTCTTCAATCAATACACGCAAATGAAAACGAGTTAGAGAAAAGTTACGAATAACCACAATCAAACTTTGACAATTAGATTTCACATAAACCTTCTCCTTGAGAATCCCAATGTGTTCTCTACTTTATTTTCGTATTATATAGTTTGGTAATAATGGTAAAAAAAAAAACACTCTACACGTGTTTCTTTTAATTTCAATCCCAAGAATAGTGATGTAACGTAATTATAAACAAGTCGTACTTTATACCGTTCATGTTTGTGATGCCAAATAGAAGAAACCGAAAGTTGAATGCTAAAACTTGACGGAGGATATAATGTTGGGTAGATATAAACACCACCTACACAAGGTTTATTCCGATCACAAAAAAGCAATCAAATAAGAATTCAATTATCAGAGTTACTTTGTTTGATAAATTGAGAAACATAAACGACATAGTTAGACACAAAAAGAGCACAAAGAACATTTAAAAAGAAAAATGAAGAATCCTTAAAGAGAAGTAGGAAGTATTATACCAAAACTCCTACCAATACCAATTAGAGCACCAGTAGTTGTCGAACTGAAAGCAAATGTTGGCTGATACATGGAAAATGTCGGTGGAAACGTTGGCAGAAACATGCGACGATTAGGTTTCCACCGCTTGTTTCAGCCGGCAGAAACCATTCAGCATCACCTTTTGTTATTAGCCTCACGTTTTAGCCTACCAGACTGTAAACTAATATGTTTCAGTCAAGCTGAAAGAGAAGAGATAAACTCTTTTATTATTATTTGGGTAAATTACAAATACCTACCCCAAACTTGTAGTGTTTAACTGATACCTAAATATGAATCCTTAAATATTTTCGTCATTTTAGCTGACGGAAGGGGTTTCTAGTTACAAGCTGTAACTTCAGGGTATGCATCAGTAGTTTTTGAACTTTAGGATAATCATCGGTTAAACGTGCCAACTTCAAGGTATGCATTTGTATTTTACCCTTAAAACTAAATGATGCTCTTCATGTCCAAAAGTTGATCAAAAACCTTATTTCGCTTCGTCGGTTCATCTTGGTTCCCTTGAATTTGTTCTTTTTTGATTTTTCTGCAAAGGATTTATAGATGAGATCCCCTTTTATGAGGTAATAGTAGTAAGACAATTGTTTTTATTCTCATCGGTTCTTTTAGCATAAATTGTGAATATATTACTATGAAAATAAGAAATAAAAGATGAAACATAGTTTCAGACATGTCTGAAACGCTTACCCTCTATAACTAAAAAACTTGATTAATCTAGGTGACTCAGGGGATCTATCTTTATTCATGTGGAGTGTGCATCTATCATTTGTCTTGACTCGACTCGGGTAGACCTGTTTTGCCTAAGAAACTTACTAGTCCCGTGATGGAGACCTTTCGGAACAAAGCACGCCATGTAGCCGAGGAGGTCCCCAGATTAACGAGTCTTGGATCAAGTTGTGTAAGATCCCAATAGGCCGGGGTATGGCTCCTCCTCACCACCCCATGGATCTCCGAGGGGCTCATTGAATCTGACGAGACTGCTTTGCAAACTTCATGTCCTTCCCCTCGGGCCATTCCACCTCCATAAGAAGTGGGAGGTTGTCCAACTCCCTTTCCACGTCCCCCTAGGCGGTCTGCAAGTTCCTGGATCAGCCTAAATTGCCATTGTAAGGTCATCTTGCCTCCTGATAGGCAGGAGATCATGTGTCACCCCGATCACAACCGGACAAGCTTCCCTCAGCTCCAGGAGTGGTGAGCTATGCGGAGGGGGAAAGTGCTTCCCGCTCCATGGGTACGTGATTCCTTAGGCGAGAGATCCTATGTCAAGTCCGAGGTGGTCAGGCGAGGCAGGAGACCCGGGGTTGGATCGGATCCGACCAATCATGACGAACACCTCTTCCTAGGAGCTTACGCCGCCATCAGAGTTAGTTTAAACCGAGGCCCCAAGAAGGTGTCTTTCCCTGGCCCCAGGCAGTCTTCAGTTTATGTGTCCGATGCAACCATAGGTGAAGCAAAAAATCGAGAGCCGCTCGTCTTGCAGGTGAGCCCGAAAATGTGTGGGATCCTCGGGAGACACATGTAGATGGTCCAACACAGTGGGTCAACAAGGTCCTTCCAAAAGTGATGTGGATGGTGCGTTCCCAACCCGTGGTGGCGGTGAAACCACCCTGAGGGAGAACAAAGACCCTCGTTCACATCTGTAGCCGACATAAGGGAAAAGTCGTCATATTGACATGTGGGAAAATGTCCTACTGCACAAGAGGGGCGCGGTCGAAGGACCACGGTTCTCCCCATCAGACTAGATCTTTTGCCTCCTGCAAGGTGAAGTAGAAGCTGAAAATCCCCCAACCTAGATCCTTGATCACGAGGCCCTCATGACCCCACACATTTATTATGAGTCCCTTTATAGGCGTGCGGTTGTACGTCTGGGAGGTAAAGAGCCGTTCGACAAGCTCGAACGTCAATTTGAGGCGCAAGCAGGTTATCCCTTGGAGCACACGAGACCCTCATAACTAGATCCTTCTCCGCCTCGATGTAGAGGGCATCGAAGTCCTCTACAATACTCGGAGGCCCTTCATCATAGAGGTGGCTGGCGGGGTGTGCATCTTTGCGGTGGGCTGGCTACTTGAAGAGGATGGGAGATCAGTGACGATGTCGTCCACTGGTGCAGCAATAGGGAGCAGAGAGAGAGGGATTACAGACAGTCTAATGGTCTTCTTCTGAGGTCTGATCGACTTAATAAAGTTAAAAGAAATCCTTAGGTTGGGATCTCGAAAGTCGTCGAGTGGTAGAAGAGGTACAAGAACCGAAGAGGAGGGCGGGCTGAACACGTGATTGGCAGGCGGAGAGCAAGCAAGTAAGTGTAGGTTGTTAACAGTCCCATGGAGAAGCAGGAAGAAACGGAAAAACTAAACTCGGTTTTGTTTTCCTATTCTCATAAGTCATAAGTATGTTATGTATACATGTTTTTTTTTTAACTTGGTAATTATAGAATCCACGTCCTCAAAAGTTGTTTAGTTTGGAGATTTGATTGGAGGATGATTTTGGACGCAAATCTGGTCGTTATAGCTTTAGTACCACCTATATAGTGATCAATTTCTTTTTAATATTTTACTGAAGAAAGATTTTCGGAACTACATACACGCAAAACCAAGTAAAAATAACAAAGAATGTCATATAAAATGACGTCCCATCATAATCTTAATTGCACAAACAAATTTGCTGTCTTTGCAGGTAAACACTAAACACACAAAAACTCAGTAAAGAATTCGAAAGTTCCAAGGTTGTCCTCTTATAATTACGAAAATGACATCAAAGGTTATCAACGTCATGCTCTTTTCCTTGGTTTTGTTGTTGATCGGAAATTATGCTGCAGCGGCGTCAAGAGGTTTGGGAGTAACCAATCCTTGTTGTGATGACCAAAAAGCAACATCCGGAAAAGTAGATCCTTGTGGTGATGACAAAAAAGCTGCGTCCGGAAAAGCAGATCCTTGTGGCGACGATAAAAAAGCTGCATCTGGAAAAGCAGATCCTTGTGGTGATGACAAAAAAGCTGCGTCCGGAAAAACAGATCCTTGTTGTGATGACAAAAAATCTGCACCCGGAAAGGCGGATCCTTGTGCTGATCCTTGTGGTGCCGGAAAAGGAAATCCTTGTGCCGATCCATGTGGGGCCGGAAAGGGAAATCCATGTGCCGATCCTTGTGGCGCCGGAAAGGGAAATCCTTGTGCTGATCCTTGTGGTGCCGGAAAGGGCGCCGATCCTTGTGGTACCGGAAAGGGAAATCCTTGCGCCGATCCTTGCGGTGCCGGTAAGGGAAATCCATGTGCCGATCCTTGTGGTGCCGGAAAAGGAAACCCTTGTGCCGATCCTTGCGGTGCCGGGAAAGGAAATCCTTGTGGTGATCCTTGTAATCCTTGTAAAGCGGAAGCAAGAGATCTTGGAGCAACAGATGCTTCTGGGGTTGACGCTCAAGCCGCAGGAGGTCCGGGAGCAGCAGATTCGTAAGTACCATGACTGTCAATTAAGATTCATTATATCGTAATTTAATTCATTTCTTTCTTGTTTCACTAAATTAATTTTTTCAATATTAAATACGCATATTGGCTTTCCTTAAAAATAATTAACAAGTTTGTGAAAGATGCATCCAATTGGATTAACAAAACTTTGAAATGAACCAAAACATATTATGATGTGATGAACAATTTGTTGGGTAGTCGAAAATCTTTAAATCAATTATCTATTGAATGAAATGTATATTAAATTTGTGGAATTATTGGGTTGTTTGGTTGCAGTTCATTTACGGATCAAAGCGGAGTTTTGGGAGCCGGAATGGGAGCAGGAGCACCTTCCAAGTGAATAGTATCAACAGTCAAGATGATGACTAGTCACGATGGACATTCTTAATTTAAATTAAGTAATGATGTTTATTTTACCCCTTTTATTGTAATAGAATAACTTCATTTCTGAGGAAATAATACCAATTTTTTTTTATATGCTAATGAGAAGATATATATACGGCTGATGAACGTACATAAAAAAAAACAATAACAACTTGTTACAGAGTTTAAAACGAAACAAAAAACAATATGGTACAATGCGTATAAATAACACAACAAGCACACACCTATCCCAAGATCGAACTCAAGCATTTTCACATGAAAAGTAAAGCCTTACCCGCTATAATAACCCTTAGGAACTGACGCCCTGTTGTTTTAATACAGAAAATGGCACGGCAGGCGTATCGGCCGTCAAATAGTATTTTGGGATTTTTATTTCTGAGTTATCGAACCCAAAGGAGCACGAGTCGATACATTGTGTATCTTAAAGTTGTTATTAAGCTGCCGCGGTAATAAGATGGTTTTGTGGTTTTTAAAACATGTAAAAGCGAATGTAAGCAATTAAACAGTAAACAAGTACTCACGGAGTTCGAAAGAGTTTTGAATCAGAGATAAAGCAATCTAAGGTTTTCGGGTTCATAGAGACCAATTCCAATGCATTAAATGACGATGAACAAAGTGGAGTTGTCTGACTTTAGGGGCAACAAATTATCTTTCAAACTAGTCCTAACTTCTCCGTTGTTTCGGACCCTAATGGAATCTAACCACCTAGTTCTCCCGAATAAAGATGTAGGAAGACCCAAAGCACTGCGTTATTTGATAATTTCTAACTTTCGGTACGAATCTTATGGTTATTGCGATTGTGTTAACCTAGCTATCCTTAGTCTAGATTTAAACCCAATTCGTATAAGGTTTTTGACTAAATTGCAATCCACCTCTCCCGAGTATTAGATTGCAATTCTCACCTTCTATCAAGCCTACCCGGGAGATAGAGCATTAAGTTCAAACCAATACAAACCCTAAATCAAATCAACCAACACAATATTCATATCTCTAATCCCCCATAAACCCTAGATACTCTCTTGATAAAATCTTTAGCTGCTACTGGTGCTTCGCTCCCGATCTCTGGTCTTTTGAGGTACTCTCTTTTTCCTCCCTTGTTTGGTTAGTTTTCTCCGACCCGTTCATACATACCTGGGTGTTTTGGCTTCCTTTCATCTCGAACCGGGCGTGGTTCGAACTCGTCGGTTAAAGGTGTTGACCGTCGGCGAGCTTCTTGGGCGTTGTTTACCCCCTTCAGAAGCCATCTCCTAAGATATGTATGGTTATCCGGGTTCGTCTCTGCCGTTAGCGGGGTTGGCAGCCGACTTTTTGTTGTTGTCATCTTCTCCTTCGAGGGTCGGCAACACTTTGGAGATGAGAGTTGTTCTTTCTTTTCAAGGTTAGGGTTGGGAGGTCTTCTGGTTAGGCCTGACAGTTGGATGCTTCTCCCATTGCGTGCCATCGCCTGTGCTTAATGGTTGAAAGATCAGGGTTCAAGACCTTTTCCTTTTTAGGGCTTCATAGTTGACAAATTTGGGTGGTAGACCCTTTCTTTTTGTGGTTGTTAGCTTCTGGGTCTGCGTACCCCCTCTTTGTGATTGTTTCCTTCAGGGTCTGCGTACCCTTTCTTTTCTCCGGTGTGGGGCGCCTTGTAGTTGCTTCAGTGTCTGTGTATCCTTTCATTTCCCCGGTGTGGGGCTTCTTGAGGTTCCGAAAGGAATGCTCCTTCATGCTTCAGGGTCTGCGTACCCATTCATTTCCTCGGTGTGGGGTTTCTTCATGTTTCAGGGTCTGCGTACCCAATCATTTCCCCGGTGTGGGGATTCTTGAGGTTCCGAAAGGAATGGTCCTTCATGTTTCACTTCCACCCATCGTATTTTTTATTTCAAAGAATCGGTATTTTAATATATGCATTGCTAATAAAAAAAATCACAATAACAAAATCATTTACCTTTTAAAATTTGAGTTAAACTATATTACATTACAATAAGAAGGCTACTTACCTCTACATATATAGAATGACATAAATGGCAAGTCGAACAAAATGAGACATTGTTTTTATTTTAACTTGGTAATTAATTATATGCTTCACATCCCAAAAGTTGTTTGGTTTGGAAAAAAGATTTTGGATAAAAAAAAACTCATCATTATTACAATATTATCAGCTATATATAGTAAGGAATTGGCCTTCTGTTTCAAAATTAGACTCAAGAAAGATCTTGGGAACGATATACAAGCAAAACCAAGTGAAAAATAGTGAACAATGAGGTATAAAATGATGTCCCTGTCACAGTCTTAATCGTACAAACAAATTTGCTGCATTTTGCACGTAAACACACACACAAAAACTCAATAAATTCGAAAATGACATCAAGGGTTATCAACGTCGTGCTCTTCTCCATCGTTTTGTTCTTGATCGGAGGTTATGTTAGAGCGGCAGCAAGGGATTTGGGAGGAGCAAATCCTTGTGATCCCTGTAATCCCTGCAAGCCTGCGGGCGGGAAAGGAGATCCTTGTGGTCCCTGTAATCCCTGCAACCCTGCGGGCGGGAAGGGAGATCCTTGTGGTCCCTGTAACCCCTGTGGTCCCTGCAACCCTGCAGGTGGGAAAGGAGATCCTTGTGGTCCCTGTAATCCCTGTAAACCCGCGGGCGGGAAAGGAGATCCTTGTAATCCGTGCAAAGCTGAAGAAAGAGGTTTGGGAGAAGCGAATCCCGGCCAAGCTACCGAAAGAGGTCTAGGAGCATCTTGTATCGATCCTTGTTGTTGTGATCCTTGTGTAGAGCCCACCGGCGATGACAATGCAGCTGCGGCAGAGCCTCGTGGCGATGATAACGCCGCGGCAGCAGGAGTAACAGATTCGTAAGTACCTTGATTGTTAGTTATTTCTCGTTTCAATAAATTAGTTTTTTGAATTTTTAATACACAAAAAATGTGTTGAAATTCCTCAAAAATACTATAAAAAAAAGGTTGAGACGAGAATTAATCCAAGGGGATTAACAAATTTTTGAAATGGATGATAGAAAATATTTATTTTAGAAAAGGAATATTAATTTTGTGGAACTATTTGGTTGCAGTTCATTTACGGACCAAAGCGGAGTTATGGGAGCCGGAGCAGGAACCGCCGGAGCACCAGCAGTTGCCAAGTAAATAATACCTGTTGTCAAGATGATGACGAGTTGTGATGCAGACTCTTAATTTTTGTTAAATACTTTTTTTATTATTTTATCTTTTTTTTGTAATAAAGTTCTCTGTATTAAGAGGAAAATTTTGGTACGATTATCAGACAACCATTATGCACCTAATCAGAACAGAAAAAATTGTCTTAACAATAAGAAACACGATTTTTTTTATCAATAGTTTTTGTTTTTATAAATCAAGCTTTTGAAAGTAAAGGATAAGGTTAAGGGCAACACCCTCAAATAACAATACAACCGAAGGAGTGTTTCTGAATGAACCCCTCAACTACAACCAACCCAACAGTTGAGAGGAAACAGGGGTACAATCAAGATTTATCAACCCTGAAACAAATATTAACAACCAAAGTCTAATAACCCAAATTTAATAAACATAAAGCCAACAAATAACCCAAGGTCTGAAAAACCCCTAATTTGATTAACATGAAGCACGTAAAACCTCAAGACAGAAAATCCAAAGCTTAATCGAACGAGTAAAAAGAAATCTATCTCATCGAGACAATAACTCAACGAGTATAATAGACACTGACACGTCAATAATCAACACTGTTTACTGACAGAGATAATCCGAAGGTCCAAAGTCACCGAAACACTTAAACCCTAAAGTCTAAACTCAGATGATTTCAAAATAGACCTAGAGACCAAAACGATCCGTCGGTGGCCAACACCATAACCGACGAGTCCCCGCTAACAAAAGACAAGGAGGGACCTTACCAAAGTTCCAACCTTTGACTGTCAAACAACCACCGGACCGTTCTTGAGCAGCAACACCTCCATAGCACGATAGTAGCCAGAAACGACCACTAAGACGCTAGCTGAGGCTTCTAGGAGGTGTTCGGAAATAGAATATCTGAGACCCCCTAGACCGAGAATGGAGGCCTCTGAAGCAGTGAAGAACACCAAAAGACATAAGCGTCAGCATGTAGTTGACGGAGGGTCGGCAAGCACGGAACCATCGAGACATCCTCGGGAAACCAAACTGTCGCCAGATCAACATCGATCCACCCTAGAGACAGTGTGGAAACACTTCCCACGAGCAGATCTTGGGTTGTCCGGTCTCCGAATCGTCAACGCTCGAGAGAGACGAGGAACAGGAGTCCTGAAGCAGCAATGATCCATGCTAGAAGGAGAGGAAACGCTTCTTACTAACAGCTCTGGGACAAGTTCGTCAATCAAAGTCTTGAACGTAGTTTGAAGTCCGATCACCGGGCAGGGACATAGGGTAAGAGCAGTGGGAGAGAAAGCGAAGGGACATCAGAGCTCGGAGAACACGACAGCCTTCCGCCCCACAGATCCGGGACGAACGTGCCTTTATGAGGTCACGAACACCTCCCACTCTACGGATCTGAAGGAGGAACCGGCCGAGGCAACCACGAGGCTCTGTCAAGAAATCGACAGGAGGTCCACCATGACGGGCAAAGAGAAAACGATGAAGGAGGGGCCTGCACCTAAAGCGGTTGGACTGCCACAACAACAAGACCCACCCCCTGAGTCACAAACACCGACGAGCACACACTGGATCTAGATCGCAACGAAGGGAAAGGGGAAACAGAGGGAGAAGAAGGTAGGAAGAAGGGGGAAGAAAGGATAGGAGCCTCTGTTGATAACAACCGTGACCGTAGCCATGGTTGTCACCGACGGAATAAGGGTAAGGGGGCGGCGTTGAAAGGGCTAGAGTTTCAAAGTTTCAGAGAGAAACGAGAGAATCAGTCTTATGTCATTAAAAGAAGAAAGAAACAAGATTTAACTCTTGAAATACTGTTTTAGCATCTTCAATCGGTACACCCGAAAGAGAACGAGTTGGAGAAAATTCATGAATATCCACAAGCGGACTTTGACTATCATATTCCACATAAACTTCTCCCAATCTTTAGTTTGTTGTTTTTTATAGAGGTTACTCCATGTCCTAACACCCAATTTTCAGAAATGGTTAAATCCAAACTCTATACAATTGAAATTGCCATGTAGTAACGGTCAATTAACTGAAATTGCCAACTGTTTCTAATTTTAAACAGACGTTAACTTGGTTAAGTGAAAAGTCGAGTTTACCCTCAAATATGTTCTTCCTTCGGACGTTATCTTGGCCTAACTTCATCTCTTCGTGACCTCATCTCTTTATCTCAGCTCTTCGAACTTCATCTCTTTATGTCCGAGCTTCGAATTTCATCTCTTCGTGATCTCAGCTCGCCCAAGCTCCATTATAAAATTAGTCACGCAGACGCACGTGATTCACTGTTCACGGAAACAGTCAATTTAAACAGTACTTTTTGGTTTTTAATAATTCAGTTTTGAAATTCGTTATTATTTGACAATTTTCTAAAGCTTGGGTGCGGATTTGACAATTAAGTGTAGTAGGGGGCTAGGACATGGAGTAACCTCTTTTTTATATTGCCTCTCGTTGAGAAACCTATTGGACTCTTCATTATATTTTATTTAAATACTTTGACAATTATAATAAAATAAGTAAGGTTAAATATCGAAACTTATTCGTAAGTATTGGTCACGAACACTACACTAACCAACGTTTTAAAATGACAAGTACCTATTTTAAGTATTGGTCACGCAATTTTGTTAGTAAAAATGGACGGATTATTCCATTTCGTTAGTTATATGACCTCATGTGTCATTTAATGGATGACAAAATGACGATTTTACCTTTACTTATTTGACCTATATACATTTTTTTTTATCAGCAAAAAAAAACGATTTTATTCCACTCGAATATGAAATTCAAAACGAATTACAAATAGAGCAGAAGAAGTGAAAACAGAAACAACACTGAGCTGGAAAGAACAGACAAAACAGGACCAAATGGGCCGAGGCAGGCCCAAAGATCCAGAGAGAGGCCCAAAGAACCAGAGACAAGCCCAATGAACAAAGACCAACCAGCCTCGGGAAACACACTACCATGCCGACCTCGGGACCACGCACAGTCGCACGCCCAAAGCGAAAATCAAGAACCATCGGGAACCACAACCGACGTCCCGATTCGAGAGCCACGCCGGAGCAGCAGGTCTCCGGAGACCCAAGGACGAGACCAACGAGAAGTTACCAGAAGAAGAGTATTGAACTGAAGGAGGCGAAGCCGGGGGCCAACACCTTGATAAACCGGCAACCATCAGATAGAACAATCCACGGCGGGCGGAGGAGGCAGCACAGAGAAGCAGGCAGCTCCGGGGGCCAGCACCCAAAAACCAGAGAAGCACAGGCGACCAGACGAGACCGCCTCGAGGGCGAGCGGCGGCGGGCGAAGGAAGCGATGGCGAGCGCGGAGGAGAAGAACGAGCAGAAGCCGGGACCGGATCCAGAGGAGAACGGGCCAGAAAAGACGACGCCCCGAGCAGCGGAGAAGCCAGGCCGAGCGATGCCGCAAAAAGGAGCAGAGAAGAGAGGAGCCGTGCGAAACTGCCAGAGGAGGAAACAGATCTGGAAAAGACAACACACGAGGGGGCGCAACAACCACACCAGCCTCCAGCGGCACTGACAAACCCACGGCAGAGGAGCCGAAAGGCGAGGGGGGACCAAGAAGGTCACCAGAAGGGTCGCGAGTTGCCGGAGACGGGATGGCCGAGGTAGGTCGCGCGCGAGGGCCTCAGGGGAGCCAACAGATCCGAACCAAAAGAAGAGGGCAACGAAGCAGGCAACGACGAGGACGGAAGGGAGGCAAGATGAAAGGGGGGAGGTGGGGGCCGGCGACCTCCAAAGCCATGGAGGCCGCCGGCGGCTGAGCAAAAAGACAATCTGAATGACAAATGATGTCATATGACAATCTGAATAGAATATTCCGTCCATTTTTATTAAAGTTGTTTGATTAATAAGTATGCAATTTGGGTACAAGTTTAGAGCTTCTTACATTACAAACTCATTTATTTATTTTTTTGAATTTTGAGATCAATTAAATATTAGATTACAATTACCGTTACTTACCTCCGTATATATAGACTGAAATCTAAAAGCAAGTCCAAGAAAATCAGACATGTTTGTCATATAAACATTTTTTTAACTTTGGTAATGTTATATTCACTTCACCGAACGCTGTTTGGTTTGGAGAACGATTTCCGCAGCGACATAAACGCAAAACCAAGAGAAAATTAGCAAACAATGTCATATAAAACAACGTGAGCTTCACACTCTTAAATGTACAAACATATTCGGAAGTTCCAAGGTTATCCACCAATAATTATCAAAATGACATCGAAAGTTATCAATGTCGTGCTCTTCTCCATGGTTCTGTTCTTGATCGCCGGATCAAACTCTTTGGTCATGGCTCGTGCAGGCACAACGACCGAAGTTGATGCCAAAGAGGCAGAAAGAGCTTTGGGAGCTGCAAATCCCTGCAATCCTTGTGGCCCGTGCAATCCTTGTGACCCGTGCGGTCCAGGAAAAGGAAATCCCTGTAATCCTTGCGGTCCTTGTGATCCCTGCAAGGCCGAAGAAAGAGGTTTAGGAGCAGCAAATCCCTGTGATCTCTGCAATCCCTGTAATCCTTGTGATCCTTGTAATCCCTGCAAAGCTTCTGCAGATGGAAAAGCCTAATGTGATATCAGGATCAAAACGAACTCATAGGAGCCGGACTAAGAGCAGGAGTGAGCGCATGCCACGTAAATAATACCGGTTGTTAAGATAATGACGAGTCACGATGGACATTCTTAATTTTTATCAAAAGTTATGATTATTTTATTCTTTGTATTTTTCATATTTCCTCTCCTTGAGAAGCCAATTAGGTTCTTCATTGTATTTGAAGAAGTTGTGTTTATCAATAAATATTATAGTTAGAGTGATAATCGAATATTCCATTGAGATTCAACTTTTATTTTGAAAAGGAAAATATATTAATAATAATACAATGTTTTCGGGACGAAAATAAAGGACACGGGAGAAAACATGTAAAGCATGACACGTGCATGTCAACAAGAGCATCTCAAACCGGATCTATTAATGGATGAACAAAAGTCTAATAACTTGGATTTTTCTACCGTATAGCAAACAATAAACACATACAAACAAGAAGCGTGCCAAAAGAAGTACTTCAAACCAAACTAACGATATTGAGCTTGAAATAGTTCTTATTAGGAAAAATTACCAATACCTACCCAAAACCATGCCCATTTAACTGATGTTTAGAGCACCTCCAACGGGTCGTGTCTGGCGTAGGCACGGCCCAGACACGACTTGTCGTGTCTAGACGTCGTCCCTGCACGGTCGTGTCTGGTTGTCGTTGCTGAATCTGGCAACGATGCCAAGTCGTGTCTACTGCCCATTTTGTTCCAAAAATGCTTCCAACCATGGCTTTAGACACTGCACCATTGGAGGAGTAGTGTCTGGAAGCCAAAAACAATGGTTAGACACTGTGCAGTGTCTAACCATTGGAGATGCTCTTACCCTGAAGTTTAAAGTTAATTGATGCATACCCTTAAGTTTTGAAAATCTAACTCAAAGCCCCTCCGTCAGATAAAATGACGAAAATACCCTCAATTACACTTCAATAATTATATTAAAAAATTATTTAAAAATTACTTTTGTTATATATATATATATATATTTACTTATTAAATGACTTCATTTTTATTTAAAAAATCACTTCATTTATATTTTTAAAATTTTATTTAAAAAAATCACTGAGGGTAATTTTGTCGTTTTAGCTGACAGAAGGGGTTTTTAGTTACAAATCGTAACTTCAGGGCATGCATCAGTTAACTTTAAACTTCAGAGTAAACATCAGTTAAATGAGCATGGTTTTGGATAGGCATTGGGAGTTTTCTCTTCTTATTAATAAACTCTGCTCTCTTCGCATTTTATAGAGATACAAGTTCTCGTTCTATATTACAAGTACCAATGACAACATTAGTACTTTAAGTATAAAAAATCACGTGTGAGAAACACGTTGATAATGAGTGCAACTGATGTTACAATGAGTTAGATAAACGAGCTTAATCAAACTATTTCTCGCAACATGTCAAGTGTCTCCCCCGAGAATCCTAGCCCTAAAAACTTAAAGAGCTCTCTATCACAGTCGTTGACAAATCCGTGTGTATTATCGATTCTATCCCATCGCCGACTGTAACCATGCAGTTTTGACACTTGTGCCTCCTCCGCGTCCATCCTCTAATGTTGTGCCTCCTTTAAAACCACAACGTCGAACGAGATCAAAGCCAATTCTGTCTGGACAAGCCTCTCTGTCTCTTCTTCCTCCACCGTTCGCCCTCCTACCATCACCACCATCCACAACTATCGTGACTTTCTCTTCAGGGTTCTCTGCTCTGGTAATAAGGCCACGAGGAGGTTGTCCGCTCAAGGTTACGACTGGTGCTTCCTCTGCAAGTAACCTTCAGCCCAAGGTTCCTCCGCCGTCAATCACCCCTGTTGAGGCCCCGACGATTGTGTCGCCGTCCACGGCTGTGCCCTGCGTTGCTCCGCCGCCACTAGTGATCCCCAACGGGGTCTCGCCACCCCTACTGTGTCAGGACCCTCTCCGTAGGAAAGCACCCATGCTCGAGCCTAGGAGGGAGGAACTGGAGACGCTTTGTGAAGGGGTCAGGATTCCTAATGTGTAGCGAGTCCCAGTAATTTCAGCCCTCCTCACTACACCTCCGGGCATGAGCCATTGTCGTCGAGTGTTCCAACCAAAGGAAGTTGTGTCTACTTCAAAAGCAGTGGTCGCGTCGGACTCTCTCGAGTCTATCGTGGCGAGTCTCGAATATGGTTTCTTGCCATGCTCGCAGGAAGACGAGGAGAAGCTCGAGGTTCTGGTGTCGCATTCTCCAATGAGCCCTTCGGTCATGGTTCGTCAATAGCTTGTCATGATTGGCAAGCTGTGGACCTCGAAACCTCCCCGACAGGAGGTATTGCTCTGAATCATCACCAACGCCTAGGGGAAATCCGTAGAGGGTTTGGTGATAAAGGATATTGGTCCCGGAGTACTCGGGTTCTACTTCGAATCGGAGGAGACCCATACTTGGGTCCGGGGCAACGAACCTTGGTGCTTCAACGGACGGACGCTTCTGTTAAGTGACCTAGATATGATGGCTAGAGAGTCCCCCTCTCTAGATCGGCTTCAGCTATTGGTCCACGCCCATGGTCTCCCTTTATTGGTATGGACCCGAGCAACGGGGTAGACTATTGACTCCACTCTTAGGCTATGTATCGACGTCTCGTGGAGCATCCCCTACGCCCCCAACTATTGATACGTTTTAATGAGTTTTCCGAACCGGTTCGTGTTTCACTCACCTACACAAAACTACATGTGTTTTGTTTTAACTATGGTTATTATTATTATTATTATTATTATTATTATTATTATTATTATTATTATTATTATTATTATTATTATTTGTCATCTATGATTTCAAGATTTTGTCTACAAACTAAGGGAACTAAGACAGAGAATTTTGACCTAGGCATTGATCGTTTTTGACGACGACTCTTTTTTTCTTTTTCTCCTTCGATTTGTTTATTTTCCTGACTTGCTCTGTTTTTCTTTCAGAATACATAGCTTGTTCATCCCTCATGGAGTGTCGTCAGTGGATCCTTTGATCTTGGGTCGACCTAATAGTCTTACCCCTCATGGGATTCTGGTGGTGGGTCCCTTGATCTTGGGCCGACATATTCGTCTTATCCCTCATGAGATTCTGGGGGTGGGACCCCCGATTTTAGATCCACCTAGTCATTTTTTTCATCTTTTTCCCTGGTTTCAGAATCGATGCTACTATAGAGCTATTCTCTGGTGGTTTGTGGAGGCTATAGGTATATTGTGGTATGGGAAGCAGCATCAACAAGACAGAGCCTGGAAACGCCAGTCATGGACTGTGATGATTGTGGGACGCCGATGAAGAATAGCGGCCCGCTCTTTGATCCTACCCCTCTGTCTCCTACAGTACCTCTATCTATATATATAGACTGAAGTCTAAAAACAAGTCGCATAGATTGAGACATTTTGTTTTTATTCTCACATGTTTGTCATATATACATGTTCTTTGTAATGTTATAATTCACTTTTCCAAAAGCTATTTGGTTTGGATATTTGATTGGAGAATGGTTTTTGAAACAAATCTCTCATATTATAGACATTTTTTTCAACCATATAGCAATTAGCTTTCCGTTGGGAAATTTGATTAGAGAAATGTGTTCCTCGACGACATACACGCAAAACCAAAAGAAAATTAGCAAACAATGTCATATAAAACGACGTCTCCATCACAATCATAACTGTACAAACATATTTGCTGCATTTTCAGGTAAAAACGAATAATTATGACAATGGCATCGAAGGTTATTAACGTCGTGCTCTTCTCCATGGTTCTGTTCTTGATCGTCGGATCAAACGCTCTGGTCATGGCTAGTGAAGGCACGACAACCGAAGATGATGCCAAAGCGGCCAAAAGAGGTTTGGGAGCAAATCCCTGTCCGGATCCTAGTGTTAATGTAGGAAAAGTTGTTGGCGTAAAAGCCAAAGCGGATTCAAGAGGTTTGGGAACATCAGACCCCTCTAAAGATCGCTGCTCTGATCCATGTGTAGATCCATGTGCTAATTGATGACGAAAGAACCGTCAAAGGCGCAAAAGCCTAAAGTGATGCTGGAGAAGCAACACGAGGTATGGGAGCATCACATTCGTAAGTACTATGACGGTTGATTAAGATTCACTATATCGTAATTTAACTCATCTTCGTCTCGTTTATGAAATTAACAATTTAAATGTTTTATTTATCATATCAGAATTAAAAACTAGAAATGTTGAGTGTCAGATGAATCCAAAGGGTTAACAAACTATTGGGGTTAATTACCTTTAATACCCCTTATGCAACGGTAACACTTTTTTAGTACACTAATGTATTGGTAACACTTTGGATAAAATTCTAGTCAAGTTTATGTCATTTTGATGATCTATGACCGATTCATAAGGGGTATTTATCAATACATAAGGAGTATTAAATGATCTGTGACCAATTCATAGAGGATACTAAATGTGTGTTACCAAAACGGAAGGACTGTTTTTAAACGTTATCAAACGTAAGAGTACTAAAAATACGTTACCAATAAAAATGAGGTACAAAAGATAATTAACCCAAACTATTGAAATGAACCTAAAGATTGATTGTTGTTGACATTAACTATTTGTTGGATACTAAAAAATCTCTGCATATAAATCCAGTTTTGAACTTTGTGTAACAATTGGATTGTTTGGTTGCAGTTCATAAGCGGATCAAAACGGACTCATTGGAGCACCTGTCATGTAAATATATCTTGTCAACTTTAATTTTCATCAAATATTTTTATTTCATTTTTTCTCTTTATTTTTGTTTTGTTGTTGTATATTTCTTCTCATTGAGAAGCCACTTGGGTTCTTTGTTGTATTTGAAGAAATTGTTTCCATCAATAAATAATATATATTTTTATCGCCGAAAACATATTTAAAAACCTGTTATTTGAAAAGAAAAGCATGAGAAGATGAACAGACTAAGAGCATTCCACTCCAATTGGAATCTCACAAAACGAACCTCAACAGACTAAGTAAATTATAAACCACAGACAATCAACTGACCCGAACCCAAACCCAATCAGGGATAAACAAATGCAGAATACCAAGAACAACAAATGACCACATCCCAATCAGGGGAATACAAGAACCAGAAGATGAAAGAACATGGAACAAGTAAAAATACAAAGAAGTTCTAAGAACTCGATTTATCTACCATGAAGCTCATGAAAAAGCATGTCTGAGAACTTAGATTTGCCTACTAAATAATACAGTTAATGGTGTGAGTTGAGTTTGGAGAGTGCGTAATACCAATCAAACTGAAAACCGACATCTTTTCGAAGAGAGGATAAATCTTTATAGGCGCACATCCGATTGAAACTAAGACGAAGCAGGGTCCCTCTAAAAAAATAGAGTAAGAGATCTTCTCGATACTCACAGTGGTAGGAACCGATGCACAAGGTGCCTGAAAGGGAGACATGACTCGTCTCGACAAAGGCGATGAGTCACGCAAGCTCGCCACTACTAGCTTCTTGCCCACTTCAACACGTATCCTACGGTCTCCAAGCTGGGAGCCATTCAAAGCACTCCCCTGATTTTGGAATCAAATTTTGAGTTCATTTGGGCGGCCATGATTAAACAATACATTACGTAGAGTTGACTCCATAAACCTATCATATGGAGTTGTACCGTCCAGACTTCAGGGAAATGATTAATACATAATAAAATGAGCACGCTTCCCATTGACAAAAAGATGCTCAACAGAGATGAAAAACTAGAGGTCATGAACAAAAATGATTATCTCTTTATGATTTCATAGTCCCAAATCAAAATGATTAATAAACAAGATTATTTTTATAGATTTCTTTAATCTTTAGAGAGAAACAACAGTCAAATGGACTTAAGCATATATCCTTAGATAATAAGGGGAGTGTGTTGTGATTGACCTATTTTATTTTCGATGGTTAACCGGTGTGTGTCGGTACCGAATACCTTTGGTTCTTAAAATTCTCATCTAGATAATACCTAGCGTCGTTAGTGTCGCCTCCGACGATTTTATTATTTTTAAATAATTTTTTTTTGATCAGCAAGTTTTTTTTTTATAAAAACCAATCAGCTACAAAGTGTAGCTGAAGATAAGGGCAAGCCCTCCACAAACCTTACAAACATAGGGTCTAGCTAACTTGGCAAAACCACAAACAGAAACCCTAAAAGGGAATCAAACCTACACTTTGGTCTCAGAACCTAATGAGAAATTCAGCAAACAATACAACAAACATGGGCCAAGCCCAAACAAACATTACAGGCCCAACCAGGGGCAACCAAGGCACCAAAGCCCAAACAAAACAAGAAGCACCTAAAGCAAATAAACAAAACAATTAAAAGACCCTAATCTCCAGCTCAACTTCTCGAGCCCCGCGCCCACCGAAACCCTCCAGCAGCCGTCGACAAGAACAATCTCCGCGCCGTCGACCAAGCACGCCGAGTCACCCGTCCTCTACTTCTCAGCATGAAGACCACGGCCAAACCCGGCCAAAACAAGGATCACCACCGATCCAACCAACAAAGAGGGAGAAGAGACGAGAGCGAGTGTAAAGACCGAGAAAATTTGCTGTTTAATAGAGGTTGGGAACGAGTTTAAAAAAAAAAGGGGAAAAGAGGGGAAAATTATTGGGTCAGCTCAACTAAGTTTTTTTTGGGCTGAGCTAGGGCAAGGCCCATTTCTCGCGCGCGACCCACTAAGCCCGACCCAGTCTTCAGAAACCCTAGCCTTAAAAGCCTGCCAGCGCCGCTTCACCTTTCAGATTCAGGCACGCAAACCGAGACGAGAGCTCGATTCTCTCTCTCGCTCCTCGTCTCCGCCGCGAACTCGATCTGTGCCGTCTTCTTCTCCGATCAACAACCGTCACCAGATCCCTTCTCCATCCCGTCCTCTCCTTCTCCTCAGCGTCCGGCCTCCTCTTCTCCTTCACCTGGTGAACTCGCCCAAGCCGCCGCGTGAGATTCGAAGGGACGCCAGAGTTTAAGGTCGAGTCCCTCTCGATCCCAGCTCAATTCGAGCTCTCCTGAGCCCAAAATCTCCTTCCCCTCTCTCTCTTGGTCTGACCCAGTTCGGGACGAGTCCGTTTAACCCGGATTCGAGAGGTTTCGCCGCCGACGACCTCGTAATCCCTAGATCTGGCCGGGGTTCAGATTTTGACGTCGTGCTTGGCCTCCCCGACCTCGCCAGCGACGACCTGAACTCCACCGCCACGTCCCGAGCTTCGCCAGCGCTCTTGACTGGGTTCTGGACATCGTCGCTGCCGGAGACGGTGGCCGGAGCGTTGGAGCATCGCCGGAGCTGTACGAGCTCGGAGACGGGCCTGAACCAGGCCTTGGGCCAGGTCGTGGTGTGGGCCGGTTGGTCTTGGGCCGGAACTCGAGCTCGGGCCAGAACCTGGGCCGGACGTGGGTCAGGCCCAAGTCTTCGGACTGGGTTCTGATCCGGGTCTGGACCGGGTCTGACTCGGGTCCGGGTCAGGCGTGGATCCGGGTCTGGACCTGGGTTGGGCCGGATCCGGGTCGGCAGTTTTAATTAAATAATTATTTAATTAATTTGACTAAAATCTGGTTAAGCTAAAGACGTTTGGACCTTTCGAGAACTGATTGAGGCTTTTAAATTGTTTAAAACAGACTTAGATATCGGGGACTTCGCCTTGGAAGACGGTGTTGACCCGGTCGTCCACAGCTAGAAGACGCCGCCTTGTCACCATCTTGAGGTAGGGAAAGTATCGACCCCTCCTTAATTATGAACTGGTAAATTAGTATGCAGGACTAGGGTTATTAATAACCGGAACGAACTAGTATGCATGACTAGGGTTGTTAATAACCGGATCGTCTTAGTGACATATAGGTAAAACTATTATGTTATTAGTTTAATTGGACGAGTCTTGATAATACTTGGAACGAACATGTTGATATCCGTTTGACTTGCTTGTACTTCTGGGAAATTGATGTGCTGATAGACGGGACATGTCTAGGTCCTAGGGTTGCGTGCTGTGGGTCTACTCGCTGTGTGGGAGTCTAAGTAACGTTATAATCGATGTATGAGAATCTAAATAATATTGTAACCGTTGTGAATGTCTAAATAGAATTATCACCGATGTTGCATGATGTGTTTGTGTGGGCAAGTGTGCCGTATGTGTCTATGTGAACCCTTGTTTGTGATGACCGGGTGAGTTATAGACCGGGTGTATGCTAAGATGGTTCGGCTGGTATACCGAGACCATCAGTGAGTGTGCTGTGTGCGAAACCCTGTGTGTGTTTAAGAGACGGCGTAGCCGGATGGATAATCATATCGAGACCAAGGATGACGTGTTTAGATGACTCATAATCCGGGATGGGATTGGTCGATGGAGTTCCAGTTACATATGAGAGTAGCGCCCTTCATCTGTGTGAGGAGGAAGATGTCGTGACTGACGCTGTGTGTTCCAGTGCGATATAAGCGGCTGTGTGCAAATCGGTTTCTTATTTACGTTGAGTAGAGCCCTTCATCTGTGTGAGGAGGAAGATATCGTGACTGACGCTGTGTGTTCCAATGCGATATGATCAGCTGTGTGCAAATCGAGGGAGTTCCAGTACATACGAGAGTAGCGCCCTTCGTCTGTGTGAGGAGGAAGATGTCGTGACTGACGCTGTGTGTTCCAGTGCGATATAATCAGCTGTGTGCAAATCGATGGAGTTGACGACATCTGTGTGCGTTTCGTCCGGACCCTTCCCCGTTGTTTGCCGTGTGCCGTCCTATGGACTCTATGTGTGTTCTGCTGTGTGCCTTTCTCTCTGTTATGTATGTGTGTATTACAAGGAGTTTTATACTGTGTGGTTGGGCTGGTAAGGGTTTTGCCTAGAGACAACTTGTTGGATCTTCTTCCTAGTTTACCCTAATTACTGATTTACCGTGAGGTTAAAAGGTGTGTTGGAGTTCTTTTACTTTACCTACTGAGCGTAAGCTCATCCCTCCTGTTGTTGTGGTGTTCCAGGTGTTGAGCGGGAACAGTACTAGCCGGACTCTCGGAGCTTGGGAGCTGCTGAGGGTTTAGCTAGGTTTAGAGACGTACATCTTTTGTTTTATGTTGGACTTTGTATTTTACTAATTGAGCTGTGACTCTTCACTTTCGGAAGTTATTTTCTTTTTGGAGCTTTATTTACCTTTATTTCTCTTGTCTTACTGTAAATCTTTAGTCGCGTCTCGAATTCGGTCAAAAACCGGATTTGGGGCGTGACAGCGAGCAAAAAACGTCGAGCAACACGTCCGGCCAGAGAGCCAAACAAACGACACCACCGAAACCCCTCACTAGAAGCACCAGTACCCCCACTCCTAAATCTCCACCAAAAGACCCCTTCTACTCCCCAACTACAGCCTTGTTACCGGCCAACACCAGATAACGTCCCGATTAAGGGAGGCCGGGCCTCAAAAAACCTTCACCCACCACCCAATCACCACAACAACAACCCAAAAATTCTTCCAACAAGCCTATGGCTTAAACACCCCACGGTGGCCAACCCCAACCGTGAGGCCTCATCAACAAGGATGAGGAAAAGAAGACTAATGGAAAGTTACAGTGGAGAGTTGTAGAGAGTGAAAAATAAGTGAAAAGACCATACCAAAACTCGAATCTTCAAGAGATGGCAAGGGAGGTAGAAATCGAAGCAGATCCCGACCAGATCTAGGGTAGAGAGTGGCGGAGCACCTGAGAGAAGAGTCGACGCTTTCCTAGAGCCCTCACCAGCAGCGCCCGAGTCGAAGAACCAGCGGAGAAGAGTAAGGCCAGAGTCGGAGAAGTAGATCCACGCCCATCCCCCACCGGAGACGGTGGAGGAAGAACAGTCACTTGTAGATCTAAAAAACGAAACCGACCAAGGAAGGGGAAGGATAGAAAAAAAGGGGAAAAGTAGCAAGTGTGTAAAAGGGAAGAGAGGCAGCGTCACCGGCGTCCTCACTGGCTCCAGAGGAGACCAGATCGGTCGCCGGTGACGACGGGAGGAGGCGGTTTTAGGGTTTCAAAGAAGAGAGAAGGGAGAGAGCAC
This sequence comes from Erodium maritimum, assembly GCA_963921825.1. Taxonomy (NCBI): domain Eukaryota; kingdom Viridiplantae; phylum Streptophyta; class Magnoliopsida; order Geraniales; family Geraniaceae; genus Erodium; species Erodium maritimum. Next base: position 61,927,039 of record OY997596.1, on the reverse strand, counting down.
TATTGGTCCTAGTTGTAACTCATATTTAGCTACTAATAAAGATTGTTATGTGTAAAAATTTATACAAGTTGATGACAATGGTTAGTCATACACGACGTCACATATAAACCAGCATAAGTTGGTGTAATTATCTAAAATTATCTTGAACATATCCATCTAAACTTGGCGTGAGTATATCTCATTTATGATAAATGTGAATCCTAAATATTTGGATTTTTGTATAGAATTCTAGATAGTAGATCGTATCCATCGAAGATGTCTTGTTAGAATTAATCTCTATTATTCATTTTAGATTTTGAGTATTATAAATAGATTTGAATCTCATTTGCTTGATATCATCTAGTATAGTCATTCCATGTGTTGGTGACAAAAAGTGGGGGTGTGCAAATATCTGTCCGTCACCAAAAACCGCCCGTACTCATCACCAGAATCACCCGAACCGGTGTCACCGACGACGGTTACGGTTAAAAAATACCAACCCAACGAAATTTTGGGTGGTACAGTTTTGTATCTTTCAAACCGGTAAAAAACTGTCCGACCAGCTTTTATTTCATAAACCAATTACTTTTCCGTTTTTGTTGGGTTAATGATTCAGTGATATGAATTAAACCAAATTCATGTCTCCGAAGAACAATGAATGAAACTTACACCAGAGTTCATACTGATTCACTCTCAATGTAGGAGTTACGTTTAGTTGCACCCTGTAAAACAAAATCCACTATAATCTCTAATGGAGTATTGTATACATACTCTGATATTTCTCTCTCACGTACTCACTTTATGCTCTCTCCGTTTTGTGCTACACCCAATACAGACAACTACAAGCACCTTTATAAGTGCAAAACAAAGAGAGAGAAAACCTTGAGTAGGGCCCACAAAACCCACATAGTCCATCCTCCATAGGCTTCACACTTAACACTCAGGTCTGTCTTCAATCAATGGAAGGGTTAATATAATAAAGCTCCACACAAATACACATATTTTTCAAATAACACACTAAGTTATGATTTTTTCATGTAGCACACCTATGTATGATGTATCAACGATTTTTTTCATGTGGCACACCTATGTATCAACAAACTTTGATAATTTGTTGATACATAGCTGTGCCACACGAAAAAATCATAACTTGTGTGTTATTTGAAAAACGTGTATAGTTGTGTGGTGCTTTATGATATTAACCCTCAATGGAATTATCGATTATGCTAGAAAAAGAGTTCAAACTTATAGATATTTTAACAATTATTAGTAACAAGTATTTTATGTTGAATCTCATAGCAAAAAATCGATTCACAATCAAATTATAGTGTTATATTGATAAAAAAAAATCTTCAGATACAATAAAAAACCTAATTGGTTTCTCAAGGAGAGTAAATATAAAAAAAAACAACAAAACAAAAATAAAGAGAGAAATTAAACCCAAACATTTAATGAAAATTAAAGATCTTGACAACCGGTATTATTTACATGGTAAATGCTCCTGCTCCTAGTCTGGCTCCTATGATCCGTTTATGAACTGCAACCAAATAATCCAATTGTTCCACAAAATTAAATATTTGTTTCATAAATTGAACAATTTATGTTGGATTTATGATTATCTAACAAATAATTTGGTAACCCTTTTGATTCATCTGGCACTCAAATTTTACGAAATTATGAATTTTAATTAACAGTCATGGTACTTACGAATGTGCTACCCTTCGAGGATCTATTCAGGTTGTACCCAAACCTCTAGCTTCTTTTCTGGTATTACCTCCGATAACTTTAGGGTCGTTAGAGCAGAGATTTGCACAGATATCTGCTTTTACAGTCGATGGATCGTCTTTTTTTCCATCACATGGATCTACGCAGGGATTTGCCGCTCCCAAACCTCTTTCCTCGGCTTTGCAGGGATCACAAGGACCGCAAGGATTACAGGGATTTCCTTTTCCTGGAGCGCACGGGTCACAAGGATTACACGGGCCACAAGGATTGCAGGGATTTGCTGCTCCCAAACCTCTTTCGGTAGCTTTAGCATCATCATCGCTTGTTGTGCCTCCACGAGCCATGACTAAAGTGTTAGATCCGACGATCAAGAACACAACCATAGAGAAGAGCATGATGTTCATAACTTTTGATGCCATTTTCATGATTATTGGTGAACAACCTTGGAACTTCCTAATGCAACATAAATGTTTTGTACTGTTAAGATTGTGATGGAAACATTAATTTTATATGACATTGTTTGCTAATTTTTTTCTTGGTTTTGCGTTTATGTCGTGGTGGATATCTTTGCCCAATCAAATTTGCAAATGGAAAGCTAATTGCTATATAGATTTGTTACAATATAAGACATTTGTTATCAAAATCTTTCTCCAATCAAATATCCAAACCAAACAGCTTTTGGTGAAGTGAATTATAGCATTGCCAAGTTAAAAAAGAACATGTAAATATGACTAACATGGGAAAATAAAAGCAAAATGCCTCATTCTCTTGGACTTGCTTCCAGATTTCAGTTTATATATAGGAAAAACGTTTTTTCCTAACCCTCTTCAACCTTTAGTTATCACGTATTCATGCTGACACATCCATTCTCTTGGACTTGTTTCCACGCATACCCACTATTTTTGGCCAATCCGAGCTCGTTAAGTCATTGAAAAATAGATTTTTCGGTTTCTCACCCTTTTCGGCATACTGTATGTCAGATTCCGCAGAAAAGAGGCAAAAAGTGTTATCGGGTTAAAACATGTAGGGAGAAAAAGTATATGCAAATCTATGAATACCCACTATGTTTTGGCTAATCCGAGTTCGTTAGGTCATTGAAAAATAGATTTTTCGGTTTTTCACCGTTTTAGGCATACTATAGTATGTCAGAATCGGCAAAAAAGTGGAAAAATTATTATCGGGTTAAAACATGTAGGGAGAACAAGAATATTCATATCTACGCATACCTACTATTTTTTGTCCAATCCGAGTTCGTTAGGTCATTGAAAAACAGACATTTCGGTTTTTCACCGTTTTCGCCGTTGAAAAGTGGAAAAAATAACTATCGGGTTAAAATACGTAGGATGAACAATAAAATTCATATCAACGCATACCCACTATTTTTTGGGAAATCCTAGTTCGTTAGGTCATTGAATAATAGATATTTTGGGTTTTCGCCGTTTTCGGCATACTATAGTATGTCAGAATTGGCAAAAAAAGTGGCAAAAATTATTATCGGATTTAAAAATGTATGGACAACAATAATATGCATATCTACGCATGCCCACTATATTTTGGCCAATCGGAGTTCGTTAGGTCACTAAAAAAAAGATTTTTCGGTTTTTCACCGTTTTCGACACACTATAGTATGTTAAAATCGGCAAAAAAGTGGGAAAAATTATTATCTGGTTAAAACATGTAGGGAGAACAAGAATATTCATATCTACGCATACCTACTATTTTTTGGCCAATTAGAGTTCGTTAGGTCATTGAAAATAGATATTTCGGTTTTTCACCGTTTTCGGCATGCTATAGTATGTCAGACTCCGTAGAAAAGTGGAAAAAATCATTATCGGGTTAAAACACGTAGGGTGAACAATAAATTCATATCAACGCATATCCACTATTTTTTTGGGCAATCCTAGTTTGTTAGTTCATTGAATTTTTTTTCTTCGGATTTTCACAGTTTTTGGCATATTATAGTATGTCAGAAACGACAAAAAGTGGAAAAAGTTGTTATCGGGTTAAAACATGTAGAGAGAACAAGAATATTCATATATACGCATACCTAGAATTTTTTGGCCAATCTGAGTTCGTTAGGTCATTTAAAATGAGATATTTCGGTTTTTCACCGTTTTCGCCTTACTATAGTATGTCAGTCTCCGTAGAAAAGTGGAAAAAGTCATTATCGGGATAAAATACGTAGGGTGAAAAATATAATTTCATATCAACGCATACCCACTATTTTTTGGGCAATCATAGTTCGTTAGGTCATTGAAAAAAAGATTTTTCGCGTTTTCACAGTTTTCGGCATACTATACTATGTCAGAATCGGCAAAAAAAATGGAAAAGATTATTATCGGATTTAAAAATGTATGGAAAACAATAATATGCATATCTGCACATACCCACTATTTTTCGGCCAATCGGAGTTCGTTAGGAAACTGAAAAATAGATATTTCTGTTTCTCACTGTTTTCGGCACGCTATAGTATGTCAAACTCCGTAGAAAAGTGGAAAAAATTGTTATCGGGTTAAAAAAACTGTAGGGTGAACAAGATTATGCATATCTACGAATACCCACAATTTTTTGGCCAATCCGAGTTCGTTAGGTCATTGAAAAATAGATTTTTCGGTTTTTCACCATTTTCGGCATACTATAGTATGTCAGAATCGGCAAAAAAGTGGCAAAAATTATTATCGGGTTAAAACATGTAGGGAGAAAAAGAATATTCATATCTACGCATACCTACTATTTTTTTGGCCAATCCGAGTTCGTTAGGTCATTGAAAAATAGACATTTCGGTTTTTCACCGTTTTCGGCATACTATAGTATGTCAGAATCGTCAAAAAAGTGGTAAAAAGTATTATCTTGTTAAAACATGTAGGAAGAACAAGAATATTCATATCTACGCATACCTACTATTTTTTGTCCAATCCGAGTTCATTAGGTCATTGAAATATAGATATTTCGGTTTTTTACCGTTTTCGGCATGCTATGTCAGACTCCGTAGAAAAGTGGAAAAAATCATTATCTGGTTAAAACACGTAGGGTGAACAATAAAATTCATACCAACGCATACTCACTATTTTTTGGGCAATCATAGTTCGTTAGGTCATTGAAAAAAAGATTTTACGGATTTTCACAGTTTTCGGCATACTATGAGCTCGTGCCTAGCTGCAATAGAACGGGATGGTGAACCGTTTCTGAAAGTTGGGTTTTAAGGAAGTCCATGGAATGAATCCTTGGAAAAACCGATACGTAGGGCCGAACCAAAGAAACGTGGGGGCCCTAAGATAGGTCACTCGAAGGTGGTTGCACAACCAACCGTTATTTATCAGACAAGAGCCAGGACCTCTACTGACAAAGGGGATAAAACGGGACGTTTTATTTTGGACGTTGCCAAAAAAGATAGCTCGGGTAATTGGAGCTACAGCTCTAAAGTCGGTCATAAAGCTATTGATCTCTGCACTCTGGCGTTAGAGAAGGATGTCGAGGGCAGGAAGGACAAGGAGTATGTGGAATCGACTTCAGATCACGTTTTAACCCATGTTCTGGTTTCGAACCGGTCCACTTGTTAAAATCTGGATAGGAAGTAGGCAAAGAGTTTATACATCTTGTTTTTCCTATTCTTTTTGCTCTTTTAGAGCAGTAATGGTCTGAGGAGAAGATCTTTTGGATCTTTTCTTGCTTTGTTTTATGACCTTATAGAACAAATGCTTAATAAAATCTTTAGCTTATCAAAAAAAATGTATTGTATGTCAGAAACGGCAAAAAAGTGAAAAAAAAATTGATATCGGGTTAAAACATGTAGGGAGAACAAGAATATTCATATCTACGCATACCTGCTATTTTTTGGTCAATCCGAGTTTGTTAGGTCATTTAAAATGAGATATTTCAGTTTTGAACCGTTTTCGCCATACTATAGTATGTCAGACTCCGTAGAGAAATGGAAAAAATCATTATCGGGTTAAAATACGTAGGGTAAACAATAAATATCATATCAACGCATACCCACTAATTTTTTGGCAATCACAGTTCGTTAGGTCATTGAAAAAATAGATTTTTCGGTTTTTCACCCTTTCGGCATACTAGTATGTCAGTTTCGTTAGAAAAGAGGAAAAAATTATTATCGGGTTAAAACATGTAGGGAGAACAAGTATATGCATATCTACCGTTTTCGGGTTAAAACATGTAAGGAGAAAAACTATTTTTTGGGCAATCACAGTTCGTTAGGTCAATGAAAAATAGATTTTTCGGTTTTTCAGCGTTTTCGGCATACTATAGTATGTCAGAACCGCCAAAAAAATGAAAAAAAATTATTATCGGGTTAAAACATGCATGGAGAATGAGAATATGCATATCTACGCATACCCACTATTTTTAGGAAAATCCGAGTTCGTTAGGTCAATGAAAATGAGATTTTTTCGGTTTTTCACCGTTTTCGGCATAGCATACTATGTCAGAACCGGAAAAAAGTAAAAAAAATATTATCAGGTTAAAACATGCATGGATAATGAAAATATGCATATCTACGCATACCCACTACTTTTAGGCCAATCCGAGTTCGTTAGGTCAATGAAAAATAGATTTTTTAGTTTTTCACCGTTTTCGGCATACCATAGTATGTCAGAACCGGAAAAAAATTGAAAAAAAATTCTTATCCGGTTAAATCATGCATGGAGAATGAGAATATGCATATCTATGCATACCCACTATTTTTAAGCCAATCCGAGTTCGTTAGGTCAATGAAAATGAGTATTTTTCGGTTTTTCACCGTTTTCGGCATACTATATAGTATGTCAGAACTGGCAAAAAAGTGAAAATTTTTTATTATCGGGTTAAAACTCGCATGGAGAATGATAATATGCATATCTACACATACCCACTATTTTTAGGCCAGTCCGAGTTCGTTATGTCAATGAAAAATAGATTTTTCGGGTTTTAACCGTTTTCGGCATACTAGTATGTCAGAACCGACAAAACAGTGAAAAAAAATTATTATCGGGTTAAAACATGCATGAATAATTAGAATATGCGTATTTACGCATACCCTCTACATTTAGGCCAATCTGAGTTCGTTAGGTCAATGAAAAATAGATTTATTGGTTTTCACCGTTTTCGTCATACTATAGTATGTCAGAACCGGCAAAAAAGTGAAAAAAAAATTATTATCAGGTTAAAACATACATGGAAAATGAGTATATGCATATCTACGCATACCCACTACTTTTAGGCCAATCCGAGTTCGTTAGGTCAATGAAAAATAGATTTTTCGGTTTTTCACCGTTTTCGGCATACTATAGTATGTCAGAACCGGCAAAAAAGTGAAAAAAAATTATTATCAGGTTAAAAAATGCATGGAGAATGAGAATATGCATATCTACGCATACCCACTGTTTTTAGGCCAATCCGAGTTAATTAGGTCAATGAAAAATAGATTTTTTGGTTTTTTACCGTTTTCGGCATACTATAGTATGTCAGAACCGGAAAAAAACTGAAAAAAAATTATTATCGGGTTAAAACATGAATGGAGAATGATAATATGCATATCTACGCATACCCACTATTTTTAGGCCAATCCGAGTTCGTTATGTCAATGAAAAATAGATTTTTCGGTTCTTCACCGTTTTCGGCATACTATATAGTATGTAAGAACCGGTAAAAAAGTGAAAAAAATTATTATTATCGTGTTCAAACATGCATGGAGAATGAGAATATGCATATCTACGCATACCCACTATTTTTAGGCCAATCTGAGTTCGTTAGGTCAATGAAAAATAGATTTTTCGGTTTTTCACCGTTTTCGGCATACTATAGTATGTCAGAACCGGAAAAAAAGTGAAAAAAAAATATTATCAGGTTAAAACATGCATGGAGAATGAGAATGTGCATATCTACGCATACCCACCATTTTTAGGCCAATCCGAGTTCGTTAGGTCAATGAAAAATAGATTTTTTTTTCAGTTTTTCACCGTTTTCGGCATACTATAGTATGTCAGAACCGGCAAAAAAGTGAAAAAAATTATTATCGGGTTTAAAAAATGAATGAAGAATGAGAATATGCATATCTACGCATACCTATATTTTTAGGCCAATCCGAGTTCGCTAGGTCAATGAAAAATAGATTTTTCGGTTTTTCACCGTTTTCGGCATACTATATAGTATGTCAGAACCGGCAAAATAGTGAATTTTTTTTATTATCGGATTAAAACATGCATGGAGAATAAGAATATGCATATCTACGCATACCCACTATTTTTAGGCCAATCCGAGTTCGTTAGGTCAATGAAAATGAGATTTTTCGGTTTTTCACCATTTTCGGAATACTATATAGTATGTCAGAACCGTCAAAAAAGTGAAAAAAATTATTATCGGGTTCAAACATGCATGGGGAATGAGAATATGCATATCTACGCATACCCACTACTTTTAGGCCAATCCGAGTTCGTTAGGTCAATGAAAAATAGATATTTTTCTCGATACTAGCTCCAATGGCAAAGGCAAAACTCTCTCATGGTGGCCGGAGGTCCTTTCCCGACAGACTTGACGAGTTTGTCTTGTTCTGCTCCGGTCTACTGTCCTTGTACAAAGAGTTCCACTCAATTGCATCGGTGAAGCAATCTAAGGCCGACCATGTTCGTGGAGGCGGGATAAAGACGCAGAATCGAAGTCGGGGAGCTTGTGGTGCTGCGACGAGGACGGGACAGCAAAGTTCGGATTCAGGTGAGATTGTTGCTGGGTCGGATGCCACGCCTCTGGACGACGTTCCAACGGATACTGTTTCAACGGCAAAGCTCGGATCAAAGGACGGGAAGACGGCTGCAACTGTTCGCCGACGACGTTCTAAGGTTCAGTACGAAGTGAGCGCCACAGAGTTATATGTCCGGAACTTACCTTATCCGGCGTCGGAAGAATGGTTTCGTGATCAACTAACAAAGTTTGGTGACATTGAATCACTCTCGCTGTTGAAGAGGGCAAACAGAGCAGGTTATTTTTTCGGTTTTGTTCGATTCACGACGCTAATGGTTGCGTCCCAGGCGTTGAAGACTTTAAACGGAGCACAGGTTAACGGCCAAGTATTGTTTGTGGCGTTTTGTCGGCGACGCTTGTCTTCCCCGGTGACTGAACTAGTCGGTTTCGAAAAACAGAGCATACGCTCTGTTTTGCGAAACGATCGGGTCTGCGACTCCGATGGTCGGGTTCGACCGGTAGACGACGGACTTGAGTGTCCTGGAGGAAGTCAGACTCAACCGGTCACTCCTACTCCGGCGACGATAGCGCACGACTCTGCCGAGCATCTCCAAGCCGTTTCAGATTTTGTTCCCGTGATTCCAGGGATCTCTGCTCATCCAGTGTTTTTGAATCAAGTGATTGATACTCCTTCTGATTCTTCCCTGATTGCGCCTCAATCCGTGGACGCGATGCAATTTGCGCCGCAATCCGTGGCCGATTCTTCGCGCGCGTTGAAGGCTGGCATCGCTGGGCACCCGATTGGGCCTAGCGAGATTTTGGGTGAAATGGTTGGGCAAGCCGGGCCTGGTTCAACCCAGGCCGGGTCTGAGCGTGTTGGGCCAAGTTCTGGGCCTGTTTTGGAATCTGATGCTAAGGCCCATAGGTTGGGGCAAGAGGATCCAAAATTGGGTACTATTTTTAAACGACTGGAGAATGATTTGGACCCATCTGTGCTGGGTTCGGGTCAAGTCAATCTGGGTCGGGACGTTGAACCGACTGTGGAGATTGGTTTTCAAGGAAGCCCATGGAAAGAAGCCTTGAAAAAACCGATCTAGGGGGCTGAACCAAAACGTCGTGGCCACCCTAAGAAGGGCTAGGCGAGGGTGAGCGCACAACCAGTGGTGGTGTATCAGACTTGAGCCAGGACTTCTGCTGATAAAGGGGATAACACGGGACGCTTTATGGTGACTGTAGCCAAAAAAGATAGCACGGGTAATTAGAATTACAGCTCGAAGGTCGGTAGAAAAGCTGTTGATTTTTGTTCCTTAGCTCTCGATCAGGATTCCGAGAAAAGAGATCCGACTTCCCCTCAAGTCCTAACCCTTGTTCCGGTATCTAACCGGTTTACTTGTTTGAACCCGAATAGGAAATAGGCAAGGTGTTCTGTTTACATCTTGTTTTTCTGGGTCTGTTTTTACTCTCTGTAGCTGTATAGGTTGGAGGAAAAGGTCTTTTGGATCTTTTCTTGCTTTGTTCTATCTTTTTATAGAACATTTGCTTAATAAAATTCTTAGCTTATAAAAAAATAGATATTTCGGTTTTTCGCCGTTTTCAGCACACTATAGTATGTCAGAACCGGCAAAAAAGTGAAAAAAAAAATTATCGGGTTAAAACATGCATGGAGAATGAGAATATGCATATCTACACATACCCACTATTTTTAGGCCAATCCGAGTTCGTTAGGTCAATGAAAATGAGATTTTTCGGTTTTTCACCGTTTTCGGCATACTATAGTATGTCAGAACCGGTAATAAAGTGAAAAAAATTATTATCGGGTTAAAACATGCATGGAGAATGAGAGTATGCATATCTACGCATACCCACTATTTTTACGCCAATCCGAGTTCGTTAGGTCAATGAAAATGAGTATTTTTTGGTTTTTCACCGTTTTCGGCATAATATGGTATGTCAGAACCGGCAAGAAAGTGAAGAAAATTATTATCGGTATAAAACATGCATGGAGAATGAGAATATGCATATACACGCATACCCACTATTTTTAGGCCAATCCGTGTGCGTTAGGTCAATGAAAAATAGATTTTTCTGTTTTCACCGTTTTCGGCATACTTTAGTATGTCAGAACCGGCAAAAAAGTGAAATTTTTTTATTATCAGGTTAAAACATGCATGGAGAATGAGAATATGCATATCTACGCATACCCACTACTTTTAGGCCAATCCGAGTTCGTTAGGTGAATGAAAAATAGATTTTTCGGTTTTTTTACCGTTTTCGGTATACTATACTATGTCAGAACCGGCAAAAAAGTGAAAAAAAAATTATTATCGGGTTAAAACATGCATGGAAAATGAGAATATGAATATCTACGCATACCCACTATATTTAGGCCAATTCGAGTTCGTTAGGTCAATTAAAATGAGTATTTTTCGGTTTTTCACTATTTTCGGGATACTATAGTATGTCAGAACCGGCAAAAAAAGTGGAAAAAAATATAATATCGGGTTCAATCATGCATGGAGAATGAGAATATGCATATCTACGCATACCCACTATTTTTAGGCCAATCTGAGTTCGTTAGGTCAATGAAAAATAGATTTTTCGGTTTTTCACCGTTTTCGGCATACTATACTATGTCAGAACCGGAGAAAAAGTGAAAATAATTATTATCAGGTTAAAACATGCATGGAGAATGAGAATATGCATATCTACGCATACCCACTATTTTTAGGCCAATCCGAGTTCGTTAGGTCAATGAAAATGAGATTTTTTCGGTTTTTCACCGTTTTCGGCATACTATAGTATGTCAGAACCGGAAAAAAAGTGAAAAAATTATTATCGGGTTAAAGCATGCATGGAGAATGAGAATATGCATATCTACGCATACCCACTATTTTTAAAGACGGTACCCAAACTTGGTTCGTCATGGGAAAACAATTGGATTTTTGCAGATGGATTTAAACTCAACCCACCCAAAGCAGGCCCATTTTCTCTTACTGGATCAGACCCAGCTTCACGCAAGCCCACTTCAGGTCCATATCCACTTGAACGCCCACAATCAACTGGACTGAGTGTCGTCAACGACACTATTGCGTCTGGAATTGTTGGCGAGACTCCCGGATTCGTAGGAGATTGATTCGAAAATGAAGACCCGTTCGAAATTGGGATATCTCTCGACACTAGTATCCCTTGAATCCCGGAATTAACAGCAGGAACGGAAGTGTCAGGAGCAGATCGAAGCTTGCCGGAATCCTCACGAGACTGCGACGGAGGGAAGATCCATGGAGCTGGCCTAGCCTGAAGCTCACGAGGAGGCTCCTTCCCTTCAAATGGCTGCAGAACCGCTTCCCTGGATCGAGATTCCGGAGCAACTCGCAAAACAGAGCTAGTGCTCTGTTTTCCTAATCCCACTGGTTATAGTATGTCAGAACCGGCAGAAAAGTGAAAAAAAATTATTATTGGGTTAAAACATGCATGAAGAATGAGAATATGCATATCTACGCATACCCACTATTTTTAGGCAAATCCGAGTTCGTTAGGTCAATGAAAATGAGTATTTTCGGTTTTTCACCGTTTTCGGCATACTATAGTATGTCAGAACCGGCAAAAAAGTGAAAAAAATTATTATCGGGTTAAAACATGTATGGAGAATGATAATATGCATATCTACGCATACCCACTATTTTTAGGCCAATCCGAGTTCGTTAAGTCAATGAAAATGAGATTTTTCGGTTTTTCACCGTTTTCGGCATACTATAGTATGTCAGAACCGGCAAAAAAGTGAAAATAATTATTATCGGGTTAAAACATGCATGGAGAATGAGAGTATGCATATCTACGCATACCCACTGATTTTAGGCCAATCCGAGTTCGTTAGGTCAATGAAAATGAGTATTTTTCGGTTTTTCACCGTTTTCGGCATAATATAGTATGTCAGAACCGGCAAAAAAGTGAAGAAAATTATTATCTGTATAAAACACGCATGGAGAATGAGAATATGCATATCTACGCATACCCACTATTTTTAGGCCAATCCGAGTTCGTTAGGTCAATGAAAAATAGATTTTTCGGTTTTTCACCGTTTTCGGCATACTATACTATGTCAGAACCGGCAAAAAAGTAAATAAAACTATTATCTTTTTAAAATATGCATGGAGAATGAGGATATGCATATCTACGCATACCCACTATTTTTAGGTCAATCCGAGTTCGTTAGGTCAATGAAAAATAGATTTTTCGGTTTTTCACCGTTTTTGGCATACTATACTATGTCAGAACCGGAAAAAAAGTGAAAAAAAATTATTATCAGTTTCAAACATGCATGGAGAATGAGAATATGCATATCTACGCATACCCACTATTTTTAGGCCAATCCGAGTCCGTTAGGTCAATGAAAAATAGATTTTTCGGTTTTTCACCGTTTTCGGCATACTATACTATGTCAGAACTGGAAAAAAAGTGAAAAAAATTATTATCAGGTTAAAACATGCATGGATAATGAGAATATGCATATCTACGCATACCCACTACTTTTAGGCCAATCCGAGTTCGTTAGGTCAATGAAAAATAGATTTTTCGGTTTTATATCGTTTTTGGCATACTATACTATGTCAGAACCGGCAAAAAAGTGAAAAAAAAATTATTATCGGGTTAAAACATGCATGGACAATGAGAATATGAATATCTACGCATATCCACCATATTAAGGCCAATCCGAGTTCGTTAGGTCAATGAAAATGAGTATTTTTCAGTTTTTCACCGTTTTCGGGATACTATAGTATGTCAGAACCGGCAAAAAAGTGAAGAAAAAAAAATTATTATCGGGTTCAAACATGCATGGAGACTGAGAATATGCATATCTACGCATACCCACTATTTTTAGGCCAATCTGAGTTCGTTAGGTCAATGAAAAATAGATTTTTTGGTTTTCACCGTTTTCGGCATACTATAGTATGTCAGAACCGGCAAAAATGTGAAAAAATTTATTATCAGGTTAAAACATGCATGGAGAATGATAATATGCATATCTACGCATACCCACTATTTTAGGCCAATCCGAGTTTGTTAGGTCAATGAAAAATAGATTTTTCGGTTTTTCACCGTTTTCGGCATACTATAGTATGTCAGAACCGGAAAAAAAGTGAAAAAAAATTATTATCGGGTTCAAGCATGAATGGAGAATGAGAATATGCATATCTACGCATACCCACTATTTTTAGGCCAATCCGAGTTCGATAGGTCAATGAAAAATAGATTTTTCGGTTTTTCACCGTTTTCGGCATACTATATAGTATGTCAGAACCGGCAAAAAACTGAATTTTTTTTATTATCGGGTTAAGACATGCATGGAGAATGAGAATATGCATATCTACGCATACCCACTATTTTTAGGCCAATCCGAGTTCGTTAGGTTAATGAAAATGAGATTTTTCGGTTTTTCACCATTTTCGGAATACTATATAGTATGTCAGAACCGTCAAAAAAGTGAAAAGAAATTATTATCGGGTTCAAACATGCATGGAGAATGAGAATATGCATATCTACCCATACCCACTACTTTTAGGCCAATCCGAGTTCGTTAGGTCAATGAAAATGAGTATTTTCGGGTTTTCACCGTTTTCGGCATACTTTAGTATGTCAGAACCGGCAAAAAAGTGAAAAAATAATTATCGGGTTAAAACTTGCATGGAGAATGAGAATATGCATATCTACGCATACCCACTACTTTTAGGGCAATCCGAGTTCGTTAGGTCAATGAAAATGAGTATTTTTCGGTTTGTCACCGTTTTCGGGATACTATAGTATGTCAGAACCGACAAAAAAGTGAAAAAAAATTATTATCGGGTTAGAACATGCATGGACAATGAGAATATAAATATCTAGGCATATCCACTATTTTTGGGCCAAGCTGAGTTCGTTTGGTCAATGAAAATGAGTATTTTTCGGTTTTTCACCGTTTTTGGGATACTATAGTATGTCAGAAACGGCAAAAAAGTAAGAAAATTATTATCGGGTTCAAACATGCATGGAGAATGAGAATATGCATATCTACGCATACCCACTATTTTTAGGCCAATCGGAGTTCGTTAGGTCAATGAAAAATAGATTTTTCGGCATAGTATGTCAGAACCTGCAAAAAGTGAAAAAAATTTATTATCGGGTTCAAACATGGATGGAGAATGAGAATATGCATATCTACGCATACCCACTATTTTTAGGCCAATCCGAGTTCGCTAGGTCAATGAAAAATAGATTTTTCGGTTTTTCACCGTTTTCGGCATACTATACTATGTCAGAACCGGAAAAAAGTGAAAAAAAATTATTATCGGGTTAATACATGCTTGGACAATGAGAATATGAATATCTACGCATATCCACTATTTTAAGGCCAATGAAAATGAGTATTTTTCGGTTTTTCACTGTTTTCGGGATATTATAGTATGTCAGAACCGGCAAAAAAGTGAAAAAAAATTATTATCGGGTTAAACAATGCATGGAGAATCAAAATATGCATATCTATGCATACCCACTATTTTTAGGCCAATCCGAGTTCGTTAGGTCAACGAAAATGAGTATTTTCGGTTTTTTACAGTTTTCGGCATACTTTAGTATGTCAGAACCGGAAAAAAAGTGAAAAAAATTATTATCAGATTCAAACATGCATGGAGACTAAGAATATGCATATCTACGCATGCCCACTATTTTTAGGCCAATCCGAGTTCGTTAGGTCAATGAAAATGAGTATTTTCGGGTTTTCACCGTTTTCGGCATACTTTAGCATGTCAGAACCGGCAAAAAAGTGAAAAAATTATTATCGGGTTAAAACTTGCATGGAGAATGAGAATATGCATATCTACGCATACCCACTACTTTTAGGCCAATCCGAGTTCGTTAGGTCAATGAAATGAGTATTTTCGGTTTTTCACCATTTTCAACATACTATACTATGTCAGAACCGGCAAAAAAGTGAAGAAAAAAAATTATTATCGGGTTAAAACATGCATGGACAATGAGAATATAAATATCTACGCATATCCACTATTTTAATGCCAATCCGAGTTCGTTAGGTCAATGAAAATAAGTATTTTTCGGTTTTTCACCGTTTTCGGGATACTATAGTATGTCAGAACCGGCAAAAAAGTTAAAATTTTTTATTATCGGGTTAAAACATGCATGGAAAATGAGAATATAAATATCTAGGCATATCCACTATTTTAAGGCCAATCCGAGTTCGTTAGGTAAATGAAAATGAGTATTTTTCGGGTTTTCACCGTTTTTGGGATACTATAGTATGTCAGAACCGGCAAAAAGTGAAAAAAAATTATTATCGTGTTCAAACATGCATGGAGAATGAGAATATGCATATCTACGCATACCCATTATTTTTAGACCAATCGGAGTTCGTTAGGTCAATGAAAAATAGATTTTTCTGTTTTTCACCGTTTTCGGCATACTATAGTATGTCAGAACCGGCAAAAAAGTGAAAAAAATTTTATTATCGGGTTCAAACATGAATAGAGAATGATAATATGCATATCTATGCATACCCACTATTTTTAGGCCAATCCTAGTTCGCAAGGTCAATGAAAAATAGATTTTTCGGTTTTTCACCGTTTTCGGCATACTATACTATGTCAGAACCGGCAAAAAAGTGAAAAAAAATTATTATCGGGTTAATAAATGCATGGACAATTAGAATATGAATATCTACGCATATCCACTATTTTAAGCAGCATAACTCATGCTTACTCTGCGCGGTCTTCAACCGCTCACGCTTTGGCACGACCGACCCAGCTGTCTCTCGGTCCGGTTCTAGACCCTGTAACCTCTTATTTCTCACTTCTGCCCAGCACACGGGCGATCGACACGGCCTACCACACAACGCTTCGAACGGTGCCATCTTGATACTGGCCTGAAAGTTGCTGCTGTAGGCGAATTCGGCCAATCACTCTCGAAACGCATCGTGACGTGCCCCCATTTCCACTGTGTAACCCGCAGTGGCTGCAATGATCCAGCGGGACGCTGTTGTTCGGCTCTCACCTGCCGACGAGTGAGGCATCGCGACACTAACTCCATGACCGCTCTCTGCATCCCGCTCCACTAGACATGCCACCTGATGTCGCGCTCCCCTTACTGCCATTCACGTGCACTGTTAGACGCGAATGCTGCGACTCTCGCAGCTCGTCGCATCCACCGTCACGCGGTATGTACAAATCTCCGCGATACCGTAACTCGCAATTAGCACAACGATCCCTACCCTCGGCGTCAGCACCGCCGGTAATTTTCTCCCGGATCTTTGTCGTCTACAAACACCACCACAAACCGATTTAAAAACGGGCGGAATATACTGTTCATCAGATCCAAGAACGCTGCAAGTGCGTTCGACAGTCCAAAGTCATCACCCCGAACTCGTAATGCTCAAAGCATGTCCGGAATACAGTCCTTGCGACGTCCCCCTCTCGGACTCGCAACTGGTAGTATCCGGATCGTAGGTCGATCTTCGAGAGATACGTCGACCTTCTCAACTGGTCGAACAAGTCGTCGATTTTTTTTTTGACATCGGGCGTCGGTCATTCACCGTAACCCGGTTCAGTTTCCGTTAGTCCATGCACATCTGAGGCTCTCCACTCTTCTTCTCCACGAAGAGTGCTGACGCTCCCCACGACGATGTGCTCGGACTAATAAACCCTTTCTTCCGAAGTTCCTCGAGCTGACTCTTCAGCTCGGTCAACTCGGCTGGCGTGAACCTGTAAGGCGCCATTGATAACGCTGCCGTTCCCGGCACCAGGTCAATGCTGAACTCCACCTCACGAACTGGTGGCAACCCGCTCAATTCCTTAGGAGAGACCTCGGGAAACCCCCGTACTCTTCGCGGTAACTCTCGGCTCTGCCCGGCCGTACTTCCTCCACTGCGGACCATGCCGGCAGGAGAACCTCCGCTCCTACTGCCCAGAATACATGAACCTTTCGTGTTGCCTGTTGACACCGTCACGCGTCGCCTGTAACAGTTGATAATGACTTGGTACTTCGCTCGCCAATCCATTCCCGGGATCACGTCAAGGCGGTCATTTCGTGGGTATCCTTCCCACGGATACATGCACAAGCTCAGTCGCTGCTAAAACTCACGGACCCTCGTGGTCTCTCTAAGACCTCGCTCCACTAACGTCGTCGTGTCTACCAACTCCGAACACACCCGATCCTCGGGGTGAGGACTCGATCCAGCATCAGGGCGCTTGAGCCCTCTCTCGAACCTCCTGTACTGGTTCGCTTCTCTAACTCCGCAGGCATGACAGACCCTAGTCAACACCACCCCACCACCAACCGGTGTGTCACGACGCATGGGTGGACTCAACGGCTCTAAACTCAGCCCCAACCTTTCAGCACAACTCGACGAACAAACGAGTGTGATAACCCGGCCTCCAATGAAGCTGACGTCCAAAACGGAAACCGAACACCCACTCCCTTAGTCACCCTGTTAAGGTCTAGTGTGACCCTCACACGGTTCTCTAGGCATTTACTTGTAACTTTCCGCAACCAAACCAGTGTTCGCTACTCGTCCCTTGCGGGAAAAGTAGTAAAGGGGATGAGCGTTATGCTCACCTCCACGGACACCCGTTCGATTATGGCATACTAGTAACGCACTAAGGACTTACCGATCTAGCCAGGGCAAACCACTACCTCGAAACCGGATGCCAAACGTCACACCGCTCACGCTACCAACAACTTAGTACTCGCTCAAGTAAAATAAACTTCGACACGGGAATCACGTCCTCGATTCAGTAAATCGTTATTGTTCGTAACCTCAAAACCCCAATTACCCGATCACATAGGGAAACCTTAAGACGGAGACCACGCTCTCAACTAAGCAAACACCCTTGCCCACACTATTAAAACTTCAAAGGTAAACATACGTAAGCGAAACCTCAATTAAACCGCACACTAAATCGCGCAACGACAAACCTAACCGTACAACGAAACAACCACGAAACAATTGAAACCGGCTTACTGTACCGGGCCGGTACACGACCCCCGCCATGCCACTCTCCGGGCCGGTAACCTGGCCGGGTCGTGCCCCTTACCGGGCCGACAGCCAAACCGGTCCACTCTACCTACCGGACCAAACTAGTGACCCTGATAATATAGCGGTAATGATTTCACCCTACTTACACCCGCTATGTCTACCCTAGGGCATTCGTAACCTTCCCAGCTGATAGCGACTCGTACACAAGTACGTCGCAGACAACGACCACCAAACACATAACACAGTTACGGTAAAACAAGACCGACCTCAAACACAAGCTAACACGGCCAAAAACAACACAATCACACAACCGCCGCTCACCGGCCAACCAAAGACGAACCTTGCCCACCGGGCCAACCAAAATCAACCATACGCCCACAGGGCCAATCAAGTCAAACACAAACGCCCATGGCGTCAAACAGAATCAAGACCAGCCCACTGGGCCAACCAATTTTTTTTTTTTAAAACTTTCTCCACTTTATTTTTAAAACCTCGTACTTGACATCACGCGGTTACAACCCGGTCCAGGCGTCCCCGAACTACGTTGTACCGACTTGACATCAGCACCGTCACGTTCGACTACAGGAGCGCTCCTGAGTCGACCCGCGACAGCTTAAAAACGTTTCACGCAGCACACACAAACAGTATGCCAGTAACCCCGTACTGCACATACACACAGACAAAACAAAACTCAATACATTAAGGGTTTACACACGGTTCCCGACCTACGTACCCAACGTACGACGGGACTCTACCGACTCGACTCTCCCACCTAATTGACGGACAGTCCGAGGTGTGAAACCTCGAGCTCTGATACCAAGCTGTCACGCCCCAATTTCAGTAAAACCGAACTAGGGACGCGAACATTTTAAAACATAGAAACGCTTGAAAACCTGTTTTCATTAAACACTTCAAAAGTACCATTTGTTCAACAAATTAATAAATACAGTTTAAGACACGTCCCAACAAGTGGAAAAAAGTACGAGGTATCCGTCACTAGACTCAAAAGACAAGACCCGGACTCGGCTCCTAGCTCCACAAGCTTCGAGAGCTCACATAGTCCGTCCCACGAACAGTACCTGTAGGAAAAGCAGCTAGGGGTGAGCGTTCGCTCACCACCACGGATAACGGACTGACTAAGGCATAATTAGTAGATAAAGCCAGTAACACTAAAACCAAACCCAACACCGGGACTACAGTCCCCAACTCAAGTACTCAACTGACCCACAACCCGTTACCTTTCTCAACAGACTCGACACTCGATAATACAGTGTAAACCCGACACACTATCGACGACCTCCTCAAGGACACGACAGAAGACTACACAAAACCAAACAAGATCACAAAGGATCGCACACCAGCTGCTCAGTAACCAATCTCAATCAGGTCAGGGTTCGACCTATCGCAATTCCTCGACACGAAGTCGGATCAGGCTGTCGACCTTTCAAACTCGCAATTCCTCGACACTAAGTCGGATCAGGCTGTCGACCTTTAAAACTCGCAATTCCTCGACACTAAGTCGGATCAGGCTGTCGACCTTTAGAACTCGCAATTCATCGACACTAAGTCGGATCAGGCTGTCGACCTTTAAAACTCGCAATTCATCGACACTAAGTCGGATCAGGCTGTCGACCTTTAGAACTCGCAATTCATCGACACTAAGTCGGATCAGGCTGTCGACCTTTAGAACTCACCACCCCAGGTAACCACAATCACAATCACAGGCAAGTTCAATCACACAGGCACTCAAGGCCACTCAAGACACCTCAACAGTCAAGACTCGGGTTTAACAACCCCACGGGCACTCACTGCCACTCAAGACACCAAATTAAATACACGGCTCTCATGGCCACCCCGACTCAACAATTAAATACGGGCTCTCAAGGCCACCCAAACTCAACAATTAAATACGGGCTCTCAAGGCCACCCAAACTCAACAATTAAATACAGGCTCTCAAGGCCACCCAAACTCAACAATTAAATAAAACGCACGACAACCTCCGGCATACTCGATGCCTCCAACGGTCCTAAAATCACTAGTTTCACAAACAACCTCCGGGCATGGTCATATGCCTCCAGTAATTCAATTTTCGCTAAGTTCTCTGTTCCTACGACACTACTAAGTGTCACATGCTTTTCTCTTAACCGCTACAATCCCGTATCATGCTTTTCAATAATTAAATAAATCTACTCAACCCACGACACCCCGGTGTCACATGCAATTCTACTATTAACTTTCCCTAATCAATGCCGAGATCCGGCTACTTTTCCCTACCTCAACCGAAGAGCACCCGCTACGCTTCCTAGCTGCAGACGTTCTGGCTCGCTACCTCCGGGCTTCACTTCGATCGAAGCCGGACGCTACAGATAACACGAAAGCCATAAATTTGTGGCGGTTCTCAGGTTAATTTAAAGGTCACGATTAAACCAGTTTAAAACCGACAGTTGGCCTTTAAACTAGAGCGGGATAAAAGTGGGATTACAACGAATCGGGTTCGAGCATCCGCGCACCGAAACCGGTGCATGTTCCCGATGGAAAATATCGAGGCACGGGTCCCAATGCACAGGTGTCGAGGCTTCTCGAGGTCTGATTCATTGTTCCGCTATTATCCCGTTCAAGGTCCGATTTAACGCACGGTTTAGTCGATCCACGCTTTCTAAAAACCGATCGCAGATAGGTTAACTCACATTTCAATTTACTAGTCCTTTTCAAAACGCCCGCTTCGTTTAAATCTGATTTTAACCCTTCTTAATTTAAAACCGTTTTATTTTCAGATCATTTCTCGTTAAAACTGCTTTTGGTTCTCAAATCCCCATTTTAGTTCTTTTCTAATAAAACCGATTAATTAGCCGAAATCTTTTCTAATCTTTTCGAAACTCAAGGAACAAATTCAGATCCAATGCTTTAAATCAAATCTGATTTTAAATTCTTTTATTTTAAACCCTTCCTCATTTCCAATTAAAACTCAAAACTGAAATCAGGTTTTTATTTTGATTTCCTTTTTACAGTTCTACGAATTTAGTCACGATCCAACAGTATCAAACCAAATACAACTAGATCCAAAAGGGATTTCGCAAAAAGGGAAAGAAGAACGGAACAGGCTCGGGTTTCGAACCGACCGGCCGCCGGCGAGGGCGGCGTCGGCCGGGGCCTCACCGTAGAGAAACAAAGACGGTGGGAGGCGTCGGGAACTGTGGAGAGGGAGCTGGCCGTTGAGGGGCGAGGTCGGGACGGCGGCAGCTCGATGAGGAGGGCGGTGGCTGGACGGAGGAGGGGACTCGGTGGTGGCGCGGTGAGGACGAGCTCGGGCTCAGGACTGAGTGAGGACGGAGAGACGGCGGTGGTGGTCTCGGGCTCGGCTGGTTGGCCGGAGATGGAGCTCGGAGATGGAAGTCGGTGGCTGGCTGCCGTGGTTGAACGGAGCTCGGAGATGGAGGTCGGGGACGGTTGGCCGTGGGTTGAGGGGGTGAAGGTTCGACGAAGAAGAAGAGGAACGGGAGAGGGTCGGCGAGGTTCGGCGAGGGCGATGAGAGAGAAAGGGAATGGAGAGGTCGGGTGCTGAAACGAAGGAGGAGGGGATAAAATGAAATTAGGGTTTCTGAACCCTAATTTCCCTTTTATGTAGTACGGGCCTGGTGCCCCTTTGGGCCTCAGAAGATGAAACGGGCCTCACGGCCCAAGTGAAGAGGTGCTGGTCGGTCTGGCCTGCTCAGCTCCATTTTTTTTTTGCTTAGTTAGTTAACACTGATTCGAAAATTCATTTTTTTTTAGAAGTCAAACTAATTTTCCCACTCGATTTCTACCCCCGACACTGTAGTAGAATAAAATTAATATTCTACGTCCTTTTAATTTAGCCGGACTTTACAGGCAAAAAAGTGAAAAAAATTATTATCGGGTTAAAACATGCATGGAGAATGAGAATATGCATATCTACGCATACCCACTATTTTTAGGCCAATCCGAGTTCGTTAGGTAAATGAAAATGAGATTTTTCGGTTTTTCACCATTTTCGGAATACTATATAGTATGTCAGAACCGTCAAAAAAGTGAAAGGAAATTATTATCGGGTTCAAACATGCATGGAGAATGAGAATATGCATATCTACGCATACCCACTACTTTTAGGCTAATCCGAGTTGTTAGGTCAATGAAAAATAAATATTTCGGTTTTTCGTCGTTTTCGGCACACTATAGTATGTCAGAACCAGCAAAAAAGTGAAAAAAAATTTATCGGGTTAAAATATGCATGCAGAATGAGAATATGCATATCTACGCATACCCACTATTTTTAGGCCAATTCGAGTTCGTTAGGTCAATGAAAATGAGATTTTTCGGTTTTTCATCGTTTTCGGTATACTTTAGTATGTCAGAACCGGCAAAAAAGTGAATTTTTTTATTATTTAGTTAAATCATGCATGCACAATGAGAATATGAATATCTACGCATACCCACTATTTTAAGGCCAATCCGAGTTCGTTAGGTCAATGAAAATGAGTATTTTTCGGTTTTTCACCGTTTTCGGGATACTATAGTATGTCAGAACCGGCAAAAAAGTGGAAAAAAAATTATTATCCGGTTCAAACATGCATGGAGAATGAGAATATGCATATCTACGCATACCCTCTATTTTAGTCCAATCTGAGTTCGTTAGGTCAATGAAAAATAGATTTTTCGGTTTTTCACCGTTTTCGGCATACTATACTATGTCAAAACCGGAAAAAAAGTGAAAAAAATTATTATCAGGTTAAAACATGCATGGAGAATGAGAATATGCATATCTACGCATACCCACTACTTTTAGGCCAATCCGAGTTCGTTAGGTCAATGAAAAATAGATATTTCGGTTTTTCACCGTTTTCGTCACACTATAATAGTATGTCAGAACCGGAAAAAAAGTGAAAAAAAAATTATTATCGGGTTAAAACATGGATGGACAATGAGAATATGAATATCTACGCATACCCACAATTTTTAGGCCAATCCGAGTTCGTTAGGTCAATGAAAATGAGTATTTTTCGGTTTTTCACCGTTTTCGGCATACTATATAGTATGTCAGACCCGGCAAAAAAGTGGAAAAAAAATTATTATCGGGTTCAAACATGCATGGAGAATGAGAATATGCATATCTATGCATACCCACTATTTTTAGGTCAATCTGAGTTCGTTAGGTCAATGAAAAATAGATTTTCCGGTTTTTTTACCGTTTTCGGCATACTATAGTATGTCAGAATCGGCAAAAAAGTGAAAAAAATTATTATCGGGTTCAAACATGAATGGAGAATGAGAATATGCATATCTACGCATACCCACTATTTTTAGGCCAATCCGAGTTCGCTAGGTCAATGAAAAATAGATTTTTCGGTTTTTCGCCGTTTTCGGCATACTATATAGTATGTCCATGTTCTACTGGTAGCACTGGCTCGACCTAGAGATGGTGTTACCGGAGAATATAATTTACAGGTCTTCTCCGGCGAGGAAGAGGGTCGGATTCTCAAGCTTCCGGCGAACCTCCCGGTGGGCGTTGGAGCCGAGATTCGTGTACTCTTCCCTGATCTCAAGGGTTTTGATTTTCATCGTTCTCGTGATTCTTGGGATATTGTAGGGGAGATCGATCCAACGGATTTGCAGGCGGAAACTTCTGCAGACGCGAGAGTTAGGGAAGATGTGCGTGTTTTAGGCTCAAGCTGGATGAAGTTTGGGCCGGTTTTAGAGGCCTAATCGACTGGAGTTGGCCTAGTTGAAGCAGCTGCCCAAGATTCGTTTCTTGGGCCTGTTGTGGAGTTGGGATCGGGAAATGGATCGCAGGAGGAGCCTGAAGTTGTTTTGAATGATTTGGAAAACGTTGAGTGGCCGTCTCTTCAAAGCACTACTACAGTTCAACCAAAGAAACGCGATCGTCCAAAAAAGGGACAATCAAAAGGTACTGTCCCTCCAACTGTTGTCTATCGGACAAGAGCTAAAACTTCTGCTATTAATGGAGGCAATTTGGGAGTCTTCACTGTTGGTATTGCAAAGAAACTCCCGGATGGTAATTGGAGTTATTGCCAGGAAATTGGAAAGAAGGATGTTCACCTTGGTTCTTTGGTGCTTGATCAGCTCCAACAGGAGGAGGTCGAAGAAGGTGAGAACGAGGTGCACCCTGATCCAAGTCCAGGAAAAGCAATAACCCCTGTTTCGGTCTCTAACCGGTTCTTGTGCTTGGAATCGGGAAGGAAGTAGGACAGTTTGTTCTCCTGCTTTTGTTTTGTTTTTGTGCTCTTCTGTTGCTCTTTGTAGCGGTTTCAGTCTGGGGAAAAGGTCTTTTTTAGGACCTTTTTCTTGCAGTGTTTTACTACCTAGTAAAATGCTTGCTTAATAAAAAAAATTCGCCAATAAAAATATATATATAGTATGTGAGAACCGGCAAAAAAGTGAAGTTTTTTTATTATCGGGTTAAAACATGCATGGAGAATGAGAATATGCATATCTACGCATACCCACTATTTTTAGGCCAATCCGAGTTCGTTAGGTCAATGAAAATGAGATTTTTTGGTTTTTCACTATTTTTGGAATACTTTATAGTATGTCAGAACCGTCAAAAAAGTGAAAAGAAATTATTATCGGGTTCAAACATGCATGGAGAATGATAATATGCATATCTACGCATACCCACTACTTTTAGGCCAATCCGAGTTCCTTAGGTCAATAAAAAATAGATATTTCGGTATTTCGCCGTTTTCGGCACTCTATAGTATGTCAGAACCGGCAAAAAAGTGAAAAAAAAATTATCGGGTTAAAAAATTCATGGAGAATGAGAATATGCATATCTACGCATACCCACTATTTTTAGGCCAATCCGAGTTCGTTAGGTCAATGAAAATGAGATTTTTCGGTTTTTCACCGTTTTCGGCATACTATAGTATGTCAGAACCGGCAAAAAAGTGAAAAAAATTATTATCGAGTTAAAACATGCATGGAGAATGAGAATATGCATATCTACGCATACCCAGTATTTTTACGCCAATCCGACTTCGTTAGGTCAATGAAAATGAGTATTTTTCGGTTTTTCACCGTTTTCGGCATAATATAGTATGTCAGAACCGGCAAAAAAGTGAAGAAAATTATTATCGGGTTAAAACATGCATGGAGAATGAGAATATGCATATCTACGCATACACACTATTTTTAGGCCAATCCGAGTTCGTTAGGTCAATGAAAAATAGATTTTTCGGTTTTCACCGTTTTCGGCATACTATACTATGTCAGAACTGGAAAAAAAAGTGGAAAAAAATTACTATCAGGTTCAAACATGCATGGAAAATGAGAATATGCATATCTACGCATACCCACTATTTTTAAGCCAATCCGAGTCCGTTAGGTCAATGAAAAATAGATTTTTCAGTTTTTCACCGTTTTCGGCATACTTTAGTATGTCAGAACCGGCAAAAAAGTGAAAAAAAAATTATTATCAGGTTAAAACATGCATGGAGAATGAGAATATGCATATCTACGCATACCCACTACTTTTAGGCCAATCCGAGTTCGTTAGTTGAATGAAAAATAGATTTTTCGGTTTTTTACCGTTTTCGGCATACTATACTATGTCAGAAGCGGCAAAAAAGTGAAAAAAATATATTATCAGGTTAAAACATGCATGGACAATGAGAATATGAATATCTACGCATACCGACTATTTTTATGCCAATCCGAGTTCGTTAGGTCAATGAAAATGAGTATTTTTCGGGTTTTCACCGTTTTCGGGATACTATAGTATGTCAGAACCGGAAAAAAAGTGGAAAAAAATTTATTATCAGGTTCAAACATGCATGAAGAATGAGAATATGCATATCTACGCATAACCATTATTTTTAGGCCAATCTGAGTTCGTTAGGTCAATGAAAAATAGATTTTTCAGTTTTTCACCGTTTTCAGCATTCTATAGTATGTTAGAACCGGAAAAAAGTGAAAAAAAATATTATCAGGTTAAAACATGCATGGAGAATTAGAATATGCATATCTACGCATACCCACTATTTTTAGGCCAATCCGAGTTCGTTAGGTCAATGAAAATGAGTATTTTTCGGATTTTCACCGTTTTCGACATACTATAGTATGTCAGAACCGGCAAAAAAGTGAAAAAAATTATTATCGGGTTCAAACATGCATGGAGATTGAGAATATGCATATCTACGCATACCCACTACTTTTAGGCCAATCCGAGTTCGTTAGCTCAATGAAAAAAAGATATTTCGGTTTTTCACCGTTTTCGGCACACTATAATAGTATGTTAGATCCGGAAAAAAAGTGAAAAAAAAAATTATTATCGGGTTAAAACATGCATAGAGAATTAGAATATGCATATTTACGCATACCCACTATTTTTAGGCCAATCCGAGTTCGTAGGTCAATGAAAATGAGTATTTTTCGGATTTTCACCGTTTTCAGGATACTATAGTATGTCAGAACCGGCAAAAAAGTGAAAAGAAATTATTATCGGGTTCAAACATGCATGGAGATTGAGAATATGCATATCTACGCATACCCACTACTTTTAGGCCAATCCGAGTTCGTTAGCTCAATGAAAAAAAGATATTTCGGTTTTTCACCGTTTTCGGCACACTATAATAGTATGTCAGAACCGGAAAAAAAGTGAAAAAAAAAATTATTATCGGGTAAAACATGCATGGAGAATTAGAATATGCATATCTACGCATACCCACTATTTTTAGGCCAATCCGAGTTCGTTAGGTCAATGAAAATGAGTATTTTTCGGTTTTTCACCGTGTTCGGGATACTATATAGTATGTCAGAACCGGCAAAAAAGTGGAAAAAAAAATTATTATCGGGTTCAAACATGCTTGGAGAATGATAATATGCATATCCACGCATACCCACTATTTTTAGGCCAATCCGAGTTCGTTAGGTCAATGAAAAATAGATTTTTTCGGTTTTTCACCGTTTTCGGCATACTATACAGTATGCATATCTACACATACCCACTATTTTTAGGCCAATCCGAGTTCGTTAGGTCAATGAAAATAAGTATTTTTCGGTTTTTCACCGTTTTCAGGATACTATAGTATGTCAGAACCGGCAAAAAAGTGAAAAGAAATTATTATCGGGTTCAAACATGCATGGAGAATGAGAATATGCATATCTACGCATACCCACGACTTTTAGCCCAATCCGAGTTCGTTAGGTCAATGAAAAATAGATATTTCGGTTTTTCGCCGTTTTCGGCACACTATAGTAAGTCAGAACCGGCAAAAAAGTGAATTTTTTTTATTATCGGGTTGAAACATGCATGGAGAATGAGAATATGCATATCTCCACATACCCACTATTTTTATGCCAATCCGAGTTCGTTAGGTCAATGAAAATGAGATTTTTCAGTTTTTCACCGTTTTCGGCATACTATACTATGTCAGAACCGGAAAAAAAGTAAAAAAAATTATTATCAGGTTAAAACATGCATGGATAATGAAATATGCATATCTACGCATACACACTACTTTTAGGCCAATCCGAGTTCGTTAGGTCAATGAAAATGAGATTTTTCGGTTTTTCACCGTTTTCGGCATACTATAGTATGTCAGAACCGGCAAAAAAGTGTAAAAAAATTATTATCGGGTTAAACATTTCATGGAGAATGATAATATGCATATCTACGCATACCCACTATTTTTAGGCCAATCCGAGTTCGTTAGGTCAATGAAAATGAGTTTTTTTCTGTTTTTCACCGTTTTCACTATACTATAGTATGTCAGAAAAAAAATAGTATTTTCGCTTATCAAAAAAAAATAGTATGTCAGAACCGGCAAAAAAGTGAAAAAAAATTATTATCGGGTTCAAACAGGCATGGAGAATGAGAATATGCATATCTACGCATACCCACTACTTTTAGGCCAATCCGAGTTCGTTAGTTGAATGAAAAATAGATTTTTCGGTTTTTTACCGTTTTCGGTATACTATACTATGTCAGAAGCGGCAAAAAAGTGAAAAAAAATATTATCAGGTTAAAACATGCATGGACAATGAGAATATGAATATCTACGCATACCCACTATTTTTAGGCTAATCCGAGTTCGTTAGGTCAATGAAAATGAGTATTTTTTGGGTTTTCACCGTTTTCGGGATACTATAGTATGTCAGAACCGAAAAAAAAGTGGAAAAAAAAATTATTATCGGGTTCAAACATGCATGAAGAATGAGAATATGCATATCTACGCATACCCACTATTTTTAGGCCAATCTGAGTTCGTTAGGTCAATGAAAAATAGATTTTTCGGTTTTTCACCGTTTTCGGCATACTATACTATGTCAGAACCGGAAAAAAGTGAAAAAAAATATTATAAGGTTAAAACATGCATGGAGAATGAGAATATGCATATCTACGCATACCCACTATTTTTAGGCCAATCCGAGTTCGTTAGGTGAATGAAAATGAGATTTTTCGGTTTTTCACCGTTTTCGGCATATAGTATGTCCGAACCGGCAAAAAAGGGAAAAAAATTATTTTCGGGTTAAAACATTCATGTAGAATGAGAATATGCATATCTACGCATACCCACTATTTTTAGGCCAATCCGAGTTCGTTAGGTCAATGAAAATGAAATTTTTCGGTTTTCACCGTTTTCGGCATACTATAGTATGTCCAAACCGGCAAAAAAGTGAAAAAAAATTATTATCGGGTTAAAACATGCATAGAGAATTAGAATATGCATATTTACGCATACCCACTATTTTTAGGCCAATCCGAGTTCGTAGGTCAATGAAAATGAGTATTTTTCGGATTTTCACCGTTTTCAGGATACTATAGTATGTCAGAACCGGCAAAAAAGTGAAAAGAAATTATTATCGGGTTCAAACATGCATGGAGATTGAGAATATGCATATCTACGCATACCCACTACTTTTAGGCCAATCCGAGTTCGTTAGCTCAATGAAAAAAAGATATTTCGGTTTTTCACCGTTTTCGGCACACTATAATAGTATGTCAGAACCGGAAAAAAAGTGAAAAAAAAAATTATTATCGGGTTAAAACATGCATGGACAATGAGAATATGAATATCTACGCATACCCACAATTTTTAGGCCAATCCGAGTTCGTTAGGTCAATGAAAATGAGTATTTTTCTGTTTTTCACCGTTTTCGGCATACTATATAGTATGTCAGACCCGGCAAAAAAGTGGAAAAAAAAAATTATTATCGGGTTCAAAAATGCATGGAGAATGAGAATATGCATATCTAAGCATACCCACTATTTTTTGGTCAATCTGAGTTCGTTAGGTCAATGAAAAATAGATTTTTCGGTTTTTGACCGTTTTCGGCATACTATACTATGTCAGAACCGGCAAAAAAGTGAAAAAAAATTATTATCAGGTTAAAACATACATGGATAATCATAATATGCATATCTACGCATACCCATTACTTTTAGGCCAATCCGAGTTAGTTAGGTCAATGAAAAATAGATTTTTCGGTGTTTCACCGTTTTCGGCATACTATATAGTATGTCAGAACCGGCAAAAAAGTGAAAAAAAAATTTATTATCGGGTTAACACATGCATGGAGAATGAGAATATGCATATCTATGCATACCCACTATTTTTAGGCCAATCCGAGTTCGTTAGGTCAATGAAAATGAGATTCTTCTTTTTTTTATTACCGTTTTTCGCATACTATAGTATGTTAGATCCGGAAAAAAAGTGAAAAAAAATTATTATCGGGTTAAAACATGCATGGAGAATGATAATATGCGTATCTACGCATACCCACTATTTTTAGGCCAATCCGAGTTCGTTATGTCAATGAAAAATATATTTTTCGGTTTTTCACCGTTTTCGGCATACTATATAGTATGTCAGAACCAGTAAAAAAGTGAAATTTTTTTATTACCGGGTTAAAACAAGCATGGAGAATGAGAATATGCATATCTACGCATACCCACTATTTTTAGGCCAATCCGAGTTAATTAGGTCAATGAAAAATAGATTTTTCGGTTTTTCACCGTTTTCGGCATACTATAGTATGTCAGAACCGGCAAAAAAGTGAAATTTTTTTATTATCGGGTTAAAACATGAATGGAGAATGTTAATATGCATATCTACGCATACCCACTACTTTTAGGCCAATCCGAGTTCGTTAGGTCAATGAAAAATAGATATTTCGGTTTTTCACCGTTTTCCTCACACTATAATAGTATGTCAGAACCGGAAAAAAAGTGAAAAAAAAATTATTATCGGGTTAAAACATGCATGGACAATGAGAATATGAATATCTACGCATACCCACAATTTTTAGGCCAATCCGAGTTCGTTAGGTCAATGAAAATGAGTATTTTTCGGTTTTTCACCGTTTTCGGCATACTATATAGTATGTCAGACCCGGCAAAAAAGTGGAAAAAAAATTATTATCGGGTTCAAACATGCATGGAGAATGAGAATATGCATATCTATGCATACCCACTATTTTTAGGCCAATCTGAGTTCGTTAGGTCAATGAAAAATAGATTTTTCGGTTTTTTTACCGTTTTCGGCATACTATAGTATGTCAGAACCGGCAAAAAAGTGAAATTTTTTTATTATCGGGTTAAAACATGAATGGAGAATGTTAATATGCATATCTACGCATACCCACTACTTTTAGGCCAATCCGAGTTCGTTAGGTCAATGAAAAATAGATATTTCGGTTTTTCACCGTTTTCGTCACACTATAATAGTATGTCAGAACCGGAAAAAAAGTGAAAAAAAAATTATTATCGGGTTAAAACATGGATGGACAATGAGAATATGAATATCTACGCATACCCACAATTTTTAGGCCAATCCGAGTTCGTTAGGTCAATGAAAATGAGTATTTTTCGGTTTTTCACCGTTTTCGGCATACTATATAGTATGTCAGACCCGGCAAAAAAGTGGAAAAAAAATTATTATCGGGTTCAAACATGCATGGAGAATGAGAATATGCATATCTATGCATACCCACTATTTTTAGGTCAATCTGAGTTCGTTAGGTCAATGAAAAATAGATTTTCCGGTTTTTTTACCGTTTTCGGCATACTATACTATGTCAGAACCGGCAAAAAAGTGAAAAAAATTTATTATCAGGTTCAAACATGCATGGATAATCATAATATGCATATCTACGCATACCCATTACTTTTAGGCCAATCCGAGTTAGTTAGGTCAATGAAAAATAGATTTTTCGTTTTTTCACCGTTTTCGGCATACTATAGTATGTCAGAACCGGCAAAAAAGTGAAAAAAAAAATTATCGGGTTAACACATGCATGGAGAATGAGAATATGCATATCTACGCATACCCACTATTTTTAGGCCAATCCGAGTTCGTTAGGTCAATGAAAATGAGATTCTTCTTTTTTTTATTACCGTTTTTGGCATACTATAGTATGTTAGATCCGGAAAAAAAGTGAAAAAAAATTATTATCGGGTTAAAACATGCATGGAGAATGATAGTATGCGTATCTACGCATACCCACTATTTTTAGGGCAATCCGAGTTCGTTATGTCAATGAAAAATATATTTTTCGGTTTTTCACCGTTTTCGGCATACTATATCGTATGTCAGAACCAGTAAAAAAGTGAAATTTTTTTATTACCGGGTTAAAACAAGCATGGAGAATGAGAATATGCATATCTACGCATACCCACTATTTTTAGGCCAATCCGAGTTAATTAGGTCAATGAAAAATAGATTTTTCGGTTTTTCACCGTTTTCGGCATACTATAGTATGTCAGAACCGGCAAAAAAGTGAAATTTTTTTATTATCGGGTTAAAACATGAATGGAGAATGTTAATATGCATATCTACGCATACCCACTACTTTTAGGCCAATCCGAGTTCGTTAGGTCAATGAAAAATAGATATTTCGGTTTTTCACCGTTTTCCTCACACTATAATAGTATGTCAGAACCGGAAAAAAAGTGAAAAAAAAATTATTATCGGGTTAAAACATGCATGGACAATGAGAATATGAATATCTACGCATACCCACAATTTTTAGGCCAATCCGAGTTCGTTAGGTCAATGAAAATGAGTATTTTTCGGTTTTTCACCGTTTTCGGCATACTATATAGTATGTCAGACCCGGCAAAAAAGTGGAAAAAAAATTATTATCGGGTTCAAACATGCATGGAGAATGAGAATATGCATATCTATGCATACCCACTATTTTTAGGCCAATCTGAGTTCGTTAGGTCAATGAAAAATAGATTTTTCGGTTTTTTTACCGTTTTCGGCATACTATAGTATGTCAGAACCGGCACAAAAGTGAAATTTTTTTATTATCGGGTTAAAACATGAATGGAGAATGTTAATATGCATATCTACGCATACCCACTACTTTTAGGCCAATCCGAGTTCGTTAGGTCAATGAAAAATAGATATTTCGGTTTTTCAGCGTTTTCGTCACACTATAATAGTATGTCAGAACCGGAAAAAAAGTGAAAAAAAATTATTATCGGGTTAAAACATGGATGGACAATGAGAATATGAATATCTACGCATACCCACAATTTTTAGGCCAATCCGAGTTCGTTAGGTCAATGAAAATGAGTATTTTTCGGTTTTTCACCGTTTTCGGCATACTATATAGTATGTCAGACCCGGCAAAAAAGTGGAAAAAAAATTATTATCGGGTTCAAACATGCATGGAGAATGAGAATATGCATATCTATGCATACCCACTATTTTTAGGTCAATCTGAGTTCGTTAGGTCAATGAAAAATAGATTTTCCGGTTTTTTTACCGTTTTCGGCATACTATACTATGTCAGAACCGGCAAAAAAGTGAAAAAAATTTATTATCAGGTTCAAACATGCATGGATAATCATAATATGCATATCTACGCATACCCATTACTTTTAGGCCAATCCGAGTTAGTTAGGTCAATGAAAAATAGATTTTTCGTTTTTTCACCGTTTTCGGCATACTATAGTATGTCAGAACCGGCAAAAAAGTGAAAAAAAAAATTATCGGGTTAACACATGCATGGAGAATGAGAATATGCATATCTACGCATACCCACTATTTTTAGGCCAATCCGAGTTCGTTAGGTCAATGAAAATGAGATTCTTCTTTTTTTTATTACCGTTTTTGGCATACTATAGTATGTTAGATCCGGAAAAAAAGTGAAAAAAAATTATTATCGGGTTAAAACATGCATGGAGAATGATAGTATGCGTATCTACGCATACCCACTATTTTTAGGCCAATCCGAGTTCGTTATGTCAATGAAAAATATATTTTTCGGTTTTTCACCGTTTTCGGCATACTATATCGTATGTCAGAACCAGTAAAAAAGTGAAATTTTTTTATTACCGGGTTAAAACAAGCATGGAGAATGAGAATATGCATATCTACGCATACCCACTATTTTTAGGCCAATCCGAGTTAATTAGGTCAATGAAAAATAGATTTTTCGGTTTTTCACCGTTTTCGGCATACTATAGTATGTCAGAACCGGCAAAAAAGTGAAATTTTTTTATTATCGGGTTAAAACATGAATGGAGAATGTTAATATGCATATCTACGCATACCCACTACTTTTAGGCCAATCCGAGTTCGTTAGGTCAATGAAAAATAGATATTTCGGTTTTTCACCGTTTTCCTCACACTATAATAGTATGTCAGAACCGGAAAAAAAGTGAAAAAAAAATTATTATCGGGTTAAAACATGCATGGACAATGAGAATATGAATATCTACGCATACCCACAATTTTTAGGCCAATCCGAGTTCGTTAGGTCAATGAAAATGAGTATTTTTCGGTTTTTCACCGTTTTCGGCATACTATATAGTATGTCAGACCCGGCAAAAAAGTGGAAAAAAAATTATTATCGGGTTCAAACATGCATGGAGAATGAGAATATGCATATCTATGCATACCCACTATTTTTAGGCCAATCTGAGTTCGTTAGGTCAATGAAAAATAGATTTTTCGGTTTTTTTACCGTTTTCGGCATACTATAGTATGTCAGAACCGGCACAAAAGTGAAATTTTTTTATTATCGGGTTAAAACATGAATGGAGAATGTTAATATGCATATCTACGCATACCCACTACTTTTAGGCCAATCCGAGTTCGTTAGGTCAATGAAAAATAGATATTTCGGTTTTTCACCGTTTTCGTCACACTATAATAGTATGTCAGAACCGGAAAAAAAGTGAAAAAAAATTATTATCGGGTTAAAACATGGATGGACAATGAGAATATGAATATCTACGCATACCCACAATTTTTAGGCCAATCCGAGTTCGTTAGGTCAATGAAAATGAGTATTTTTCGGTTTTTCACCGTTTTCGGCATACTATATAGTATGTCAGACCCGGCAAAAAAGTGGAAAAAAAATTATTATCGGGTTCAAACATGCATGGAGAATGAGAATATGCATATCTATGCATACCCACTATTTTTAGGTCAATCTGAGTTCGTTAGGTCAATGAAAAATAGATTTTCCGGTTTTTTTACCGTTTTCGGCATACTATACTATGTCAGAACCGGCAAAAAAGTGAAAAAAAAATTATTATCAGGTTAAAACATGCATGGAGAATGAGAATATGCATATCTACGCATACCCACTACTTTTAGGCCAATCCGAGTTCGTTAGTTGAATGAAAAATAGATTTTTCGGTTTTTTACCGTTTTCGGCATACTATACTATGTCAGAAGCGGCAAAAAAGTGAAAAAAATATATTATCAGGTTAAAACATGCATGGACAATGAGAATATGAATATCTACGCATACCGACTATTTTTATGCCAATCCGAGTTCGTTAGGTCAATGAAAATGAGTATTTTTCGGGTTTTCACCGTTTTCGGGATACTATAGTATGTCAGAACCGGAAAAAAAGTGGAAAAAAATTTATTATCAGGTTCAAACATGCATGAAGAATGAGAATATGCATATCTACGCATAACCATTATTTTTAGGCCAATCTGAGTTCGTTAGGTCAATGAAAAATAGATTTTTCAGTTTTTCACCGTTTTCAGCATTCTATAGTATGTTAGAACCGGAAAAAAGTGAAAAAAAATATTATCAGGTTAAAACATGCATGGAGAATTAGAATATGCATATCTACGCATACCCACTATTTTTAGGCCAATCCGAGTTCGTTAGGTCAATGAAAATGAGTATTTTTCGGATTTTCACCGTTTTCGACATACTATAGTATGTCAGAACCGGCAAAAAAGTGAAAAAAATTATTATCGGGTTCAAACATGCATGGAGATTGAGAATATGCATATCTACGCATACCCACTACTTTTAGGCCAATCCGAGTTCGTTAGCTCAATGAAAAAAAGATATTTCGGTTTTTCACCGTTTTCGGCACACTATAATAGTATGTTAGATCCGGAAAAAAAGTGAAAAAAAAAATTATTATCGGGTTAAAACATGCATAGAGAATTAGAA
This sequence comes from Erodium maritimum, assembly GCA_963921825.1. NCBI lineage: Eukaryota > Viridiplantae > Streptophyta > Magnoliopsida > Geraniales > Geraniaceae > Erodium > Erodium maritimum. The sequence continues at coordinate 61,891,232 of OY997596.1, read as the reverse complement.
TATGCATATTTACGCATACCCACTATTTTTAGGCCAATCCGAGTTCGTAGGTCAATGAAAATGAGTATTTTTCGGATTTTCACCGTTTTCAGGATACTATAGTATGTCAGAACCGGCAAAAAAGTGAAAAGAAATTATTATCGGGTTCAAACATGCATGGAGATTGAGAATATGCATATCTACGCATACCCACTACTTTTAGGCCAATCCGAGTTCGTTAGCTCAATGAAAAAAAGATATTTCGGTTTTTCACCGTTTTCGGCACACTATAATAGTATGTCAGAACCGGAAAAAAAGTGAAAAAAAAAATTATTATCGGGTAAAACATGCATGGAGAATTAGAATATGCATATCTACGCATACCCACTATTTTTAGGCCAATCCGAGTTCGTTAGGTCAATGAAAATGAGTATTTTTCGGTTTTTCACCGTGTTCGGGATACTATATAGTATGTCAGAACCGGCAAAAAAGTGGAAAAAAAAATTATTATCGGGTTCAAACATGCTTGGAGAATGATAATATGCATATCCACGCATACCCACTATTTTTAGGCCAATCCGAGTTCGTTAGGTCAATGAAAAATAGATTTTTTCGGTTTTTCACCGTTTTCGGCATACTATACAGTATGCATATCTACACATACCCACTATTTTTAGGCCAATCCGAGTTCGTTAGGTCAATGAAAATAAGTATTTTTCGGTTTTTCACCGTTTTCAGGATACTATAGTATGTCAGAACCGGCAAAAAAGTGAAAAGAAATTATTATCGGGTTCAAACATGCATGGAGAATGAGAATATGCATATCTACGCATACCCACGACTTTTAGCCCAATCCGAGTTCGTTAGGTCAATGAAAAATAGATATTTCGGTTTTTCGCCGTTTTCGGCACACTATAGTAAGTCAGAACCGGCAAAAAAGTGAATTTTTTTTATTATCGGGTTGAAACATGCATGGAGAATGAGAATATGCATATCTCCACATACCCACTATTTTTATGCCAATCCGAGTTCGTTAGGTCAATGAAAATGAGATTTTTCAGTTTTTCACCGTTTTCGGCATACTATACTATGTCAGAACCGGAAAAAAAGTAAAAAAAATTATTATCAGGTTAAAACATGCATGGATAATGAAATATGCATATCTACGCATACACACTACTTTTAGGCCAATCCGAGTTCGTTAGGTCAATGAAAATGAGATTTTTCGGTTTTTCACCGTTTTCGGCATACTATAGTATGTCAGAACCGGCAAAAAAGTGTAAAAAAATTATTATCGGGTTAAACATTTCATGGAGAATGATAATATGCATATCTACGCATACCCACTATTTTTAGGCCAATCCGAGTTCGTTAGGTCAATGAAAATGAGTTTTTTTCTGTTTTTCACCGTTTTCACTATACTATAGTATGTCAGAAAAAAAATAGTATTTTCGCTTATCAAAAAAAAATAGTATGTCAGAACCGGCAAAAAAGTGAAAAAAAATTATTATCGGGTTCAAACAGGCATGGAGAATGAGAATATGCATATCTACGCATACCCACTACTTTTAGGCCAATCCGAGTTCGTTAGTTGAATGAAAAATAGATTTTTCGGTTTTTTACCGTTTTCGGTATACTATACTATGTCAGAAGCGGCAAAAAAGTGAAAAAAAATATTATCAGGTTAAAACATGCATGGACAATGAGAATATGAATATCTACGCATACCCACTATTTTTAGGCTAATCCGAGTTCGTTAGGTCAATGAAAATGAGTATTTTTTGGGTTTTCACCGTTTTCGGGATACTATAGTATGTCAGAACCGAAAAAAAAGTGGAAAAAAAAATTATTATCGGGTTCAAACATGCATGAAGAATGAGAATATGCATATCTACGCATACCCACTATTTTTAGGCCAATCTGAGTTCGTTAGGTCAATGAAAAATAGATTTTTCGGTTTTTCACCGTTTTCGGCATACTATACTATGTCAGAACCGGAAAAAAGTGAAAAAAAATATTATAAGGTTAAAACATGCATGGAGAATGAGAATATGCATATCTACGCATACCCACTATTTTTAGGCCAATCCGAGTTCGTTAGGTGAATGAAAATGAGATTTTTCGGTTTTTCACCGTTTTCGGCATATAGTATGTCCGAACCGGCAAAAAAGGGAAAAAAATTATTTTCGGGTTAAAACATTCATGTAGAATGAGAATATGCATATCTACGCATACCCACTATTTTTAGGCCAATCCGAGTTCGTTAGGTCAATGAAAATGAAATTTTTCGGTTTTCACCGTTTTCGGCATACTATAGTATGTCCAAACCGGCAAAAAAGTGAAAAAAAATTATTATCGGGTTAAAACATGCATAGAGAATTAGAATATGCATATTTACGCATACCCACTATTTTTAGGCCAATCCGAGTTCGTAGGTCAATGAAAATGAGTATTTTTCGGATTTTCACCGTTTTCAGGATACTATAGTATGTCAGAACCGGCAAAAAAGTGAAAAGAAATTATTATCGGGTTCAAACATGCATGGAGATTGAGAATATGCATATCTACGCATACCCACTACTTTTAGGCCAATCCGAGTTCGTTAGCTCAATGAAAAAAAGATATTTCGGTTTTTCACCGTTTTCGGCACACTATAATAGTATGTCAGAACCGGAAAAAAAGTGAAAAAAAAAATTATTATCGGGTTAAAACATGCATGGACAATGAGAATATGAATATCTACGCATACCCACAATTTTTAGGCCAATCCGAGTTCGTTAGGTCAATGAAAATGAGTATTTTTCTGTTTTTCACCGTTTTCGGCATACTATATAGTATGTCAGACCCGGCAAAAAAGTGGAAAAAAAAAATTATTATCGGGTTCAAAAATGCATGGAGAATGAGAATATGCATATCTAAGCATACCCACTATTTTTTGGTCAATCTGAGTTCGTTAGGTCAATGAAAAATAGATTTTTCGGTTTTTGACCGTTTTCGGCATACTATACTATGTCAGAACCGGCAAAAAAGTGAAAAAAAATTATTATCAGGTTAAAACATACATGGATAATCATAATATGCATATCTACGCATACCCATTACTTTTAGGCCAATCCGAGTTAGTTAGGTCAATGAAAAATAGATTTTTCGGTGTTTCACCGTTTTCGGCATACTATATAGTATGTCAGAACCGGCAAAAAAGTGAAAAAAAAATTTATTATCGGGTTAACACATGCATGGAGAATGAGAATATGCATATCTATGCATACCCACTATTTTTAGGCCAATCCGAGTTCGTTAGGTCAATGAAAATGAGATTCTTCTTTTTTTTATTACCGTTTTTCGCATACTATAGTATGTTAGATCCGGAAAAAAAGTGAAAAAAAATTATTATCGGGTTAAAACATGCATGGAGAATGATAATATGCGTATCTACGCATACCCACTATTTTTAGGCCAATCCGAGTTCGTTATGTCAATGAAAAATATATTTTTCGGTTTTTCACCGTTTTCGGCATACTATATAGTATGTCAGAACCAGTAAAAAAGTGAAATTTTTTTATTACCGGGTTAAAACAAGCATGGAGAATGAGAATATGCATATCTACGCATACCCACTATTTTTAGGCCAATCCGAGTTAATTAGGTCAATGAAAAATAGATTTTTCGGTTTTTCACCGTTTTCGGCATACTATAGTATGTCAGAACCGGCAAAAAAGTGAAATTTTTTTATTATCGGGTTAAAACATGAATGGAGAATGTTAATATGCATATCTACGCATACCCACTACTTTTAGGCCAATCCGAGTTCGTTAGGTCAATGAAAAATAGATATTTCGGTTTTTCACCGTTTTCCTCACACTATAATAGTATGTCAGAACCGGAAAAAAAGTGAAAAAAAAATTATTATCGGGTTAAAACATGCATGGACAATGAGAATATGAATATCTACGCATACCCACAATTTTTAGGCCAATCCGAGTTCGTTAGGTCAATGAAAATGAGTATTTTTCGGTTTTTCACCGTTTTCGGCATACTATATAGTATGTCAGACCCGGCAAAAAAGTGGAAAAAAAATTATTATCGGGTTCAAACATGCATGGAGAATGAGAATATGCATATCTATGCATACCCACTATTTTTAGGCCAATCTGAGTTCGTTAGGTCAATGAAAAATAGATTTTTCGGTTTTTTTACCGTTTTCGGCATACTATAGTATGTCAGAACCGGCAAAAAAGTGAAATTTTTTTATTATCGGGTTAAAACATGAATGGAGAATGTTAATATGCATATCTACGCATACCCACTACTTTTAGGCCAATCCGAGTTCGTTAGGTCAATGAAAAATAGATATTTCGGTTTTTCACCGTTTTCGTCACACTATAATAGTATGTCAGAACCGGAAAAAAAGTGAAAAAAAAATTATTATCGGGTTAAAACATGGATGGACAATGAGAATATGAATATCTACGCATACCCACAATTTTTAGGCCAATCCGAGTTCGTTAGGTCAATGAAAATGAGTATTTTTCGGTTTTTCACCGTTTTCGGCATACTATATAGTATGTCAGACCCGGCAAAAAAGTGGAAAAAAAATTATTATCGGGTTCAAACATGCATGGAGAATGAGAATATGCATATCTATGCATACCCACTATTTTTAGGTCAATCTGAGTTCGTTAGGTCAATGAAAAATAGATTTTCCGGTTTTTTTACCGTTTTCGGCATACTATACTATGTCAGAACCGGCAAAAAAGTGAAAAAAATTTATTATCAGGTTCAAACATGCATGGATAATCATAATATGCATATCTACGCATACCCATTACTTTTAGGCCAATCCGAGTTAGTTAGGTCAATGAAAAATAGATTTTTCGTTTTTTCACCGTTTTCGGCATACTATAGTATGTCAGAACCGGCAAAAAAGTGAAAAAAAAAATTATCGGGTTAACACATGCATGGAGAATGAGAATATGCATATCTACGCATACCCACTATTTTTAGGCCAATCCGAGTTCGTTAGGTCAATGAAAATGAGATTCTTCTTTTTTTTATTACCGTTTTTGGCATACTATAGTATGTTAGATCCGGAAAAAAAGTGAAAAAAAATTATTATCGGGTTAAAACATGCATGGAGAATGATAGTATGCGTATCTACGCATACCCACTATTTTTAGGCCAATCCGAGTTCGTTATGTCAATGAAAAATATATTTTTCGGTTTTTCACCGTTTTCGGCATACTATATCGTATGTCAGAACCAGTAAAAAAGTGAAATTTTTTTATTACCGGGTTAAAACAAGCATGGAGAATGAGAATATGCATATCTACGCATACCCACTATTTTTAGGCCAATCCGAGTTAATTAGGTCAATGAAAAATAGATTTTTCGGTTTTTCACCGTTTTCGGCATACTATAGTATGTCAGAACCGGCAAAAAAGTGAAATTTTTTTATTATCGGGTTAAAACATGAATGGAGAATGTTAATATGCATATCTACGCATACCCACTACTTTTAGGCCAATCCGAGTTCGTTAGGTCAATGAAAAATAGATATTTCGGTTTTTCACCGTTTTCCTCACACTATAATAGTATGTCAGAACCGGAAAAAAAGTGAAAAAAAAATTATTATCGGGTTAAAACATGCATGGACAATGAGAATATGAATATCTACGCATACCCACAATTTTTAGGCCAATCCGAGTTCGTTAGGTCAATGAAAATGAGTATTTTTCGGTTTTTCACCGTTTTCGGCATACTATATAGTATGTCAGACCCGGCAAAAAAGTGGAAAAAAAATTATTATCGGGTTCAAACATGCATGGAGAATGAGAATATGCATATCTATGCATACCCACTATTTTTAGGCCAATCTGAGTTCGTTAGGTCAATGAAAAATAGATTTTTCGGTTTTTTTACCGTTTTCGGCATACTATAGTATGTCAGAACCGGCACAAAAGTGAAATTTTTTTATTATCGGGTTAAAACATGAATGGAGAATGTTAATATGCATATCTACGCATACCCACTACTTTTAGGCCAATCCGAGTTCGTTAGGTCAATGAAAAATAGATATTTCGGTTTTTCAGCGTTTTCGTCACACTATAATAGTATGTCAGAACCGGAAAAAAAGTGAAAAAAAATTATTATCGGGTTAAAACATGGATGGACAATGAGAATATGAATATCTACGCATACCCACAATTTTTAGGCCAATCCGAGTTCGTTAGGTCAATGAAAATGAGTATTTTTCGGTTTTTCACCGTTTTCGGCATACTATATAGTATGTCAGACCCGGCAAAAAAGTGGAAAAAAAATTATTATCGGGTTCAAACATGCATGGAGAATGAGAATATGCATATCTATGCATACCCACTATTTTTAGGTCAATCTGAGTTCGTTAGGTCAATGAAAAATAGATTTTCCGGTTTTTTTACCGTTTTCGGCATACTATACTATGTCAGAACCGGCAAAAAAGTGAAAAAAATTTATTATCAGGTTCAAACATGCATGGATAATCATAATATGCATATCTACGCATACCCATTACTTTTAGGCCAATCCGAGTTAGTTAGGTCAATGAAAAATAGATTTTTCGTTTTTTCACCGTTTTCGGCATACTATAGTATGTCAGAACCGGCAAAAAAGTGAAAAAAAAAATTATCGGGTTAACACATGCATGGAGAATGAGAATATGCATATCTACGCATACCCACTATTTTTAGGCCAATCCGAGTTCGTTAGGTCAATGAAAATGAGATTCTTCTTTTTTTTATTACCGTTTTTGGCATACTATAGTATGTTAGATCCGGAAAAAAAGTGAAAAAAAATTATTATCGGGTTAAAACATGCATGGAGAATGATAGTATGCGTATCTACGCATACCCACTATTTTTAGGCCAATCCGAGTTCGTTATGTCAATGAAAAATATATTTTTCGGTTTTTCACCGTTTTCGGCATACTATATCGTATGTCAGAACCAGTAAAAAAGTGAAATTTTTTTATTACCGGGTTAAAACAAGCATGGAGAATGAGAATATGCATATCTACGCATACCCACTATTTTTAGGCCAATCCGAGTTAATTAGGTCAATGAAAAATAGATTTTTCGGTTTTTCACCGTTTTCGGCATACTATAGTATGTCAGAACCGGCAAAAAAGTGAAATTTTTTTATTATCGGGTTAAAACATGAATGGAGAATGTTAATATGCATATCTACGCATACCCACTACTTTTAGGCCAATCCGAGTTCGTTAGGTCAATGAAAAATAGATATTTCGGTTTTTCACCGTTTTCCTCACACTATAATAGTATGTCAGAACCGGAAAAAAAGTGAAAAAAAAATTATTATCGGGTTAAAACATGCATGGACAATGAGAATATGAATATCTACGCATACCCACAATTTTTAGGCCAATCCGAGTTCGTTAGGTCAATGAAAATGAGTATTTTTCGGTTTTTCACCGTTTTCGGCATACTATATAGTATGTCAGACCCGGCAAAAAAGTGGAAAAAAAATTATTATCGGGTTCAAACATGCATGGAGAATGAGAATATGCATATCTATGCATACCCACTATTTTTAGGTCAATCTGAGTTCGTTAGGTCAATGAAAAATAGATTTTCCGGTTTTTTTACCGTTTTCGGCATACTATAGTATGTCAGAACCGGCAAAAAAGTGAAATTTTTTTATTATCGGGTTAAAACATGAATGGAGAATGTTAATATGCATATCTACGCATACCCACTACTTTTAGGCCAATCCGAGTTCGTTAGGTCAATGAAAAATAGATATTTCGGTTTTTCACCGTTTTCGTCACACTATAATAGTATGTCAGAACCGGAAAAAAAGTGAAAAAAAAATTATTATCGGGTTAAAACATGGATGGACAATGAGAATATGAATATCTACGCATACCCACAATTTTTAGGCCAATCCGAGTTCGTTAGGTCAATGAAAATGAGTATTTTTCGGTTTTTCACCGTTTTCGGCATACTATATAGTATGTCAGACCCGGCAAAAAAGTGGAAAAAAAATTATTATCGGGTTCAAACATGCATGGAGAATGAGAATATGCATATCTATGCATACCCACTATTTTTAGGTCAATCTGAGTTCGTTAGGTCAATGAAAAATAGATTTTCCGGTTTTTTTACCGTTTTCGGCATACTATACTATGTCAGAACCGGCAAAAAAGTGAAAAAATTTTATTATCAGGTTCAAACATGCATGGATAATCATAATATGCATATCTACGCATACCCATTACTTTTAGGCCAATCCGAGTTAGTTAGGTCAATGAAAAATAGATTTTTCGTTTTTTCACCGTTTTCGGCATACTATAGTATGTCAGAACCGGCAAAAAAGTGAAAAAAAAATTATCGGGTTAACACATGCATGGAGAATGAGAATATGCATATCTACGCATACCCACTATTTTTAGGCCAATCCGAGTTCGTTAGGTCAATGAAAATGAGATTCTTCTTTTTTTACCGTTTTTGGTATACTATAGTATGTTAGATCCGGAAAAAAAGTGAAAAAAAATTATTATCGGGTTAAAACATTCATGGAGAATGATAGTATGCGTATCTACGCATACCCACTATTTTTAGGCCAATCCGAGTTCGTTATGTCAATGAAAAATATATTTTTCGGTTTTTCACCGTTTTCGGCATACTATATAGTATGTCAGAACCGGCAAAAAAGTGAAATTTTTTTATTACCGGGTTAAAACAAGCATGGAGAATGAGAATATGCATATCTACGCATACCCACTATTTTTAGGCCAATCCGAGTTAATTAGGTCAATGAAAAATAGATTTTTCGGTTTTTCACCGTTTTCGGCATACTATAGTATGTCAGAACCGGCAAAAAAGTGAAATTTTTTTATTATCGGGTTAAAACATGAATGGAGAATGTTAATATGCATATCTACGCATACCCACTACTTTTAGGCCAATCCGAGTTCGTTAGGTCAATGAAAAATAGATATTTCGGTTTTTCACCGTTTTCCTCACACTATAATAGTATGTCAGAACCGGAAAAAAAGTGAAAAAAAAATTATTATCGGGTTAAAACATGCATGGACAATGAGAATATGAATATCTACGCATACCCACAATTTTTAGGCCAATCCGAGTTCGTTAGGTCAATGAAAATGAGTATTTTTCGGTTTTTCACCGTTTTCGGCATACTATATAGTATGTCGGACCCGGCAAAAAAGTGGAAAAAAAATTATTATCGGGTTCAATCATGCATGGAGAATGAGAATATGCATATCTATGCATACCCACTATTTTTAGGCCAATCTGAGTTCGTTAGGTCAATGAAAAATAGATTTTTCGGTTTTTTTACCGTTTTCGGCATACTATAGTATGTCAGAACCGGCAAAAAAGTGAAATTTTTTTATTATCGGGTTAAAACATGAATGGAGAATGTTAATATGCATATCTACGCATACCCACTACTTTTAGGCCAATCCGAGTTCGTTAGGTCAATGAAAAATAGATATTTCGGTTTTTCACCGTTTTCGTCACACTATAATAGTATGTCAGAACCGGAAAAAAAGTGAAAAAAAAATTATTATCGGGTTAAAACATGGATGGACAATGAGAATATGAATATCTACGCATACCCACAATTTTTAGGCCAATCCGAGTTCGTTAGGTCAATGAAAATGAGTATTTTTCGGTTTTTCACCGTTTTCGGCATACTATATAGTATGTCAGACCCGGAAAAAAAGTGGAAAAAAAATTATTATCGGGTTCAAACATGCATGGAGAATGAGAATATGCATATCTATGCATACCCACTATTTTTAGGTCAATCTGAGTTCGTTAGGTCAATGAAAAATAGATTTTCCGGTTTTTTTACCGTTTTCGGCATACTATACTATGTCAGAACCGGCAAAAAAGTGAAAAAAATTTATTATCAGGTTCAAACATGCATGGATAATCATAATATGCATATCTACGCATACCCATTACTTTTAGGCCAATCCGAGTTAGTTAGGTCAATGAAAAATAGATTTTTCGTTTTTTCACCGTTTTCGGCATACTATAGTATGTCAGAACCGGCAAAAAAGTGAAAAAAAAAATTATCGGGTTAACACATGCATGGAGAATGAGAATATGCATATCTACGCATACCCACTATTTTTAGGCCAATCCGAGTTCGTTAGGTCAATGAAAATGAGATTCTTCTTTTATTACCGTTTTTGGTATACTATAGTATGTTAGATCCGGAAAAAAAGTGAAAAAAAATTATTATCGGGTTAAAACATGCATGGAGAATGATAGTATGCGTATCTACGCATACCCACTATTTTTAGGCCAATCCGAGTTCGTTATGTCAATGAAAAATATATTTTTCGGTTTTTCACCGTTTTCGGCATACTATATAGTATGTCAGAACCGGCAAAAAAGTGAAAATTTTTTATTACCGGGTTAAAACAAGCATGGAGAATGAGAATATGCATATCTACGCATACCCACTATTTTTAGGCCAATCCGAGTTAATTAGGTCAATGAAAAATAGATTTTTCGGTTTTTCACCGTTTTCGGCATACTATAGTATGTCAGAACCGGAAAAAAAGTGAAAAAAAAATTATTATCGGGTTAAAACATGGATGGACAATGAGAATATGAATATCTACGCATACCCACAATTTTTAGGCCAATCCGAGTTCGTTAGGTCAATGAAAATGAGTATTTTTCGGTTTTTCACCGTTTTCGGCATACCATATAGTATGTCAGACCCGGCAAAAAAGTGGAAAAAAAATTATTATCGGGTTCAAACATGCATGGAGAATGAGAATATGCATATCTATGCATACCCACTATTTTTAGGTCAATCTGAGTTCGTTAGGTCAATGAAAAATAGATTTTCCGGTTTTTTTACCGTTTTCGGCATACTATACTATGTCAGAACCGGCAAAAAAGTGAAAAAAATTTATTATCAGGTTCAAACATGCATGGATAATCATAATATGCATATCTACGCATACCCATTACTTTTAGGCCAATCCGAGTTAGTTAGGTCAATGAAAAATAGATTTTTCGTTTTTTCACCGTTTTCGGCATACTATAGTATGTCAGAACCGGCAAAAAAGTGAAAAAAAAAATTATCGGGTTAACACATGCATGGAGAATGAGAATATGCATATCTACGCATACCCACTATTTTTAGGCCAATCCGAGTTCGTTAGGTCAATGAAAATGAGATTCTTCTTTTTTTACCGTTTTTGGTATACTATAGTATGTTAGATCCGGAAAAAAAGTGAAAAAAAATTATTATCGGGTTAAAACATGCATGGAGAATGATAGTATGCGTATCTACGCATACCCACTATTTTTAGGCCAATCCGAGTTCGTTATGTCAATGAAAAATATATTTTTCGGTTTTTCACCGTTTTCGGCATACTATATAGTATGTCAGAACCGGCAAAAAAGTGAAATTTTTTTATTACCGGGTTAAAACAAGCATGGAGAATGAGAATATGCATATCTACGCATACCCACTATTTTTAGGCCAATCCGAGTTAATTAGGTCAATGAAAAATAGATTTTTCGGTTTTTCACCGTTTTCGGCATACTATAGTATGTCAGAACCGGCAAAAAAGTGAAATTTTTTTATTATCGGGTTAAAACATGAATGGAGAATGTTAATATGCATATCTACGCATACCCACTACTTTTAGGCCAATCCGAGTTCGTTAGGTCAATGAAAAATAGATATTTCGGTTTTTCACCGTTTTCCTCACACTATAATAGTATGTCAGAACCGGAAAAAAAGTGAAAAAAAAATTATTATCGGGTTAAAACATGGATGGACAATGAGAATATGAATATCTACGCATACCCACAATTTTTAGGCCAATCCGAGTTCGTTAGGTCAATGAAAATGAGTATTTTTCGGTTTTTCACCGTTTTCGGCATACTATATAGTATGTCAGACCCGGCAAAAAAGTGGAAAAAAAATTATTATCGGGTTCAAACATGCATGGAGAATGAGAATATGCATATCTATGCATACCCACTATTTTTAGGTCAATCTGAGTTCGTTAGGTCAATGAAAAATAGATTTTCCGGTTTTTTTACCGTTTTCGGCATACTATACTATGTCAGAACCGGCAAAAAAGTGAAAAAAATTTATTATCAGGTTCAAACATGCATGGATAATCATAATATGCATATCTACGCATACCCATTACTTTTAGGCCAATCCGAGTTAGTTAGGTCAATGAAAAATAGATTTTTCGTTTTTTCACCGTTTTCGGCATACTATAGTATGTCAGAACCGGCAAAAAAGTGAAAAAAAAAATTATCGGGTTAACACATGCATGGAGAATGAGAATATGCATATCTACGCATACCCACTATTTTTAGGCCAATCCGAGTTCGTTAGGTCAATGAAAATGAGATTCTTCTTTTTTTACCGTTTTTGGTATACTATAGTATGTTAGATCCGGAAAAAAAGTGAAAAAAAATTATTATCGGGTTAAAACATGCATGGAGAATGATAATATGCGTATCTACGCATACCCACTATTTTTAGGCCAATCCGAGTTCGTTATGTCAATGAAAAATATATTTTTCGGTTTTTCACCGTTTTCGGCATACTATATAGTATGTCAGAACCGGCAAAAAAGTGAATTTTTTTTATTATCGGGTTAAAACAAACATGGAGAATGAGAATATGCATATCTACGCATACCCACTATTTTTAGGCCAATCCGAGTTAATTACGTCAATGAAAAATAGATTTTTCGGTTTTTCACCGTTTTTGGCATACTATAGTATGTCAGAACCGGCAAAAAAGTGAAAAAAAATTATTATCGGGTTAAAACATGAATGGAGAATGTTAATATTCATATCTACGCATACCCACTATTTTTAGGCCAATCCGAGTTCGTTATGTCAATGAAAAATATATTTTTCGGTTTTTCACCGTTTTCGGCATACTAGATAGTATGTCAGAACCGGCAAAAAAGTGAAAAAAAATTTATTATCGGGTTAAAACAAACATGGAGAATGAGAATATGCATATCTATGCATACCCACTATTTTTAGGCCAATCCGAGTTCGTTAGGTCAATGAAAATGAGATTTTTCGGTTTTTCACCGTTTTCGGAATACTATATAGTATGTCAGAACCGTCAAAAAAGTGAAAAGAAATTATTATCGGGTTCAAACATGCATGAAGAATGAGAATATGCATATCTACGCATACCCACTACTTTTAGGCCAATCCGAGTTCGTTAGGTCAATGAAAAATAGATATTTCGGTTTTTCACCGTTTTCGGCACACTATAGTATGTCAGAACCGGCAAAAAAGTGAAAAAAAATTATTATCGGGTTAAAACATGCATGGACAATGAGAATATGAATATCTACGCATACCCACTATTTTTAGGCCAATCCGAGTTCGTTAGGTCAATGAAAATGAGTATTTTTCGATTTTTCACCGTTTTCGGCATACTATATAGTATGTCAGACCCGGAAAAAAAGTGGAAAAAAAATTATTATCGGGTTCAAACATGCATGGAGAATGAGAATATGCATATCCACGCATACCCACTATATTTGGGCTAATCCGAGTTCGTGAGGACATTGAAATTTAGATTTTTGGGGTTTCACCGTTTTCGGCATATGTCAGAATCGGCAAAAAAGTGGAAAAAATTGTTATCGGGTTATAACATGTAGGGTGAACAAGATAACGCATATCTACGCATACCCAGTATTTATCGACTAATCCGAGTTCGTTAGGTCATACCAGTTGGTCGTTCCAGTTTTCAATTGCCTATTTCATTCACATTTGTTTTGTTCTGAAATTCGTAACAATTTACATATAATAATCCAACAAGACACTCGACCTATTGCGAAAAAGAATTTGGAACTTGTACATTTATAAAAGGTGATAAGTATAATGTTTATTAATAAGATTAGTTCATGCTGAATAACAAAAAAAAAAATTGATTCACACTCCAACTATAGAGTATATTGATATGAGCAATTTCTTCATATACATTGAAGAAGAACCCGATTGGCTTCTCGAACAGAGGAAATATAAAACCAACAAAAATAAAAATAAAGATAAAAATTAAATCGAAACATTTAATAAAAATTAAGGATATCTATCGTGACTTGTCGTCATCTTGACAACCGATATTATTTACATAGCAGGTGCTCCTGCTCCTAGTCCGGCTCTTATGATTCCGTTTTGATATGCTTAGAACTGCAACCAAACAATCCAATTGTTTCACAAAATTAACATTTGTTTTATAAAATAAACAGTGTATGTGATGATTTTTTTTGGTAATCTAAAACAGGTTATCTTTCGGTTCATTTATAAAAATTCTAACGTTTGCATGGATCTGACACTCAATCCTTTCAATTGTTAATCCCAACATATTTTTGTTGGGATTTAGCGAGTAAAACGAGAAAAAAACGGGTTAAATTATGGAACAGCGAATCTTGATTAAAGTCAAGGTGCTTACGAATGTGTTAGTCCCACACCTCCTGTTATTGTTCCGATATCACATCAGGCTTTTTCTTCTGTGGCAGCTTTGCAGGGATTACAGGGATCACAGGGATTGCATGGATTACAGGGATCACAGGGATTGCATGGATCACAGGGATTTGCTGCTCCCAAACCTCTTTCTTCGGCCTTGCAGGGATCACAAGGACCGCAAGGATTACAAGGATTTCCTTTTCCTGGATTGCACGGGTCACAAGGATTGCACGGGCCACAAGGATTACAGGGATTTGCAGCTCCCAAAGCTCTTTCTGCCTCTTTGGCTTCAACTTCGGTTGTTGTGCCTGCACGAGCCATGACCAAAGAGTTTGATCCGGCGATCAAGAACAGAACCATGGAGAAGAGCACGACGTTGAGAACCTTTGATGTCATTTTGATAATTATTGGTGGATGACCTTGGAACTTCCGAATATGTTTGTACATTTAAGAGTGTGAAGCTCACGTTGTTTTATATGACATTGTTTGCTAATTTTGTCTTGGTTTTGCGTTTATGTCGCTGCTGAAATCATTCTCCTATCAAATTTCCAAACGGAAAGCTAATTAATTAACTATTAATTAATTGTGGATTTTTGGATTTGATTGATCCAATGGCTATTAAACCAATGACATGCCGTTGTAATTATTATTTGTATCGATTTCGACATACTATATACTATGCTATAAATAAGTGTAACGTAGAAATTAGGTTTTTGGCTGTTTGACCGGGCGCGAATCGGCCTCAGACTACGGGCAAACCTATATATGCTTATTTGTGTACTCTTCCTACGTTATGAACCTAATCCGATTAGTTTGGGTTATCAAAAATAAAATCTTATTATACCGATTTTGACATACTATATATGTCAGAACTCGATGGAGTATATAATTTATATTTTTTTTTATCGACAAAGCAAATTTAAATTAAGTGATCTCTGAATTCTTGATTGCCCAGATGGACTCAGATCGTCCTCTACTAAACAGGGGATGCCTATCTTGTGTACTATGCCAGCAATATGAGCCCAAACCAAGTTCTTTTGGGATATCGACAAAATAAGGCCACATTTCCAGACGGATTCGAGTCAGCCTCACACTGTCGGTGAATCAAATATTGAAAATAAAAAAGTCATTCATTTTTTAATTGGGTTTAATATAAGATTATTAATTTTACTTACCTCTACATATAGACTGAAATCTAAAAGGAAGTCCAAAATTATTTTGTGAATTTGACTTCAATTAAATATTTGAGTTCTTTTTTTTGAAACGGAAAAGAAGTAGTTGTATTACGATTTCATATCATATTTACAAGAAGGGACATAACAATCTCGGATACCAGTTTTTTGTCCCAACCGGTCGTAGCCCGTCGGACGCACATGGTTCCATACATATAGTCTGCTTTGTCTCGCAGATCCAAACTCAAGAGTTTCTCGATCCAACGTTTCAAAATAATAATAAACCAAAGTTCTAAACTAATTGAGCCAAAAGATTATTCGATCTAAAACAGTGAAACCTACTAGAGAATTAGCCTTTAGTGCAGATTCTCCGAGACCTCCCTGCTGCAAAAGCTTGTTCGGGGTTGAGATTCCTGAATTCGGTGCCGGTGAAATAGGCCCCAGCCTACCGTCCCTCCTCCCGGATACCAGATCCATCGAGGGAGCGGACCCATGCCGGCGAGGGGTGACCCTGGGCGGGAGGCCGCTGCAGATGGAAGACGACGCGTGGAGCCCGTATACCGGAAAACGGCAGGGGGGGCACGGTGGCTATTGGCTAGAGGGCGGGACCGGTCCGGCGACGCAGGATCGGTAGCGCGAGGCGAGGGAGAGGCCGTGGCACGGATTGAACGATAGACGGCGACCTGCGAAGGTAGTCCGTCTGCAAAAAAGACAATAAACAAATAAAACCGACTCCGATCAAGTGAACGGCGACGGTAGAGTGGAAACCCGAAAGTTGGTTTAAACCCGAAGATTGGACAGAGAGCTTGGAAACAAGGGCTTCAATGGTGGAAGCAGAGGGCTTTATTGGTGGAAAAAAAGAGCTTCAAAGATAACTGCAATAAGGGCTACACGCAGAGAGAATTATGGTTTCTCTATGCACGTCTTTCAGTGTCTAATATTTGAGTTCTACCATGTTTGTCATATAGACATATTCTTTTTAACTTGGTAGTGTTATAATTAACTACTCGGAAAACTATATTATATTATTTTCAGCTATATAGCAATTAGCCTTCAGTTGGGGAATTCGATTAGAGAATGATTTCGGCAGCGACATAAACGCAAAACCAAGAAAAAATTAGCAAACATTGTCATATAAAACAACGTGAGCTTCACAATCTTAAATGTACAAACATATTCGGAAGTTCCAAGGTTATCCACCAATAATTATCAAAATGACATCGAAAGTTATCAACGTCGTGCTCTTCTCCATGGTTATGTTCTTGATCGCCGGATCAAACACTTTGGTCATGGCTCGTGCAGGCACAACGACCGAAGTTGATGCCAAAGAGGCAGAAAGAGCTTTGGGAGCTGCAAATCCCTGCAATCCTTGTGGCCCGTGCAATCCCTGCAATCCTTGTGACCCATGCGGTCCAGGAAAAGGAAATCCCTGTAATCCTTGCGGTCCTTGTGATCCCTGCAAAGCCGAGGAAAGAGGTTTAGGCGCAGCAAATCCCTGTGATCCCTGCAATCCCTGCAATCCCTGCAATCCATGTGATCCCTGTAATCCCTGCAAAGCTGCCACAGAAGAAAAAGCCTGATGTGATATCGGAACAACAACAACGGGAGGTGTGGGACTAACACATTCGTAAGTACCTTGACTTTCATCAAGATTCGCTATTCCATAATTTAACCCGTCTTTTTCTCGTTCCACTTGCTAAATTAATATTTTGTATATTCGATATGACAAATATGTTAATTTTCTCTCTTTAACCATATGTCTAGAGTTTAGACAACAAAAATCATCACATAAATTGCTTATTTAATAAAACAAATATTAATTTTGTGGAACAATTGGATTGTTTGGTTGCAGTTCATATGCGTACATAAGCCGGATAAGAGGAGCCGGGTGAGGAGAAGGAGCACCTAGAATGTAAATAATACTGGTTGTCACGACGATGATGAGTCACGATGGGCATCCTTAATTTTTATCAACTGTTTTGATTTAATTTATCGATTTTTTTTTTGTTTTGTTGGTTTTATATTTCCTCTCCTTGAGAAGCCAATTGGGTAATTGTATTTTTTTTATCAATAAACACTGCAATTAGAGTGCAAATTGAATTTTTCAATGAGATTCACTATGAAATAGTCTCTAATTAATAAATACTTCTTTTTTTTATCAGAAAAAGTTTAGTTGAATGATCCTAATCTTCGAAATGAAGACTTAGGATGAGGAGAAATATTCCTTCCAAAATGCAGGATAAAGACCACTCAAGGTTGTAGGATTACAAAGGTCCCTATACAGGAACGTGGTGGTAAAATGGAGAACCTTAACTGGTCGTACAACACTTTCTAAGGTTCTAATGGACGAAGATAGAGTCGATGATGGAGATTGCTTCAACTGGTCGTACAACACTTTTTGAAGAATCAAAGTAACTAGAAGGATAGATGGTGGATTGAATGGCGCCACACGGATTATGGAAAGTTTGTGATAAGTCGAACAAAGAACTTCAAGGCTTCGTGCACAAGAAGGTTGAATGTGATAGATTCTTCCCAGAAGAAAACTCGAATATTTTTATTTCATAAAACTTGCATAATACATGCTGAGAAGGGACTTTATTAAAAAAGTCCAGCAGCAAGTGACCTTCAAGGGTCTAAAATTGATTACATTTGACTCTAATTAATGCTAAATGACTCTTGATAAACTAAATGCTTGGAATCTGCAAAACAGCAAAAGTAACTCATTAATAATCTGAATTTAAATGCATACCTTGGCTATTTAATGTTCTTGAGTGGTTTGAGGGGCTGAATCTCCTTTGGAAATGATGAATAAGTTGGCTTCATTAATTCCTTGAAGTAGAGGCAAAAACAGATTTGTTGAAGTCTTGAATTGTTCTTGAATGCCTTCTTGATTTGCCTTGGTGATCATGTCTTGTTGGAGTTCCCCATTCTCTATTAAACTCTCCACTTTCTTGTCACACCCCAAATCCGGTTTTGACCGGACTCGAGACGCGAACTTAAAACGATAATTAATAAAGTTGTTTAATAAAGGAAGAGGGTCTCAAATAACAATTTAAAGTTCCGAAAATCCACACGAGTCAAAAGCTCGGTAAAAACACGTAATAAAAGAGTTCAAAACAGCAATAAAAATTGTACGTCTCTAGCCACTAGCCAAAACCCTCGCCAACTCCCAAGCTCGGAGAATCCTGCTAGTACTGATCCCGCTCAACACCTGAAAAACAACAAGGTAAGGGGTGAGTTTTCGCTCAGTAGGAAAAGTAGTTAAGGTTATGAACCTCAGTTCACCACCATGAGTAACCGTCCAATTATGACATACTAGCAAAGCATAGCTATCAACAACGCCCACATGACAAGTACCAATCACTAATCACTCTCGCAAGACCATAATAACACAAATATAATAATGCACAAAGCCAATCAGCACACACAACACACACATCAGAGCAACACATAAATTAGTACCACCGCCCTTAACATCGCCGGCTATCACATCCCGTCCCATTTATATCGTACCGGAACACACAACATCGGTCCCGATATCTTCCCGTCACGTAGAATCGGGGTAACATCCCAGACCGGAAATCCCTCAATCGGACGTCTTCCTGTCACGTATAATCAGGGCCTCACGCATACCGGACCGGCACATACCTCGGTCGTATGCCTTCCCGGACATATCGCATCGGGGTAATAGTTAAACAGTCCTCGTCCTCTATACTCTACACCGACATACTCTCTCAGTGTAGGTATCCTACCGGACACATCTCCTCTTGAAACACACGTTAAGAGAATAACACGCATTAGCTCACATAGCTCTTTGATGAGTGAAGACATATTTGCACATCTGTTTGAGTTAAGAGGTTTAGTAAAATAGATGCATGAACTCTTGGAAGTTGAGGTGACTATTAAACCCGATTCGGCTCAATTCTTGTGGTCTCCTCTCTTACCTCCAAAAACCTCAGTTTTTACTAGGTTAACTTGTCATCGATTCATCCCGACCATGTTCTTCCCCCTTAATAGAGGGCTAAATCTTCCTTTAGGTGATGTTTTTTGTCCTTTCTGTTCTACTGATTTAGAGGAGGTCAACCATCTACAACTTCAATGTAAGGGCAGGGTGTTCATTGAAGTGTCAAAGCTGAAGTCTCTAATTAAATATTATATTTTTGAGACTTCGAAGTTTTAGACTTCGAGGCTGAATTGGAAAATTCTATAGTGGTGAGAAGCCTGTCTAGATCAAGGGCCGGATCCTGAGGGCCCGTCTCTCTCCAACGGTATGCCCCTTCTAGATCTTGGTATATTTGGTTTGTCATTGTGAATTTGGAAGGGATTGAAGTGGTCTTGTCTAGGGGATGTCAAGGAATTGATTGTTCTTAGAAATCAGTTGCCATCAAGAGTTCTAGGAAACGACAAGGAAGCATAGTTTTCTTTATCATCTAGTTTATTTGGTTGGTAAGGAACAAGATAGTTTTCAACAATATTGTTGAGTCCTTGTAAGAGATTTTTGTTAAAATACAAGGTGTCTCCTACAACCTCGAGCGGTCTTTATCCTGCATTTTGGAGGGGATATATCTCCTCGTCCTCAGTCTTCATTTCGAAGATTAGGATCATTCAATAAAACTTTCGCTGATAAAAATATATATTTATTAACTAGACTATTTCATGCTGAATCTCATTGAAAAATTCAATTCGCACTCTAATTATAGTGTTTATTGATAAAAAAAAATACAATTACCCAATTGGCTTCTCAAGGAGAGGAAATATAAAACCAACAAAACAAAAAGAAATGGATAAATTAAATCAAAACAGTTGATAAAAATTAAGGATGCCCATCGTGACTCATCATCATCGTGACAACCAGTATTATTTACAATCTAGATGCTCCTGCTCCTCATCCGGCTCCTATGATCCGGTTTAAGTACGCATATGAACTGCAACCAAACAATCCAATTGTTCCACAAAATTAATATTTGTTTTATTAAATAAGCAATTTATGTGATGATTTTTGTTGTCTAAACTCTAGACATATAGTTAAAGAGAGAAAATTAACATATTTTGGTCATATCAAATATACAAAATATTAATTCAGCAAGTGGAACGAGCAAAAGATGGGTTAAATTATGGAACAGAGAATCTTGATTAAAGTCAAGGTACTTACGAATGTGTTAGTCCCACACCTCCTGTTATTGTTTCGATATCACATCAGGCTTTTTCTTCTGTGGCAGCTTTGCAGGGATTACAGGGATCGCAAGGATTGCAGGGATTGCAAGGATTGCAGGGATCACAGGGATTTGCTGTTCCCAAACCTCTTTCTTCGGCCTTGCAGGGATCACAGGGACCGCAAGGATTACAGGGATTTCCTTTTCTTGGACCGCACGGGTCACAAGGATTTCACGGACCACAAGGATTGCACGGGCCACAAGGATTGCAGGGATTTACCGCTCCCAAACCTCTTTCTGCCTCTTTGGCATCACTTTCGGTTGTTGTGCCTCCACGAGCCATGACTAAAGTGTTTGATCCGATGATCAAGAACAGAACTATGGAGAAGAGCATGACGTTTATAACTTTCGATGCCATTTTGATAATTATTGGTGGATAACCTTGGAACTTCCGAATATGTTTGTACATTTAAGATTGTGAAGCTCACGTTATTTTATATGACATTGTTTGCTAATTTTCTCTTGGTTTTGCGTTTATGTCGCTGCCGAAAAATAATTTCCAATCAAATTTCCCAACCGAAAACTAATTGCTATATAACTGAAAATAATATAATATAGTTTTCCGAGTAATTTTTTTTTAGAGAAACGATAATATTATTAATATAAAAGCATTCTGGTGCCTTCGGGAACCGGAGACACCGTACATAGGAACCAAACTAACAAAACATGAAAGACAAATGCAGATAAATAAATTTTGCTCTTTGACATAGGGGCGGTCGGAGGGGTGGGACTGCGGTAGCGTCCAAGGACACCGATACAGTATACTACAACCATAAGATACTGATCGAGCAGATCAGAGGATAAGCAAGTAGTGGTGGACCAATTACTCCCCCGGTAAGTCAGCGTGCGTCGTCCTCCCTTGACTGATAATGGTAGGGCTTCTGAACGCTGGATTGCTGACTCCGAAGTGGTAGAGAAGTAACTTATCAACTGTTGGTGGTACCCTTGCCACCTATACACCAGGGAAAAGGTACAGCCGATCAAACCTTCCCTGGCCCCTTCCATACTCATTCCTGGAGGCGAGGGTGCCTGAAGCCCCTCGCCGCTGCTATGTTTGACGCACCACCATAATTCCGATAACTCCTCGAAATTCGTGCCAAAACAGGGCCGGACTCTGCCCCGGCCTGTGTAAACTCCTCAGATAGGCCGATCCACGAAGAGCAGCCCCAACCCTGACCCAAACCACCTCGACCTCCAGACCCAACCCGGTCCAAACCGACCCGACCCAGGCAATCCCAACCAGCTTCCTCCTCAGCCCCGACTAGGCCCGACCCAGCCCGGTCAGCCCGGACCGACTCATAACCAAAGCCCATCTCGGCCCAAGACCCCTGAATCCTAGATTCCTTTGCTTGCAGCGCCGACAACCTTTCTCCCGGAACCCTAGCCACCGTCGACGTCTTCCCTAATGCCGCCATCTTCTTCTGCCGCCCGCCGGACTCTGTCTCGGCCCAACCATCATGCTTGGAACCCTAGCCTCCCGTTCCTCCTTCTCTCGTCGTCCGCCAGACTCAAGCACCACGGACTCCGATTCCTGAATGCGTCGTACTCCGCCCCGCGACGCCGTCTAGGAATGACCCGTCCCCCACGACGCCCGACCTGCCTCCCTGATCCTCTGTGTCGTCAGGACCACTGGGACGAGACCCACGACTCCTCCGAGAGATCTGGCGAGAACCTCCACGTCCGCACTCGGCGATGCGGGCCGTGGAGAACATCGAGTCGATGGGATGCGGGGAACCACACGGCCAGACGTCGCCCTCTTCTTGCCGCTCTCTCCATCCCTCACATACGCAGCGGTGGTGAACAACTCCCCTGCCGCCGTCCACGGCGATGAACGGGATGATCGATGGTCCGCCTCTGGTCCGCTGCGGCCACCGAAGGCCAGTACTCGGCCTGTCTTCCCCGGCGACACCGCAAGGCTGGTGCCGCACCACCCCTCATCATCAGAGGTTCCACCACAACGCCCCCAGCCATGCTTATTTCGGTCGCCGACCAAAACCAAAGACCAAAGAACTTGCTTCTGCTCCTCTGCAAACCCACAATTCCACGATGTATTCAACGTTAGGAAAAGCACAACCTGGATCATATGATCCAGCCCCATGGTCACAGGCATGATGCACTGCAATCAACACAAACTCCCACTATCAGCGACGGCGCAAACCCTAGCCGCCGCTCTCTTGCTCAATCAGTCCAGTTTTCCGAGTAGTTAATTATAACACTCTACCAAGTTAAGAAGAGCATGTCTATATGACAAATATGCTAGAACTCAAATATTTAATTGAAGTCAAATTCACAAAATAATTTTGGACTTCCTTTCAGATTTCAGTCTATATGTAGATGTAAGTGAAATTAATAATCTTATATTGAACTCAATTAAAAAATGAATGATTTTGTTATTTAACCATGGGTTCTAACCTGTTTTGACCTTTGTTTTGACGATCCTAATTGGGCTTGACCTTTGTTTGCACTTCCGAACTGTAATCTTTCCATTTTTTGCACAAACTTCGGATAAGAGTGTTCTTATGGCGGTCTCTCTCAGATATTACTAGTGGCCGCCAATCTCCGGACCAAATATGTTCTTATTCCGGAGGAGTGTCCTGTCTGTCAAAGGGATCGAGAAACTACATTCCACTTGCATTGCCGTGTCAAAGGGATCGAGAAACTACATTCCACTTGCATTGCCGTTTCGCACAGGAGGTTTGGGCCAAAACCTAGCTAGATCTTCTTTCTCCCGCAACATATGTTGGAATTTTGGTTGACCCTTATTATGACTCCACCAAACATGTTGGTAAATGGGCGGATAGCATGATAATATGAGAAATATTGAAGCCAAAAGTGGGGTTGTGTGGGACCAGGCCCCCCATCAGTTGAGGTCTTGGATGTTACGATTAAGAGTCACTTACATAGTTGGAGAGAGGCCTATACGGGGACTTCGCGGACCAGTACTACACGCGACCCTGGATGTCACGCCCCAATTTCAGTAAACCGAACTAGGGACGCGAACGTTTTAAAAACATAAAAACACTTGAAACCTGTTTTCATTAAACACTTTAAAATACCAGTTTAGTTCAACAAATAATAATTTCAGCTTAAACCACGTCCCAACAAGTGGACAAAATTACAAGGTATCCGTCACTAAACTCAAAAGACAAAACCCGGACTCCGCTCCTAGCTCCACAAGCTTCGAGAGCTCATCTAGTCCGTCCCACGAACAGTACCTGTAGGAAAAGCAGCTAGGGGTGAGCGTTCGCTCACCACCACGAATAACAGACTGACTACGGCATAATTAGCAGACAATGCCGGTAACACCAACAACAAACTCGACCCCGGGGATCACTGTCCCCAACCCAAGTACTCTGACTGACAAACACCCACGGTGACCTTCCTCGAACAACTCAACACTCAAACACGTAAGTAGACACGACAAAACGATCACGACCTCTTCCAAGGACTCAAAGGAACCACGTAACCCCAAAAAAGATCGCAAAGGATCGCAAACCAGCTGCCAAGAACGCCCTCCCGGGACTCTAACCCGGTCAGGCCAACCCAAGAATGCTGCAACTTACCGGGACTCTAACCCATAAGCCAGCCGGAAAATACTGCAACTTACTGGGACTCTAACCCATAAGCCAGCCGGAAAATGCTGCAACTTACTGGGACTCTAACCCATAAGCCAGCCAAGGTACGCTCACGAACCCAAACCACACACGCGCGGCCAGGACCCCTTTATTGGCGGGCGGGCCCCCTACCCCGTCTGAACATGCAGACGCGTGTGCTCGTGGACCCCCGTTTCAGGAAGCGGGCCCCCAACCTCCGGTAACCACAAACACAATCACAAACACAATCACAATCACAAGCAAGTTCACAACCAGTAACAACACAGGTTCAACACTCATAGGCACTCATGGCCACCAAGACACTAACAGTAAAACTCGAACTCAACAGCCCCACGGGCACTCACGGCCTCCCAAGACACCAACCATAAAACACGCTTGCAACTTACCGAGACTCTAACTCGTAAGCCAGCTAAAGAGAGCTTGCAACCCCCCCGAGACTCTAACTCGGTCAGGCCAGCCAAAGACACCAACCTTAGTACACGGGCTCTCAAGGCCACCCAAAACACCAAAGGTAAAGACACGGTTTCAACAACCCCACGGGCACTCACGGCCACCCAAAACTCAACAATAAAACACGCTTGCAACTTACCGAGACTCTAACTCGTAAGCCAGCTAAAACACCAACAATAAAGTACAGGCTCTCATGGCCACCCAAACACGATTAACAACACGGGCTCTCATGGCCACCAAAGACGCCAAAAAGCAATCAACCTCCGGCTTAACCCAAGCCTCCAACAGTCCTAATATCAACAGTTTCACAATCAACCTCCGGGCATGGTCATATGCCTCCAGTAAAACAACTAACGCTAAGTTCTCTGCTCCTACGACACTGCTAAGTGTCACATGCTTTTCTCAATAATTCCTAAGTTCCTGTAACATGCTTTTCTGATAAACGCTACAAACCCCGCATCATGCTTTTCTAGTATTTAAAATAAACCTACTCAACCCACGACACCCCGGTGTCACATGCAATTCTACTGTTAACTTTCCCTAGTCAGGGCCGAGATCCGGCTACTTTTCCCTACCTCGTAAGCAACTCCAGAAGCGCTCCACTAAACCCGAGATGAATCGCAGTCACTCGCCGAGCCTCCCTTTGCCTCGGTCCGCAGCACGATCTAAAAGAACACAGATTTAACTCACTTTAAACTAGTACGAACCGGTCGAAAAATAAATAACTCAACGCCCAAGTTAATAACGGTTCCGCCGTTAAGTTAACGGCTACGATTTGTCCATTTTAAACTTGACAGTTGTCGTTTACACTCGAGCGGGATAAAAGTCGGGTTACAACGGATCGGGTTCGAGCACCCGCGCACCGAACCCGGGTTTGATCTAAAACCCAGTTTAAATCCCTTTTTAACTTAAAACCGTCGTTGAACTCCCTTGCTTTAATTAATTCCGTTTTTGATTGTAAGACAAAACGGTTTCCTTCCGTTCGTTTCCAAACTCGATACTTCGGTCCAAAACCCTTATAAAGTCGATTTGATTTCGTTTCCCTTTTTCGATTAAACTTAACTCGAGTCTAACCTTAATAAAAGACTTTCGTTTTAAAACCCGTTTAATTTAATCAGATTTTATTTTATCAATTTTCTTAAGAATTCACAACTGATTTTCCCCTTTTTCCTTTTACAAATAAATTTCGTTTCAAAAAAACAATCCTCTTTGATTAACACTGATTTTGTTCAATTATTTCCCCTTTTCAATTCAAAATCAGTTCTAGAAATTAAACAATTCCATTAGCAGGTTTAACCCAATACAAATCGATTTCAACAGATCCAAAATTACACTCGTTTTTACACTAACAGATTTAAACATAAACCGAAAATACAACGAAAGGGAGAGAGAGCTCGGTCGGAAAATCCGACGGCCCTCGACAACGATAAAGCCGGCCGGAAAACTCACGGTGGTGGCTCACCGTAGGGAAGTACGGGCGGCACACGGCGGTGCACGGCGGTTGGCTCGGATCGAAGGCGGGAGGAGCTCGGGCGTGGGGACGCCGGCGAGCTCGGCTGAAACGCCGGTTGCGGGTCTCACGGAGGGCGACGATTCCGAGACGGAGACGGGGCGGCGACTTGACGGTGGCGTGGTTGGACGGATCTGGTGAGGGAGGAGGGTGGTCGGGACGGTGGCGTGGTCGGGACGGCGGCGCGGTCGTGGCTGGACGGAGGAGGTGAGGAGGACGGGTGGTGGTCGGCCGTTGCTGAGGAGGTGACGAGGAAGGTCGGGGTTTTGAGTCGGAGAAGAACGAGCTCGGGCTCGGTGAGGGAGGTTCGGGACGGAGGAGGAAGGGATGAGACGGTGCCGGTGAGGGAGGTGGCGGCCGGAACTGTGGCGGCCGGGGATGGTTCGGCGAAGAAGATGAACGGAGGAGAGAGAGGGAGTCGGGTAGAGAGAGAGAGAAGATGGAGGCTGTGGTTGAAGTGCTGAAACCCTAGTTTCAGCTTATAAGGGGTGCGGCTTGGGCCGGCCCTCTTGGGCCTCAAACAACAAACGGGCTCAAGCCCAAGTGAGGGGAAGGGCCTGCTGGCCGAGCCTGGCCTGCCCAGATCATTTTTTTTTTTTGCACTTGTTTTAAAACCTACCCTAATGTTTTCGTTTGCAAATTAATACCTTAACGAAACGGAGCGGGTTTTACACTGGAGGGAAATAAGTCGGTCGCCTCTACCTCTGACATGGATCTCACTCAGCGTCGATAGGGCTGTATTTTCATATACGAGTCAGATAGGGTGGGGCCAACTGTGTATGGATGATCGGGGTTGTGTGGTGGATGTCAATAATAGCACTCTTGTGGGGGTTTTTTGGCTTAGAATTTGTAGAAGCCACAACTGTTATTCGAGCTCTCCAGTGGGTTCAGACCCTAATTTGGGGTGACGCTCAGTATGTGGTGGGACTAATTTTAGGGATTACCCTTTTTTACTCATCGGTGGAACGTATCATTGAGAAATGGCGTTGCATTTTATTGTCCCTCAAGTATGTTTCTGGGACAGCAAACGGTGTAGTCCACTCGTTAGCCAAAAAGGCTTGTTCTGTGTCTGTCCCATCGTGATCCAGGTTCACTATACCGGATGCATTTCGATATATTTTTCGAAACTTCAAATAATATCACTATGCGTATCATGGGTAACACCTGATTGTGTATATATACATAACCTGGAATCTAAAAGCAAGTCCAAGAGAATGAGACATTTGGTTTGGGTATTTGATCGGAGAACGATTTTGTAAACAAATGTCTTATATTATAAATAAAATCATTTTTTTCCAACTATATAGCAATTAACTTTCCGTTTGGAAACTTGATTCGAGAATGATTTGCGCAACTACATACACGCAAAACCAATAGCAAATTAGCTAACATTGTCATATAAAACAACGTCAGCCTCACAATCTTAAATGTACAAACATATTCGGAAGTTCCAAAGTCATCCACCAATAATTATCAAAATGACATCAAAGGATATCAACGTTGTGCTCTTCTCCATGGCTCTATTCTTGATCGTCGGATCAAACTCTTTGGTCATGGCTCGTGGAGGCACAACGACCGAAGTTGATGCCAAAGAGGCAGAAAGAGCTTTGGGAGCTGCAAATCCCTGCAATCCTTGTGGCCCGTGCAATCCTTGTGGCCCGTGCAATCCCTGCAATCCTTGTGACCCATGCGGTCCAGGAAAAGGAAATCCCTGTAATCCTTGCGGTCCTTGTGATCCCTGCAAAGCCGAAGAAAGAGGTTTGGGAGCAGCAAATCCATGTGATCCCTGTAATCCTTGCAATCCTTGTGATCCCTGCAATCCTTGTAAAGCTGCCGAAGGTGCAAAAGCCTAAGGCGATATCAGAGCAACACATTTCGTAAGTACTTTCACTGTTAACTAAGATTCATTGTACCATAATTGAACTCATCGTTTTCGTGTTTCGCTCGCTAAATTATTATTTTGAATAGTCGATACAACAAAAATATGTTGGGATTAACAATAGAAAAGATTGAGTGCCAGATGCATGCAAAAGTCAGATCTTTTTATAAATGAACCGAAAAATAGTTTGTTTTCATCAACTATATGCTAGATTACAAAAAATCCACCACGTGGACGGTTTATTTTACAAAACAAATATTAATTTTGTGGAGCGATTGGATTGTTTGGTTGCAGTTTATAAGCGAATCATAGGAGCGGGACTAGGAGCAGGAGCACCTGCCACGTAAATAATATCGGTTGTCAAGACGACGATGAGTCAAGATGGACATCCTTAATTTTTATAATTTGATTTTTATCTTTATTTTATTTATTTTTTGGTTTTATATTACCTCTCTTGCGAGGGTTCTACAATGTATATGAAGAAATTGTTCTTATCAATAAACTCTATAGTTGGAATGTAATGAATTTTTGGTTATTCAGCTTGAACTAGTCCTATTATTACATCAGGGTTCGGTATCAGGACATCTGTTTACCCAAACAATCAGACAAGACTGTGTAGTAAACCCGCCAGGTCTAATGAGGCATCTCCAGGAAAACGGACGTTGAGAGGAAAAGCATCTCATTCTATCACAATTGGCTACAATCGATTGTCGCCTTTCATCGATTGTAGTCGAGCTCCTTAAGCAGCTAGCGTACTCCTCTCAGACTCTGACAAAACTCCCATATAGACATACACTCGATTTTGTCTTAGATCGAGCCATCATTGTGTACCCATAGACTTACATTTCTTTATGTATTGGCAACGAATATATCAGGCAAGACCGACAAGAAAAAGAGCTCGGTTGTTTTGTAAGGACTAGAGAGTTGGAAATACCTATATTGTTCATGGTCCTATTACTTTTGTCCATGTTTCTTATCCTTTACTTTAACATTATCTATGGTTTCTTTTTCTAAAAAAAGTATTAGATTATATATTAGAATGTTACGTACCTCTATATGTGTCGATACGAAAATCTGATGTTACATAAACAAAATTACATAAAATATATGTCATATTTAGTAAAATCATATTCTTGTCCGATATCTTCTTCATATGCAAAATGACGCTCTTCAACTACCTTTTCCTTTTACCCCTGATCTTTACGCCCGAAAGATAAGCGTTATGATTGGCTTGAGTAATCGTAGAACATACGATTTTCTTCTTGAACCGGAGAATATGACATTCCTTCTCTAAGGTGCATGTAAGAAAGAAGAGATGGTATATGAGGCGGTCATTTATACCAACCATCACTCGGCCATGAAGAAGAGTGACGAACCGTCCAAATTTGTAAAGAAGAGTTGTCCGAACACACAATTCATAAACATCAAATTTTATTAACAATCGGTTTTATTTATGGTAACAAAATATGGGTAGTAAACCTACTGTTGTACTCATTCAATGTGATCGTTGTATTGGTTTGAGGTGTTTTTCAGACATGCTCGTGTCTATAAATTGTGGTTTTTTCCTATAGTCTTGTTTTCATTTTGAAATCCTGATTCTTTAATACATTTGTTGATCAAAAAAAAAGTTTTTTTAACAGCATAAACATCAAGTTTAAGAGTGAATATATTTCAATACACAAATGTTTTGGACTTTGGGTGCTTTGAAACTAAATGAGACATGTTTTAAAATAATATGAATGGGACAAAGCCCAATATCTGCAACGGCTAGTGAATCTAACTAAATTGTTTTAATATTATATACTTGTGGATTAAACTAGACTACTTTGAAGTTTGAACCATAAATTTAATACTTATTCGTGAGAATGTTAGAGAATAAAGCCACGTGGATGAGTACAATTATTTTTTAAAGTATTTTGGCACGTTGTTGTCAGGATTAATGACCGTTGTAAAGCTATTTTCATTGGGTAGGAACGAGAATTGTTAATTAATATTAATATTTGTTAATTTATCTCATCTTGATCTAGTTTCACTAATTTCACTGTTTTAATATTGACCACATCAAAAATATATTATGTAGATATTAATGAAAATAGCTGAAGATGAAGACGAAGATATAAGGTTTGGAAGGAAGCCCAGGTTAGTGGTATAGGCCCCGGTTCGATGAGACTGGGTGATACAAGAAAATGGAGGAGGCCGGTGGAGGGTAGGCTGAAAATTAGTGTTGATGGTGATGTGGTTCATGGGTTTGGGGGAGCTGTGGGTTGATATGTCGTGACTCTCAGGGTCAGGCTCGGGAGATCCTATGTATTGTTCTTCAGGCATACCGGGACTCAGAGCTAATTGAGACCTTATGTGTAAAGGAAGCACTGAAGTGGAGTCTAGAGATGGGGTGGACACAGATATAAGTAGAGACAGATTGCTTGGGAGTGGCTTTGGCCATCTCCAATCTTGACAGTCTACTCATCTCTCTGGGTAGAATGATTGATGACTGGAAGGATCTGATGAGACGGATACAGGGTGTTCGAGTGTCTCATACCCGTAAAGATGCTAATAGAGTACCTCATAAACTAGCTCGTAATAGTTATATTTGGATTTTAGCGGTCTGGAATGTTGCTTGTTTGTCCGATCCCATTTCGGGCCTTATGGCGGCTGATGTTGAGTAATGAAATCCAATTTTTCCTCCAAAAAAAAAAAACTTTGAGTGTATTTAAGGTTTTCAACTTTATATATATAAAAAAACACAAAATTAAAAGAAATTAATAAACTAAAATAACTGAAAACGAGAGACAGTACCCAATTTTAGCAAACTCCTAAATTTATGTTAAGCCTATTCCCTCAAACTCGTCGAAGATCACGATCATTAGCACATGATCCGATCCACTTCAATTACGGATCTACAACGGATCCGACTTAGTCACCACAACGGGGCTCCGAACCACGTGCTTTCCATCGGACCACGACACCGACCCGAACACAGCACCCGAATCGTCAAGCACCAGGCTCCGGCTATTAGCCGTCACCGTCACCACAAAGCTCTGTTTCTTCACAGCCTCACTGAACACCAGCTTCGACGGCTTGACGGTCACCGTCACACCCTTCGCCGGAGCTTGGATCGTCGCCACGTAGACCGAATTCGGGGCACCCACGTTCGTTACCGTCCTGATGAACATCCGGGTCGTGGGTTTGGCCGACGAGCTCGAGAAAAGAGCACTGATGGATGGGTAATTGAGGTTCGCCGGAGACGGTTTTTTCGCCGGACATTTCACCGGAGATCGGGTGATGACCTGGATCACCTTCGGCTCGTACCCGATCCCGCACAAGAAATTGACGTAGTCGTCGCTGGTGATGTCGAAGACCAGGCCCGGATCCATGGCCCGGTCCAGATTGACGTGACCCGACCCGAAATCGTAAGGGCTCGCCGGCTTGCCGGTGGACTCGTCGGTCATCGGCAGGTTCCGGTTGTCGAGGATGTTCGCCGTCGTCATCATGGCGGACCTGATCGCCGCCGGGCTCCAGTCCGGGTGCGCCGATTTGAGAAGCGCCGCCGCGCCGCTGACGTGAGGGCACGCCATGGAAGTCCCCGACAGGATGTTGAACTCCGTTTTCCGGCGGTCGGAGTCGAGCCCGCTTGGCCCGACGGCGTCGGTCCAGGCGGCGAGGATGTTGACGCCGGGAGCGATCAAATCAGGCTTCAGAATCTCCGGGTTCATCCCGTTGGGTCCCCTGCCGGAGAACGACGCCACCACCGGAGCCGGCTTGATTCCGATCACCGTGCCCTTGAAATCGATCGTCGCGGTGGGGTTCGCAGTCGACGCCGCGTAGGCCTTGACGGCGTCGGCCTCGCTGGACCCGACGGCGCAGGCGGGTATGAGATGGGCGTCGCCGACCAATCCCTCGCCGTTGGAGATCCCGTTCGCCAGAATCATCCCGACGCCGCCGGCTTTCTTCACCACCAGGCCCTTGGCGACCCTGGCGCTGCTTCCCCTGTCGCAAATGACGATTTTGCCCTTCACCAAGGAAGGTTCCAGAGAGTTCTCCATACACAAGGAAGCAGAGAGGACTCCGGATTTTCCGGGATAGACGAGGCTGTACATTTTCCCCTTCAGCTGAGCTCCAGAGTAGAGACTCACTCCAGAGAGTCTCTTACCGTTGCCCAAAACGACGTCGGCTGGGAAATTCCGGTCAATCGTGCCGGCCCCGACGGTGGTGACCCACGGCGCGAGATTCGTCACCGACATCCCGTTAGGCCCGTCGTTCCCGGCCGAGGAGGAGACGAACACGCCCCTGGAGGCCGCTCCATAGGACCCAATAGCTATTGGGTCGAGATAATACGGCGAGGAGATCCCATCCCCGCCGCCGATCGAGATCGAGATCACATCAACGCCGTCGGCCACGGCGGCGTCGAACGCCGCCAGGATGTCGGAATCGAAGCAGCCGGAGTTCTTCCAACAGACCTTGTAGACGGCGAGCCTCGCCTTCGGCGCCACCCCTTTCGCGATTCCGGCGGCGTAGCCCTCCATGCTGGCTTCGAACGAGTTCCGGCCAGCGGCGGTGGAGGCGGTGTGCGTCCCGTGCCCGTCGGCGTCTCTCGGCGACCGGAACTCCACCGTCTCGTTGATCCCATTAATCGGCCCAGCTCCCCTCCCGGCAGCCTCCTGACCCTTGCCGAAGTACCGAGCTCCGATCAGCTTCCGGTTACAATTCCTCGCCGTGAATTTAACTCCGGCCTCGCAAACCCCTTTCCACCGGGTCGGGATCGGACCCAGATTCAGATCCGAGAAGCTCCGCCGCTCCGGCCAGACTCCGGTGTCGAAGACACCAACAATCACATCGGACCCGTAATCGGACTCCGACCAGAGCCCACGCTGGTTCCGGAGGCCCAGAAATTGAGGGGACCGAGTGGTGTGAAGCTCCCGGCGACGGTCCTCCATGACGGCGAGGACAGATGGGTTCCGGGTCATCGAAGCCGCTTGCTCCTCCGTGAGAGAGGCGGAGAAGCCGTGGAAAACGGTGTCGTATACATGTAAGATCTGGCCCGATTCGGCGAATTCGGATCCGTACCAATTGTAATGGGTCGGGAAAACAGAGGGCTTCGACTCCGAATCGACCCTGACGATGAAGGTCTTCACCGCCTGGTCAGAGGAGAGAGACACGCAACGAGACACGAAGAAGAAAGAGACGAAACAGAGGAGAAGAGACAGAGACGCCATGGGAGGTGGAGAAAAAAAGCTCAGTGAGGGCACTGAAGTGAGTGACAGAGAGTGGTGTGTTATAGAAGAGATATTAATTATTTATTTATTTTTTAAAAAATTCTTTATTTTATTTTCGTTAATTTTATTACTAATTTACACGAATTGGTTCGTTGGAATTTTTTTTAACGATTTGTGGTAAGAACGGATATGATTTTGTCGGGATAAGGACTTATATGATGACTCAGCACTGTCCTTAACACACCTCTGGGCCCCACCTAAAAGTAAAAAAACGAATTCGGATATTACAAAGGCTGCTTAGCATACGACGTCGTTTTGGTCGTGGAAGCAAAACTAGTCGTTAATGTCACACTCGTCTATGAGATATTGTTGGGGAAGCCTGGTGGGGGCTACGGGTAAGTACAATAATTTTAGTGCTGTCTCCGTGATGAAACATGATGATCGATGGTGGGCCGTCCGATTAGGTCGGGTCCACGTTATTAAAGATACACTCGAAAGCGTTGAAACACGAGTTATTACACGTGCCTCGTAGGCGCGTGTACCGGCGATTCCTCGCAGATATTTCGTTGTCTTAACGTGGCTTTAACTTGACTCTAGACAGAAACGTGAGTAAGTGTGTCTGGTCGCAGAGATCGACGGTCGAGATTAGGCTCTAGGAAGCGTGCACTGATCATTATCTGGCGCTGATGAGCCATTCGTCAAATTGGACGGTGGGGATGGGAGGCTCGTGCGTCCTTGTTTTAAAGTGGGAGACATGTGATTATTTTTAGTGGGTCCCATAATAGCTGGTCTGGTTGGCCTGACAATTGGACCGGGACCGTACGAGGAGGATTGAACCGAAAGTCGCCGAGTTGGGACTCGGTGTTTGACTAATGTACCCTCGGAAATTTGACCGTAATTGGTGCCTTCAATCAGGAATTAAAGTATTATTATTACTATTATTTTCAATTTATTTTTTGTTTTTGTATTCAGTAGCTTGAACTTTTCTCAACACCTTTTCATAGATCTAGTGTTTCAAAATCTATAGGCACATTAAATTATAATTGATAAGATATTCGGTTTTTATATTTCTCGTGATATAATATTTTGTCATGATTATCAGTTTAAATATTTTTTAAATATAATTAAAATGTCGGTTTTGTAATTTATTTTAAATAATTAATTTTTACGAATTGATAGTTTGCTCCAAAAGTTTTTTCTTAAAAGCATTTGTAGTTTCTTTTTCAAAATCAGTTATGACTTATGACTGTGTTTTAAACAAAACTAAGAAAGAGGCAAAGGTTTCTTTATAATTAAATAGGCAAAGGTTTCGTCACCGGTCGTCGTCGTGGAAGGTCTGTTCTCTTCTCTTAGGCTTTATCTGCAACTAGTAGGATTACTGCTCATCATTCGATTTAGGCTCCCTTCGTTTTCCTTTGTACCCCTGTCTCGTTGCGGGGCCCGTCATTCATTAGGTGTTGGCCTATGACGGGTTGTACTGGGTCTTTAGGCCTTGGAATCGAGGAGTCCTTCTTTCGGGATTTTGAGTTTCGGTGTTTTTTACGCCGTTTTATCTCTGCCGTTTTGCGATGTTGGTCGTCGGCGTGTCGGTTTCTCTTAACTCACTGAGTTTGGGTGCCGATGAGATTCAGTTTTCTCTTCAAGTTAGGGTAAAGTCTTTGGTGATTACTTTGGATGACGGCTAGCTTATCTGCGCTTTATGGTTGACTTTTCTGGGTTTGAGACCTTGTTTGTGCTTCTTGGTGGCTATATTTGGGTGTGAGTCTCCTTTTTCAGCCGTCCTTTTTCTTTTTCGGGTCTGCGTACCCCTTTATTTCAGGGTCTGTGTACCCCTTCATTTTCGGGTCTGCGTACCCGTTCATTTCAGGGTCTGCGTACCCGTTCCTTTCAGGGTATGCGTTCTCATTCTCATATGGGTCTGCGTACCCATTCTCATCAGGGTCAGCGTACCCTTTCTTCATCAGGGTCTGCGTACCCTTTCATCTTCAGGGTCTGCGTACCCATTCTCATCAGGGTCTATACCCTTTCATCATCAGGGTTTGCGTACCCTTTTATCATCAGGTTTCATCTTCTGGGTCTGCGTACCCATTCATCATTTGGGTCTGCGTACCCATTCATCATCTTGGTCTACGTACCCATTCATCATCTGGGTATGCGTACCCATTCATCATCAGGGTCTGCGTACCCACTCATGCTACCTAGGTTGTAGCCGTTGTCATGGTCTTTTTTGTTGGAGTGTCTGTAGCTAGATGCTCTTTGTTGTACTCCTCTTCCTCCTTGTGAGAGGTTTAATTTAATTTATGCTTTGCTGATAAAAAAAAAAGCAATTTCCAAAGTGATCACACCAATGTGGTATGCTTTGAGTTAAAAAAAAGTTTATTTATTTCATTATTAGAGTAATGGGCCATGGAAGGCCCAAAACTTCAAGACTTTCCTATGTGTATTTGCAAACTGGTTACGTAACCTGAAGATGGGCCCAGCTCAATATCTATATTGTATTTTGATTGAGTACATATTTATTTATTTAATATTTAAAATTGGCCTCCTAATTATTTAAATTGTTCATATTTCACCTCTATTTTTTCTTGCTATGTCCATACAGAGTAGATAGTTGGATGAATGATAAATAAGTTTCCCTGAGCTCTGTTAAAGTTTTCCATATGAGCTTTGTTAGGCTTTTTTTGTTAGGTCTTCTTTTAAGTCATCTTTAGCAATCTTTATGTTGGTTTTCTCTCGCTATTAACAACGTGTTTTTTGATTTTGTTCGGTCCCCCATCTGTAACTCTGGTGATTGTCGTATGACTCACCTCGACACCAATCGATCTCGTCGCCTCGGAGCCCCTTGACCTCCTCTGTATTGGATCATCTTTCCTAAGCAACCCTGCCACTTCTGAAGCCTCCATCAGCGCGTCCTTCTCCCTAGCCTCCACCGTGGCACCTTCCTCACCCTCTCTCGATTTTGGATCATGCTAATTGATTGAGTCTTTTTTATCTGATTTCTTCTTTGCAGAGTCAATGAATAGTGAGCAGAGTTTCAGGTACTTTTGCTGGAAGGGAACCTTGATTCACGTATATCCTCCCAATACAACTGTCAAGTTCAGGTTCAGTCGCTTCACACAGATTCAGATGTAGCGTTTAGGAAATACCTTGAGTAATACTCCCAGTTCCGTTTTCCAACTCTCACCCTTCTTTCTGCCTGCCTATGTGGCAATTTTAACAGCGTCTACGACGATTATATCGTCTTAGAGTTATGTGTTCTGAGCCCTTCAAATACTTTTGACTTGTACTGACTCTCGTTCGTCTATTATTAATAAAATTTGCACATCTTCAGTCCTAACCCTACATTACGTATATACCTTCTTCATCTCCTTCTTGCAATGTGCCTATTCTTTTTGCTGTTACTTTCTAGCTAATATCCATGAAAATCAATCATCAGCCTTTGGTCATAACAATCGCCCTCAACTTTTATTCATCACATCCATCTATAACGCCTGTCTTTGGCACCACGTTTTTGGCGTTACAAATCATTCTCATTTGGTTTTTCGATAAAAAACGACCCACCGACGATTTATTGGTAAAAAAATACGTATGTCTTGGAGGTTCAGATGTCGAGATCAATGTATGAAATTCCATAATCGAAAAGATTGATTTATCGATCAAAAACCTCGTCGACACTCGTTAACCCAACCGGGGAACATCCCTCCTAAGATGAACATATGAACATTAACTATTATAATTATTATTGACAAATAAATGGTGCAATGTACATGGGCCAGTGATTATAATGACTTAGGTGAGGAATCATATGAAGAGTGGTTGGGACAGCAAAATGTTCATTGCACTGCAACAACAAGAAGCCATCTAAAAGCCATAACAATTCATGTGCTTTATTTCTCCATCGTCCTTTCGGTGAAAGAAGAGATTTATCATTTCAACATGATTAAAATATACATATTTAATTTAAAAGTAAAAATAATATATTAAAATGTAACTCCCATTTTTGAAATTTCTTGCTTTCATATGGGTCATATTGCAAATTGGTCTAATGCTTGTGCTAATAATTTCATCATCTTTTGTTTATTTTGACATTTTTTGTGTAAGTATGATGATAATGAACCCAGAAAAATATATTTAGATGCAGGAGTATATTAGGATAAAAGTCATTCCTATATATATATATATAAATCATTTCGGTTTTTAAATTAATATATTCAACGACATCATTCTTAATAGGATTGATCGCTAGTCGGACAGTAAGGGATCCTAAACGCTAGGTGCGGACTAGTCGAAGATTTATCGGGAACTAATCGGATTTATAATAAATATATATTACATAAATACTATTAAAATAAGAACTATATTATATAAAAAATTTGTAATAATAA
The DNA here is from genome assembly GCA_963921825.1 of Erodium maritimum. Taxonomy (NCBI): domain Eukaryota; kingdom Viridiplantae; phylum Streptophyta; class Magnoliopsida; order Geraniales; family Geraniaceae; genus Erodium; species Erodium maritimum. The sequence goes on along the minus strand of OY997596.1, from coordinate 61,853,304 downwards.
AAATTTAAAATGTAAATATTTGTTATCTATAATTATAAATTTTATAATTAACTACAAAAATAAAAGATACATATATTTAAAATATATGTTAATAATATATATTATTTTAAAATAAAATTTTAAGATAAAACATAAAAATCGGACAGTGTTGTAAAAATCTCCGCTTAAGCACCGACTAAGATCGTTCGATTTCAACAAATTAGATCGGTGTTATAAAAATCAACGTCTAAACAATCGCCTGCACAGTCATCTGAACTGATTTCTACAACCTTTCCTTGAGGATATAATTGTTGGGGCAATTCTTAAATTCATACCACAAAATGTGACATCTACCTAAACTCTATTCTTTTGATGTATATAAAATATATGTAGTTAAATATAGATCTACAAATTGAAACCCTAACGACCATTAAAAATAAATAGTGATAGACAAGACATCTGAAAGTCTTGATTGTCTTTATTTGGTCATACATAAAAGATCTTATCCCAAATCCCAATTAGCAATGAAGTTTCATTCCACACCTAACATTGATGAGCCATCAACAACCCAACACCCAAATTTCTAAAGCAAATAAATAAACAAAAGTAATTCAAACTTTACCTTTTTTTACCCATTCATGGTGAAAAAGTGAATTTTATGGTAAAAGAAAAGTATTATTATTTATTACACACAAGGACAAAACTTATTATAAATTTCAAGTAAACGGCACAAATTAGAAGGTTAACTTACATTAGCGGCAAAAGGGCCTAATTGAGAAAACGATAAAGGTTGGTGACGGAAATTAATAAAGGCACGTCTGCTTAGGAGTTATTGATAAAACAACAAAAACAAAAACAGTGACTGTAAATGACGATAATACCCACAACATAATTAAGTAATTAAATTAAAGCCCCTCTTTTTATTTGGCCCTGTCTGTGATCACATCCATGCCCATCTCCGTCGGGTCTGTGGCTTGCACCTCATAGTGTACGCCGTCTAAAGCTCTCCTTAGCCCCGCTTTAGATGTTGCGTACAACATTTTCGCTCTGATTCTTGATGTCGATGGCGACCTGAAAAATCGAATCGTTTTTAGCTATGAAACGAATGAGTTTAATAAATTCAGATATACAATGTATCGGCAACATGATCAAACAAACCGAAAACATGTAAATATAATCTTCAAGCCATATACATTTCACGAGATTTTATGAATGATATTAATATTTCTCAATATATATATAAAAAAGTGAAGGAAATTCAAAGTGATAACATGTATAGATTATGTTCTCATGTCACGTATAAACTATTGGTTCTTACGAATAAAAGGTTATTTCTAAATTCTACTAACACAATGTGCATTACGAGGTCAATAATAATAGCAAAGAATATTGATGATAATCAAATAAAAAACGATTATTTTTCAAGCAACAATGGATGATAGTTCCTTTATGTAAAAAAAGTGTACCAAACTTATCTAGTTGTTGTAATTCGTGTAAATGTATTTTAAAATATCGATCTTATCCTTGAACTGTGGGGTATTAAAAAATAATAAGTGAAAAAAAAAATGTTTTTTTATCAAAAAAAAAACTCTAGAGCTTTCAAAAATAAAATTTCCACAATTATCCTTGACAACAATACATCAATACTAGGGTTAAAACGGTCATTTCACAATAACAAGGGTTAAAACGGTCATTTCATAACTGCACCAACACCTTGAAAGTTGAAAGCTGTGAGCTCAACCATAGTTAATAATAATAATAGTAGTAAGAGGAAGGAGGAGGTGACGGACCATGCAATAAAGAAGATCTTGCTCTTCCGACAATTATCGACGGTGACGAAGTCGAAGTCGAAAACAGCGTACCGACAATCGTCGGTCGGAAGAGACTTGGCCAGGTCATCGTATCCCTCTCCGGGCCCACCCACCTTGTCGACGGTGACGAGTCTCGAGAGCTCGTCGATCTTAAACACTATGTACCGGTGCACTTTCTTCCACTTCATCTCCATGAACGAGCTCTTACACTCGTCCGCGACCCACATTCCTGTCGTCGCCTACAAAATCACCAAAAAAACGAAGAAAATAAGATCGACCCATGACCAGAAATTAAATTATAATTAACGAAAAAAAAGACATACCCATGACTTGAAATCGATATTAATAAAGAAAATAAGGTCAACTCGTGATTCAGAATCGAAATTAACTAAGAAAATAAGATCGACCCATGATCTGAAATCGTAATTAATGAAGAAAATAAGATCAACCCATGATTCGAAACCGAAATTGACATAGGAAAGTAATTAAGTTGTTTTTACCATCTTGAAAGCCATAGCCATGGTTGGTGCTGGTTTTTGTGAGTGTTGTTGGTTTTGGGTTTATTGAAAGTTGAGAGATAGTGTGTTGTGGATCAATGAATGTGGAGTTGTTATATAAGGGTTTGGGTGACGAAAATGCCCCTGGGGTTGGGGTTATATTACGGTAATGGCATTGATGTATATGGTACTATGATCGGTGGTTCTTTACTCTTTTGCTTATATTATACTATTTGCTTTTAGTATGTGCCACCTTCTTCGTGACCAAGATAACATTAGACCCGACCCGACCCCTCTTTTACTATCTATTTATGAATCAATGGGAAACTTCAGAAGTCACAAATTTTGATTGACTATGTCACGATCGATTTGGATTAGGTATCTCATAGTTCATTTCTGTAATCAGTTTTTGATGAACGAAATTTTTTAAAGCTCGATCAACTTTATCAAGTAATATTAGATTGCCATTGATTTGTTCAAATATGACCATTCGATCAAAAAGTCACTTACTCAACCCTCTTTATTTTGACTTGATCGTTAGAATCTCTAAAACAAACTAATTCATATATGTAGTTTCAAAATTGAATAACGTCGGTCTTATGAAAACTAAACATACCACACCGAAAAAAATCGAGTATTAGTTACAAACAAAACATATTTTTCAAATATCATTTCTAACATTGTTGATTTGGAAAATCAAATGACTATTCGACATCAAATGGGCAGGTGATTAGGAAACAACATTTTGTTTGTCCAATTGGGTCAAACACTTGAAGTGTTTTTTGAGACCCGAGTTCAAGTTCTAACAATGTTACATTTTCTCATATTTATCATAAAAATTGTGAAAAAATATGAGGTGGGTGCTGGAAAAGAAACCAACAAACCAACACAAAATTCAACAACAAATATCCAAAAGGTAGAACAAAACAAAAAATCAACCACAACATTTAGAATGAGAGAATCATCCCACACAAAACTTCGTCGAACTAATTCAATGTTATATTACTCCTTGATGAAATTCGATCCCTCTCAACACAGACTGACAGAGGAAACCCAAAACCGACTCGATCAATCCTCTCTCTTTTAACGAAGTGAAGTGCAATAAACTAAGCATTAACGAAGTGAAGTGCAATAAACTAAGCACATCCATCCAAAAACAATGCACCAAGAACAATGGTCCCATCTCGGATCACTCACACCCACACCTCTCTTCCTTGGCTTAGAAGCAAAGAAGCCCAAATCAAAGACTCATCACAATTCACCCATTAAAGTCCCTCTTTTGCAACTTGGTTACATCGATATCTCCTCCTTCCACATCCCCAAAACCACAAAACTTTGGCCCAAGACCTTCACATCCCAATCCCAAAATACCCTTAAAAAAATGTTGCAACGTCCCAACGAAATCAATAGAGATCGGATCTGCAAAACGTTATCGAGAAATGGGTAAAGATGATGAAGACAATGTTTAGGAGACATGACAAAGTGCTAGAATCCATCAAAATAACAAGTGTGGGTGCGTACAAGGAGACATGGGCACATCAACCACAAGTGGCCCTTATTGACTGATTGGCATGACTCGTTTGTTAGAAGTGTCGGGTTAGAGTGATGGCATTCCCATTTTGATGACCAATAGAAATGAAAATCGGTGTTGATTAGGACTCTGACCTATGCTGATCCGTAGAAAGTAAAAGTTTCGGGTTAATTGTCCACGACTCGACTTGTGTTGTTTTGAAAAACCTATGTGCAAGTTGGTCTTATGGTGAGTGGATCTGATAGGTTCTGAGAAGAGTACACTAAACACGCGCGAGGAATATTGTAAGTGGTGGAGGAGTGCGACTGACCGAGGTCAGACGTGGCGGGGGACGCACCACCTCCCAAACGTTTCATAACCACAATGGGTTCTCATGAATCCTGGCGAGACTCTTTGCCAGGCCTCGCATGATCCTCCCAGAACTCTTCAACAGCAGCATAGGTGGGTTTCATCAACACCCGATCCTTCTTGGTAGCAATTGTTGGTTTGTTGCTCTTCCCCAATCGGGCTTGAGCCCGATAAAACCCTTGCTTGGCCTTCACGGGTCGCGGGTTACCTGCCGATGACCCAAAGGAGAATTGTCCCTTAATTGGATACTTAGTCGGGTTCTCGTAGTTCTTCGATTGGGTCCAGACATAACCGATCGTGGTTAGTCAGGATGTCCGGATTTATAGTTGGTGGTCCCACGCTAGCCAAACCCTCATTTGTCATTGTGTCCGGCTGTTCAGGACTCGTGTGCTTCCACTCCCAAGGAGGTTTTGGGTCTTAGTCAAGATGTCTGACATTAGTTGGAGGGTGGCGGTCTGTCGCAACCCAAATCTTGGAGAGTGCATAGGGATTAGTAACAAAACAATTACATACCTTATGGATTGGTCACATATCATCAAAATAGCTTAAACTTAAATAAAATTTTGTCCAATACATTACTAATACATATGAGATACTAAATGTATGTTACCAATACATAAGGGATACTAAAGATAATTAACCCTAAAATAATTTCAAACTTTTTCTTCTATAAGTAGCAGTTACAACCCTACTAATAAGTGCTTGCCCAGGTTCGGACAACATGAATAAGGTTGGACAGACTCGGGTTCGATTCAGTGGCTTAGCTTCGTTGTCCTAAAAGGGTGTCTGAAACTATGTCTCTTCATTATGTCCTTACTTCAGCTAAAGTGATGGAACTTCGGTTCTTATCAACACACGTCCTTGCTAATTCTATGATCTTATCACATAAGTCTCAATTATGTAATTCAGATCCGACACCAACAAGTAAACAAAAGCAAAGGGCTGTCTTGAACTCAATGATCAAATCTTAGAGCATCCACAGTTGACACAAAATCCGCGTTGTCGATTCCTAGTTTGGAATGATGCCGATATCGAGGACAACTACAGAAGGACGACATTGACAGAGACGCTGAAGACTTAGCAGTCGATGGATGCGTGGCACGTGAACACCGAATCTAGAAGGGAACAAAATTATCGTTGCTTCTTGCTATTAGAGGACCAACTCAACTAAAAGCTCAAGCTGATAGTTGAAAGCCTAATTATAGTTATATCCTAATACGCGTCCTCACGAATAAGCCTGATACCATATTAAAGAACAACTCAACTAAATGTTCATACTGATAGTTAAAAACCCAATTATAGTAATATTCTAACACTTGATCAGTCATGACAGTAATCTTTCAACAATTATAAATTCAATGTATATCAATCAATTTTTTTGAAATTATTTGATAATACTCCTTTAATTTCCTAGTTGCTCCCCACTCAATTTTTGTTAAATTGCATATTATCATTAAAATTAAAGATTGAAACACTAAACTAGTGTTTGTACTACAATATCTTCAATAAGCCTAAGAACAAGTAAAATTCATGGACATGATACAAAGGGCACAACAACACAACATGTGAATCGATCGAATTACCTAGGAAACTCAGGAAAAAAAACCCAGAAATTTACGCTAAAACTGCTAATCTAGAGAGAAGATTCATCGCTCGTCTCCCCATTCGTTCTTCGGTATCTCCCCAGAGTCGGCAATGGTGACCTTCTTTCTGGGCTTCCCGTTATAGGTTCCAGCTCCCCCCTCGATTGCATATACATTGTCCATGCCTTGAATCACCTTGCCTAATACGACATGCTCTCCGTCCAACCTTAGAAAAGTTCAAATGCACATCAGTCATATTAATCAATCTAATCGATATAATATAAGTCAAGCGAAATAAAAAGAAACTGATACAATACTCAAATTAGCAATTCAAGATGAACCGTGATCTCAACACCTAGACTTTAAGATCACAGCTGATAGTATGCAAGGTTGTAAAAAACAAATTAATATATAGGGGCACACTTGTGTACAAACCCCTCTTAAGATACAAACTAGGAACTAATTTGGGCCTTTGAATTAGTGGATCCAATGGCTCGTGATTTTTAAGAGGGGTTTGGTTATAAAATAAATATATAAAAATAAGGGTTAATTGCTAAAAACTACATTATGTATTGTCCACGCTTTAAACTACATTATGTATTGTTGTCCACGTGCAAAAAAACTACATTATGTATTGTTGTCCACGTCCCTAAACGACCGTGGTCAAAAGATAGTGTAGTGTAGTTTAAAAGCGTGCGTGGACAATACATAATGTAGTTTTTCGCAAGTGGACAATACATAATATAGTTTTTAGCAACTAGCCCTAAAAATAATTTAAAGTTCTGCCTATTTACAAGTCATGTTATTAATGATTAATTTGAGTCTTGCATCTTGACTTTCTAAGGACTACGATATGTTCCTAGTTTATATTCTAGGAGTTATAACTGGGACCTATTATACCATGTACTTTTTTACAATCATCATAGAATAGGGCTACAGGTTGCAAAAAATGAATAGAACAGGGTACTTTTTTGCAATTATCCCTATAAAATAACTTACCAGCTGGCCTTGAGCGTGGTGATAAAAAACTGCGACCCATTGCTATCGGGCCCCATATTGACCATTGAGACAACACCTGCAACAAGAACGTGGATTACAATTTGGTACATAGAGCTTCAGGCTGTAGATTTTAAGAAAGCAAATCCGACTAGAACAGTTCGAATCCAAACCTGCGTGAGAGTGCTTTATCTTAAAATTCTCATCGGGGAAGACACCGCCATATATAGATTCGCTACCCTTTCCGTCGCCATTGACGATATCTCCGCCTTGAATCACAAAGCCCGATACTATACGGTGCAGTGGTGTTCCCTTATAATGAAGTGGTGTCCCACTTGCACCCTTCCCTTTCTCCCCTGTAATTTAAGTAATACCAAGAAAATGAATAAAAAGATCTCTTCCATTTGTAGCTATAATAACACAAGGGGCAACTTCACTAACACCTCTACTTTGACCTTTCATTACATGTAATTCACCATAAAGGTGGGTCGGTAAACACCCCGGTTTACAAAAGATGATGGTTTTATCATGAACACACTGTATCCGAAAAGATGACAGTGTGCTCCTGATAAAACCATCACATTTTGTGTGTAATCGAGGTGTTTCACCTCTAGGGTGTGTTATGATAATGAAAGGTCAAAATGGGTATGTTAATGTAGTTTTCCCAAACATAAAGACACGTACCTGTGCACAAAGCTCTAAAATTTTCTGCGATGAAAAATAAAATAAAAAAATTAGATATTTATAATGTTGAGGCAAGATGACAACATATGAAATTTCGCACTAGCTGAGTTGTAATTACAGTTCACTATCTTGTGAACTGTAATTACCCCAGTATACTTGCAAAAATGATCAAAGACGTACCAACAGTTTTGGGTACAACCTCGCCGTATAGTCCAATCACAATTCTACCTGCAGCACATAGAGACAAAGGCATGTCGATAGTTAATAAAAAGAGGTGGTAGGGAAGCAACAACAAAGAGTGTCTTCCTCAGTTCCATAAAAAAAATGCATTGGTATAAATGGCGGAGGTTTTCACAAGTTAAAGTACTTATAATTGACATGAAGATTAATTCCAATTGCAAAAGAGTACTATGTGGTATTCACTTATTGCAACTTGTAGTCCTCTTCTTTGATAATTGTAAAAAAGTGTCATGAACTTGTCTTTTGTTGCACTTTGTATAAATATATTTCAAAAAGATGATTTTATCTTCGAAAATACAAATTTTAGAAAAGAAGAATTAAAGAACATAAATCCGAATTTGCAAATCCCTTAAATTTCTTACTCTTTGTACAATACACAGAGGAAGGAAAGTAAGAGATGTGAAAATTTGGATTTTTTGTTTTTTTACTTATTATTTTTTAAATCTAAATTGTAAGGGTAAAATCATCAAAATTATACAAATTGCAACAAAAAGACAAGTTCAGGGTACTTTTTTTGCAATTATCAAAGAGGGCTACAGGTTGCAAAAAATGAATACCTAAGGTACTTTTTTGCAATTATTCCTATCATCCAATTCAGAGGATATATTCGAAATGAGTATTTGAGACAGCGTGGAAAGTTTTTATAGAGGAAAAGAAGCGTGTTACGCTTCATGTGATATTGAAGACATGAAACCTGTACCTAAGCGTTGATCTTCGATATCGATGTCCAGAAACACTCTGTGGGTGATTTCAGGTGTCGTTTCCACCTTCTCTTCTACCTACACAGTAATTAGAAGGATATAAACTGAGTCACGTACACATCAGATAAAAAGGTAATGGTTTGTCCTTAAGATGGCAATCACTTTCACCCAATGAATCAAACCTCAGTCAAGTAAAAAGCATAAATTAAAGCGAGAATGCTATTTACACCACCTCTCGACGACCTTCGAGTTTTAGGAACCCCTATAGGTGAAGCGTTATCAGTAACACACTGTCATCTTGTGTTATTCATCAAAACCCCACAAATTAACACTGAATAGGTGATGGTTCTATCGGGAACACACTGTCACCTTTTCAGTGTGTTACTGATAAAAAAACTCACATATACAGTGTGTTTTTGAGAATCAAAGATCGCCGAGGATGTGTTAGGGAAGTTACCTCAACTAAAACAAAACAAAACTCCACTCTTTTATGAAGCTAGAGAAATATAAGTACCAAACCTAGAAGGATTGGAATAATGCATCTATGTTAGCCAAACAAGCCAACATACTTTCCTTCAGACATAATGCAATTGAAAGGCAATTTGAATATTTGATGAACAACATACATTGTATCTATGTAATCTACAAATGCCCGGAAACCTTGGCTACAACTTGCAATCATCAAAAAAAGCGGGCTACAACTTGCAAAAAGCGAACACCTCAGTGTACTTTCTTCCAACTATCCCCTAGTCTAACAAGTAAAATGCTTCCAAAGAGTGATAAAGATCAATATCTCAAATCAAAGCACTTAACATTTCAAAACAAACTTAGCTTGAACCTGCTCATTTGTTTGAATCACAGCAACAATTTCTCTAATGAAAAAAGCAGCAAGAGACATTAATATCACCAAATCAATCAAACAATAAGAACACACACAAAACATTTCTCCAAAATTCAGCTGGCATTACTACACAGAATGCAATTCTTCAACAGTATCTGCAAATGTTCATAAACAACCTCAGAGTTCTGAACCAAACCCACATCAAAACACTCAAACCCAGATCACGAGAACCCAAATCGAACCAAACCCATAAACCAAATCACCAAAAAATCCAAACCCAGAACAAAAATTTCACAGATCCGTGCACAGTCTTAATCGTGAAAGCAATAGAGTTTTACCTCGTTCGAGCCATAGAAAACGAAGACCATGAAACCAGCGACGGCGAGGAAGACGAAGACGTATCGCGGTCGAACCAAAATCGACATATCTGGACCCATCGTCTCCTACACACACACACACTCTCTCTCTCTCCCTCCTTATCTGTTCAATTATAAGAAATGCCCAATTTCTTAGTCCACCATTACAGAACCTCTGAATCTCGACAGAAATTGCTTGCTGGGCCTGTCAGTGGACACAGAGAGGATCTGTAAATTTGCGGGCAATTCTCCGTTGTAGGCGCTGCAAAATGGAGAGTTTGTGCTCTGATTATGTAATTGTTTAACAGTATTAAAATGATTTATTTTATCGAATTATTGTTGTTATTATTATAAAAATAATCACAAATAAACCAAGGCTCTGCCTTGTTCGTGGACACGTGAAGATATATGGGCTTTTCGTGGACTATGAGGTGGGAGTGCCCATTTATGTTCCAATCTTCGATTCTGGTTTTCAATATGGGTTTTGAGACTATAAAAGCCCAACTACTTTTGTTACCTCATTCTAAATCTTTTTTAAAAATAAACAAGTTTTATGGGTAAAACGGGACCTTACATGGCACAAACGTTATATTCACCATCCGTCTTTAGGAGACTCAACAACGATCAGTACGATAAATTGATCTCAACTCACGGAATGATATCCCCGAAACAAGTACAGACATCGTTAACAAAATTACGACACATCGCCTAAAGTCCAAACTAAACGCCCTACAACAATCTAACTTTCTTAGGTAGTAATCAAACTCTCTGAAGGACCCTGGGAACTGCGAAATAGTATCACACTGAGACCCTTGTTGGGGGAGAATTTAGTGCACCAGAGTTTTTGGCTTGAACCACGAACATAGGACGTTCGACCAGGATTATTGACGTTTGATCCGCCGATAAAGTAGACGAACAAAGGACGTCCATGGTCCGGGGTCCCGCCCCGTAGCCAAAATTTGGAATCGAGCCGGAGTGATCAGGTCCAAAAAAATTTAACCTAGTCCCGACCCTAGGACCAAGAAGGGACTTTTGAACCGCATGTCTAAATTATGGACCAATCCACATGGTTGGACCAACCCATCCAAATTTATCAAAAATTAATCACACTTACGGTAAGTAATAGCATACGTATTTTTAAATATATTTTTCATTAACCAGAAATACATTAAAAAGTGATCAAAGAATGCTTAAAGCTCTGAATTTGGCCATTTCTTAATGATGAAAAAACGTCATACCTTATTAAAATTGTCTTTAAGGTTCAAAGATTACAAACGTCAAACGATGAGTTCAAGTTGACCCAAAAAAATTTACGATATCAAAAGGGGAGTACTACTCAACCCTTAACTAAAACATTGGAAACCATGCATCTTCAAACCCACTGGGGCCGGGTGGGTCGGATTGATCAGGTGGATTGGATTATAGTTCAATTTTGGACACCCCTATAATAAAGAATCGTGTTTGTACACGCCACAAAAGGCAACGACCAGATCTATCGGTCAACCGTCGAGAAAGGACAATCAAAGTCTTAACGACGAAACGTCCGAACTTTTCTCGATCTGATCAACGACATTGATTCTTTATCGAATTCGGAACATTTTTCTATCATAGTATAGTGCTTACCTAGTCCCCCCCGGCTCACGAGCATGAGCATGGGCAGGCCTGCAAAAGTTGGCAGAGAAAGTGCATGTTGTTGCAGCTATGAGACAACCTAAGACGTAGGAGCACCGCAATGTTGTCGGCTTCTACTATTTGTAGATACTACAAAACGACAACGTAACATTCCCTCGATAATAAGGTAAAGCCACAAACACTAACACATGACCAACAAGAGCAAGTTATTGAAACCAAGCAAGGTTTTTGAGGCTGAAACTATGGAATTATAAAAAAGTGTTGCATTCGATATGAAGTATAAAAATTAATGTTCCCTCAATATTAAGGCAACCACAAAGATAACAAAGTGTGACATGACCGATGATTGGTTCGTACAACTAGGGTTATTGGAACCGAATAGAGCAACAGCGCGATAATCGTAAAAAGTATCCGATGTGTTTATTTTTAGCAAGCAGTAGTCTTCATTTGTGGTAATTGCAAAATAAGTGTCATGATTTGCATTTTAGTTATAAAAAAAATTATAATGATAAGTTTATTCTTGAATTTTTTTACTAATTCATTTAGAGTATCTTAAATATGTCAGTTCAGTATTCTAAACTTTCCTTAATTTTATTTTAGTACTCATGTTTAATTTTTCATCCAAAACACTAACACATGGCCAACAAGAGGACCACTCTTTTAGTTTATTTAGTATGAAACTTTGCAGGCCGATTTCGACATACCCAAGTTGTTCCAAAACTTCATGCGACACACCAAGTAAAAGAGGCAACTTTTATTCATGGAACTCTCCTTATAGCGTGCGGTAAAAGTTTCGGTTCAATTATGTTCTCACATCCACGGGCATGAGTAAGTGGGGTTCATGTTTCATTAAATTTTGTTGGACTAAGATCTTAAGAAACTTATCGAGTAGTGAACGGTTTGATATCGTATTTGTATCTACTGATAAAAATGAACGAGGGCTCATAGTTGGTTCAGTTTTACTAACAAAGGTTATAGCTCATTGTCGGTCGAGTTTGTTGCCCTAACTATTTTGTCCCCATATACAATTCATTGTCGATTCTATTGTTTGTGGTCATTAGCCTTGTCCTTTTTCTCCTTTGGTGATCAACTGGCCGCCACCAACTCATCTGTTTCCGTTTTTATCGCTGTCTTCGCCTTATTTCTCAGCTCCCCCGCCACCACCTCCCTCGTATCATCCACTGTCTCCTTCACCGCCTCCTCTTCCTCATTCGCATTCTTCGTTACCTCCCTCGCCTCCTCCACTGCTACCTCCACCCCCGCTGCCTCCTTCGTCGCCTCCGATCCAAACTCATCACATACATGACCCAGGGTCCGACGATCAGTTTGGGACGCACACCGGTCCCTTGAGGCCTTTGGGCTGATCCAACCCCTTCCGCTGGATTGGGACCTGACACCCTCGATGGGGCTCGAGAAGAGTGGAATCAACGACTGATCAAGTCGGTAGCGGTCGGAGAAAACACGACGACAGTGCGGTGCCATCATGCAACAATGATAACAACTCATATTGGTCCAAACAAATCGGGCGAGGTCTGCTACGCAGGCTCGCCAGGTCTAATGAGTCTAAGGACGAGCAACATGATGTGTCTGGGGACGCACACCCCGCCCTACAAAGGTCAGAGTCATCTCAACCCAAAGCCTACCTCTTTTCCTGGTGTTCTCCCGATGTTCCTATTACCCTCTCAAAAGCTCCCTATCAGTTAACGCATACATTTTCAGGTTGAGTCAGGAAATGACTATTGTGACCACTATGATCTGCAATTAAGCAACCATTAGCCTGAGGATCTCCTCGCACTCTCCTTCCTTTCATTAGTATGGTACTTTAATTATAGGGTTAGCATCCAGAAACTACGCTTTAGAACTTTGTTTCACCCTCTTATTTTTTCTCATATATGTACTCGTTTTATATGGTTGCACTATCAATAAAATTCTCATTTATATTCTAAAAAATGCTTAATGATTGTAAAATTTGGTTATAAGGTCCTGATTGCGTGGTTTTCACCCTTGTTGAATTGTCAATGTTCCTTTAGTAGGAATGTTTTTTCTTGGGTTAATTACTTTTAGTACCCCTTATGTATTGGTAACACACCTTTAGTACCCTTTATGTATTGGTAACGCACTGAACAAAATTTAGGTCAAGGTTATGCCATTTTGATGATTTGTGACCAATTCATAAGGCATGTAATTGTTCTGTTACCAATACATAAGGGGTATTAAATGATTTGTGACCAATTCATAAGGGGTACTAAAGGTGTGTTACCAAAACATAAGGACTCTTATTGAACGTTATAAAACTTTGGGGTACTAAAGGTGTGTTACTAATTCATAAGGGTACAAAAGGTAATTAATCATTTTTTCTTTATACTAGTTCAATCCATTTAGGAACTATTGTTTTGTTTGAGCCTGAGACCTGTTCAGTCCTTTAATATTATCTGTTTCGATCGAAATTAATCAAGTCAGTAAATTTATTCAAACTTCGCCAATAATTTGTATCTTTCGTTCTCTTAAAGACGAGTTTCTATAATATATCTTTACCTATCAAAAAAGAAAACTTCAAGACGTGTTATTTGTTATTGATGGCAACAAAACTTAAAAAGATACAAAAACAATGTGAATACATGCTCAAATCTCAGTCACAAGACGTCCCTCTCTTTGTCCTCTCTCACACAACACGTGAGCTACTTCTCACACACCTTGCTGTTCCCTTGTGAGTTGTGAGCATGCCTTCTCATTCTCTCTCTCTCTCTCCCCCATATATATATATATATATATATATATATATATATATAACTCCATTTTCATCACATTCTTCATCACAAAGCCATTACACCATGAACTCACCTTCTTCAACCTCGAGCCTCTTCTTACCTTTCTTGCTCCTCCTAATCATGTATCCTTCTTTATCATCTTCATCAGAGGCCCAAATATCATACGATTCTTCTGCACACACCGAGGTAAATCTTAAGAGTTTGAGTCTTAGAACATGTACAATGGAGTCTTTGAGTTTAGATTTGGCTGTTGATTCTGTTAAAACCCACAATAATCAGCTTTCGAGTTTAGTCTCTTATGTCTGTTATTTAAGGTCATCATAGCAAAAAAAATAATAAAGTTTTGGCATTGACCCTTCTGAGTAATTGTGACTTGTAGCCCTTTAGTTTAGATTTAACAGTCCAATGTTATAATTAGGATAGGAGGCTGAAAGCAATTTGAGTAAAGAGAAATAATAAAAGAAAGAAAATAACTTTCGGTCGACGTTTAGCTAACCGTTGACATTTATTGATAAGAAAATGAGAGAAACAAGTGAGAGAAATGAAACAAAAAAACTCTTATTTTTTTCCTTTCAGTATCTTGATTGCGAAAAATAGGCTATTAGCGGTGTTCTAAAACTCCCGATCAGGTCCTGTCTAAGCGTCATTTTCTTGTTGACCGATCCGATTAATTCGATCAATTCTCAAAAAATCTTAACCGTCCAACTAACGTCTACCGATTTTTACAACTTTGACCCTTAGCCAGATTGAAATAAAAAAGTTACTTTTAATTTATTCTTTCAGTCTCTTGACTAGGGATGCTCGTAGTCTCTTAACTCCGTTAAAAAAAGTCTGTTATTTTGGTTATGGTAATGAAAAAGATGAAACTTTGGCATTGACCCATTTAAGGAAATGCAATTTGCAGTGTAAGGAGAGGCCCGAGGAGGCACTTTACAATGGAGGGGTGTTGAAGAATCTCAACCGTTCATCAACTGAGTCAGAGAGTGGAGATTTCTCACCAGCTTTGATCCTCCACAACCTTACACAAGGCAGGATCTACTGTTTCTCAAGTAGGGTTTCTTCTACTTTCTCAAGTATTCTTCTCTTTCACATTGAATTGAACTTCCCAATGATATTGTGTTGATTTTTGATACTGACAGTCCCAATCAATGGAACTACTTTTGTTTTGTAGAGTCACAGGTCGGAGAGAAAAATGTGACACGTAGTTAATGTGGTTTGGTTTGTTGTTGGTTGGCAGTTTACCTATGTTTTGTTGTGTTTTGATTCTGTTTTTCTTGGGATATTGGAACATTGTCCCCCTTAGGTTTCGTCTTGAATCTATTGATTTATCTTTTGGGAAGTTGTTGATACTCGTTAGATCGTCCTCATTGATAGTGTTCCTTAATTGTTACCGAGATAAGAGGTAACCAGATGAAAGAAAAATGATGTTACGTAAGGAAAAGAGTATGAGAGACAAAATGTAACTATCCGCGTTGTTAAAAGTTGTTAGAATGATGTTAAATACTAATATTGTAAAAAATCAAAAGTTGTGTAGAAGAGGTGTGGGTCGGGGGCGTCTGATGATTGTAGAGTACTGACGTTTCATAGAGCACTACCACCTACGGAAAACCCTTCTTCAGCCCCCTTCCCATCAATGGGTGTCGTAATGACGTTGACCCTAACCCTAATAGCGCCTTTCCAACGCCTATGTAGCACACCCTCAATAAGGATGCTCTCACATATTTGTCCTTTCTTTATGAAACCTTACTCGTACAAAAATTACATTCACAATGGAACCCTTCTTTTCGAAACCCAACTCGTTAAAAAAAAATTACATTCATAGGAAAGACAAAATGTAACTATCCACGCTGTTAAAAGTTGTTAGAACGATGTTAAATAAATAAATATATAACTTGTGTCACGGGGAGAGAGGTAGAAGAGATGTGGGTAGGGGCGTCTGGTAAATGTAGAGTGCTGACGTTTCATGGAGCACTACCACCTACGAAAAACCCTTCTTCCGCCCCCTCCCCATATCAATGGGTGTCGTAATGACGTTGACCCTAACCCTACCACGCCTTTCCAACAACACACCCTCAATAAGGATGCTCTCACATGTTTGTCCTTTCTTTATGAAACCCTACTT
The DNA here is from genome assembly GCA_963921825.1 of Erodium maritimum. Lineage (NCBI taxonomy): Eukaryota > Viridiplantae > Streptophyta > Magnoliopsida > Geraniales > Geraniaceae > Erodium > Erodium maritimum. The sequence goes on along the minus strand of OY997596.1, from coordinate 61,837,215 downwards.
GTTTTGTCCACATTGTGTAGGACTATGCACCTAACATGATGAATGAATCTTTAATACCATGTTAAAATCTGACTCACCTAAAGACTTTAATACATTTCCGATTATGTATATCGAGTACCGAAAGGATACACATCTTTTCGATATGAGAGTCTATCGTACCTATCTAAATCTGATTTTCGGGTCACTCGAGTAATTGGCTTATGAAATTTGAAGATGGATTGAAAATGAAGAAAGTTTTGCATTGTTATCATACAAATTCTAGGGTTTGAGTTTTATCTCACCATACTTGATGCTCAACATGTGACTATATATTACATAGCTTGGGTGAAGATAGAGGGTGCAGATTCAGCTCTCATAAGAGCAAGCCTCACAACCGAAGAACAATCATTGAATTGCATAGGAACTGTCTTGGCCAAGACCGGTTGCTGGTCATTTCTCAAGGGTGGGTTTGTTCTTACCTCACCTTCCAACTTATCCACTTTGTTCTTTCAGGTGATTTCTCTACCTCAAACTCTCCGAAACATAAGTACTAGGTTGTCTGAAACAACAATCATGACCTTGTCTCTTATTATTGTCTCAAAGGTCTCGGGTGGAAGAGACATAGGCATAGCGATTGCAGGCTACTCTTTACAACCCTTCACTCCTCAGCAATGGAGAACCAATCAGAACAACATCATTAACATGGTAGGACGTGATACGATTAAATAATAGGTTAAATATCGAAACTTATTATTAAGTATTGGTCACGAATACTATACTACCCAACGTTTCAAAATGACAAATACACTACCTTAAGTATTGAAGACACGATTTTGTTAGTAAAAGTCGACGGAATATTTCATTATGTTAGTCATATGACTTCAAGTGTCATATAATAAATGATAAAATGACATTTTTTCCTTTAAGTATTTGACCTCTGTACTTTTTATAAAGAATAATAATGAGGGTATAATGTTAATGTTCCTTATAAAATATATAGAAGTCAAATAATTAAGAGAATACGTCATTTTACCATCCATTATATGACACTTGAGATCATATGATTAACGGAATGAAATATTCCGTTTATTTTTAGTTACAAAATCGTGTGACCAATATTTAAAGTCGTACATTTGTCATTTTGAAATGTTGGATAGTATAGTGTTTGCAACCAATACTTAGGAGTAAGTTTCGATATTTAACCCTATAATAATTATCATGTCCCTCATTCTAATCCTCGTACTTACAATATGTCGTGTCGCGTATGATTTTTTTTCTATAGAAAAGGAAGAGAGCGGTGACGATCCATGTATCGGATAAAACAGGAAATCGATTGAAAGGAGCTTCGATCACGATCCAACAAGTTTCAAGAGATTTCCCTTTTGGATCAGCAATTGCAAAGACCATCATCGGAAATGAGTCATACCAAGTAAGTAAAATTATAACGGGCCTTTCGATATGTAACACCATTATTAAGGCTTTTAAAATTATTTTAATATGTAACAAAAATATGAAAATATTTGTGGGAGTAGAAAATATCAATTAAAATCCTTAATACTATGGTTGGATTTTATTAGAATCAATTCATTATTTCTCGTGGAAATATTTTTGCAAAAACCTTTGGAATTGAGTTATTTTTGTCTAAACCTTTGGTTTTGAAGTGACATGTATCACTTCTCAATGACTTGGGCTATCAGTCCATGTTAGTGTTGGTTCGCCCAAAATACACTTCTCCCTTTTTAATGGATCATTTTTGTAATATCATTTTTTATATTTACGAGTCGTGAGTATAAAATTATAATTGAGTTTTCACTCGATTTCTATGCAATCTCTAACTCCAAGAACACGTTACAGAATTGGTTTGTCAAACGATTTAACGCCGCGGTCTTTGAGAACGAGCTCAAATGGTACGCAACCGAGCCCGAGCAAGGCAAAACAAACTACACAGCCCCCGACAAAATGCTCGAATTCGTCCGAGCCAACCAAATCCTCGTCCGAGGGCACAACATCTTCTGGGAAGACCCCAAATACACCCCTCAATGGGTCCGCAACTTAAAAAGCCAAGACCTCAAACCAGCCGTCGAGTCCAGGATCCAAAGCCTGATGGGAAAATACAAAGAAGAGTTCGTACATTGGGACGTGAGCAACGAGATGCTACACTTCGACTTCTACGAGGACAGGCTCGGTCGCAACGCGACATTGTGGTTCTACGAAAAAGCTCACGAGGTCGATCCTCTGGCATCGTTGTTTATGAACGAATTTAACGTCGTGGAGACTTGTAGTGACGTCGATTCGACCGTTGACAGTTATGTTTCGAGGCTTAGGGAGCTGGAGCTAGGTGGGGTCGTTATGGATGGGATTGGGTTGGAGGGTCACTTCACGGTACCGAATGTGGCTTTGATGAGGGCTGTTTTGGACAAGCTTGGGACCTTGGGGAAGCCAATTTGGCTCACCGAGGTGGATATTAGCAAAACTCTCGCTCAGGAACAACAGGTGAGTGACATTATCATTCATTTTTTGTTCGATGTAGTGTCATTAATCATGTTAAAACCCGGTCTATCGAAAGGTCTTGAGCTCACCGATGAAGATATTAATATGTTTTTAAAGATTTGTTAGGGTAATTTAGTAGGTCCAGAGCGATTATCGCTTGATAAGAGGTTTAGTGTTCGAAACTAAATGATTTTAAGTTGAGTTGTTTCACATCTTTTTGACCTCTACGTCCAGGTTTGATCAGGAAGATTCGTCTTATATGAGACTGTATGTAAACTAACAACAATATCACATTTGTTCTCAAACAAGTGATCTGTTGAGATACGTTGACCCATTTGAGTTCAAGTCCAGCCATTACCAGACGCAACACTCTTATTGACAAAGTCGGCCCCAATATGATTGGGCCTATGATAGTATTTCTTCCGGACTAAAAGTAAAAATTGATAAGTCGACATACTTTATTCAAGATTATACGAAAACCAACAATAATCTCACACATGTTCCCAAACAAATGACCCATTAGGTTGTGTTGATTCATTTGAGTTCAAACCCAGATCTTTAACAGACATATAAACCACTTTACACGTCTTTTGAACCAAAAAGTGAAAGATGACAAATTATTTCTCATGAACGATTTGATTGAGATTATTTAGACATGAGACGCTAACACTAACAGACAATTTGTCCCGATTTTCGTGTTTTGAATTTCAGGCTGTATATTTGGAGCAAGTGTTGAGAGAAGGCTTCTCACACCCATCCGTGAACGGCATAATGCTTTGGACCGCATTGCACCCAAATGGGTGCTACCAAATGTGCTTGACCAACAACGATCTCCAAAACCTTCCGACCGGTGATGTGGTCGATAAGTTGCTCGGAGAATGGCAAACCGGCGAGACCGGAGGTCAAACGGACGAGTACGGTTCGTACAGCTTCTATGGTTTCCTAGGTGAGTACGAGGTTAGTGTCACAAACAGCAACGGTACCAAAAGGTCAACGTTCTCATTGAGTGCAGGTGAAGAAACAAGACACTACAACATTCAAATATGACCCCATATAGATCATAAGAATTGGCTCAATCAATACTAAATTGTTTGTATCTGCATATGCCCGTTGAAGTAATTCATATCTTCAATACCAAATAGTTCATGGAATCGGCTCAATGACACCACATTGTTTGTATCTGAGTAATCAACTTCAAGAACTCAACACGAGGGGTTATCGGTAACACACTCTAAACTTTCAATCATCAATAAGAAACCGAATTTACACATAAGCGCACCCACAGTCGTGGGCGATAAGCTGCTGGCGAGGAGAAGTCGGAGGCGAGGAGGTTGCTGGCGAGGAGTGCTGGCTGGGAGCTTATAGCCGGCACTTATCGCTGACGGGGAGCAAATTGTGAGTAAAAAGGGCTGTAATAGCCAGCAAAAAGGCTTTACCACTGTAGCTCGCTGGCTAGGAGTGCTGGCTATAAGCAAAAGAAAAATATTTTTTTATTCATCTCACCAGCACCATCTCACCAGCTGCCGGTGAGATGGTTGTGGATGCTCCAAATGGTGATGGTTAGATAGGAAACACAATGTCACCGTTCTCATTTATGAGTAGTTTTTTTGGAACAAAATGACACAAATCCGGGTGTTTTTTTTATGGTAAACGAAATGTGAGTGTCAATGACAACCCCTCACCATTACGTTTTTTTTATGATAAACAAAAGATAACATTGTTTTGATGATAACCCCTTATAGACCATTATTATTGGGTCAATCACACCACATAGTTGTTTAAGTTTTATCTGCATAACCAACCTCAGAACTTGCGGAAAGCCCATTGAAGTGATTCAAATCTATGAAACAAATAGTTCATTGAATTGGCTCGATAACACCACAATAGTGTGTTTGTAGAATCGACTTTAGGACTTCTAAATCGATATCAAACTATATATGAAAATTAGGAAAGAACACAATGAAAGAATTCAAATCTTCGAACCATAGTGATGAAACCAGACATTACAAAATTCAGATGTGCCTCACATACTTATAGAATTGGCTCAATCACAAGACATTGTTGTATCTCAATATCTGTATAATCAACTTCAGAACATGAATCGAAATTTTGCAGAAACCGCATAATGGAATTCAAATCTTCAAACAAAGCAGCTATTAAAACATGACACTAGTCCACTACAAGATTTAAATGTGTCCATGTAGTTCATAGAATTGGCTCAATCAAATCACAATGCTTGTATCAGTATAATCAAACTCACCTTGTAAATCGATATCAAACTAAATATGAAAATTAGGAAGGAACTCAATGAAAGAATTCAAATCTTTGAACCAAAATAATGATGGAACGAGGCATTAACATTACAACATTGAAATATGCCTACAATCCTTTATAGAATTGGGCTCAATCACACCATATTGTTGCATCTCAGTATAATCAACTTCGGAACATGAATCGATATCGAACTAAATAAGAAAATTTTGCAGAAACCCAATGAAGGAATTCTAATCTTCAAACAAACCAGTGATGAAACCAGGCATTAGTACATTAAAAAAATTTAAATGTGCCCATATAGTTCATAGAATTGGCCCAATCACACCACATTGCTTGTATCAATATAATCAAACTGAAAACTTATAAACCACTATCGAAGTAGACAAGAAAAACCTGCTGAAACCCAATCAATGAATTCAAAACTTTTGAACCAAAACAGTAAAGAAACAAGACACCACAACATTCAAACTGTGACCCATGTTGATCATACGAATTGGTTCAATCACACCACATTATTCATAATCAGCTTAAGAACTTACAAATCTTCGATATCAAAAACCTACATAAACCCAATCAAGGAACTTAAATCTCGGAACCAAAAGGGTGGTGAAACCAGACACTACAGCATTCCCGTAGAGATTACAAGAACTGGTTCAATCACACCACATTATTCATAATCAACTTCAGAACTTATAAATCAATATCCAACTAAATAAGAAAAATCTGCACACACAATAAAATCTTCTAACCAAACCAAGATTAATGCTTATATAAACACTTCCAATAGAGTAATTCAAATTCAATGTCAATCAAACAAACATTCATAAACTAGTTCTAATCAAATCCAAATTAAATATGAAAAAATTGCAGAAACACAATGAAGGAATTGAAATCTTCAAACCAAACCAGGATTGTATATATGTGTGTATCAACACTTTCAATTGGAGCAGTTCAAATTCATTGCAAATCAAACAGATTTACATAAACTTCCTCTACCTCTAACAGAGACCCATTACCATATCACTGATTTGGTATTTTTGAAGAACACTTGAAACCATAACCTAAATCTAAAGAAATTTGAAACGAACCCTAGATCGACCAGAGGACCAGGAATCATCCCCAAAACACCTCACCGCCGGCGAGATTAAGATGGGTTAGAACCATACTGCAAAAACGAAATAAGCAACCAAAAACCAAACTGAAATTGAACCCAAACGAGATTGCGAAGAACAAAAGGCTTCGCATTCAGATACCATTTATTTTCTCAAGCGCGGCTTTGAGAGCAATCCCGAGCGAAATGGCCGGACTCTCCACAGTTGTAGCAGCTTCCGCCGCCGCCACCGCCGAATCCACGGCCTCCTCCGCCGCCGCCACCGCCTCCTCCTCCATACCTTCCTCCGCCGCCGCCGCCTTGCTCGCAGTCTCTAGCCATGTGGCCGCTCTCACCGCAGGAGTAGCAGCCTCCGCCGCCACCACCACGGCCTCCGCCGCGTCCTCCACCGCGGCCTCCACCACCGCCTCCATTGTAACCTCCGTCACCGTAACCACCTCCACCGTATCCACCTCCACCGCGGCCTCCGCCGTATCCGCCACCACCTCCGTAGCCTCCTCCGCCACGGCCTCCTCCACGGCCGCCGCCGCCGCCTCCTCCACCCCCACCGCGGGAGCTTCCCTGCACAGCCTCGCCGTTGGGGCCGGTGACATCAACGGCCTTGGCGCGGTTGTCATCGCCGATCTCCACCTCGTACTCGACGGCCTCTCCGTCGCCGAGGCTGCGGAAGCCCTCAGATCTGATGGAGCTCTGGTGGACGAAGAGATCCTCGCTCTTGTCGTCGGGGGTGATGAATCCGAACCCCTTCTGGTCGTTGAACCACTTCACCGTCCCCGTGAGCCTCTCGCTGCCCATGGCGGCTCCTAAAACCCTAGCTCGCTCGTGAAGAAGAAGGATGAGAAGAGAAGTAAACCCTAGCTCTCTCTCTCTCTCTCTCTCTCTGATTTTGGGCGTTGAGCGTACGCTATACTTATAACCGAAAATCACACTCGGTGTGAGCGCCACGTCAGCTTTTGATCTCCTGTGGGCCCACTCGACGATTCTCATTGCCATATCAGTAACTCGATCGAACGGCTCTCGTTCCATCTGTGGGATCGAGCCGTTCGATCGGAATAAGGACCGGATTGTCTTTTTGTTCGAAAATGGTCAGTTTTCATGTGATCGGAATATCTTTATTTTGTGGAGGATATTTTAGGGAGAGAGAATGGAATATGGTGAAATTACGGTCAAGGACACGTGAAAAACGAGTGCGTGTAGTGTAACCGTATAGGATAAAGGTGGGGTGTTTTTGAAAATAGGGTATAGATAGAGGGCTCTTTCGTAACTTTACATAAAAAGGAGTCAATTAATTAAAAGTCAAAGGTTCTACAAAATCTTCATTGATAAATTGCCTTAGAAGTGCATCAAAAGTATAAAGAAAAATAAGCAGAACACGTGGACGGTTGGGAGTGGGCGAAGTGGAGACGGCGACCAACGTTCGTCACAACTCGACGCCTACAAAAAGTGAGTGTCCTCTTAGCATCCCCTTCCCAACAACTATCGTCCTCCTGTTGTTAGACATCACATCGTTTAGTCATTCTTATCGATTAGCGTCCCATCTCTCAACGACTAGCATCCTCCTGAGGTTAAGCATCACATCACTCAGCCCTTCTTATCGATTGGAGTCCTCCTGACTCCAGGCATCGAGTCACTCAATGTCAACGCCCAATGATCGTCCTCTCAACATCACCTTCCCAACGAATGGCATCTTCTTGATGCTAACACCTGACTTTCTAGCATCCTTGTAACGTTACTTTGATAAGCATCTTATTCGATACATAAAGAATAAATAAACACGAAAAAATTACAAAACAACGATAAATTCTTCGAATAATCAGAACCTTTTATCTCCATTGCTGGTGGGAATTGCATCTATATGGGAGATAGAATAGAGATGGGTCAGAGCAAAATTGAGGTTATATATAGATATAAAAACCATGATGGAGAAATTATGACAACATACTGAATGTTGATACAATGTCAACATTATAGCCTCAAAAAAACTACACGAGTAAACAAGCTACTATGGGCCTTTTACTTTTTGGGCTTCTAGATCGGTAAGCCCAAATAATTGTATGTGACTGGTGTTTGGTTGGGCCATGGCCCAAAATTTAAGAAATCAGTTGATACTCCATGCAAGGCCCAAATGGTTTTGGGGCTTTCACTACTTGGCCCTTCATCGGTCCTTGACTCTGGTACGTAACAATGACAGTATGGATCTCGTTATAGTTGAAATCAAGTAGAATTCAAATCACCAATTACCAATAGAGAAAAACGAACCATATCATTTTATGTGTATAAGTTAATTTAGGGTTGGTTAAACCGGTTACCCCGGTATCGGTGCTATTGTCGGAATTCAGAATTCGATACCATTGGATTCGATACCGGTCGATTTTTCAAACTGACAAGATATATTGACGTCTCTTGTAAAATAATTAGGTTCAAACTTAATGCCATTGAGTTTTAATAAGCTTTCTAGTTGACCGTTATAACTTGACCTATTCATAGATACTATTATGTAGATTAAAAATCAATGGCATATTAAAACTACGATCGGATAGAACTAAGTTAATAAAGTCGAATATAAATGGTGTAAGTTATCTTCTATCGAAGTTTGAATTTGATAATTTGAATGTATTCATGTTTGTATCAATCCCAATTCCAATAAATCTTTTTCGAAACCGAGTTTATTTTAACAGTTTTTATCCTCAATTAGCTTCGATTATATTGCATGCCTACATTTCATTTAATTCCAACCCTAAAACATGTAGAAGTGATGAGGATGTGTGGGTAGACTAATTAATTAGTTAACTTGTTCAACCTTTCAACTTGCAAAAAGAGCATTAATGATGTTAAATGAATATTTGCTGGGAATAGGGCAAGTTGTTGATTTGGGTGGGAACACAATCAACTATCAATCTTGGTCCGTAATTTTTCCAACTTTTTGACTTCATAATTTTCTTTGTAACCAAACAAAAACAAATTACATTTCGGATTTAGCTCGGAAAAAAAATCCTAAACGGCTTTCTCTTTCGGGTGATTGTTGTCATTAGTGGCCATTGTGGTCGTCAGCGGGCCTCCGACCGGTCTTGGGCCACCAAATCTCCATGTCGTTGTTCCCTACGTACATGTCGTTGTCGTTTCCGCCTCACAGTCAAAGTCGTGTCGTCTAGGGTTGCTTGTGCCCCCATCCTTATGTGTCATTATACCGCCACTATTCATCTGGAATCCTTAGGCGTTGCATGATCATGTATGAATCTCTTTGGATCTCGCCATAAACAGCTAGGCTTCTCTATCTTTGATGAATTGGGTTTCATGGCAACAAGTCAAGACAACCCCTCGAAAGAACTTCTACCTTATTGCTCCTGCTTTATTGTATCCATATGTTTGTCTGTTAGATTGCCTATAGGAGTTGGTCGCTTAGCCTAGAGCGTCGAGAAACTTTTCATTGATAGGGTCTCAGACTATTTTCTCGGTTGTAGTAGGGTAACCGTCGTTGTTGCGCGGACCTTTCATAGGAAGGGCTCTTTGTTGCAGCCATGAGAACTGCAAGGTCCTTCGAGATAGAGAAAGACGTTTGTGTGAGACTAGAACTATTGCCCGTATATAAGATGATTTACAAAGTGACTTTAAAATTACACCCAACCTTTTAAGTTTGATATATTAAAATAAATATTTTAAAGGGTTTTTCAGCTTTACTCTTAATAAAATCTATATTTAGCATGTATTTGATACTCGGTCGAACTCAGATAAGTTTGATCGAAATTTCATGAATTGTTTAGTGGAAAGAACAGAAAATTACCTAGCAACGCAAATCAACGTCATCTTGCAAATTAACCCCAAGGTATGTTATATGGTCGATGCGAGGGTGTGGGTGGATTAGCGTTAGTATATGCCGTGATACACATTGATGGGGAGGAGGCGGTGTTACTCCACTAAATGTTGGCGCTCAATAGCCAAGCGCCCTTGAACTACATCTCCTCCACCTCTTTCCTTATTGCACGTGTCTTGGTTCATTTATTTTTCGTATCTTCAACATTTTCCTAACGTTTCAATGAAAAAAAAGAAATAAAATATTAAATATTACACAAAATCATCTCTCATCTAACAACTCCTTAATAGAAAAATAAACTATACTACTAATAACGATGTTTTAAGTCGATAAATTTTACATCATGAAGTATTTGAATCTAATCATCGAAATAAAGATCTAAATATTTTTCAAATTGGCCAAATAAAATTTGGAATTATAAATGATCTTCAAATGTTGATGTTGGCCGACACCAAGTGGATATGATCGAAGAGTCATCCTCAAAACATCAGCATTTAATTCATTACAACACATAGTATTGAGAGTACCGACACCTAAGTACGTAGGAGCACCAGTTCGATCCTATTCATGTAAATCATTCATGTTTGTCTCTTCAGGTCACCTCACTTCACACCACCTTTTGAGGAAGAGGAGGGCCAAGTTAAATTTTTCCTGAAATGATCTTGTAATATAAGGAGAGATGATATCACATATTAAATTACAAAGACGAAAAAGATGGTACCATCGAACACTCTATGCCGACAAATAAGGTCTTCACGAACAGGATGAAGGTCGCGATAGAAATGAGGATTTATAGCATCAGCATATACATTGTTCTGGTTTTCGTCCTTGTTTATTGCGGATAATCGGATTTTATCTTGGATAGAATGCTGAGTTTTTTTTTCCTGACTCGCTCTGTGATAAGAGGAGTAATTTCTGGTCTAAACATTCAGGCGAGATCTGCTACGTAGTCTTGTCAGGTCTAATGAGGAGCATGTGGGGAAAAGGGACGTCGAAGAGGAGAAACGTCCATCCCTATCATAATTGGATGTAGTTTATCGTCCTTCTCTACCATTCTATGGGTTACTCCTTGGACAAGTAGTGCGCCCGCCTCAACACTATGCTGACACACAAGGTCTTCACGAACATGATGAAGGTCACAATGGGGAGCATGATCTACAATATCGACATATACATTGTTCTGACTTCCGTCCTCGTGAACTACACTGCTAACATCTTTGTACTTCATGCGGATCACCCGACTCCCTCTCAGATGAAGTGTGTTGAGGGTTTTTCCCAACTCGCTCTATGATGGGAGGAGCGATTTATGGCCCGAATAATTAGGCGAGATCTGATACGTAACTTCGCCACATCCAATGAGGCGCATGCGGGGAAGCGGGACACCAAGGAAGAGAAGCGTCTCGTCCCGTAACGATTGGTTGTAGCTGATCCTCCTCCTCCGTTACTTCACGGGTTACTCCTTGGATAAGTTGTGCGTTCACCTCAACACAACATGAGGTGCCCGAATCAGTCTATACACTCAAACAAGCTAACAAAATTCGAAATGAGACATGGCTGAATTTTTTTCCGGTTTTATTTATTGCTTCGTTTTCCCCCCCTTAATCGTTCTTAAGCACCCGACGTTTATTATACCAAATATGAGCGTCTAACTATCCAGACATTCACCTGGTTCATTTTTTTTACTTAAATGTTTGGATCTCTATTATATGATGCAACCATACAAAACCCTTTTTATGCTAAAATCAAATTAAAATATTTTCCATATTTGAAAAAGCAATGAAGTGGATAAGAAAATGCTGAATTGGGGTATCCAATATGCAAATGTTATCCCCAATTCATTTATGAGGATATATTGTGAGTGAGACTGTTAGTTGGTAGATGATACCCACAACAACATCATTATAGTTGGTTCACTTTGAAGCATTATTTATTTATTTATTTATTTATTCATTCATTACTATACACAAAAGAATATTTATTTTAAGAGGTCAATAAAGCCCATGGCATGTGAGCCACTAATGAACATCTATATATAGAAATATATAAAAATTAAATATTACATGTACACCTGTGGTTTGTCCAATTAGGAAAATATATCAGTCCAAGCAAGGAAATAAAATATATAATTGTAGATATAATCTTCTATATTTAGGAATTATCTCATAGCTCACTTTTTTGTAGGTGAAAATGAATTAAAAATAAAATTATTTTATTAGTTGGAAGAAATATAATAAATGATACGAGTATCCATAAGTTATTCATCAGACCTAATGCGATATGATGTATATAGCATGACGTTTCTGATTCGACGTGCATAAGCACGTTTCGTCCATAAAACTCTTTTTGAGTCAAATAAGGAACGTTTATCATTATTATTTAAAAGAACGTAATCATGTGTATGATATTTGCATGTGATATTATTCATCAGACTTGATATGATACGGCACGAATCAACATTTATACTTTGATAATTCAAACATGAATATATATTTTGTTCAACTAAATCTTAAGAGCATCCATTCACAATATTGTCCAATATGTTTTAATATGTAGCGAGATAAGAGATATATATCGTGTCACATAGAAAATATAGCTACACATGTACACGGTTTTCTCTCGTCCAGCCAACGCTAACAAATTGTTGGATGAGAGAAAAACGACAGAGGAATACATCAAAAAAGAAAGCAAGACACATGACACGTTGTAGCTGGTGGAGAGCAAAACGTTATTGTCATTTGGGTATTTCCGTAACGCTGCCTTCCTATCTATTGGCATCCCCCGATACTACCACGCACCTCAGTGTCGTCCTCCTGGCGTCCCCTTAGCGCTACCTCGACGTGACGCTCCAATAATAATAATTAGGAGAAGAACATAATCACTAGTGCTTTATATACCCACTACCAACACTGGTCGGTCTCCCAATTTTTCCGACCGTACCCGGAAAACCCGGACACCGCCGAGGAAGCCGCCGCCATAGTCGCCGACTTGATCGCCGACGAGGAACAATCATAAGACCATCTCCTCAAGAAAAGATCCCGATCATAATTTGCCCTTTTGGTCGGGTCCGACAATGTCGAGTAAGCCGCGTGAAGCACCTTGAACTCGTCGGCCGACGACTCTCTCCGGCTCACGGCGACGACGTCGGGGTGACGCACACGCGCCAGTCTCCGGTAAGCCAGCTTGATCTCGCCGGAGCTAGCGCTCGTGGGTAAGCCGAGAACCTCGTACAAGGACGAAGAAGAAGCCATTGGATCACTAAGTGTGATATTTTCGGACAAGTCTCCGAGATTGTCGAGATAGGTTGTAATAAGATTAGATTTAGTGGTGTATAGAAGATGGGTTTGATGCGGAGAGCGCGAGGTGGTGAGTTTATATATACTCAGGTGGATAAAGGAATTGGAGGTGTGGTTAAATATTAACCATGGTTAGATATTATTTTGATGGATATATGGTGGTGGATATTATTTTGGGATCCTATCAATCTGAGTGTTGGCAAAGGTTGGTTCTATAATAATTTTGTGTGTACTTTTTGTATCATTTTTGTATATTAATTGTGTCGTCTTTTTTTCCGAACTGGTCTAAAATATCTGGCATTTGACCTAACAAGTTCAGAGTTTGTAGTATTACCTTTGTCTTATACGTCTAATAATTTGATATATAACATGTGAAAAAAATAATCATTTGAAAAAGATAAATCAAGTGTGAAAACTATATCTTGTTTTTATTGAAATCTATAGAATCTCTAGTGTGTTAAAGTTTATAACATATTTTATTAAGAGAATATTCAATAATTTATATCGAATTTATCATTTATATGTTAAAAATACTGTACCTTTTGGTACAAAAAAGAGATCAGTTCCAACCAAAAGTTCAAAAATCACACTAAATATCATATCAAATTTTAATTCATGTGTAATAATAAAATCCTTCAATTAGATCGATAATATTATTTGTAACACATATGATCGTTATTAATTTTCAAAATTTACATATTTCTAAATATAACATGAACTCAAAAAAAGATATGTATCAAGAATTGATCTGATTTATTGATTAATTACTTCAAAAAAAACTATGAGATATGAATTTTTGATTGGAGGTGGTTAATATTTAACCATGGTTAGTTTTATTTATTTATTTTTGGAGTAAAATATGTGGTGGAGGATATTATTTTGGGATCCTATCCATTTGAATATTGGCAAGGAGGGGCTGAGTCAGCCAATTGTGTGAGTGGATAGGCTTGTTTTTCTTTGTAGGACCCTTGTTCTTATTGCTGCCCAAAATTGTTGGACCGTGATGCACATCAAGTCTCTTTCCCTCTTGACTTGATGATTTTTTATATAATGTCAACTATGCTAATTAGAGATTAAGTTAAAAATTATTTACTTGCAAATAAAGCTTGCTAGCTAGAAGTTGTCTTTTTTTATTTACAAACACAAGTTCTGAGTTTTATTTGACAAGAATAAAGTTTGTGTCACTTGAGTCAGCATGAATCGATGATCTTCGACTTTTTTTGTTTATTTTATTAGGAAAGACAATATAAAAATGATGTTTTAACAAGAGAAGATGACATGCACTTCATCACATAAGAGCAATTGTAATGTAGGACAAATTAGAGTACGGTGATTGAATCGATAAAAAACACAGTTTTTGATGGATTCATGGCGAATTGGTCATCTCTCGGGTTATTGAAGGACATCGTTCTGCTCCATCCGTCCCACGTTGTGACCACTTATCACACTATATGTGGTTATTCATTCAAATTCGTCTGATCAATAGCCTCCAGCATTATGAGAAGATGGGAGAATCACAAATTCATTGGTTTGGGCTGATCAAATTAGAAATGTTTTAAGTATGATACAATATTATCTAAAACACGATCAGCCTTACAATACAAGCTACACAGTTATTTAGGTCATTGTATGAAGTGGATATAACGACCCATTCTTTTTTCAGCATGAGTACGATTATTTTATTGATGATAAAACACTCCTGATAATCTAAACATATATGTACACAATTGAAAATTCGTAATAAATGGAAAGAAGACCAGACATAGTACCATAGACATTTGTAACGTTGATCCTATAGAAACTGTCCGACTATTCCAGGTAACGGGTAGGGGTTGGTTCTCTATACTTCCAGTGAATGACACTTGAGATCCAATTGACTTTCTCTACCCCGACTTGGTCACACTTTTTTGTGTGTCAAGATGGTTTGCCAAAGGGGTGACTCGAGGAAAGGAGAAAACTAGGGTTAACTAGGTGTTGAATCCTAGGGGTCGTGGTGTGGCTCCTTTTTGACACTCGTAATATCCTAATGGCCTCATTGAGAGCAGCGAGGCTGCTTTGCGAGCCTTGCGCCCGCCCTATCGGGGACCTTTCCCCTCCTAGGGGTAGAATTCCATATTCCTCCTTCTCGATCTAGCGGAGGGGGTTGGATCGGCCCTGCACGGAGGGCCCTAATGTATGGGTGCGCCACGAAATCATCATCGAACCTTGGGTCATGCTCCCGATGAGTTTGGTTGACTTGAAGGCGATGTAGGAGGTGTGCGACCTCGGTAGAACCTCCGCAAATAGAGAGTCGGGCTCATGGCGGAGGCGGTGGAGGAGACGACAACGCAAGTGGCGGTCGATTGGTCATTGGACGAGACGGAGGAGGTGCTCGATCAAGGATGGGCGGACAGTACAGAACCGCTGGTGGTGATTGGTATGACATAAGTTCTGGTCAAGAGAGATTCGGGACGAGGAAAAGGTCGCACTGATCGTTGGTACTATCGACGGAATCAACACGCACGAAAACGGTGAAAACAGCTAGAAGATGGGGGGCTCTACAAGTGGTGTAAAAGTGACGGACGAGACAAGATCTGAAAAGGAAACCACAAACGATGACTAAAAACCCTAAAACAAGGAGAAGGAGAGAGCAGCTTAAATACATAATCTCTTTAGTACAACTTAATAATAAAAATAAAAATAAAATTCATTTTTTCATATTTATCATTAATGTCATTAATATTTTTTAAAATCTAAATTATCCATTAAATTTGATATAATGATTCAAATCAATTTTTAATTTATTTCATAAAGACTGGTTTATATCTGGTAGCAGCCTCAAATACAATCACTAAATAATATCGATAAAGTACGTCAGAATATATTTATCGAGATACATGTATTTCTGAATTCATCAATCAATTTACAAGACTTTCATCTATGCATACCATTGTAGTTGGATGCAAATATTAGTGGGGACCGAGTTGTCAGGAAGATTTTGTTAAACTCCCACCAAAATTTGATAAGCATCTCTTCAATTTCACTGATTTCAACATCAGATGAGCCCAAAAATCACCAGTTCCTATCCCAAATCCAAGTAGACAATTAGACATGCAAAAGGATAAAGATAGAACTTAAGAATTGGTTACAATGTTTATCTCTTTAGTGCCATATTCAAAGGATACAAAAGGGTTGAGATAAGAAAGTGAGTTGTGTGAATGATATAAACCTAAACCCTTTTGATAAACCAAAACACCATTATAGAAATGTAGTAGCATGCAATCAAACAACATGCCTAATCATTTCAATATTTGTTTCAACTTTCAATGCATGGTGTTGATGGGTCTTATCGTAAGTACGTGGATTTGATATTTGTATAATACATGTTTTAAGTTATGATAATCATATTCTATAATAACATTTTTTGATTCAGATGTATCTTTGGATAACTGTACCCAACAAAAAATCCCAAAAAACATTACCACTTCTTAATAGTCGGAGACTTCGTCTTGGGATTAGGAATGGAGCTCCGGTCGGGTGACCCGAACCGTGGTTACCCCTATAACATGATAACAAGTGACACATAATATCAATAAAGTCGATTTTATTTGTTTATCGCTTGAAACTCATATTGCTGCTTGACTTAGACATACAATCAGTTTGAGTCGAGTGTTTCTCCCAATTGGAGCGGTACAGATGGTTCTTTGTTTATTTCTTTCTTGAGCCTCGTGATTTTTTGTTGGTTACCGCATTTATTTTGGTGGTTTGTGGGTTTCTTCTTAAAAACCATACCGTTTTTAATTCATCAGTTATTTTATGATAAAAAAAGAAATAAACATATAATTAAGGGTTAATTTTCCAAAACTATGTTAAAGTTTTTTTCACAAACGGATGTCTGCATAAAGTTTTGTCTACGTCTTGCGGGTGCACTAAAATTTTATCCATCGATTTTTTTTAGAAAAACGTGTTGCCCACATAACTATAGAATGCATTATGAATTGCCAACACAACTTTAGAATACATAATCTATTTCCAACAAATCTATTTAGTCTACAAAGAACTGCCTAGATCATTCATTCTGAACGTCTTTGTTATGTTTTTCTAAAAAATTCGACGGACAAAACTTCAAGACACTCACAACACATGGACACATTAAATACATGTACTGGTTTGTGGACATATCTTTAATATAGTTTTAGACAATTAATCTTATAATTTATCCTCAATTCTATACGCTCATGATCACCCAATAAACATGATACAGAACCGAACCAAACCAAACCAAACACGTAAAACAGTAATCCAAACACGAACGTCACGTGACAAAAGATAAGAATGAAGTGATTTGCTTCCATCCTTTA
The DNA here is from genome assembly GCA_963921825.1 of Erodium maritimum. Taxonomy (NCBI): domain Eukaryota; kingdom Viridiplantae; phylum Streptophyta; class Magnoliopsida; order Geraniales; family Geraniaceae; genus Erodium; species Erodium maritimum. Next base: position 61,819,917 of record OY997596.1, on the reverse strand, counting down.
TCATTGACATGTCATCGTCAAAGACACTTCTCGTGGATAAGATTAGGCCAAGGTAATGTTTTTTTCTTTGTAACACTTTGATAGAGAAAAGCAATCATAATTATTGAATGCAACACATGAAATTAGCAGCTTCTGATCCAACCAAGTGTTGTATTGTTCATCGTCATTTCTCTCCGACAAGGTTGCACAAACGACAACATAAGATTAGTGTCTTTTAGGATTTGCTGTCTGAATCTCTCTGCCTCTGATCTTATTACTCTCAAAGCTCAATGATAAGGTGTGATTGATTGGGATGGATTAGGGTACCGTTAATTTGCTGTCAACGTGTCGAGAAGTTATTGAATTTGATACATGTACAATAATAGTTCATGGTTTAATAATAGAGATATTACTATTAAAACTTAATCAAACTCAAAAATTCGAACTAATAGGTAAAATAATTAATACGTTTATTAAGTGTTGAATTTGTTCATACATTTTCATTATGAGACTTATATTTCAAACTCTCCCTCACGTATAGGATTGGACATCTATACGTGAGTCATAACAGGACTGAACATCTGGATATGAGTTGGAGACCACAAGGTGGAAGTGACAAACATGTCATGGGCCGAACCAGCTATGATAGTATGTTGAAGCTCATTCCTACCCAAACGCTCGAACTGATGGGTGATCGTCCACCTCACGACGAAAAAAGTCCTTTGAAAGCAGAGAGGCACTACTTTTAAACGGTCCTAGTCAGTTTATTAGTTTAAATTTCATTCAACTATCATGCTTTCAAAACGAGAGACGAACTCTCGAAATTTTTATGAGAATTGCGAACAAAACCTCTTTTGATTCGTTAGAAAGACTCGCTCTATGATTGTTTTTCAGTGATCAAGAGATCTTTGTCTTGAGACACTCCGTTATAATGACTCTTTACTTTTTCAATAAACTATCAATTATTCTATATATATATATATAAAGAACTAGAAAGACATGATATTTTTGAAAACAGAATTAAGGTCTTATTTAGAAAAACACAAAACATCGATAAAAATTAGAAAATGGGAGTCCTAAGTCAGAATCAAAATTGAGTCTCTTAAACAGAAAAAAAATATCATTAAATAATTTTCATACCTATATTTCCAACAAGGCGTTCTCTATAGCTAATTTACTCTTCTTGGACATGATTCAGACAACATGTAAAGCCCACTTCTTTTAAAAGGTTGTTAAAGCGCGAACTGAAACTTGAAGGGTTGTTTTTGTAACAAGTTTGATTGGAAAAGAAAAATAAAAAAAAAGAGGGAAAAAGGAGAAAAAGGGCAGCTGGGCCGAGCCTGGTTGTTGGGCCAACTCAGAGCCCAGTGCAAGAGCTAGCACGGGCCCGACCCAAACAGAACGCAGGTCCAACCCTTTAAATAGGGTCAAACCCTAGGGTTCGGGTACTGTTCACCCGTCCCTTCCCTCTCGCCTCCCTCGTTCTCAGCAGATCTGAGAGACGGCGACCACGCCGTCGTTCTTTGCCTCCGATCCCGACCTCACCTTCCTTCCTCTTCCCCTGCACCTTCTTCTTCGTCCTCTACCTCACCGTGCCTCGCCTTCCTCTTCTCCTCCTTTCGTCTCCAGAACCACGCGAAACCGAAGCTCGCCGGAGTTGCTGAAGGTGGGTCGCCCTTCTCGGGAGCAAATCGAGCCTCTTCTCCTCCCTTTTCTTCTTCTCCGTCCTCTCTAGGCCTGAAACCCCATCGAAATGGGGTTGATTGAAGTGGTTTCAGGATGGGTCGTCGCCGGAGACTTCGCAACCCTAGATCCGGACGGAACTCGGTTCCTAAAGCCGTGTCCGGCATCCTCGAGCTCGTCCAGCCACGGTCGAACCCCACCGCCACTTCCCGAGCTTCTCCAGCTCTCTTGGCTGGGTTCTGGACGTCATCGCTGCCGGAGACGGTGGCCGGAGCGCTCGAGCCTCGCCGGAGCTGTACGAGCTCGGAGGCGGGCCTGAACCGGGCCTTGGGCCAGGTCACATTGTGGGCCGGTTGCAACTGGACCAGCACTCGCGATCGGGCCAAAACCTGGGCCGGACGTGGGTCAGGCCCAAGTCTTCGGACTGGGTTCTGATCCGGGTCTGGACCGGGTCTGACTCGGGTCCGGGTCAGGCGTGGATCCGGGTTTGGACCGGGTCTGGACACGGGTTGGGCCGGATCCGGGTCGGCAGTTTTTAATTAATTAATTATTTAAGTAATTTGGACTAAAATCTGGTTACTTTAAAGACGTTGGACTGTTTGAGGACCTTGGATCAAGACTGATTGGGGCTTTTAAATTGTTAAACCCAGTTTTGGATTTCGGGGACTTCGCCTTGGAAGACGGTGTTGGCCCGGTCGTCCACAGCTAGAAGACGCCGCCTTGTCACCATCTTGAGGTAGGGAAAGTATCGACCCCTCCTTAATTATGAACTGGTAAACTAGTATGCATGACTAGGGTTATTAATAACCGGAACGAACTAGTGTGCATGACTAGGGTTATTAATAACCGGAACGAACTAGTATGCATGACTAGGGTTGTTGATAACCGGAACGTCTTAGTGACACATAGGTGAAACTGTTATGTTATTAGTTTAATTGGACGAGTCTTGTTAATACTTGGAACGAACATGTTTGATATCCGTTTGACTTGCTTGTACTTTCTGGGAAATTGTTGTGTTGATAGACGGGACATGTCTAGGTCCTAGAGTTGCGTGCTGTGTGTCTACTCGCTGTGTGGGAGTCTAAGTAACGTCATAATTCATCTGTGTGAGAATCTAAATAATATTATAACCGTTGTGTAAATGTCTAAATAGAATTATCACCGATGCTGCATGATGTGACTGTGTGGGCAAGTGTGCCATGTGTGCCTATGTGAACCCTTGACTGTGAAATGACCGGGTGAGTGATAGACCGGGTGTATGCTAAGATGGTGTATGCTAAGATGGTCAGTGAGTGTGCTGTGTGCGAAACCCTGTGTGTGTTTAAGAGACGGCGTAGCCGGATGGATAATCATATCGAGACCAAGGATGGCGTGTTTAGATGACTCTTAATCCGGGATGGGATTGATCGATGGAGTTCCAGTTACATATGAGAGTATCGCCCTTCATCTGTGTGAGGAGGAAGATGTCGTGACTGACGCTGTGTGTTCCAGTGCGATATAAGCGGCTGTGTGCAAATCGGTCTTATATTTACGTTGAGTAGAGCCCTTCATCTGTGTGAGGAGGAAGATGTCGTGACTGACGCTGTGTGTTCCAGTGCGATATAATCAGTTGTGTGCAAATCGATGGAGTTCCAGTTATATATGAGAGTGGCGCCCTTCGTCTGTGTGAGGAGGAAGATGTCGTGACCGACGCTGTGTGTTCCAGTGCGATATAATCAGCTGTGTGCAAATCGATGGAGTTGACGACATACGTGTGCGTTTCGTCCGGACCCTTCCCCGTTATTTGCTGTGTGACGTCCTATGGATTCTATGTGTGTGCTGCTGTGTGCCTTTTTCCCTGGGTTGGTCTGTGTGTATTACACATTGTTTCATACTGTGTGGTTTGACTAGTAAGGGTTTTGCCTAAAGGCATTCTATTGGGTCATATCCCTAGTTTACCCTAATTACAAATTTTACCTTGAGGTTAAACGGCGTGTTGGGAGTTCTTTTACCTTTCCTACTGGGCGCAAGCTCACCCCTCCTGTCTTTGTGGTGTTTCAGGTGTTGAGCGAGAGTAGTAATAGCCGGACTCTCGAAGCTGGGGAGCTGTTGAGGGTTTAGCTAGTTTTAGAGACGTACACATTTTTCTTTTCTTGTTGGACTTGTGTACTTTACTGGTTGAGCTGCGGCTCTTGACTTTTCGAAGTTTTATTTTATTTTGGAACTTTATTTATCTTTTTCCTCTTTTGTTACTGTAAATCTTTAGTCGCGTCTCGAATTCGGTCAAAAAACCGGATTTGGGACGTGACACAACATATTTCCGACCGTTGCTTCAGTTGTCTGGAAATCAGCTTTGTACTTCGATTATACTAACGTTGTACTCACACAGTTACAGAACCATTGTCCGAAATCACTTACCGTGAAAATGTTCCACGTATATAAACTCAACTTTGTTACAGATAATCGCAATAGGAATATAATATGAAATTGTTCTTGTTCTTAATGCTTTTTAATTAGCATTCTAATTAGCTGGATTAGTGCTCGCCACTAAACCCACCACCAGAACATAAAACTTTTTACTTAAAAAAATGAATGATTCTTAATTTAATTAAATGCAGAAAACGATCGATTTCATTTGATTTTATTCTTGAAGAGAATCTTCAACGTTGAGATAATTAAAAAATCGAGTTACAGGTTGTAGAGATTTCATTCAAACGAATTATCGTTAAGTAGATGACTTAACCTTAGCGATGAAACCTCCGTCTTAGACAGTTCCATTGGGACTAGGTGAATTGTCTTGTCAACGACTATTTTCACCCGTCACTCCTAGTCTGCCACCAATCCGTTTCTATGATTAGCCTGGACTAAACTCATTACGAAACTATTTAAATTAGCATGATTTTTTAGTTTTTCTTAGTCGGAACTATTAGCTTTACAAATCGAATAAAAATAACTCAAATTTTTATAAATATGGATCAATCCCGACCGAAATAAACATGTTACATAAACACATAAATCTATACACAACATGTGCAATATCAATACAAAACCAATAAAACCCAACACTTACCAATTGAGACCCGAGCCGAGAATGTCCGTTACATACGACTCAGGCCTTACCTTCGATCCTGGCGCGTGTAACCCCGGCGCAGGCGTCGACGAAGTCGCCGTCAATAAAATCAGTAGAGAGTATCTGCAACCTGTCCCCCAACCCCTTGGCGTAACACTGCGTGATGAACAGACGCGCGTGGCCCTTGATCCTCCCCGTCACCGGCCCGACGCAAACCACCGGATTATCCGCCTGAGGCGTCACCGTGTTCTCGACCCTGTAGAAGTACCTCCTCTCCGCCGCCGGCCTCTGCTCTCCGAGGTGCTTCATGTTGCTCTCGAACTTCGTCGACGGCAGGTCCGTGTCGATCCAGTTGTCCTTCAAATGCCCCGGGCCCCACAGCGCATCTCCCGCCGCGGGATGCGGCGCATTTCTCGGCTTCCACACGCAGATCACCCTGCGTGGGAGCAACTCGCCGATGGTTTTGTTAAAAACGGCGTCGTTTTGGTGGATGAGGAGGTCGCCGAGTTGGGATTTCAGGTAGGAGGCGAACTCGGGCGGGTCGGCGTGGCCGAACTCGGTTCTGATCTCGAGGATGACGATCTCGGACTCGGTCTCGGACACGAAGCGCTTGACGTCGGCGAGTACGACGTCGACGGAGTACGATTTCAGCACGCCGTGGCACACGCGCCGGTCTTGTTGTACGCGGACGTCGATGACACGGGCGCCGAGTGCGAGTTGGTGGTAGATGGAGAGGGACTGGCACTGGGCGAAGGGGCGTGAGATGAATCGGACTCCGATTTTGTTGGTGGCGGAGTCGTGGGTTCCGGGCCAGACGATCTGGTTGACCCGGAGCTTTGTCGGGTCGAGACCCGACATCCAGGTTTTTCTCGCCGGAGGCCGGTAATCGGAGCCGGGGAAGTCGGTGCCGGAGCTGACGGCCATTTCGGCGAGGGTCTTCTTCTGGGTCCTCACGGCCTTGCGCCTCTCGATCTGTTTGGCGAACATAGAGGCCATTGTGTCGGGTTCCGGCAGGTTCTTCTTCTTCTCCGGCGGGTTTTGTTCTTCTCCGGCGAGGTGGGAGTGGGGAGAGAGGTGTGGATTTGGATGGGTTTTATTGGGTAAGTGTCATTGTTGTTTTTGAAAATTTCTAAGAAGATTGGTTGTGAATTATTTTAATATTGTAATAATTATTAATTATGTGTATTGTTGTGCTGTGGAGAGGTGATTGAGCATAGATAATATCGGTGGTTGGGTTGGTGGGACCTTGGTTTTTTTGGTTGAGATCTAAGTTTTAATCTATGGTTTTGCTTTTGGTTGGTCCATTTGTATGGCCGTCCTGTCTTGTATTATTTTTAAAGGAAAAGACAAACGTATTTGATTGGAAAGTTTTGGACTACGAATAAATAAGTCAAAAACGAGATGTTTTGATTGGTCAGTGAAAAACCCGAGTCGTTGTCTGTTTTATTAACTCGAGTTTATATCCTCAGAGACAGACAAAATATTGAGACAAGTCTCCCGAAAGTGAATTAAGAAGTTTGATTATTAACTAACATTACTTCAAACCGTGAATTTAAAGTCCTTGATCCCGTATCCATTGAAGACATGTCGGGATGCCAATTGCTTCCTCGTAGTAGGGATTATGCGCCTCTCTTAATAAGGACCTGATTTTAGAGTCCGTAATCTCCTATGTTCGTTTTGTATATGAAACCCTAAGCATTTCGTTGGTGTCCATAAACACAACTCCACCGAGTAGATTTTATATTTAAAAGTTTGATTTCTGTGATAGTGGAGTTAGAGTGTTACATTTAAATTAAAGTAAAAAAAAACTTAATAATTGATAAATAAGTTCCATGATCAGATATATGTAAATAAAAAAATTAATTATTTTTTTCTGCTAGAATTATAAAGAATAAAGTACTAGTCTTTGAGATGGCCAATCATGATTCGTGGACTGTTGTTTTATCGATCACATGGTCTGCTTAATATACCACAAATGTGTAGCGTTAATTTAAGTACATAAATCATCACATGGTACTTTGGTATGTGGTCGGTATGATGGGCTTTGAGGCCCAAACTCTATTTGTAGAATTGTTAAGGCCCAGTGGGCCACCATATAACGTGCAAAGAAGCCCAGCTCAAAGCTCTATAAGACATACGGCTAGTTTTCATTGCGGTCGAATCGACAAAATCGCAAGTTTTTGGCTTTTTTTTTTCATAAAAGGTGTCGAATCGACGCCCATATTTCACGCGCATAAGCCTCCACTGTAGAAGGTCTCTTGTTGAGTCGAAACAAAAATAAAAATTCCTTCTACACAAAGGGTGGTCTTAACCCCGAACATTTCAATTATTGCTGATCCAAAAGAGGCTCAAGATTAAATTGGTATTAACCCAGTTAAATAAACTTTAGATTGAACAAATATCATTTTACACTTCGTATAAAGATCGATATCATTGCCAAATATCGCTAGTATAGTTGATCGAGACTAACATTTCATCTTATGAAATTTAGTGTTCAAACTAATGAATTATCCGCTCGAAGGCAGATGTGAAGAATATATTACATCTCGAAGGCAGATGTGAAGAATATATTACATCGAGTTAGATTAAGAACTACCGATAAAAAAACGACTAACTAAATAAATTACCCGAAAAAAGAAACGCAAGTCTATGAACTTCTCCGTCGATTGCATAACATAACTTATGCTAAGAGGCGCTTAAAAGATACTACATATACATGATAAAAAAAAGAGAGAGGAAAGTCGACACCTGGCTAGAGCCATGGAGTGGCTAGCGCTCCGTGGAGCGTTCTCCCGGAGCCCCTCTTCCATCGGCGAGCGTCCTCCTGACACTGCTGTAGCGCCTTCACAGCGCCCTTTGGGATGCTCCAAGACCTTATTTCAATATTTCCACACAAAATAGATAAAAGTGAAATAAAGAGACACAAGTGAAACCATTCATTTCCTGTAAGAAGGAAGCCTCCTGATCTTGGTAGCTTGCTCAAACCCATAAGCAATCTCAATAAGCTTAGGCTCAGATCCCTTAAGTCCTCCAAAGCAAATACCAAAAGGAACTCCAAATCTGTCATACCCTGCAGGCACACCGACTCCAGGGTACCCTCCAATGGCCAGAACAACACTAAAAACGGACCTCGGTGTCACCACCGCATCGAGCTTCTTCTCCTTCATTAATTTCTCGAACCCTTTCGCACTCAAATCGTGTAAATTCTTTTGATCTAGTGTATCGGTTTGATCGCCTTTTATGGTCTCAGCAGCTAAGAGAATGGCTTGGTCATAGTTGTCGAGCATTTCCTTCATCACAAAGGGAAGGCAAAACGATACAGGACACAGTTCATGGATTTATTTTTCATGGGATAAATATAAACTGTGCATAACTATCTTTATGAATGGCCCACAAACACTGAACCATAGTAAAGTTTTGGTTTAATTGCCTTTAGTACCCTTTTATGTATTGGTAATGCACTGGGTAAACTTTTGGTCAAGTTTACGCCATTTTGATGATCTGTGACCAGTTCATAAGGCATGTAATTGTTTTGTTACCAATACATGGTATTAAATGATTTGTGACCAATTCATAAGGGGTACTAAATGTATGTTACCAATTCAAAAAAGATACAAAAGGTAAGTAACCCTAAAGTTTTCAGACACATGACTGTTCTTATAAATTTCCATAGATACATGTCACGTGTCTGAAAAGTTTACTATGAGGTGGGCAATAATTCATAAAGGTAATCATGTGCCATATACTTAAGGGAAAATTGCACATGTGTAGTTACCAGTTTCTTGTGTTTGTTGTTGTATGCTATTAGATCCGCCAAGGACCGGACAGGAGAAGTCACTAGATCTTTCAGGTAGATGTCAATGGCTTTCTTGAACTCAATCAGCATTGAGTTCAATTCCCCGCTTTGTTGTGGGTCCATTACTTCATCGATTCTGGCTAGTGTCAGGTTGTCTACCACAATCGCACCTCTTTGCCTTTAAAAAATACAAGTTCAGGAACAAAAGAACTGTGTTTGGTGTAGTTCTGTAGGGATAATTGCAAAAATATGCCATGAAATATATATATTTTTTACAACTTGTAGCCCTCTTCTTGGGGTATTACAGAAAATACCCTGAAATTGTCATTTTGTTGCAATTTGTATACAAATAATGATTTTTCCTCACAATTTGTATTTAAAAAACAAAAAATCCGAATTTCCTTATCCTTTGTTTTTCTTCCTCTTTGCACTGATAAAAATATAAATTAAGGGATGCAAAAGTTTGGATTTTTGTTGTTCTTTAATTAACCCTTTTTAAATTTAAATTTTCAAGGGTAAAACCAGTCATTTTGAAACAAATTTATACGAAGTGCAACAAAAAGACGAGTTCATGACACTTTTTTGTAATTATAAAAAGAGAGCTACAGGTTTCAAAAAAATAAATACCACATGGTACTTTTTTTGCAATTATCAGTGGTTATGAATGAGTGGTTTGAGGTTGTTTGTCCTAGGTTGTTATGTTTTGTTACCTCAATGTCTGTAAATGGCGCTCGAAAGCTCGTCCAACCTCAGGTTCAGTGTCGAAGTTGAAGAAAGGGTTCCTCACAACTCCCAATCTCTTGCCTCTGAGGCCATCTTCTTTCAAAAACTGCTTGTATCCACCACGAGGAATGTACTTGGATGCCAGTTTGGTCGCTGCTGCATCTCTGGAGTCAAAGCCTACAATGGCATCAAGAACGTAAACAGCATCTGATACCGTCCTGCAAATAGGCCTGTTTCATCCAAATCCCTTGTCAGCGCCAAGTATAACTAGATCATAAGAAGAAAGATTTAAGGGTCAAAACAAAGTTGGAGGTTTGGGATAATCACACAGAAATACACTAACATTGTCACATTCCTCGTTTAACATCACCCACCCAACTACCATAAACTTTTAAATTTTATATAATATTCTATTTTACACTTTTGGTAGTTAATGACAAAAAAAATACTTCTACAACAATTTAGGGAACTGGGGCAAAATTTATCATAGCAGTGACATATTGATGAAGTAAGAAAATTAGGGTACTTTTGTCATTTATTACCAAAACAGTAAAGTGAGAAATTTTTGAAGTTTAGCGCAATTAAGCCAGAAATGTAACAAGGTTAGTGTATTTTCATGAGATAATCCCGATACAAAAGTTTGTCTCAACAATTTATCTCAAATTACTTTGGATAATGTAGACAAATATAAGCACACTTCACAAAAATAGCTAACAAAAACTTAACCAATAGTTAAGAGTGACATTGCTAATCATGCCTTCCCCCAAATTAATTGACAGTGAAAGTTTCAACTGATTGAAATATAGATATAGGCAAGGGATAACCGCAGGAAAAAAAAGTTTTAAGGTTTTAGTTTTTGCAACTTGTAGACTTCTTTGATAATTAGAAAAAAAAAATACTATGAGCTTGTCTTTTTGTTGCAACTTGTATGAAAATGACAATTTTACCTTTACAGTTTATATTTTGAAAAATAACAACATACAAAAAAACCCAAATTTCCATATCTTTTAATTTACTTCCTTTTTCCGTATCCAAAATTTTAATAATTAGTTTTTAAAATTTCAACAGTAGTATCAACATTTTGAAATAAATTTATACAAAATGCAATAAAAAGACTAACTCAGGGCATTTTTTTGCAAATACCAAAGAAGAAAACTACAAATTAAAAAAAATGAATTCCTCAGTGTACTTTCCTAATGGGCAATGATCTTACCCAACAGTATCCTGTTTAGGAGTGATGGGAATGACCCCGGCTCGACTTGTGAGACCAACCGTTGGTTTGATACCAACAACAGAGTTATAACTTGATGGGCATAAGATGGAGCCATCAGTCTCTGATCCAAGTGTCAATGCAGCCATATTTGCAGCTGCCGATACCGCTGGTCCACTGCTTGACCCGCAAGTGCCCGATGACAGAACATAAGGGTTCTGCAATGGTAAAAGGCACATCCACAAATTTAGCCTTAATAAGGGAGAAGAAAATGAGTATCAAAACCCAAACTCATAATGCTTATCAACCATTATGTGGGCCCATTTAGCATAAAAAGGGAGAAGAAAATGAGTATTAAAGCTCAACCACCCTGAGATGCCCCCACTAATCGGATAATGTGTAGGGGTTCAGGTGGGAACTGACCAAGCTCCAATACCATATTAAATCCCACTAAAAACTTAAGCTGATTGCTAGAGGCTCAAAGATACTTATCAAATGGTGAATTCATCTAATTTTATCGATGTGGGATTGGGAGACAAACTTTTGACAATGAGCCTGAGGAAGACTAACCCAACCCCAAGATGCACATCAAGCATTATGTGGGCTCCCATTCAGCATAAAAAGGGAGAAGAAATGAGTATTAAAGCTCAACCACCCCAAGATGCCCCTCTAATTGGATGACATATAGGGTTCAGGTGGGAACTGACCAAGCTCCAATACCATATTAAATCTCACTAAAAGCTCAAGCTGATAGGTAGAGGCTCAAAGATGCTTATCAAATGGTGAATTCATCTAATTTTATCAATGTGGGATTGAGAGACGAACTTTTGACAATGAGCATGAGGAAGACTAGCACCCTTAATTTTTAATTGCATCTCCTAGAAAGCATTGAAATGGTAAGATTATCACACTTCTATATCAGTAACCTATTAGGTAAAGTAGTGGGCACAAAAAAGGAGCATGACTAACCTTTCCTTGGCCAGATCTTGCACACCAGCCATTTGGTACTGAAAGTCCCCTAAAAGCAGACCACTCGCTCAAGCTTCCCTTTCCCAATATGATAGCCCCAGCTTTCCTCAACCTGGCCACCACGCCTGCATCCCTTCTGACGACCGAGCCAAACAGTGCATATGACCCAGCTGTGGTGTTCATCTTATCCTTGGTTGCAATGTTGTCCTTGAGCAGAACGGGAATGCCATGCAACCCAGAGAGAGACCCGGTTGCATTAGCCCGACGCTCCTGGTCAGCCTTATCAGCTTGGTGCAAGGCATCTGGGTTGACTTCAATGACTGCTCTCAGCAATGGGTTGAGTTTTCGGATCCTGTCCAGGTAGAACTCCACAAGCTGCCTCGAGGTGAGCTGGTTGTGCCTGAAAGCTACACGAAGATCATGTACAGTTGCTTCCTTGATTGAGAATGGTCGTTGGCCAGTTATGGCTGGAGACCCAAATGGCAATATGGCTAGAAAAATAAGCAGATGTGAGAAACAAGTACTAGCAGCCATAGAAATGTTAAACTAGAGCTTTGTATAGTTTCTGCAGCTATTTACAGAGGTTTAAATAGAAGCATGCCTTTGCCAGCTATTTCCTACCCAGAGCCCAATGCTCATCACATGGTCTGCTACTGAATAAAGCAAAACGTACCAGGAAGAGACAATTATTATAAAAGCAAACATGTATGATATTCCTTTTCCTCATCATCAAAAGAAAAAGTCAACTCGTGAAGCACATTGAACTCTTTAAAATTCTAGACCATGAAAAAAATAGCATGAGAGTACAAAGCTTATTCAACAATGCCATGGTAAACCTGAGGGTGAAGTTCATCACTGAGTTCCATTGATCTGAAGAAAGGGGGCTTCCGTGCCATGGTAGCCTTTTCGAAACCATAAGCTATCTCGATTAGACTTGGTTCGCTACCCTTCAGTCCCCCAAAGCAGATCCCGAATGGCATTCCATTGGTGTCATACCCAGCAGGGACAGTAATAGCTGGGTAGCCTCCAATTGCCATCACAGCAATAGAATCTGAACCCAGTGTCACCATGGCATCCAGGTTATGTTCCCTCATCATTTTCTCAAACCCATCCCGAGATAGTTGCTCTATCAGTTTAGCTGCTCGTCTCTCTTTCTCACCAAACCCGTCTGTCTTCTCTGCAGCAATAAACATGTCTTGACCAAATTCTTTGGTCTTCTCCTATGATTAACAAGCAAAGAAGTTTCCAATCATTGATCTTCAAGAAAAAAATGAATGAGAAAAGTCACTTACTAGTCTATCGCTTACCAGATGAGGGTTATTCTCAATGAAGGCAATAATGTCAGCAAGAGACCTCACTGGAGAAGTGATAAGCTCTTGTAGATAATCATTTATAGAGAGCTTGAATCCAGCCTTCATTAACGTCAGTTCACCACTTTTCCCAGGATTTAAAATTATATGAATGTTTGCGATTTCTAGATTGTCCACTATCACTGCGCCTCCTTGTCTAGAAATTATACATTGACAGTTGAAGTTAGGATAACCTATCTGAAAAACACATATATCAAAGGTTTTGCTTTGCACAGTACCTCAATGCATCCAAATGATGCTCGAACATGGATATGACAGTGGATGTGGATCCATTAGAAAGCGGGTTCCTAAAAACTCCCAATCTTTTTCCTCTGAGGCCATCCGGATTGAGGAACTGGCTATAACCACCAGCAGGAATGAATTTGCTTGCCTCCATTGTCGCTTCATCACGTGGATCAACACCCACTATGACATCAAGCAAATGAACTGCATCTGAGACTGTCCTGCATATGGGCCTGTCAAATTGCTAAGCTGATTAGTTTACAGTTCTACATACATGGATACCCTAATCTGTGCTAATTATGCCAATATGTATAATTTACCCAACAGAATCCAAAAGAGGCAACATAGGAATGACACCAGCTCGGCTGGTGAGGCCAACGGTAGGTTTCAGGCCTACAACAGAATTATGATCCGCAGGACAGACTAAGGAGCAATGGGTCTCAGTCCCAACTGAAACTGACACCAAGTTTGCAGCCACTGCTATTGCTGGTCCACTGCTCGACCCACAGGGATCACCTGATTCAATATAAGGATTCTGCACCACACAAATTGATTTCTTTAGAGGAGAATGAAAACTTATAGCGATGGACCTAACCTAAGTAATTCCATCCAAGAAATTTAGATCCCCAATCTCATTTCTTTAAACCCAAATTCTTATTTACAAGTTTTGAACCTAAACTACAGCATGGAGTCATAGACCACGCTTTGTCTGGTGTCCAAATAAAACAGTATCTCTTCCTTTCCTCAAATTCCATCCACTCACGCGATTACAAAAAAACTAGATCAGGAGCCTTCTCCACATTCAGGAGGAGGAGAAGAAAAAGCACTAATGCCATGTTTCGATCTCAGAGCACTAAGGAACCTGGAGGTCCTTAAGAAAACAAAGCAATTTATTAGTCTCTATTTTTCTTAGATTCTAATCCGGGTAGTATATGAAACAAACCAACCAGCTCTAATGGCATGTAATTGATCAAAACTATTAGGGAGATTGATCAGCTACTATCATATTCATATCAAGTCATCATTAACTCCAAATTTATTCAATTTGGATGGTTTGCGAAGCTCTCTCCATCGCACGCTATGAACCCATTTCCTGATATTCAATGCCTAAAACAAACTTTCAAGCTGCAAAACAGTAGTCTGAAAGTTCTTTCTACAATATCAACACGATTCATTGTGATATTTCTCATAACAATATAAGAGCTAAACCTTGAAATCATGGGATGTTCCATAAGCACATACAAAATCTTATGAAGAACTGACAAAATTACTGTTCATGGAGCAGCAAATCTTTCAAACTTCAGCTATAAATTAGACGAACAAATTAACAAACACAAAGCTGAAAATGTGGCAAGCTTGGCATGAAAGGCCCTCATCATCTGTTTGGCATTTGATTCCCACTATAATATACTCTAATCATGTAAAAATTGGTGACATACAATTGATTTCCTGCACGCCATGACAAATCTAGCAACTCTAATTTTCTAGGAAACCAAACAGAGAGTGTAGAGAGAGAGATACTAACCACCCCTTGACCAGACCTCGCGCACCATCCATTGGGAACATTCTCCAGAGACCGAAACCGATACCACTCGCTGAGACTCGCTTTCCCCAGAATCACCGCACCAGCCTCCCTCAGCCTCTCCACCACCGCCGCGTCCCTCGGCACCACCGACCCGAGCAGCGCGTACGATCCCGCCGTCGTGTTCAGCTTGTCCTTGGTGGCTATGGTGTCCTTGAGCAGCACCGGGACTCCGTGCAGCGGGCTCAGCGGAGGCGACGCCGGCGAACGGGACTCCCGCTCCCGATCGGCCGCCGCCGCCTGATCCGCCGCATTGGGGTTCACCTCCACCACCGCTCGGAGCAGAGGGTTCAGGGCCTCGATCCGACGCAGGTACGACTCCACGAGCTGCTTCGAGCTGAGCTTGCCTTCGGCGAAGGCCCTTCCGATCCCCTCCACCGTTGCTTCTTCGATCTCGAAATCGTGACCATTGATTGCGCCGAGCAGAGCTGCGAAGACTAGATTACTATAGAACAGTTCTGACGTAGGTTGTGGGGATTAGAGGTGTTGGTAGACGATCATATGATATGGGGGTTAATCTATCCTGCAACAAGACAGAAATGAAGAGCGAAGACATGTGTTCTGATGATCGCGAGATGTTGGTGAGGAACAGTGACCCGCTCTTTGATCCTACTATTCTTTCTGCAAGAGACCTCCTCGGATGTTTTCGGATTGAGGCACAAAAAGAGCACGATGCATGTATTCATACAGACAGGGTCAGATCCCCTAAATTTACACTTACGATAGTTCTTGTTTGTATGCCTTTCATATATGTTTCACTGCATCATTTCAAAACCGCAATACGAATCAACATTATTTGTTTCAGAGTTATACTCATTAAATATTCTACGAATTAATTGTTCAGCAATTTGAATGACAATCTAATAATGGAACAAAGTTGAGGTTGATTGGTTGAAGGTCCATTTTAATGAACTAATGTGATTAATCAATATAATCCGAACCCGTTTGAGTTTTTGAGAAGCATCGATTAACTATTGAGAATCAAACCAAACCAAATCTACTTCACCAGTTCATTTTTTTTCTGGTGGGAATGGGATAGATCATAGGTCACACTTATGTTAAAAGCCCAATTAACGCATGCATCGTCCCAACCAAATTTTAACCATCCTAATCCAAGTCCAAGGTATCTTAGCTCAACCTATCTCTCATTCATTAGACTGACACTAATCCTCTAATGCACAAATGGTTTCATTTTCCATTCCAAATATGCGATAGGGAACGTAATTTTTATTTTCATTTCAGATATACGATTAAGAGCACGATTCAGGCTCGTAAACAGCCAAACAATCTGAAAATCGATCAGATAAAGAGCATGATTTAGGTTCATAAGCAACCAAACAATCTGAAAGGCTCATAAACAACCAAACAATCTAAAAATCGATCCTATAAAGAGCATGATTTAGGTTCATAAACAACCAAACAATCTGAAAATCGATCAGACAAGAACCAAAAACTTGGAGATCGATCAGACAAGAACCGAAAACTTGTTACGATCAATTCAATGATAACGATGTAACATTGGTATCAGAAAACCATCAACTCAATGACAAAATCTCTGTCTATCCGGTCTTCCTAACATTTGCTTCAAGTTTTAGTATTGTAACCTTCAGACATGATTTCATTCTAATAAAATAATTATACAAGTTCAAAAATGGCTTAACCCCCTATATATTGGTAAGACAGTGAACAAAGACATGTGATTGTTCTACTATCCTTTATCAATATGTATAGATATTAAATAATCCTGTTGAACAAAAACATATTAAATAATTAGTGACCAAAACATAAATATCCATTACCATTTAAAAAACATTTTGCCCTAAATTAAATGGTTTATTATAAGAGTGTATCAGTGTACTGTGTACACTTCAAACGTGCAAATGCTGTACCCACAAAGTAAATCGAATCCAATTTTCAGAAGCTGCTTTTTATATTGGATTGTGGGTCCACTCATCTTATCCACACATAAATCCAATCACAATCAAAACCACCTTCAACTAAAAAGACGCATCCTTTTCCTCTCGATTCTCGGATTCTCACGCTTTCTAGCACTTTCTACCCAAACATAAACAAAACAGAAAAGAAAAAATAATAATAAATCCCAGAAAATGTCAATTTTCCCGAGAACCAAACAGAAAACAAGAGAACCGTGATATTATAGTACAAGGAACAGTAAGAACCGGTAGCTACAGATCCACCACCGTATTATAAAAGCCAACGACAGAGATTCAACACACAAAGACGATGAAAGAACACTCAAATTCTAGAAAAAACGATCCTAAAACGACGCCGTAGAAGCTACCGGAATCGGCACCGGGCAGCTCAGAGCTACCAAACACATCACGTAATACAGAAAAAGAAGAAAATAATAACAAATCATGTGGATTTTCCCGAGAACCAAACAGAAAACAAGAGAACCATGAAAATTATAGCAGAAGAAACAGTAAGCCTATCTTATTTAATTAGACCGGTAGCTACAGATCCAGCACCATGTTATAAAAGCCAACGACAGAGAGACGAAACAGAGAACACTCAAATTCTAGAAAAACCATCCTAAAACGACGCCGTAGAAGCTACCGGAACCGTCACCGGGCAGCTCACATCACGTAATACAGAAAAAGAAAATAACAAATCATGTGAATTTTCCCGAGAACCAAACAGAAAAAAAAGAAGAGCCATGAAATTATAGCATAAGAAACAGTAAGCCTATCTTATTTAATTAGACCGGTAGCTACAGATCCAGCACCATGTTATAAAAGCCAACGACAGAGAGAGACGAAACAGAGAACACTCAAATTCTAGAAAAACGATCCTAAAACGACGCCGTAGAAGCTACCGGAACCGCCACCGGGCACAGCTCAGAGCTGGCCACAGTCGGCGATGGCGACAGGCTTCGCGGTCTTGCCGGAGGAGGACCCGACCTTCTCGATCGCGCTCACGACGTCCATCCCCTCCACGACCTGGCCGAACACGACGTGCTTGCCGTCGAGCCACTCGGTCTTGGCGGTGCAGATGAAGAACTGCGACCCGTTGGTCCCTGGACCGGCGTTGGCCATGGAGAGGATCCCCGGACCGGTGTGCTTCTTCACGAAGTTCTCGTCCTCGAACTTCGATCCGTAGATCGACTCGCCGCCGGTGCCGTTCCCGGCGGTGAAGTCGCCGCCCTGGCACATGAAGCCCGGGATCACGCGGTGGAACGACGATCCCTTGTAGTGGAGGGGCTTCCCGGAGCGGCCGGTCCCCTTCTCGCCGGTGCAGAGCGCGCGGAAGTTCTCGGCGGTGCGGGGAACCACGTCGGCGTAGAGCTCCATCACGATCCTGCCGGCGGGTTGGCCGCCGACGGTCATGTCGAAGAAGACCTTGGGGTTCGCCATTGTTGCAGAGGCTTCGAGCTTCGAGTTTCGGATTTGGCTTTAGCTGAGTTGTTGATGCTTTGCTATAGTCTTTGGAGGTGGAGGGGTGTTATATAGGGATCAGAGCTGTGGACACCTTCCTCCAGTGAATCTGTGCCGTCGATGGGGTGGACGCGTGGCGCGATCTCAGCCGGGAAGAGGTAACTAAGGTTGGGTTAAGTTAACTATGGTTAGTCAAGATGTTACTATGCTGTCGACATTTGTCGCTATGCGGAGGATGTAGCGGAAGTGGATGACTGAGCGAAGCGGCGCCGTTTGGGGGAAGAGTAATATTTGGTATTTGTTTGAGGAAAAATAAAATAAAATAAATAAAACGTGGCTTCTTCTTTCGGTAGAGTGGGTCCCACATCATGATTAGACCCATTAAAAGCACGTGAGGAAAAAATAATACTAAAAAATTGGGAGAGACAGTAAAATGGTTATTTTATTTCTAGAATGTTTCATTTTGACCCCTTCACTGCAAAGAAGAACTTGGCCAAATCTCGAAATTTAAAGAGTTTGGGGTCTACCATGCAAATCAAATAGTTTGGGTATAAGTTTTTTCATATTTTTTTGGGGTTAAATATTAATTAGTTACAAACAATACACTCTCTACGTTTCAAAATGACAAATACATTATTTTTAGGGTTAATATCATAAAGCACCACACAAGTATACACGTTTTTCAAATAACACACTAAGTTATGATTTTTTCATGTGGCACACCTATGTATCAACAAATTATCAAAGTTTGTTGATACATAGGTGTGTCACATGAAAAAATCATTGATACATAGATGTGCCACATGAAAAAATCATAACTTAGTGTGTTATTTGAAAAATCTGTATACTTGTGTGGTGCTTTATGATATTAACCCTTATTTTTAATGTTAGGCACACAATGTTCCCAATAAAAATATACATAATATTCTATTAAGTTGTTATATAGTCTCAAATGTCATATAATGAATAGTAAAATAAAGATTTTGTTAAATTATCTTACTTCTATATATTTTATAAGGAATATTACAATTATACATTTATTATTATTCCATACAAAATATATTGAGATCAAATACTTCAGAAAAATGATAAAATGTATTGAGGTCAAATATCAAAAATTGACAAACTACAAAAGAGAAATATAATAAAACTGAAAGAGAATTTTGAGAACAAACAATCAAGTATTGGTAATTCTTATCGACACAAACCCAACATATTTTTATTGGAACATATTGAAGTATAAGCAGTCCTACGTAAAAAGAGTATGAACGAATTGAATATTTGATAAGTATATTAGTAGCTACATGCCTTACACCTATAAATTCGAGTTTTTGGGTTGGATTGGGCGTTTAACATGGTATTAGAGCTGGTTCAGCCCACGGCCCATTTATCACCTCCACCTTGTGGTCTCCGGCTTATATGCAGATGTCCATTCATGTTGTGTCCCACGTGTAGATGTCTAATCCTACACGTGAGAGGGAGTGTTGAAGTATAAGTCTCACACAAAGAGTGTATGAATGAATTAAACACTTGACAGGTATGTTAGTGCCTCCACCCTTAAATTCAAACTTTTGGATTGGATTGAACGTTTACATATAAGAGTCGTTTATAGATAAACGTCCGAAGATACAAACCGTCAAATGGTCACCTAACTGCACTATAGGAAAACTGGAAACTGAAAAGGCTAACCAAACAAATTAAAGACCCATCTGATCTACAAAGAATACATATTCAGCTAGACTACCCCACATAAAGACAAGTACTGTGTTCAAACTAAGGAGGGAATAGATTCTTTGAATTGGTCAAATTTCAAAGGAATCACAAAAAGAATGGCTATAGAAAAAGATGCCCCTACAGATGATTTAATTGAAAACAATATGATTGGCTATCATATTGTTTTTTCTTAGCTAAACTAACTCATAGTAATTACTGATAACCAATGGTTAAATATACTAGTGTGGTAACAAAATTATATTGTATTTTATCGACTAAATTAAGCGTATCAAAATATTTGATCTCAAGATCTCACTTATGTTGTTTTTATCGATGAAATCAGGTGTATCTAAATATTTGCTTTTAAGAGCTCACCTATCGGAAAGAAAAGGTATCATATGTATTTTTATTTTTATTAAATCATATTTTGAGATTTATATATCAAACATGAGCTTCTTTGCATAAGAGAGGACTCCCTATGAGGTATTGGTGTTAGGACTAGAACTCGGGTCCTCAAAACTAAAGTTTAAGTGCTTTACGAATTGAACAAACAACTTTGATAAGAGCATGTGTAGTGGAGGCGATTTGAACGAGCGAACACCGAAAAAGAGGTTTTGGAGTCGAATCACCCACCTCGAATGAATGGCTCATACACGCAGATGAAAGGGAGAGAAAGGATTGTGACCACTTATCACACGACACATGGCTATTCCCTAAGACACTAGACTAATCCCATCATAAGAGACCGGACAAATTCACCGGTAAAAATCACTATTCACCTGGACTTATCGCCCCTACCAATTGAAATGCTCCAACAATTATATTGTTATGTGACTTTAATTAATTAATCTAAAACATATCATATCAATATAATGTAACAATTGATGAGACTATTTCGACCCACTTTTAAAACAGAGCATGTTAATATATTCAGTGTAGTGTGTGTACCTGACAGAAAGCACAATATGCACAAGGACTTCATTGATGATTTTAGAAAACCATGAACATGTCCTTCAGAGCTGCCAAAGAACAAAGAAAGCAAAATGTTGTTATTAGTAATTACTTATTACCATGTATGTCAATCAAGCAACCTCTGGTTCACAGAAACGAGTAAACGGTACCTTTTATCAACAATTTCACTTCATTACAGAAATCCTCTGAACTTGCTAACACATGTCTCATCTTATCCAATAAAATCTGTAACCAATAAAGCTCGATTAACAGGACATCTCTGTTACCATGACGGCTCAATGGTTGAATAAGTTTCAGGGCTCAGAAAAGTCCTCAACACTGTACATACACCATATCAGTGGAAGGCCCTAACACTCTACGGCCAACAAAAGATACATGACCAAGAACTCAGCCTCATTCTTCCCGTATCCTTGGTAACTGGTGGCCTGGAACCACTTAATACTCTAAGGCCGGAAAGTGAGGTTTACAAGACAGACAAAAAAAAAAACATGCAAAGGGATCCCGAATCCTGAACTATGGCACGGGAAGAAAAATAATAATAAGTGAGATTGCACATACTAGAGCCAACTAAAAATGATCATTCGTTACTAAAACATGAGATCTCGTTGAAATATTTTGAAGGGTGTTTGGCATAGGATAGATGATGGGATATAGATACAAATCGGGTTCAAACTGTAGTCACCAAATTATGTGATTCTATAACGTTTCATATGTTCTTAGTCAAAAACATGATTTCTTAGGCTACTTAGTATACTTGTTCCACAATAATATGTAAGAAATCATATTCAGAGTAGCATACTAGTTAAAACTAAGACAACCCAATCTGGGAAACAAAATTATGTGATCAATCCTATCTCATTTCATATTTTCTCGGTCAACAAACATGATTTCTTAGGCTACTTAGTATCCTCATTCCACAATAATATGTAAGAAATCATATTCAGAGTACCATACTGGTTAAAACAAAGACAAACCAATGTGAAGCGAAATTGGTTTTGAAAACACCACAGAAACAACAAATTATTAAATATTGAAACCAACAAGAAAACAAAGCAAGAACGGTAAATCAGTACTGAACTCCAACAATTTAGTTATACTAATCATGTAAGCTTAATCGTTAATTTCCCACTAATCAATTACACACCACCAGAAAATCATCTCAATCCATAGTGCATTTACTTACAACTAAACTATCAAAATGCATTGAAGTTGATATTATTATATCCTCATATGAAACTCTGCGAATCTCAACAGCTACACTTCAAATCAATGGCTTCATTTCTGGGAAACAACTAAGCTTACAGAAGAGAACAGATCGACAGAGAAACATTACAGTCCATAGTGAATTAAAAGCTAAATTGTGCATTTACTTATAACTACACTATCAAAACACAATGAAGTTAATATTATTATATCCCCAAATGAAACTCTGCAAATCTCAATAGCTAAACTTCAAATCAATGGCTTCATTTCCAGGAAACAACTAAGCTTACATAAGAAGAACAGATCTACAGAGAAACATTACAGTCCATAGTGCATTAAAAGCTAATTTGTGCATTTACTAAGAACTAAACTATCAAAACACATTGAAGTTGATATTATTATATCCCCAAATGAAACTCTGCAAATCTCAATAGCTAAACTTCAAATCAATAGCTAAGCTTACATGAGAAGAACAGATCTACAGAGAAACATTACAGTCCATAGTGAATTAAAAGCTAAATTGTGCATTTACTTACAACTAAACTACCAAAACACATTGAAGTTGATATCATTATATCCCTAAATGAAACTCTACAAATCTCGATAGCTAAACCTCAAATCAATGGCTTCATTTCAGGGAACCAACTAAGCTTACAGAAAAACAACTGATCTACATAGCCTTACCTCTCGATTCACGCTTTACGCTCAACCAATTCGACTCGACAGCCAAATCTCCCACTCTCCGAATCCAGATCTTCTCGATCCAATTCTTCACCTGAACAACCACACGAAGAAGGAACCACCTGATCAACACAGAACCTGCACCACAAGCACCATTACCGAAAACAAATACCGCATAAACAAGTGGATGTTTTCGAGGTCGGTGAAGAAGGGAGTGGATGTTTCACCAGACGAACAAATTAACGGCCTTCGGGTTCGCCATTTGAGGAGAATCGAAGCTCGACAGCTCAGCCCTAGAAGACGAAGAGGAGGAGGAGAAGGAGGAAGAAGAAGTGTTTTGTGTATTTGATTTGGGGGCGCGATTATGAGGATCGAGCTTTTTGGCGCTTTTTTTTGTGAATGGTGTGTTTTTGGCGGTTACTGGGCCTTGAGTTCCCTGATGAGGCTTGGGCCGAGGCGTGTAATAGTCCATCGAAAACAAGGCCCAGTAAAGTTATAAACAAAACACATTACACATAAGGCATAATCAGTCAGTTGGGCCGGCTTGTTACAGCCCATAAAAAAGTCCCACTTTAGCTGAAATAGGCCAAATAAAATGTATGTTTTTTTTAGCGTATAGATAGATTATTAATAAAAAAGAACGACATATATGCAAACAAAAATTAAAGTGATACCGAAAATTAAAGGGTGAGAGAGTATTTTTGACCCGTAGGTACCAGAAGATAACCTTATAACCGGAGACCCAACTAATCTAGGGACAATATAGTGGATTACTAATTTGAATCGTAGTTTTGTAAGTGGCACAAGATTCGTTTTTTGACTCGATTTGAAGATGCTCGGGATATATGATATGAAGCGTTTGAAGGGATAACGGGCCTCCAGAGAGAACATTAGGATACGGGGGAACCAGGATGACGGATTTACACCGACCTTAGTAGTGCGAGGTATGTGCCCCCACACACACCTAGGGGGTGTCAGAGTCCTGATCCAGCAGTTGGGGCTGGTGCGTCGAGTTCGTAGCGGTGGCCGGCATGAGCATTTGTTGATTCTAGTTTCCCTGACTCCGAGCGAGGATGTCATGGTCCCAATCCAAGGGATGGAGATGGAGCGCTTTTGCACGGATTCCCCGGACTCTGGGTTGGGTCATCGTTGATCTTGGACGATCGTCGGGCAGTTGAAAAGATGTGTGATCTCAACTAATCCATACCAGAGAGGTAGGAAGCAGACATGCGGTGGAGGCTGCACATGAGGCGAAGACGAGGATGGTGGGAATGACGGTATTGGCAGCGGAGAAGATGACGACATTGGCGACAGAGGATGAAATGATGGTGCTAGGTTGTGAGCGATGGTGGATGACGACGACAACGATGCATAGGTAGGTGGTGGGGCTCGATTGCGTGTGGTTGAGGGATAGAAGAACGGTAAGGACAATATAGAAGATGGAGGGGCTATTGTACTAGTAAATGTGGTGGATGGGACGAGATCCATAAAAAGAGGTTGTACACGACGATAAAGTGAAATTGTTTAGGGTGGAGAAGAGAGGATGACGACTTGCTATAAAACCTAATACACCCATAATAATGTCATGTCCATCATTGTCTCCGAGCTTTCCTGAACTCTAACTACCGAAGAAGACATACTCGTGAAGGGAAGTGTTGAGTACCTCGAATTCTCATAGCCACATTTCTTCATGTACAATAAAATTATAGAAACTAATCCTCAATCAAAACATATCCAACTCTATGATCCATTCATATAAAACGTGAGAGTACATTTTTGTTTCACGTGGTTGATGCAATGATGCTCATCACAACTTTTCGTAGCCAATTATTATACATCCTTATCACCAAAGTAAGACAATTATTACACATAATAAAACCCCAAATAAAAACAACAAATAATATCAACCCACCCTTATATATAGTTACACCATTCATTAACAAACCAAGATTTAAGATAAGATAAAATAAAAAAACCCCACTAATTAATAATCACTCAAACGTGCGGCGGCGTCAACGGCGGGAACTTCCCGAACTTGGGGTGGTGGAAGTACTTCGGCGGCGGCAGCTTCGGGATCGGCGGGCACGGCTTCTTCGGCGGCAGCTTCGGGATCGGAGGCAGCTTCGGGATTGGTGGTAGCTTCGGGATCGGCGGCAGCTTCGGCAGAGGCGGGCACGGCTTCTTCACGACCGGAGGCTTGTGGTATTCCGGCACGGGAGGCGGTTTGTGGTATACCGGCACCATGGGCGGTTTGTGGTATACCGGCACGGAAGGTGGTTTGTGGTATACCGGCGGTTTGTGGTATACCGGCACGGAAGGTGGTTTGTGGTATACCGGCACGGAAGGTGGTTTGTGGTATACCGGCACGGAAGGCGGTTTGTGGTATACCGGCACCGGAGGTGGTTTGTGGTATACCGGCACCGGAGGCGGGCACGGCTTCTTTTCCGGCACCGGCGGAGGCTTGTGAACCGGCACCGGCGGCGGGCACGGCTTCTTTTCCGGCACCGGCGGGGGCTTGTGTACCGGGACCGGCGGCGGGCACGGCTTCTTCTCCGGCACCGGCGGGGGCTTCACCGGGACATAGGGCGGATGCTCCGGCACCGGAGGGGGCTTCACCGGGGGATGCTCCGGGACCGGCGGGGGAATCTCCGGAACCGGCGGGGGAATCTCCGGCACCGGAACCGGCGGGGACTTGTGGAAGGGAGGGAAGGGGAAGGGGAGGTGGTGGTGGTGGCCGAAGCCTTTGAAGGGAGGAAAAGTCAACTTAGGGAGGGGAGGGTGGTGCCAGAAGAAAGCGGAAGCGCAAAATGCGGGGGAGAACCTTAACTTCCCCGAGAGTCCGAGGACGTGCTTTTTGTCGTCGGAGACGGACTTGACGACGAGCTTGGCGGCGTCGTGGGCCGGGCACGGAATCGCCGACGCGCTGTGGAGCTGCGCGTAGCATTGCTCCGTGAGCTTGCCGTCGCGCACGAGCTCCTCCGGGAGAGAGACCTTGAAGTTGCCTTCTCCGTCGAGCTCTCCGGCGCCTCTTGTCTTGAGGTTATTGTCTCCGTTTGGGGACTTGCAATCTATGCTCACTCTAAGCCCTGTGTATCAAATAATGATAATGTCACGTTGATGTTACTATATTTTTCATAATTCGTAATGTTTGTATTTGGAGTACTATGAGCTGACAGATAATGGAGATAACGTCTAATCTTCGTTTTATTTTGTTCGATAATTTGATGAATTAATACAAACCGTAAAGTTACACTAACAAAAAAAAAAATTGTTAACCATCGATCTTTCAATATATTTTAATGTAAATTATAATATTCTTTTTTGTGTGTAGTGGGTACGGATCAATTTAACGAATAAAATAAAATTATTATTTATAATTTAACAATGACTTACTATATAGTCTCATTTGACAAACTACTAACAACAAAAAATATAAGAGATTGTATAACTTAAATGTCACTAAAAATGAAACAAAAAATAAACACGATCATAGATCCAAAAGATAATTATGCTTAACTATAATTACACTCAATTTTAACACAATTATTTTAATTAAAAAAATCCATTTTTATGGTTTTCTAAATTTCCCATGTTACTCTGAAAGATCAGATGGAAGAAGGTCAAAATCAAGTACAGTTCAAACAAATTTTAACTCACACGGGTTATTTAGATAAAATGTCACGTGAAAATCAACAATAATTAGTTTCAGTTAAGTGTAACCATCTCCGAATCTGTTGTCATAACTCATACATAAGATCAAAGATTCACATGTAAATAATGTATTAATCATTTTAAGACACAATCACTATAACATTGTACAAAACATTAAAACCCACAAAAATGTTAAGATCGAGTGTAACCTTTGACGGCATGAGAAGGGTTGATGTTGGTCTCTTTACAGTCCACACATTCTCCAACCCCGACGACCTCGACGGTGTACTTCTGGTCGCCATGGCAGGAGCTAGCAGCAAGGAGAAGGGACAGCAAGACACAGCACAGAGCCCTCATCGGAGCAAGTTCTCAACGAAGCTATGGAAGCTTCAGGGTTTGATGAGGTTTGAGGTTTCAGAAGATGGTACTTTATAGATGAAGGAGTTGAATTAGAAATGTCTTAACCGACAGTGGAGTTAAGGTCGTCACATGAGGTTTGGTCCCCAGAGATACAGAAGACATGACAGGTGACTATCGTGTGCTTGGTTTTGGAGGGTATAGGAGAAAGATCGGTCACAAAAACTTATATTATTGCATGTGTGTGAAATTTATATCGAATGAATGCAAAAGCAAGAGGTAAAAATGAAGATAGTGGTCAGGTTTAACTGAGAAAGTTACAGGAAATGATCTTTATGTTTGAGATTTTGACAATTTTTGTTGTTTGAGAAAACCCTCATTTTCGTTTTTTTTACTGGATTTCATTCGAAACGGGTCATGTAGCCATGGGTGGGCAAAAAAAAACCGAAACCGCTAAAACCAACAACCGCAAACCGCACCGGAAAACCAGAAACCGAAAAGTTAACGGTTGATTGCGGGTTCTTGACGATCGAACCGGAAAGTTAACGGTTGGTTGTCAGTTCTTGAAACGCCAAACCATCGGTTAACCAAACAAACCGGTATCGTTCATCATATACATGTGGCTTCATAATAACCACTGATCTGATATAGATGAATAACCCATGAACACTCTTTTGTGTCACACGGATTGCTAACATTATACACAATGACTTATTTGTAATTTTGTTTTGGAGAATGTAGTAATATGTTTTGGCTTGAAATAGAAATATGTGTATGGTTATTTGTATTTAAATTTGTACTTACATGTAGTAAAGTGGTTGGTTGGTCAAAACCACTAACCAACCAGTTAGTAAACTTGTTGATTTCACTGTAAAAAATTGGTTTATAGGTTGGGGCTGGTTCCAAGATATATCAAACCGGTAATATCGAGTTTGGTTCGTAAAGGGCTCTATTGGGTGGTTAACCACCCAATGTCCACCCCTACATGTAGCATGCGTGTTGTCTCTAAAGTTTTTTTTTTTTAAATATCATTTCTACTTATATTAAAATGAATGTTTGTAGAAATATGTTCATCTAAGCTTGATTTTTATTTTTGGTTGACATTATTTTATCGTTAATAAAATTCAGATTAGGTGAGCTTTTTCTAGATTTGGGCCCAATCAAGATCTATATTTGAAAAAAAAAAACTTATCCCGATCTAGATTTTATTACGGATAAAATCGATTTTTAGCGAAACAAAAGTTCACTCATGAGATTATTTTGCAAATTACTCCATTGGTGACCGTGCACTAATCAAAGGAATTATGATAAGTAAATAAATATTTCCGTCGATTTTATGATAAACAACGCGTTAATATGCAAATTCAGGGATACATGTTGTAATAGAATCTTCTCCTGAACAAGAAATTGTCATAAACATGTATATTGAAATCGTTTTTCGTAATTTCTTCTATCTAACTACCGATATGAGTAACACGATTTGACTCGTATAACATCAATCAACCCAACATTTACCCTATTTACTTTCACATCTTGACTCATATACTCAAGATCAACCCTATTATAATTTATGCCTAGAACTGGAACCCATTTTTATTTATTGAGCAGAAGGTGTGGAGTGACTAGTGAGTGTCATTTTCAACATTCAATGACATCTCCAAGTTCTCAACTACACCACAGCTCATTTTTGCTGCCAAAGATCTACTTACTCTCACCTGCTACCAATCAATGCCCTTATGATTTTTTTGCATGACCTGACAAGATCTGGAGACATCATGGAATTTACAGAGATGGGTCATCATGGTTTTGAAACACAAGCTCATGAGCAAGCTTCAAAATCTACCCTTCTGACACAAGGAATATGTTTTTATTTCTTCATTCATAGGTTGAGTCTGTCATTGATTTATCCCTTTAATATTGTAATAAAGTTATTTCCATTTATATGCATGTGTACAAATTATGTAAAGTTGTAATATGCTCTAGCACAAAATGTGAGTAGTAGGAGTAGATGTGTGATCATTTGTTATTTGAGGTTGATTTGTGTACTATTTGAAGTGTAAGCGGTGAATAACAGCTTACAATGACATTTAATCCGTGTTTTTACTAGTTTGGAATAAGGTTAGGTAGAGATTTTTAGAGCACTGGGAAAATCATACGATCGAGCAATTTCGATAGAAGGGTTTAATATTATGAAAATCAAGTTAGACGGTCGCCATTTGATTTTTGATATATGTACATACTTAATTGTACATGTATTATGTATATATAAAATATAATTTATCAAATAAAATTTAAATATGGAAATACATAAACGTCTTATTTGTCAGGCTAACGTGAAAGTTGTTAACGACCTAGTCAAACATTTTCACATAACGTGAATCTATCAACCCAACCAAATCCATCAGGGAGTCACAATAAAGAATGGTGCGTCTCCCCAGTGAGTTCGCTTGGGTAACGTAATCAACGCGCTGACACGATGCATAGTGCCTGTGTCTCCACAGACAATTTGCTTGGGTAACGCAATCAACGTGCTGACACGATGCATAGTGCATGCGTCTCTATAGTCCTACCCGGAAGACACAACTATTATTTGTTGCGTCCCCCAAATATTTAAGGAATCACCCGTAAGACACCGCTTGGGCACGTCTCCCTAGCACCAAGACGATACATCCTTCCACTACGACGCAGGTACCGTACCTCCCTAACGATGAGCACTACAACGGGATTTGGGCCCGAAAAACGAAAATGCCGACTACATAAACCAACAAAACCCCAACAAACCCTCCCAAAAGTCCAAAGAACAGCTGCACATTGATTACGGGTTGGTGAAAAACGGCAAGGAGTTGGGTGGGGATGATGGACAAGTTATGGACTAAGGGCAGTGATTCATTCACTGCTCATAATTAAATCCAGCTCAATTAAACCCAGTTGCATTTCATATGTTTTATTGCTACGTACCTTTTCTGGCTCCTCAACAGATCCACAAATTGGAACTTTTAAATTGGAACTTTTCTTCACACATTTTTGTGCGACTCCATGTGAACTCAACCATACCAAAGATCACTACGTTTTGTGTCGTTCTTCAAGATTTTTAGCAATAACTATGTTCAGCTGCCAAAAGCATTGCAATATCGACGGCCAACTGCTATTTCGGGCTTTAATTGGTGTGACAACGAAGCCACACCAACAATTCTACATGTAATATCTTCCGTTTATCTTTAAAGCTAAGTATGGTAATAACTATAAAAAAGAAACTCTAACCATCGAAAGAAAGAGGATAGATTCAAGTCGAAAATCATTAGTTTATAGACGAAAACGAAAGAAAGAGGCTAGATTCAAGTAAAAAATCATTAGTTTATAGACGAAAACGAATATCGATGCCAACTATTTGGTTGGGAGTACCATATAGTTGAACATAGAAGCTCTCTAAAACATAGTTTAGTAATAAATTATGTATAAAAAACTCAAATTTTCCCGATTTAAAGAACATAGAATCAAGGCAAAAATCATTTTTATGAGCGGAAACAACACAATTTGAAGTGCTTTTGGTTGGGAGCACCAAATGTGAAACATTTTTTTGTGGGTTAATTGCTAAAATCTACATTATATATTTTCCACTTACAAAAAGCTATATTTATGTATCGCCCACATGCAAAAAACTACATTATATATTGTCCACGTCCCTAATTTTAACATAGTATTCCAAAATTTTAATAGAATATTTCCAAATTTTGTAAGTAAATGACCATAGTCAAAAGATAAAGTAGTTTAAATACCTAGACAATACATAATGTAGTTTTTAGGAATTAACACTTTTTTATCAAAAAAATATTTAAATATATCAAAATTGGGCTCAAGATCATCCTTATGTAGAAAGGAGCTCTATTTTTGCCACTTGACCCAACAAATAGTTGGTCTAAGTCAAAGAGGCCCAACATAAGTTGGGGAAAGCCCAAAGAGGCCCAACCAAAATTGAAGAGAACACCCAAGTTCAAGTATTTAACTTGTACCAAATATGGAAATCAAAGTGAAAGATTAGAAATATGAAGACATGAATGAAGATGTGTATAAACCTTTTACCAAAATTGACTGACTGATGAAATACTAGATCCTCGATCTGGTTGTCAGGTCAGAGTTCAAATATCAGTAACGATAAGAACATACCAAATTGAAGCTTTTGAGAATCAAGAATAGGATCGAACGAGAGAAATTACAACTAAGCAACAAAGTTTAGAAGACAAAAAAACATACTATTTCAGTTCCTACCTCAAGTCAAAACCGCTCAAGTAAAGCCCTTTGAAGTCACATTTCTTCTAACAAGAGAGCTTACTGGTTTTGAGGATTCCTAAGTTTTTTTTTTTGCCGTGAATTACAAATGTGCAGTCACCACAGGGTTTGTGCAGCTTGACGGGGTAAAGGGTGATCTACTTCTTCTTCTTTAGTTTGTTCGAGAGTGATTGAGTATATGCAGTTCCCTGATCATTGAAAAGGCAAGAAAATGTTATTATATCTTTTTTTTATCAGCAAGAAAGCGAGGAAATCCTACTCTAGCCTAGTCTAATTTCTAATCTAACCTCGACCCACACTTGCTCCTAAGCAGATGTACCTACTGGGGTTTGAACATCTGACCTCAAGGAGGTGAGAGAGCTTTCTTACCAAAAAGCCACCCAAGTGGGCATTATTATAGGCTATTTTATTTTATTTTTGTTATCAGAAATAGAGCACGGAATCCTAACGTAAGTTGACCAGAGGTTAACCTCTGACCTCAAGGAGGAGAGAGAGCCCACTTGACTAGTGAGCCAACCCCAATGGGCTAGCATTTGTTTAGTAACTATCACTACTTACGAGATGAGAGGATAATACATAAAGATGACTTACAAGTTAAGCAGAAAAAAATAACTGGACAGCAGATTGTACAAAATGTAGCGCAGAAAAAATGTTGCAAAACGCACCTGCAGCCATTCATCCATTGAGGCATCGACACTCCTGGTTCCAACTTCAACCTTTGGTGATCTCTTAGTTTTCTGGGTAATGAACACGGAAATTGTATTATTTGGTTTGGGAGAGATAAGAGGGGATGACTGATTATAGTTAATGCACATATACTAGCACCAAGAGATTATGTAATAAAACGAGATACAAGATAAAATGTGAACTGATTTGACTGCTTGCATTCCCTTTGAGCTCTATATATTTGTTCTTAGCTCAAACACACACTCGTCTACCTAATCTCATTCTTCCAAAAAGAAAAAAATAATAATCAGCAATTGGGTATGTCATGGTTTGAACTTTTTTTGACCAATAAGAAAGCAGGGAAGTCCTACTCTTATCTACTCTAGCTCTTAACCTAACCTCCACCTACACCTGCTCCCAAGATGTACCTAGTGAAGTGAGGAGGCGAGGGAGCTCTCTGATCACCCGGCCAACCCAAGTGGGCATCAAGGTTTGAATTTAGGACCTTACTTGTGTAGAAACAAGGTCTTAGTCACTTGACTTATAAAGGTTCAACTCAAGAAAAATATATATCTCCTAAAAAGTAAAAGGTTTTCTAAAATTTTAATTTTGTTTTTGATTATTTTTGTATGGAATGGGAATCACTTGTCTTGTATAAAAATGGTGTGAATCCCATTCCCACAAGAATTAATAACAATCCCAACACTCTCAGATTGTACCGTACATGACATCGTTAAAAAAGAACGAGGTTTGAAAATAATGATCAGAGAAAGTACATGACAATTTCTAACTGACACGAAGGATGCACATTTTCCATACAACTTAGTTATGTTATATGTTTATATAAATTAGCAGTCCAGCAATGTTATAATGAAATGAAATAGTAGCATATGATCATTTGAGTACCTTAGAGAGCTGCTGGATTTGACCATGTACCCATAACCCACAGAGCACAAGAAGGGCAATCCCCATGGTAATCAAGAAAACAGATTCAATGCTGAGTAAACTACCAGCCTCAACAACTTCGATGGTACCATTGTAGAAGACGCTTTGGTAGGGCTTTTGGTCAATCTCATAAATAATGGTGCCAACGAGATCAAAGGTGCCAGGCTGCAACAGAACAATGGCAGAATATTGGTAGTTTGCGTAATGTAGGATATATCTGAATGTTACAAATAGACCAGTACAAGAATGTTGTAGAACACAAAAGCATGTACCTGCAAGTACTTGCTGACAGCAAATATGTATGGGAAAGTTGCTTGAGCCGAAAGTGGAATTGTTGCCTTGTTAAATGTCTACAATGAGAGTAGAGACAAGAGTAAGTTACAATACAATTTGCATTTCCAGCGACAAGAGTAAGTTACAATTCAATTTGCACAGACAAAATTATGCAAGCAGGAGTATGGACATATGAAATTACCTGTGCAGTGAGATTCTGGACCAACAGACGGTGATCAAAAGGAAGATGCACACTTGCCTTAATGGCAATAACGTTCAAGGTCGAGTCCCCTGTTTTCACCAATAATCAGCCAGTGAAATAATCTTAATGGCCAGAAAACACCAAAAACATAAATAGCTAATACTAATTAACTATAGCAAACAATGAATAACCAAGAACTCCATAACATAAGAAAACCAATATGGAAAATGACAAAATTACCATCATTTTTCATCCCAACTAACAGTTCACTCTCCTCTCCTGCTGGCAGGACTGCATAAAAGGAATACATCAAAATTAACTCATGCTCCTCACAGAACCACAGAAAATGTTGCAGCATTTATATCTTATTCTTACTGCGTGCACTATTTTTGGGGAAGACGCATATAGTCTCCACTCCTGCAGCTGGACTAAAATCCTCACTACCATAATCTTGGACCTCCTCACTAACAACTCCTAGATCCCCTCCTTCAGCACCCTCCACCGCTTCTGCATCAGAATCCGACTGACACCTAGCAACTATCAAGAGAAAAAACGCTCATTAAATTACACAGAATTTCAAGGCATTGCAAAATTCCATATAAATAAGAGCTCAGTACTTCCAAGTTCCAACTCCACAAATCCAATCAATGATCAAGTCTAGATAAAATCGTACAAATTCACCACTAACATACATCAAATGCATGAGCTAATCTCAAACCATTTAGTACAATTAAATGAAACAATTCCCTACTACCTTAACATCAAGCAATAGCAATCTGTAACATGGCATTCAAAAGTAACTTTACAACCACTTCAACAGAGAATCAAAACAAATTCTGCTTTGGAAAAGAATGTATAGTTCGATTTCGAAGAGGATAAATCAAAACAAACTAACAAATCACTTGTAAATCTCTTGAGTTCAGCTGACACCAGCTCCAACACAACACTGAAAACAGCTATCAGATAAAAACCATTTCCATGGAAAAAGTAGCAATTGAACTCAGAATCAAATAAAAAACTAGATCAAATACGAATCGAGCGCAAAAGTGAAACCAAAACGAAGCCAGATCTCATCACCGCATATCACTCAACTGCAGCGTACACCACGCATTAAAGCACAAACATCCAATAATCCAATTCATATCATGCATCCACAAAAAAAAAGATCGAGCAGCACAGAAACGAATCAGAAACCGACGAATTGAACACAGAAACACACATGCATGATACTGAGCGCGAATCTAGATCTGAGAGAAATCGAGGAAGAGAACCTTGCAGGAAAGGAGAGGCGAGGAGGAGGAGAGCGAGAACGAAAACCCTAAGCTTCATCGCCATCTGAGAGAGCTCCGTTTTGGTCTCTGGTGCCTGAGTGATTTGATTTCAGTCTCTGTGTTCCTTGAAATGATCGACGACACGAAACTAAAACCGAAGAAGTAAAACCAGCCAAGCGCCATCGGGTCGGGTCGGGTCGGGTCGAGAACACGTGATTATTATGGAATGAAGTCAATACGTCGTCGTTTCGACGTCATCGCAGCTCCGCCATAGGCTGCTTTTTGGAGAAACATTCGCGCCAAAGCGAAAAATATGTAAGGCCTTGAAAGATGGGCCTATAGGCCCATATCACTATAGGCTTCATGCGGGCTTTGGCGGGTATCCAATAGCGTTAATACGTCGCCGTTTCATCGCAGTTCCGCTATAAACTATTTAGGGCCTTGAAGAATGGGCCATTAGGCCCATACCACTTTGGGCTTTATGCGGGCTTTGGCGGGTATATTCAATATCGTTAAAATGACGAGTCACAGTATATAGCAAAGGCATTGGCTTCGCTTTGCAGGTTCGTTCCGTAACAGAAAAAAGCACCAAAACACAGAGACGGTTTGAGGAGAGGGAGAGGGAGAGAGAGGGATGGAGATGGAGATGGAGAGAGAGAGAGGGAGAGGGAGAGGGAGAGGGAGAGAGAGATTTTATCTTCTTCACTGCTCTTACTGTTTTCTGCAATCGATTGCTGTTGCAGCGATGGATCGATCAGTATGAGAGGTAGAGATTGAGAAAGACCATCTTCTTCACTGTTCTTACTGATCCTGCAATCAATTTCTGTTTCAGCGATGGATCGATCAGTCGAATCGCGACTCGTGTTCTCAGTCCTTGCCGGTATCATCTCGTCTCCTACCGATCCGCGTGTTCGTCTTCTTCTCTATACTCTTCCTTAACACGATTCTGCTCTCATTTTTCTCGAAAATGGTGAATGATTGTTGGGTTGTGTACTGTAATTGAATCTGGAGTTCGGGGTTTGTTTGTGCTTATCGTTTGATTGATGAATTTAGCTTTGGTTTAGAATGTTTGTGAGCTGAATTAGATGTGATGTGTGTTTGTTTGGAGTGATAAGTTTCAATACAGTGCGAATGTAGGATTGAAGGTTGTAGTGGAAATGGGAGGTATGGTGGAAAATTATTAAGGAGAAGTGCGATTTACTTAATATTGGTGTGTTTGTTGTTTTAGGGAACATATGTAATGATGTTTGTGCTAAACTTACATGTAATCTATGGAAATTCTGGCCAATTACCTAATAAGCCATACTGTGTTTGTGCGATTTACTTTGAACGCTTGATACATGCTGATTTGGGTTAAGTTGTAAGTATTTATGTTACGGAAAACGTTATTTACACACACTCGATATCTTTTATACCCTCTAACAGTGAGGAGTTATCAATAACACATTGTCACCTTTCGTTATCCTCCCAAAATTCACGTAATGACACTGAATAGCTGATGGTTTTGTCTGAAACACATTGTCACTTTTCTCATATATGCAGTGGGTGTTTTGGAACAAAATGAACAGAGTCCTTGATTTTCTGATGAATAACGAAAGGTGGCGATAAAGTTAAGTTACCCCTATGTTGTAAGTATTTATATTATGTTGATGCATGATACTTAGATATAGTGGCGGAAAAATTTGGAGAGTTGAGTTCCTAATATTGACACACTGATTATTAGGGAACATTTGCAATGGTGTTCAAGCTGAACTTACCTGTAATCTTTGATTATTATTTTTTCAAACACCCGAATGAGCTATTACATTGTAAATGTCTAAAGTCATCCATTTCGAAGGCTTAATCAATGGTGATGTGGGTTAAGTTTAAGTATTAATGTTATGGTGATTACATCGTAAATGTCTAAATTCATCCACTTTGAAGGCTTAATAACTGGTGATGTGGGTTTAGTTTTAAGTATTAATGTTATGGTGATTACATTGTAAATGTCTAAATTCTAGTGGATGAATGAGTCATTGTGCTTTATCTAATTGCAGTGAGAGGCAGAGGCCCGAGGTAGAAATTTCAAGAAAAAATCAGAAGGCTCACAGTGAAAAGTTGAGGAGGTATGGACTAAACAAGCGCTTTGTTGACTTGGGAACTAGGTAAGATGAAATCGATATTATCACACAACATTGAGCAATATGGTTGTTATTGCTTTTGTTTCGGGAAGTTATTGTTGGTATTACTTTCTTGTTGGGTTAGGAATTACCTGTTCTTGTCCAATGAAATTATATAGAATTAGACTCATCAACAGAACATGTCTATATTGTCAGAGTGACCTTCAATGATAGAATAAATCTTTTCAATGGAAACAATGATAATACTTAGGTATGTGCTTTTTTCTTACCTTGATAGGCATGCTCTAATTTATAACTAAACATTTATTATATACTAAGTTCTTGCAATTATTGCCTAGGTATGAACTCTTTTTCATCTGTATCATATATTTTTTTCTGGACTTTGTGTTTGATGGCCTAGTTAATATCTTACCCATGGGGAAGCTTGAGTAATTGAGTATCTGGCCAAAGTTTTGGCCATTGAAGTGCTGGTTTGATTCTCAAGAGCTCCTTAGACTTTGTAACATTTCATGGGGAATCGTTATTTACACCCTTTCGACGACCTCTGCTTCTCAAAAACACCTCCTAAAGGTGGGGGTTATCAGTAACACACCGTCACCTTTCGTTACTAATCAAAAAGCCTGTATTCACATTGAATATGTATGGTTTTATCAGGAACACATTGTTACCTTTCTCATTTATCAGTGGGTTATTTGGAACAAAATGGATGGAATCCATGTTTTTTTGATGAATATGTAATGAAAGATGATTGACAGTGTGGTACTGATGACCCCTCACCTTTGTAGTGTGTATTTGAGAATTTAACGTTTCAATGTTTCACAGTGCATTAATCTCTTATGCCCTCTTGAAGACAATATTTTCATTGCTTCTTTCCTTCCTATGTGGAGGATACGTTATGCTTTGTTAATAGAATAGAAGATGAACCTATGACTGCAGATCCTGAGGGACCTTACAGCTCAAGTCGACAAACTCAAAACTGAGTACACTTCACTAGCAGAATAATCTCATGAGGTGATTCTATTATCCTTTTTTCTTATGTTGATTAATGGTGCTGGGTTTTTTATGTCATCTTTAATAGGGATAATCTCACTAAACTTGTCACATTTCTTATTTAACTATACTAACTTTTGAAAAAGTTCATCCAACTGCACTGAACTTTCATTTTTTTTCCTCCACTTGGCTTCATTAATGACAAAAAGTACCTCTAAAACGATAAATCTTGGGTTGATTTTCCCCTCTGTTACGAGGTTCCCAGCGAGGAATCGATTTATAAACTTTCTTTATGGTAATGAATAAAAGAAGTTGACAGTACACAGATATTCTTGTTCGAGTTCTCTAAATTTTTTAGGGGTGCCTTTGTCGTTTATTACTAAATAGAATCAAGTAAGAAAATTGGAAGTTGAGTGTAGTTGGGTGACAAAATTTTAAAGTCCGTATAGTTAAATCAGACATACGACAAATTTAGTATACTTTAGTGAGATTATCCCTCTTGAATATGCTCAGTATTCACTTAATTTTGTCCACACAAAAAAACAGTTGACGCGGGAGAAATTTGATCTCGGAGAATAGAAAGCGTCTCTAAAATATGATATTGACACCTTTAATTTCCGATAACAGCAAGAGATTTACGAAACAATTCATCTAAGCAGAGCAAGGTTGAAGGAAGTGCATGCTCGCTCTAGTGATGTAAAGACAGATTCAGAGTCAGTTTCTGACCCATTGTGTTTCTTTGTTAATCCTTTCCAGTTATAGAATATAGGAAACCAAATTCGAATTAGGAACAGTATCTTAGACCACAAGAGAACGTCGAATCAGCGTGGTTATTTCTGATGAAAGAAAAAAAATCAAAACGGATTATACATACCTTTCTATTTTTTAGATTTGAGTTTACCCTTTACACTTCCCTTTACACATATCTTCTGCACTTGAGTCACAGTAAGATTAGTCTTCTACCTATGTTGTCAGAATTAAGATACAAAGAGGCCTTTATAGACCATATTAGCTTTGATGTCATATACATTTACTTGAAACCGAATATATATAGAATCGGATTCTACCACCAATCTTATTAGTTGAGTTTCGATCCTAACCAATCTTGTTCCTTCTCTTTTTTTTTTGAAAGTTTACAATCGAACAAAAACACCAGTTAAACTCATAAAATGCTTTGGAATAACATCCCTTGCATACTCATTTGGATATTCTGTTATGAATACACACTACATATGTTAGTGTATCAATAACATATCGTCACATTTAGCTGTCATAAATAAAACCATTGAAAATGTGGGTTTTACATTAAAAAAATCCTTCATTCGGTCCTAAAGATCCCAATTTTTAGTGGGTTTTTATGATAACGAAACATGACTGTGTTATTGATATGCATTGATCCTTTTACTATGTTTTAATTGTCAAAATGGGTATATTTGTAATGATACGTCTCGAGCCCCTCTCTCCCTAAGCGTGGTCTCTGTCCCTCCTTGCTCGTCTTTCTTCGGTCCCTCCTGTCCCCTCCGGCCGTCTCCCTCCTTCTTCCCCATCCGTCTTTCCTTTGTCCTTGGATGCTCTCTCCCTCTTATCCGACCATGGTCTCCGCTTCCTGTACATGGGAGCCAAATCATGCTGGGGAGTGGCAATTTTTTGTTGTTACATGTCTCATCTGATTTGGCCTTGACAGGCAGCAACGAATTCTGTATGATTCAGGCTTTGTCAAGTCAGGTCTTGCTGGATTCGCCTTTGGTGCTAGGTACCGATAAGGGACGAGCCGCTCCTCCCATAGGCGGTAGGGGTTTTGGGGGACTTGGCCTATTAGTCCCTTACAAGAGCTCGAGTCTTATCTGGGCTGGCCATGTCCCTTGGGTGATCGTTTATGTCCCTCCGCAAGTCATGACAACCCTCTTCACCTTTCTAGTTTTTTGGCATTGTGTTAAAACGCGAATATTAGGTCTCCTTCATGTTTCACACCGGATGGTAGAATTTTTAGTTTATTATCCATATCCATCGAGTCATCTTTTTGTTTCTACAGAGAGGATCCCAATTTTCTTCTTATATTGTTTCGGTATACCCTTAAACTTTATTTGGCTTCCTTGATACTGGATGTATGTTTTTGGTTCACTTTAATTTCTCAAACACATACCCTTTCTCAGAAAATTGTCAAAATGGGTGAGCTAGTTAAGATACCCCCAATAATTTATAGAATCAGGTTCTCGTACAAATGCAAAAGAGGCTCTGTTCATAGAATCAACTTTATCCATGGTGATTCCTTCCTTTCTCCAACTTCAAACCACGTGGCTAAAGGAGAACGAAACACACATTTGTGAAAAGTGACTGTACACTGAAAAATTGTATTAATTTGTGTCGTTTTTCTGAACGAAAATCGCCGTTAAAATTCGTTTTTTTTATGGAAGGCTGTTATAGCGGAGTTCAAATCCGATATTCCCTTAGAGCATCCACAACCATCTCGTCGACAGCTGGCGAGATGGCGCTGGTAGGGAGAATAGTTGTTGTCTTATAGCTAGCTCTCCCAGCCAGCGAGCTACATTGGTATAACCTTCTTGTTAGCTTATAGTAACCCATTTTATTCACTTTTTTGCTCCCCGCCAT
The DNA here is from genome assembly GCA_963921825.1 of Erodium maritimum. Classification (NCBI taxonomy): domain Eukaryota; kingdom Viridiplantae; phylum Streptophyta; class Magnoliopsida; order Geraniales; family Geraniaceae; genus Erodium; species Erodium maritimum. The sequence continues at coordinate 61,779,998 of OY997596.1, read as the reverse complement.
CGATAAGTGCCGGCCTTAAACTCCCAGCCAGCACTCCCCGCCAGCGAGCTCCTCGCCGGCGTTTTCTCCCCGCCAACGTCTTATCGCCCATGGTTGTGGATGCTCTTAGAAATATATATCCGATCACAAATTAACACGATTTATGTACCCCTTTTACTAAAATGTCATTTTATGCAATCTATTATATTTATAACTATTTTAATTTAAAAACGTGTTTAAAATTCTAAAAATAATTTAAAAGTAGAAAATTAATATTACATATTATAGAAAAATTATTGTTTTATAAGTTATTTTTCCATTTTTTACCTCTGCCGAATTTTCTTCACATTGAATGACAGAGACTGCCAAATTGTCATTAGGTTGAATGACAGCGACGACCACAACCGTGGATTCATCTGTCTGATTACACCCAGCCCCTCCGCCTACACAGCGCGTATTGTCTACCGCCACTAAGGAGTTTTTAATAATAAAAGTACCCGGAAAATATTCTAATTTTACTCTTCAAATTTTATTTTATTCTGGTTTTGTTTTATTTTAATCTTCTAAGAACATCTATAGTTGCATCGCCCGTTTGTTTGATTGTCGACATGTTAAAATTTCATCGTGTCAATCGGATTCGCCTGTCTTAGTTTGTAATATAATGATTTGTTTATTCGTCTATGTATCTAATAATAAACATTTAATCAAAATCTGTTAAAAGACACTTGTAACAACTAAACACGAGAGTTGTTGTACAAACCGTCGAGGTCACTATTAGCTCCATTCATCGATAAAGCGACTTACGATATTAAATTTTGACTATCAACAAGCTTTCTAGTGAATCAGTTATTCATGATCGTCATCCATTACAATGGCTCTAAATTAATTTGTTACATCACATTAAGCTGAATAGAATTGAAATAAATTAAATTGATTTAATACTCAAAATGACTATCCGAAGATAATCAAATTATATTCGAACTTTTAAGACGCACCATTTTAAATTCATAGATTAAAGAGGGAACGTGCATCACACTCGCTAGAGAGGCGCTTGCACCAACCCCTAACATTTTATCCTTCGGCGCAACACAAGCTACGGAATCCATAAGACAAGCCACAATCCAGAGACTCTCAGTTCCCAACCAGACGATCCATAGCCATAACCAGAGCTCTCTCTTCATCTCTATCGCTCAGCAATGGCGTTGTCGTCGAGCTCTATCGCATCCCAAATCTCAACCCCCAAATCGTCCTCCTCCGCCGTGCAGCTACCGAGCCTCCACCGATCTCAGCCGCAGTCTCTTTCCTTCGCCCACCAGCTCCACCCCAGCCTCCGTGTCTCCTCCTCCCGCAGAGCCTCTCGCGCCGTCGTCGCCATGGCCGGCACCGGGAAGGTAAGCTCCGGTTGGATCTGAGCTCAGCTCAGCTCACAGTCACTGTACTCCTGACCTGCTGTTCTGGGTTTTTATTTATTTTTTAATTGCATTGCTGATTCTTCTGTTTTGGGGTTTCTCATGGTTTTGTTGTTTGTGTCTTGTTGTTGCAGTTCTTTGTTGGTGGAAACTGGAAATGTGTAAGCTCTCTGTTTTTACTCTTGTCACTTTTTGATTTGTGTATTGATATCACCGTGCTTTTTGTTTGATTTAATTTGAATGTGCTCCGGTTCTCCGTCTGATGCATTGGAGGGGTTGTTAATGGTTTTGTAAGTATTGAAAATCAATGTCTTTCAAATACGGGTATTGCATACAAACACACTTTGCCCACTGCACCTTGAAGAGCCTCTCTCCTATGAGAGCAGCTCCAATGGAGGTCAAAAGTGGAGCGGATTGCCGAAAAAACTGGGTTTTGGCAGTTTAGGGCGATTCTCTCTCTGGAGCTAAGGATTCATTTCCCCATGAATTCGTTGCCGAATTCGATTCGCCCACCTTGTGGACACTTGCCACGTGTTGTGGGAGGAGGGGAGGCTATTCGGCCGGATTCGCCCAATGCGTTGGAGATGCTCTGAGTCTAATGTTCGAACTCTAGTGGGCCATCTCTACTCTTGTAGGTTCTTTTCCCACACTTGCTTGTGAAGAAGAAAATGAGAGAAATTTATACCTAAATGAATAAGTAATAACTCATTTATCAAATGAAGTATGAGAAGATTTGAATTAGAAAACTTGCTATCTAATCAGCAATCATGAGTGAAATATGCTCTTAGTGAGTATCATTAGATTTGTTTTCTTGTAGAGTATTTAATTTGTAGGATGCTCAAGTGTAATGTACCCTTAACTATTACACCTATTCTATTTAGTTGATTCAATAATATATTTTCTGCTCACATGGTCTTATGGACTGTCTCTTAGTCCCATGTCATATGATTGGAATTTTTAAAGTATGGCACATTATGGTCTTATGCTGTAGTCGTTGCATTAGTGCTAATATTTCTTTTCACTTTGCCACCTTTTACTCTATTCTAATTGTGTATGTACTGTCATTTAGAATGGGACAAAGGACTCCATCAGTAAGCTTGTTTCGGATTTGAACAGTGCACAGTTGGAATCTGATGTTGGTGAGATGATTTTTCATTTCCCTTATAAAACTATAAGTTTCCTGTTCCTGTTAGCCTTGCACCTGTTAGCCTTGCATATATTGTTTAAGAATTTTGAATTATTATTTTATATATTAGATGACCTTATATTTGACTCACTCGAACTTATGAAGGGGCTTTACTAGGGCTTTTGAACATCTCTTGTAGTAGGGAGGAAATTGACCTGAACCATTTAAAACTAGTGGATCATTTTTCAAACATGATGCTTGGTTTGCATCTAATTGGAATTCAAATAAACTGCAAGTATTCAGTTTGAAGGCCTAACTCATAACATCGTAGTTTTATAGTTCAATTGTCATGTTTATGTCACATAATCAGCTTTCTCCTAACCGAGTTCATTCTGGACCAAACCGAACTTGAGATCCTTTAAATTTTGTTCAGCTTTTAGTTGATCCAAAAGTTTGTTAGGACCCTGACTTCGGGATCGCGTTATAGGGCCGTAATACGTGACTGAGTTGAAGCTTCGGCTTTGCGACGGCGAGCCTTTGTTCTTCCCTCTCGCAATTGTGACTGTAACAAGCTTGTTAGAGAGAGTTTACACCTCAATAAAACCAAAGCTCGTTAGAGAGAGCTTACACCTCAATTAAACCTAACCAGACCAGATTTATTTTTCTCAACGTACTTATTTTACTCTTCTCTCTTGGTATATATAGCCAAAGAGGTTACCCAAAACTCAAAGTCCTAATACAACCATAATTGGTAATTCTCTACCCAAATTTCCTATTCCTAATACAATTAGCCAACTAAAGGACTTTTATTAAAACGGAAATAAACTACTAGTTCCCAAATTTCCAGCCTTAACCGGTCATTGTTGGTGGGCTTATCCCTCCTTGTACCGGCCCGTAAGGCTCGTAACAAAGTTCATGTTGCACTTAAATCAATCTAATACACATTTCATTGTACCAAATAGAATGAGTCTCCAATCTATGACTATTTATAATTGGTGTTCTATATTTAAGAATTTTGTTGATTTTAATGTTATGCTATCTAATTTAATATTCTTGTGATATGTACAGATGTTGTTGTATCCCCTCCATTTGTATACATTGATCAAGTGAAAAACTCATTGACTGATCGGATTGACATATCAGCTCAGAACTCTTGGGTTGGTAAAGGCGGGGCATTCACCGGAGAAATCAGGTTACAATTTGCTTCGAGTTCTCGTTTGTTTCTAGTATAGAGATTTCATATCTTCCTTAACAAAATGCTAATGGGTTGGCAATGATGCAATTCTTACTCTTGCACTCTCAATCTCATCATGTCACAAATTTATCCCTCTCTTGATCACTAAACTTACTCTTGCCAATCTTGTAGTGTGGAACAATTGAAAGACCTTGGCTGTAAGTGGGTTATTCTTGGACATTCAGAGCGGAGGCATGTGATTGGCGAGGATGATCAGGTAAAAGATTCAAGGTTTTTTTTGGAGGCTTCCAAAACTAGATGAGTGGCATTGTGGAAATATATTCAAAACTTGACCGAAATTCTGTGAACATCAGTTTATAGGAAAGAAAGCTGCATATGCCTTGTCTGAGGGTCTCGGAGTTATAGCTTGCATTGGAGAGCTGCTAGCAGACAGAGAAGCCGGCAAAACCTTTGATGTCTGTTATCAGCAGTTGAAGGCATATGCTGGCAAGTTTTTGTTGACATTCACATTTTATTAAGACGTACATCTATTTTGTTGTTGTTTTTCAATGACGATTATTTCAATCTTGCAGATGCTGTGCCCAGTTGGGACAATGTAGTGATTGCATATGAACCTGTATGGGCTATTGGGACTGGTAAGGTGGCCACACCATTGCAAGCTCAGGAAGTACATGTGGCTATTCGTGATTGGCTTGCAAAGAATGTCTCTTCAGAAGTTGCATCCAAAACACGCATCATTTACGGAGGTATGCGATAATCTATTACAATGAATAATTGCAAAAAATGACGTGTGATTCACACTTTTTGCAAGTTGGTATCTACTTTTGAAAACCATTGCAAGTTGGTATCATGAACAATATTTTTTTGCACAGTGAATAAACGCTCTTGAAAATCAAAAGGAAAGTTGAAAATACCCTTTAAAATAATAAATTTTGTTACATTTTTTAAAAAAAAATAAATGATTTTTTGTATATTTTGGAAGATACCATAATCTTTTTTTTCTATTTTATAATTCAAGGGTAAAATCAGGATTTTCAAAAAAAATGGGGAGTTCACAAGACCAAATCTACCCCTTCGGTGCATTTCTTTTTGCAATTATCCTTTATTATAACACAAAAACAACTCTGAATCAAAACTCAAACAATTGCAATCCAATATCTCTTTTACAGGATCTGTAAATGGAGGCAATTGTGCAGAGCTTGCCAAGCAAGAAGATATCGACGGTTTTCTTGTTGGTGGTGCTTCCTTAAAGGTACTTTTCCTGCATGTACTATAAAACATGTGCAGAAATGTGGTAACTAAACATCAGACTTACGTGGTGATAACGATGTCATGTTGATGTTTTGTTTTAGGGCCCTGAGTTTGCCACCATCATCAACTCGGTGACATCAAAGAAAGTAGCTGCTTGATTCCTGATGGTTGGTTGTCAAGATATTCAAATAAATCCCGTAAATGGGGGCGTGAGTTTGGTGATTACCCAAAATTTTCTTACCCTGGTACGAAAAACATCATGTGCCTTGCATTTTCTTGTGGTCGAAACTAGATTAATACGAGTCATTGTAATAGTAGGTTGATGAAGGTTTCTAAGTTTATATTTTCCGTCTGATAGCGAGTTCAAAAGTCATGAAATTGCACTGCCTTGAGAGTTGAGAGTTGAGAGTGGGTTTATATGCTGTAGTTCCATGATCTAGTGGTGTTTGTTTTTGCTGGTGAGTGGGAGACGGGCCGTGCCAGCCAGATTAGAGTGGCGATGGTGGTGGCTTGGCCACCGGTGAGTGGGAGGATGTCGGGCGGTGAAATTCAGAACTTTACATTATATCACAAAGTAATGTGATGAAACAGTCTAGGAAAGTAATGAAGCCATAGTTAGCAAGATCACACACTACGAGCTTGCTGGTTACTGAATGGTATTGTGATGCTTGTGGTGGTGGCGGTGACGGTGGTGGTGGGATTTATGCTTATGGTGAGGCAGGGGCGCCACTGAATCATAATCCGATGGCGGTGTTAGTTCTGTTGTTGTGTCGGAGTCGACAGGCGATGGTAGTGGTGTTTCTATCGGTGAGACTGAGTCAGACGACGGTGATGATGTCGTTTTTGTCAGTGAGCTTGAGTCCGTCGACGGTGTTGGTGTCGTTTCAGTTGGCGAGCTTGAGTTTGATGATGATGGTGTTGTTTCTATTGGTGAGCTCGAGTCTGGTAAAGGTTGTGGTGTTTCTGTCGGTGAGCTTGAGTCAGGCGACGATGGTGGGGTCGCTTCTGTCGGTGAGCTTGAGTCAGACGATGATGGCGGTGTTGTTTCGGTCGATGAGCTCAAATCCGGCGACGGTGGTGTGGTTTCTATCGATGAGCTCGGGTCAGGCGATGATGAAGGCGGTGTCGTTTCGGTTAGTGTGCTCGAGTCGAGTGACGAAGGCGGTGTCGTTCTTGTCGATGAGCTTGAATCTGACGACGGAGGTGTCGTTTCCACGGGTGAGCTCAAGTCGGGTGATAACTGTGGTGTCATTGCTATCGATGAACCTGAGTCAGGCGATGATGGTAACATCGTTTCTGTCGATGTGCCTGAGTTAGACGATGACAATGGTGTCATTATTGTCAGTGAGCCTGAGTCTGAGTTAGAAGGTGATTGTGGCGTTTTTGTCAACGATCCAGAGTCGGGTAGTGGCGGTGGTGTCACACCCCCTATTGAGTCAGAGTAAGGTGGTGGTGGTGGTGGCGGGAACATAGTAGGCACACCTAACATCGAGGCAGGCGGTGGAATGCTGCCAAAGCCCACATGGACCCCGACACCACCAGAGCCTACCTGAACTCCAACGCCGCTAGAGCCAGAGTAAGCCGGTGGCGAGGCCACCACCGGCACACCTGACTTCGAAGTAGGCGGCGGCGTCCTACCGGAGCCCACTTGAACCCCGACACCACCGGAGCCTACCTGAACTCCAACACTGCTAGAGCCAGTGTAAGCCGATGGGGACACCACCGGAGCAGGCAATGACACACCACCGGAGCCCACATGAACCCCGACACCACCAGAGCCCACCTGAACCCCGACACCGCCAGGGCCAGAGCAAAAGTTCTTAACCGAAGACGAAAAAGGGCTAAACGGGAACATAATTTTCCAGCAGTTGTCAGCGATCTCAACAATCACATGACAACAACCAGGACTGATTCGGAAACTCCCCGTTTGGCCACCGGCAAACGAGTTGAAGATCCCGGCGACACATCCTTGTACGCCGTGAAATGACGACCAGCATTTTGTGATCTGGCCGCCGGGCAATCCTGGTAACAGATGAGCTTGTCCATGTGAAGCCAATAGGGCCATTTGTGCCACTACCATCAATAGCACCATTTTATGTGTCTCAGGTGACTCTTTTGCTACCATGGCTTTGAGCTTCGGGGAACGAAGATATGAGTTTGGGTTACGATTTATGATAGGTTTTAAGAGAAACAAAAAATCTTAAAACGCCTAATTGGTAAATTCATGCAAGAACAAGTTACATTAATTTAATTATCGGTTAATAAAAGTAAAGATGAAATTACTGACTCATGAAGACATTCCTAGCATTAACTAATAAGTTTGTATTGATAATTCATTAAACCAATTCGTTTTCGGTTAGTCTCTTAATTGCTCATAAAAATTTGTCAGGTCATTAAGCTTACTGATTTAACGGAAGTTTTTTTTGGAGTAATACATCAATTTTATGTATCAATCAATGATCATATACGTATAATCTGATGAAAGCGAACAATTAAGCGCTAAATATTGTAGACTAACACTAGCCAAAAATATTACTGGCTCTTAATCGAGACCAGAACGCGACATAGGGCGCCGCAGAACGTGTACGCCAAAAGTACAGCAACATACACTCCAAAAGTAGCACATAACGGGAACACAGCCATGCACACCAAAACTGCAACAAATGTAGTTATTATGACACAAAAAGCATAAAAATAAAACCTAACCGCATGAACGAAAAGCTGACCACCACGATAAGAACCGGACATCCACTACAGATCCAGATATGGTTTGTGACTCCCGGCTCTAAAGCGCCACCGAAAGAACAAATCTGGTAGAACAAAAGTTAATTGCATGGTTTTCACATTTACTTCTGGCATTTTATCTGTTACTAGTATTGTCAAAATTGGTTCAAAGCGTTACATTAATTTTGATACTATCGACACAATATTCATAAGTTGACATATTGGCATTTAGACTGACGGGTCTGAAGAGACAAGACGGGTCAGATATCTAGATGGGTATTTATATCATTTGTGTTCTTTACATAATTATACTTTATTGATTAGTAAACATTTTTTGTGTGGATTTTTTTAGATAATTCATCAACCAATTCTAGTAACAACCATAAATCATATCAATACTAACGGTACAATTTTATTTCAAATGGTCCTCAACGACCAACACCTCCCTACAAAACATTCAAAATCTCCTAATTCATAAGGCTTGCTTGTTAACCAAGTAACAAGACCACCCAACAACAACACCATTATTCCTGAATAAAACACTTCTCCATCCAAACAAACACGAGTTCCCTAGGAACCTACATCAAATTAACAACATGAATTGCAACAAAACATCTAAAATAGATAAATAATCCTTATTCTGCTCGGATTTTCGGGTCAGATATCGGATCAGGTCCTCGAATCCAAGGCCAAAATGGTGCTGAGATTCATGGGAGACATGTAATCGGTGGAGCCTCCGAGGATCTGCTGAACAATGATCCTATTTGCCCTCTCGGATGGGTGAAATGGATCCCAAAATGCATATTGGTCTCTATTTGAGCACAAGTTTGATACCATGGTACAAAGTCCCAATCCATTGTAGGGTCCTTGCCCACAACATGCTACCTTTGATGTCACAAACCCTGCACAAAACCCAAAATTTATACTTTCGAAAAATATCGTATTCTCGGGTTTTCAAGATTCATAATCGAGACTGATCACTCGAGAACAGTTTATATCAGTCATATGCAGAGACCCACCAAATAGTTTTGCTGGTCCGGACAAATACTGTCTGATAACAAGCTTAATGTTTCAATCCTAACGAGCAACCTAAGAGTACGGGAACTTGTGAACTAAGTGAAGATTTCATGTTTATTGCCGACATAAAATAACTGAAATAGTATTGTTGATTTAGTATCGAGTGTAGGTACTTGATAATCATCGGTTATATCAGTACCAAACCAACATCCGATTACTACAAACCCTCCCGATTCCCTATTTTTCACCGATTCCGTGTCGCTCTTTTTCGGTTTCGGTGCCACTGATGCCCATATCAATCGATTATATTTTACAATTCTAGTATACGTTTGAAATCAGTTGTCTTATCTAGTCCGCTTGCGGGTAAGATTGTCGATTTGTCTCACATTGAAAAAATATTGATCTACTCGTTCTCACCAAACTAATAAATTGACTGGTAATTTATATAATAACGTTAAATTTCGAGTCACCGATAAATTTTAACTCTTTTATTTATTTAATGGTCCCTTTCACTATAAATTTTTTCAACTACCAAAAATAGAGGACCCATCTTTTGTCTCCTATTCCTATTTTGGGGCAAACAATTTATTGGTTTTCAAGTGATATAATTAATGCCATGAACAACATGACTTCAATAATCAACGAAGCAGCCATAACATGCTCGAAAAAGACCACACAATGTATGAGTGTGTAACATGTTTGGCTAATAATAACAATAGTGAGTTAATTAATTACCCTTAGTTTAGAAATCAATATAGAGATTAATATTGCAAAAACACGTTAAATATGTCACATTTACGGACTTTTAGGTCTTCTCAATTAATTATATTGAATTTCATTTTTTAAAATTCATTTTATTTGACTAATAAATGACAAAAATACGCTTATAATAATGAATGAAAGATAATTTTGATTTTTTATGGTAGATTTTGAAAATTTGAAGATGAATGAAAGATAATTTTGATATTTCATGGGGACGGGTATTTTTTTGATTTTTTATATTCTTTGGATCGAAAAATAACATAAAGTTAACAGTTAGGTACCAAATTGTAGTTAAATATTTTGTATGATATTATATTGCAAAAAAAAAATTATGTCATGTTATTATCTTGTAAATAAATGTTTGACATGGTATTGTATTGTAAAAAAAATATGTTAGGGTATTATCTTGTAAATAAATATTTAACAGGGTAATATATTGAAATTTTCTGTAAAATAAATTAGCGATACTCGGATATTTTTGTTTGCATTCCCTAATTGTTGTGATGGTACTCTATTTGAAAATGTCTTTGCAACGATTACGTTTTGTTTGATTTTTCACTCTATTTCTAATTGTTCATTGAGAAATTAATTTGTAATATTTTTTACGGTGATAAATAAAATATATTAACGGTACAAAAAAAAATCTTCGCGTTAATGGTATTTTTGTCTCTTACTATCAATATAAGTGAAAAAATGAAACATGAAAAAACAATATAATTAAAAATAATAAATGTATATACCACGTTTTAAATTGTAACTTTTTTTAGAATAAACGATGAATATTATTAAATGTCTGCAACAAAAATACGATAAAATAGCTCCGATATAAATCTTCCTTGCCGATAAATTGTAATCTATATAATCACTAATTTTCTCCCCAAAAACTCATTATTTTTAGACTCATAAATTAATAATATGGATTTTTTTTTGGACTCACCGTAAGCCTGAGGATCGGAGACGAAGTCCATGTGTGTTTGTTGAGTATTGGCGGCAATGAACACGTCTCCGCCGATCTGACCGTTGATTTCTCGGATCATTTGGTTGAGCTGCGGATTGAACAATGCCGCGGCTTGTTGCAATTCGGGCACGCACTGCCCGTTCCGGCTCCTCTGGGCCAGCTCCGCGGGCACGCATCCCATCGGGCCGGTCCCCGTCACGAGCACCCTCCGTGCCCCGAGATCGTACAACCTCTGTCAAAACGATAACAAGCGGTCAAGTGTTTGAATCTTTAGACCGGTCGGTTAGATAAGTGCTTGAATTCTTGGTTTGATGACCAGTATTCAAGTCACATAACGGATTTAGGTTTGGATTCTCGGTCTAGTGACCAGGAATCAAGTTCTATAATTTATAGATTGGTGACATGATTCTCGACTTGGTGACCAGTATTCAAGCTACACGAACGTTATATAGTTTGAATTCTCAGGCTGGTGACCAACAACCTAGTGCTTGAATTCTCGACCTGGTGATCAGTATTCAAGTCACATGAACAATATATAGTTCGAATTCTATGTCTGGTAGGCATGTGGGCAAGTGCTTGAACTCTCGACCTGGTCACCGATATTCAAGTAACGGTACAACGCACCGTCAAACTTCGGGCTTGGTGGCCAGTATCTAAGTCACATTAACAATATACAACTCATTTGTTAAGAGTTTAAGTGCATGAACTCTGGACCAATGGCCAACAGCCAGTGGCGGACCCACATGGGCCCCAAGAGGCACGTGTGTCCTCCAATATTTTTTCGAAAATTTCTATTATTTATTTTCCGAAATCTCTAACAAATCTACCTAATTTTTTTTTTGTATTTGTGTCTCCCTCAATTTATTTCAACGTTACGTATCAAAATCAAAAAGATTTGGTACCCTCTCACTGAAAAACTGACTCCGCCACTACCAACAATCAAGTCATTATCACATCATTTAGTTCACCAAACGATCAGATACCTGAATTCCCAGCCCGATGGTTCACATTTAATTAAATTGATAACAGAATTCATTCACAACAACGATATAAAATTTATCCTCACCAGAAGAATCTTCTTATACTCTGAGATAAGATACTTGACGTAGTTTGGGAGAGGATATTGTAGAGAGCGGACGGAGAAAGGCACCAAGTAGTAATTGTTAACGAAATCATTCCCTCCGAGAGTGATGAGAACTAGAGCTCCGTTCACTATCTCCGTAGCTCTCTCGGACCCAACTAATTTCGCCAATCTCTTCTGGTATTTCTCGAATAACATGAGTTGGTGTGATATCCTTATTATGTTCACCTGAAAAAACAAACAAAAAATCAACATTATTATTCGATATCTGCTCGTTTAGTCGATGAGATCATTACAATTAATTACGTATGATTTCTATCGTAATTACCCCAACTAAAACAAATACGGGCCACCTTCTGTATTTCCAAAATTTTCACCTTTCTTAAAAACACAGGAGGAGAGATGTGAAAATCCGATACCGTCCAGACGTTTCAGGTAGGATAATTATGTAAAAATCGGACATAATTGTGTGTAATTAAATGTAATATCACTTAATTCTTTACTTCGAAAGGACATGATGGAAGTGATGTGAGTATCCGATACCGTCCAGATGTTTTAGGTAGGATACTTATGTAAAAAACGGACATAGTTGCGTGTAATTAAGTGTAATATCACTTGATCGATCATAAGTTTTTCACTTCACGTGACATCGTCAGACGAATTTTGCAGGTAAGATAATTATGAGAAAATCGGACATAATTAATATAAGATTAATTGCTAAAAACTATATTATGTATCGTTTACTTACGAAAAACAACAAGTAAATATTGTTCATGTGCAAAAAACTACATTATGTTTTGTCCACGTCTTTAATTTTAACATAATATCTAAAAAAATTAACATAGTTTTCCAAAATTTATAAGTAAACGTGGTCAATCCATAGCGAAGTTTAAACACGTGAAAAATACACCGTGTAGTTTTTCGCATGTGGACAATACTTGAGGTAGCTTTTAGCCATTAACCCTTAAAATATACTTGGTATAATTATCCCTTATAATGTTAATGTGTATACGTGATCACTTACAAATTGAATTCCGGTATCGTTGAGGATCCCGATTCCGGCGGAAGCAAAGTTAGCTCCGACGAGCAGCTTCTCTCCGGTGAGCTCCGGGCTGAGGTACGGCAACGTCGGCTCGGACCCCAATGCTTGACCTTAACCAAACAAAACAAACACAAAATAAGTCAACCAATAAGTCAACCCGACCACACACTCCCAAACACAATAAAAACACTTCCGTTGACTCAACTGATGAAGTCGGGAATGTTGTGACCGTTAGAGAACCTCCCCGTCGGGCGGCGCGTGGGATAATCAATCCCATACGGCGGCGCATCAGCGCGTGCGGTAGTGACCAGGAAATTATTGTTACCGTTGTCGACCAATGAGTCCCCGAACACGAAGAAGGCACGTGCCTCGCTCTCGATGCTCGAGAGCCACATTGTCATTAACATAATAACCAGAAACATCATCGACGAAGACGAAGATGAAGAAAAAGGCATGGAAATGGAGAGTGAGCTTGGGTTTTTTTTTTTTGTGGACTAGGTTGTTGTCTTAGTGTGAATGTTGTAAGAAATTGGAGATGGGTTTAGGGACATATATAGGGCAAGGGTTTGGGGGTGGGGTCCACAAACAGAGGGGTATTATTGGTAATTTGGTAGTTGGGATGAGTCATGAGTTTTAAATCTCTCTCACTTGAATTGGGGTTGTGGATTTGGGACCATTTGGAGTGGTGTTGGAGTCAAGCTATAGGTGGGTAAGTTTGTATAGAGATTCGATGACATTGTAGATGTAAGTAGAAACTGTTTCGTATTTCGATCTTTGTTATAAATACGGAAAATTTGAAATGGTTTTACGACGTATTCATCATTTTACTGATCGGGTTTATTTTTCAGGATAGTCAGTAAAATGTTTTGAACTTGTATTTTGGTTGTGATTTGTATAAATTTGATTTAAAAAAATATTATACATAAAAGTTATAAAAAGAAAATCGGTTAATTTTTAAATTTAAGTTTTCAAGAGTAAAATCGTCATTATTTTTATAATCATGAAGGAAAAGGACTATAAGATGTAAACAATCCTGTCAAACCAAATGATATAATTTTTTTTACAAATATCCCTTAACTATTTAAAAATCATTTTCATATAAAGTTTGATTCATTTTAAAGATGTTTTGATGAAGAACTGATGAGATCACAAGTCTAGTGGTATAATATTTATTAAAAAAAATATACATAACGGTATAAATGTAGTATTTATTTAAAGGTTACTATTGTTATATTTGTTTTATATCAAGTTGTTATCATGTATTCTCTTTTAGTTACACGGCCTATAACGTTATACCCCCAAAAAAATCTTCGAGATATTGAAGAGAAAGATTAATTTTGTCATTTTAAGGTAAAAAACTATAGAATAACGGTCTTGAGAAAGAACCGATTCAAGGTTGTATTTTTCTTGATTTTTTTGGTTGTCGGTTTTTTGGTCTCTTGTTTTTTTAGTTTGTTATGAGTAAGATTAACTTTTATTGAACGGGTTTCTTGATTGGTGGTTTCGAGTTGTGATTGTGGAAGATATTTAGGACGATCCCTATTTTATGAGTTGCATCTCCTCTCTTTAAGTTTCATATAGAAACCCCGAGTTTAATAAAATTATCGTTAATCAAAAAAACTAATTATGTACCTACATAAAAATACAATACATCAACTTCATATAATATAATATAAAGATAAGATAAATAATACAAAAATTTATTTTTCACTATTCCTTAAAATTACCTGTACAATCACATGTTTCAAGATAGATTTCATCCTAAATTAAACATGTACTTCCTTGTAATTTATTTTTATGCTTGCCTTTTGGCTTATATATGCTCCAACTGTCCTATACTCAATAGTTATTGCTGTACTTTCTCACAAAAGTGATTTTAACTCTTCATTTATAGCATCTCCGGTCATTTATATTTTTGTTGGCTGGAAAAGAAAAGGTAAAAGAATAAAAGAATAATAATTTTTGTATCAGTTGGTTGATACGTTTTTTTTACGATCACAAAGTTGAAAAGATATTTTCTTTACTTTTTCTATTTGTCAGCGGATTTAATCGTCAGTAACGTAATCGACGTACCTATCCGCCAACGTCTATCCGCCACCAATTTGTCGCCATTTCGTCTCCGCCAGCACTTTACGACTAGAGATGCTCTTACCGGCAAATTTAAAGAGTAGGTGACAAATAGACAATGCAATAAATCATCATGACTTCATAACTTCAAATCTAAGCTACGGTCAATATGAAAAATGTGACAATATGAGTAATTAATTATTAACTTAAATCTGAAATGTATGGCTAAACAGATAATCATATATATTAGTAATTATCATCGAGATGTGTGGTAAAGTACTACATGGTACACCCATTATGCTCGCTCGATCCAGCTAGGGTTTCCAAAACTCGAGCGTTGAGTCGAGACTTGAACAAGTTTTTAAGAGACTATTATTCGATTCAGATAAACCGTTAAAAATGTACGCCCGCCTAACGAGTACACCCACTAAGATCACTAGGTCTAGCTCAAATTTCCAGAATGGAACACATTATGAATTGTAAAGGGTACGTCCAACCGTCACGTTCTCCAAACCCATTTAGCCCAAATACAAAATTCTCATAATCCGATCGACAAATCGAGATCTAAACAGATTGTTGAGTGACTATTCACTCGATCAAGATGAACAACAGAATGACACCGACATTATTGTCCAGAAGAACCGATCTGGCAAAGGATGTACTTAAGGACATGGAAACATAAATCTACCCAATGTTGTGAGAGGAAAAAAAGATCAAAATTGCATGGCCCAAATCTGATATTACAAGAGTGAGTAAAGGCGCCTACAAATTTGCCTTTGAATTTAACTCTAACATTCACTTAGAACCAATCTTTTCAGGCTCATAAATTGCCTTCACTGCTCTACTTCTAATTCTTTAGTACTTGGGTTTTGGTAGATGTGTCATAGATGCACTTACATTCCCCTTATTTTGTTCTTGCTTTTTACTTGGAACCTTGTATGCAAAGCATTAGAGGAAATTTTACTCTTTTTTTAATGTAAAGATCGAACGGGTTTTGGGGATACAGTTCGGGAAAAAATAAAAATAAGATGATGGGTCAGCCCGAACGTGAAATTCGGGCGGTCTGGACAAAATTGTTTGTAGTGCGGATGGACATCTGAGATTCCCGACCAGAAGTCACGTAAACATAGGGGTTGTGAAAATCGACTCGGTGGGCTGACTATACACTGATTTTGACAGCATCGATTCGATTTTATCAAGTTGGAGGAGTTAAGATAGGTGGGACGTGTAGACGAGTCTGGGAGGAACACGAAGGATTTGGTCCAAAAAACGATTTTGGAAGACAAGATGCATCGGTTGTCTGGGCTGGTAGAGGCTGAACAAGTTGAATCTCGTGTTGAAATATAAGTCCCACATAGAAAGTGTATGGACAAATTGAACACTTGATAAGCATATTAGTGCCTCCACCCATCAGTTCGAGCTTTTGGGTTGGATTGGGCTTTAACATGGTATCAGAGCTGGTTCGGCCTATGACCCGTTTGTCACCTTCACCCTGTGGTCTCCGGTCTATATGCAGATGTTCAGTCCTGTTATGGCCCACGTGTAGATGTCCAGTCCTACACGTGAGAGGGAGTGTTGAAATATAAGTCTCACATAGAAAGTGTATGGACAAATTGAACACTTGATAAGCATATTAGTGCCTCCACCCATCAATTCGAGCTTTTGGGTTGGATTGGGCTTTAACATCTCGATCAAATTTCTATTATTATTATTTTGGAAATGACTTGAGAAAGATAAAAGTAAAACAACGAGTCAAGTCGAACATGGATTTCGAACATAACTTTTTTTTGCACCGGAAGTGGACATTGAGATAAGCAACCAGAAATCAGGAAGCCTTAGTGTTGTAAAAATCGGTTGAGTCAGTCGTTTAGACGTTGATTTTTACAATACTGGTCCGATTTCTTCCAGTCGGATGAGTCACGGCAGGTGGGGCGCCTAGATGTGTATGGGAGAAACAAGACGGATCTGGATGGGTAAGACAAGTGTGACAGATAAAACATTCGAACGTCTGGATGGATCTGGACCTGGATCATATTTTTGTATTTTTTTTTCATCCTAAGAGCATGTACAGTGACCGAGGGACTCATATATGAGATTCATGAGCTGAGATTCATGTGGTAATTGTACAAAATTGTGATGGGAGCTCCTTAGATTGAGTTGCATTCCACAGTCTGAGACTCATGTATGAAATTCATGAGTTGAGTGGAAGTTGGGTTTTTGGTTGTTTTTTCGATTTGAAGTATAAATCAATGTTTTTTTTTAGATCAAAGACGTTAAATAAATTATTTTGAACAATGCGAACTTAATCACTATAAAATTTGGACACCCTTTGCACAAAATCGACTTTTTTAAAAACCATATGGCACATTTTGTTTGGTTAGTTGAGATTTACGATCGCACACAATATATTCCACAGCGTGCGGCTCACGATTCACTTAAATTACGAATCGCCTCGAATCCATACCACAATCTCAATTTTTGATCAGCTAGACAAGTACTTTTTCTTCTATCTTAGTAATTAAATCAGACAGAATAAACTTTTAAGGGAAGGGCAGTGTAGATGACATGGTACATCTTTGTGTTGTGTCGGTTTGTGATAGTAAATGACTGTGAGGAATGAAGACAGAGAATGGGCCGATGAGGCGTTGGCCAGTGAAAGTACATGACCACAATATGGCCCAATGAGCCTCTCACCAACTACTTCGGTTACTTAACGGTACTGGGCCATTGCATGTTGGACTGTAAATTTATATTTACCTGTAATTCGAATTTTAAATATATACATACGTGATATATATACAGACTACAGTCTACAGTAGCATCGAAACGACGTGTATTATGTCTTCGAATCTAATGTGTCGGTGGGAAAAAGCATCGAATCTGACGCGCAGAGTCGGGTCTACGTCGAATCTGTAAAAACGCAGACTCGACGTTGATGAATCTGTAGACTCAGCGCCACGTCAAACCGACGGATTCTGGCCCAGCTGAATCTGAGGCCAACGAATATGGGCTTGACGCGTGGACCGTTTCGGCTTTAAAGACTGGCCCAGACGCTTCGTCTTCTTTGCTCTTTCCTCTTCACGTTTCTTCGTCTCCTTCAACCTCCGTCGTTTCTCTAGATTTGTCGGATGGGCTCGCTTTACGTTTTCTTAGCAACATTATTTTTTAACAAAATTTGATTTATTCCAAAGACATTAGACTCGGAATAGACCGATGCAGTCTATTCCAACTGTGATAGCTAAACAAATAGACCCCTAAGTCGGCGTTGATTCCTTTTTGATATGTCCAAAACTTATCTAATTAATTAGACCGAAATTAGATCGATTCGGTTTAATCCGACTGCATAGGGTCTAAACGTATGTTTAGTATAAATGAAACATTTTTTCCCAAGCTCAGGAAAATTAGGTTTTTCCCCAATTGCCATTATATGCATTTTGTTTAAACATCACTCATGCATTGAGTTTTTACAATTAAAATGTTAATCTTATCAATCGTGTTTGACTCAATCTTTTATAACGGATATTTTCTCTCTCATTTTTGTTCAATGTGGGATTAACAAGCTCAATATTATCTCCTAATACGTTGTTTACACATAGACTATCTTCGACACTCTTAAATGATATTTTTCTCTCATTTTTGCATGTTTCTTAAAATAATTTTGAAAAAAAAAACGGTAATGTAAAGCTGATTTTATTCATGGGCTATTTTCATGCTGTCGGGTTTCAGATCCAGACGGAAAACCGAATTTTAGACTTTTTTAAACTTTAAAATGGTAAAAAAAAAAACCAAATGAGTGGAAATGAAACTTTCCGGATTTATATCTCGTTCACTATATCTAAAATTCAATATCAATCGTCCGATCAGTATCTAACGGCCAACGTGAAGACACGTGTCATACCGTAACCTTTTTTTTATTTCTCAAAGCAATTCAAAAACAAAAGTAAATAAAACTCCAACAAAGCAAAGCAACCTACATTTTATTTCTTTATTTCCCCACATTTTCTCGCCGGCCAAACAACCTACCGTCGTGTGCCCGGCGGCAGCCGCCGTGCTCACCGGCTCGACGGCGGCGTTCCGGCGGAGCAGAAGCTCTTGATCGGAGAGGCGAAAGGGCTGGACGGGAACATACTCTGCCAGCATTTGTCGCTGATGTCAGCAATCACCTTACAACAAGCGGGGCTGATCTGGAAACCTCCGGTTCCTCCGCCGGAAAATGCGCCGAGAATCTCGGCGACGCAACCTGGTATTCCGAGGAACGCCGACCAACATTGTCCCATCTCGCCGCCGGGAGCTCCTGGTATCAGCTGGGCTTGTCCGAACGGGGCCAATATTACGATTTGTGCCATTAGTACTATTAATAGCACCATTTTTGGGGTCTTCGATGAATGTGTTGCTGCCATTGTTGTGTGTTGTGAGCTTTTGTGATGAAGAAATATGTGGGTTTTGTGAACAATTTATAATGGGTTTTTGGAGAGATTAATTTTTTTGAAACGGTCTAATTGATGAATCGATGAAGAACAAGTTACATATTGATTTGATGGAATTCTTTGAACCCATTTGAATGAATTGTGTGTATTTACTAAGAAAATGAATTGTTGATAAGTGTGACAAAAAGTATTAACTTTAAATTATTCTTTATCTGAATCGCGTGTAAAATATTTATTTTATATTCGGTATGAAAAAATAGTCCTCTAAATAATAATTTTTTATTTGAAATGAAAAATAAACATTATATGTTTGTATATCGTTTTTTTAATATTTTTAATTACTATTATTTTAACTACCCATGACAAAATTTGTAAATAGATCTTGGTAAATAGTCATTTATTTCAAAATCAAGTATATAATTTATAAAGAAAAGTAATTTAAAGTTCATATTATGTTTCCAAAAAACAATTTCTCATTTTGTGAACAATTGATTATGAAGAGTTTTGTAACATAACTTTGATGAACTTGTACTGACAAATTCATTTAAAGTTGTTTCTTATTCGGACATTTATGAACGTGACAAAGTCTAATTACATTTTATCTATTCATTCAATCTATATTTGAATTTATATTTACAATAATGACACGTAAGTGATTTTATTTTCTTACAATTAAGATTTTAAAACAACTCATGTGATCTTGACTGTCAAGTAACAAAGTCAAATTCTTAAGAGCATTTGTAATGGTCGGTTAGGAGTTTTTGTTTTGATATCGTTGTAGACCCTGCAACGGTTCTTGTAACGGCTTGTCGACGCAGGCGTCGTTTCAAACTGGGTCGTTGCAGTCTGTCGTTTCAGGATCCTGCAACGACGTGACTAGTCCGCGGGCCGATGGCAAGACGACGCGTGGCAGCGACAATTTCAAATAAGAAACTAAAATTTTCCTATACATACACTTCCTTACCCAAAAATAACACCTCTTCTCTTCTACACATATTCTCTTCTCTTCTTCACCTTATTTTTCCTATGTTGCTTCACAATGGTCGACTCGACGAACTTCGATTTCATCATGGACTCCTTGAACGTGGACGAGTCGTCTCACACTCAAGAAAAGCTCGATTGTCATATCGAATCCTACACCTCCCTCTTCCAACTGACTCAATCCATGTCATCGCAATTCAACCCGTTTCAACATCCCCAATGAAGGATCATTTCCTCAAGACGAGCCAAAAGTACAATGCCTTCGATAAGATATATCGGGACCATCTCAACGCTCCTAGAAAAGGACAAATCTATGTTGCAAGCGTGGCCAATTACGAGGCCGAAAACAAAGTATGGACTAAACGTGTTGTGTTGGAGATGCTCAAAGATCAGTCGAAGTGGCGTCTGCACATTGGCGCGATTAAAAGTGGTTGAATGGTCGTCGAATATGTGGCAATGTCGTATGTTTAATTATCGTTTGTAGTTTAATCATCATATGTATTTTACATTTGTCGTGAATAAAATAACTTGTTTAATTTAAGAGTCGGCTGTTGGAAGGGTGAAAGTGATCTTCAGCAATGTTGGGGAGGCAGAACAAGTCCAATTGTTGGCAAATCCAAACTAGAGTGGACGATTTTTTGGCCTCGTAAGGTTCAAATCGAGTACGAATTTATCCAAGGTAGTATGACGATGAATGAATCGAAGTTAGGGAGTCAGATTTTGTTTGTGACTCAAGCATGGAACAAATTTACACAGAGTACCATATCGTAACGACCGAGCTAAACACACGTGTCATATCGTAACCCATTCTTATTCCTCAAAGCAATCCAAAAACACAAGTAAATAAACATCCAACAAAACAAAACTACAGATTTCGTTCATGAAATGATCTCTACTTGCAATTATAAAATTTCATCTTCCCCACATTTTCTCGCCGGCCAAACAGCCGCCGTGATCACCGGCTCGGCGGCGGCGTCCCGGCGGAGCAGAAGCTCTTGATCGGAGAGGCGAAAGGGCTGGACGGGAACATATTCTGCCAGCAGTTGTCGCTGATGTCAGCAATCACCTTACAACAAGCAGGGCTGATCTGGAAACCTCCGGTTCCTCCGCCGGAAAATGCGCCGAGAATCTCGGCGATGCAACCTGGTATTCCGAGGAACGCCGACCAACACTGTCCCATCTGGCCGCCGGGAGCTCCTGGTATCAGCTGGGCTTGTCCGAACGAGGCCAATATTACGATTTGTGCCATTACTATAAATATCACCATTGATCCTCTTGCTGCCATTGTTGTGTTGTGAGATAATTTTGAGATGAAAGATACGTGGGTTTTGTGTGCAATTTATAATGGTTTTTTTTGGAGAGATGAAACGGCTAAATTGATGAATCGATGCAAGAACAAGTTACTTTGGTTTAATTATCGGTTAATAAAAGTATAGATTTTATTAATCGACGAAGGAATTCTTTGAATCTATCATAATGAATCGTCGGGGTAACTGATCGGAAAAATGAATCGTCCATGAATATGACTAAAATGTATTTAATTTAGATTATCTTTATCTGAATAATGTACGCGAGCAAACTTATCACGTTAAAACCAAGATTCTAAAAATTGTTAGGCGTTAGTCTGACTGCTAATGTTTTGGGAGATTAACGGAGATTAATGAAATTAATCAGGTCGGTCAACAAAGAAATGACTCCCAAACAAAATTTGATCGAAATTTATAAAACATTGGTTAAAACTTGAAAGAGGATAATCATTTTATACTAAAGTTGACAAAATGATCTTCCAAATAATAAATAAGTTTTTATCCGAAATTGAAATTATTTTAATTATTTATAATAAAAATATGTATTTTTCAAAAACCGAGGTAATTTTTTTTTTGTGTTAAGTTTTTACAGAAATCTAACTATATACGATTCTACAGACGAAACAAGCTTAAAGTTCGTGTTTTATTTACAAAAAAAATAGTTATTCATTCGTGAACAATAGACTATAAAGAGTTTTGTAACATTAACACTAATAAACCGTTATTGATCTTACATTTAAAGTTGATACTTATTTGATTAGTTATTGTTTCTCTATAAAAATTCAGCTGTTCTTTATTGACATGACAAAATTTAATTACAATTTATCTATTTTTATATAAATGAAGTTGAATATGGATTTATCATAATGATACAAAACTGTTTCATTTTCTTAAAATTCAGATTTTAATACAATTCATGCGACTTAAATTTTGACCACCATTCCAATTAACAAATTAAAATACTTAACCGTTTAAACAAGATTAGTAATTACATCTATGTGTTCACTTGGTTAGTGAGAGCATGAACAACAGAAAGGACCTTGGTCAGGGAATGGGAGTGCAGACCTTGTGCTGATTGGACAAAAGTCAGGGAGTGAGAGTGCAGAAAAGTGGGTGTTTTGCAACAGAAATGACCTTGAGGTCCTGGGAGTGCAGAACAGTGCTGACTGGATTATTATTTGATATTTTCTTGTTTTATTTAATCCGTTATCAGAAACCGTTTAATTTAGTCATAATATAAACAATTTTGGAAATAAATAATTAATGACAATGAATAATTAATAAATTCATCACGAATATAAATGAACTTCTAATTTTATTCAACCCCTTTTAATACAACAACAAAAAAACAGCTCCAAGAGCACAAACGACTACTCGTCGTCATGGAAACCAGCTCCAAATCGATCCCATAAGCGCTCCATAAGATCTTGTTGTAGTTGATGGTGGATCTCAGGATCTAGGACACTTTGTTGAGCATCCACAAGTCCCTGGTATTCCAATGGCCCTTTGTGGTGCCATCGTTCCGGTGGTGTCCAATTCGGCATTTCTGGAGGTTGCGCACACAACAACTCCTCCTCCCCATACTCGTACCGGTCGCGCTCATCCTCTACAATCATGTTGTGTAGAATTATGCAAGTGTGCATGATATCAGCCAAAGTGTGTTTGCTCCAACTATGAGCGGGACGGGAGATGATGTGCCACCTTGCTTGAAGTACTCCAAAAGCCCTTTCAATATCTTTCTGAGCACCTTCTTGGCATCTAGCAAACAACTTCTCTTTGAGCTTGTAGTGATGCCGAATAGTCTTCACGAACCATGCCCATGCTGGGTAAATGCTGTCCACCAAGTAATAAGGTCGGTCGTACCGATGGCCGTTGATGTAGTACTCCACAGCCAGCTCACGGCCGTAGTAAGCGTCTTGGAATAGGTGGCTGTGGTTAAGGACGTTGATGTCGTTGTTCGATCCAGCCATCCCGAAAAATGCATGCCAAATCCATAAATCACGGGACGCTACAGCTTCAAGCATAATCGTCTTTTCCCCGTGGTGACCTCCCCGTCCATGGGCTCCCTGCTCTTCGGTTGGGCAGTTCTTCCACTTCCAATGCATACAGTCAAGACTCCCCGCCATTCCGGGAAACCCTCGGTTGTACCCTTCTCGGAGTAATCGGTCCATGTCAGCCGGTGTGGGTGTACGCTCATACTCGGCTCCGAATACCTCAATGACGGCCTTGCAAAACTTACGTAAACATTCAAGTATGGTGCTTACCCCCATGCGCAGAGTTTCGTCCAATGAATCGGCCGAGGACCCATACGCAAGCATCCGTATAGCGGCGGTGCACTTCTGTTCCGTTGATAACCCCGGCCGTGAGGCAGCGTCGGGCTTCTGTTCGAAGTAGTCGTCGTGAGCCTTCACCGCGTTCATAATCCGTTGGAAAAGCGGTTTGCACATACGGAACCGACGCCTGAACATGTCAGGGCCGTATAGGGGTTGTTCGTCAAAATAGTTCGCCATCAATTGGATGTGGGCTTCCGAACGACCTCTGTTAATCTCTCGGCGCATTGGTTCCCCACGGATGGCCCTCTGGACCCTTGGCATTACTGTCTGCATCTGCCTCTCCATCATCCGCCGGAATCGTCGCTCAACTGGCTGCATTTGGGCCCTAATCTCCTCATATGTCGGCAGTTGGGCTGCCATCTCCTCATGCGTCGGCATCCGGAAAGCCAGCTCCTCGTACGACATCTCCTCAGCGTCGGACATAACCTCGTCGTCGGACATTTTCAAAAATAGCGAGTAGGAAGTGAGAATGAAAGAGTAAGTAGAGAATGGTTTGACAAAAATGAGGAATGAGGTTGGGTATTTATAGGGTTCATTTTATCTGATTTTTGAATTAAAAAAAAATAGTCGTTGGAGTTGACCGTTGCCAACGGTCGGGACACGTGGCGGCACTGGAGCCTGCCAGCGCAGGCCAGGGCGCGAGGGCGCGTCCAGCGCGCTCGGCCAGGCACAGGGGAGCGGGAGCGCGAAAATGGGGAGCGGGAACGCGAATTTTCGCGTCTGCAGCGGACCGGCCAGCGGCCGGCGTTCCCGGCGCGCGCGGAGCGGGGAGCGGGAGCGACCCGTTATGGTTGCTCTGATGGTAAATGAGTTTAGGACATGGCAAGGTATGGGCCAATGAGGCACATAGGCCCAATAAACTCAACTTGGCCCAATAAGCTTCTCACCAACTTCTTCGGTTATTTGTATTGGGCTGTAAGTATCCTTCATAAAGACTGGCCCAAATAATACTTGTTGGAGAGTGTTACTCTCATTTATCTCATGAAAAAAAAAAAAAAATTAATTACACCATTAATTACTCTTTTTTTTAGTTTAGACGAGGAATATTATTAAGTGTTGGTAATAAGATACGATAGAATGGCTTCGATATAAACCCACCTTGTCATTCCCAGATAGGGGAGGAACAGACCGTCCTGAAAAGTTAGTGAGTTGTTTTGTTCACCGTCCATTTAACAAAATTGAGTTGCACATACTCGAGTCTAGATAGAATGGAATTATAGTCGCTAACGACTATTCCTAGAGGAGATGACGATTATCTCATTTTGTTGATCATATACACTATGATTTTACAATCACTTCTGATGATGGCTCTCTAACGCGATTCATGCATGAGCCACTGTAATGCGTCTCCGATGGCGTACGCCTCTATCAATCCCGAGTTCTTGGGGCCATGAAACGAGAAAGATCGAGCCCGAGTGATTTGACTAGTGTCATTCCTACACACCCATCATATTCCCAGTTGACCCGTTGAAGAGAACAAAGCTCCATCTATATTAATGGCCTAGGCCCCTTGTGGCAGATAGGTCTATGCCATATCTGCTCTACTACCTGTGTTGAACTGAGGATGATAATACTTTTTCTTTCCGATTTTTAGTTTTCACCCACCCCGCATTAAGGAGAATCTTTGTATGTTGAATGGTCGGTGCAGACCTTCTTGTTTCCACCCAGACCTTCATGTTTATAGCTTTCCAGAGCTCCCATAGAAGACAACTCACCTATTCTCTTTTGGACAGAGAGTTGATAGCTAGAATGGATCGTAACCCTTCCGTGATGTCCCCAACTTCAATTGGGATAGCTAAACCGCTAAGACGCCAACATCTCGGCGCCATCAGACAAGTGACTAAGAGATGAAATTCCGATTCCTCCCCATCTGCTAAATAGGGCAAATTGCCTCCATTACCACTTTGCGTGAACAAAATCTGGTAACTACTCAGAATATATTAGCAATTAACAAAAATATAAAATTACAACTGAGTTGAAAATGACAATAGCAATACATTATGATGATTCTAAAAAAAATATAATAAAATATAAATCACGTATTTAATTCAAAACAATATTTTAAGATTGATCCTTATTTAATTTTAATCACAGTTGAATATTATCATAAGAATTTTAAACTGGTGATCATGCAATTAAGCTTGCTCAACTAGAAGTTGCTAATATTACCATTTTCAAGTTTTTTTGTACATGCAATTAAATGGATGGATAATGGGAATTTCCGGATTTATATCTTGGTCATTGGAACTAAAATCTAACACCAGCCGTACGATCATCCCTCAACGGTCGATATCACGACACGTGTCGCACCGTAGCCTTTTTGCTTTCTCAAAACAATCTAAAAATGAAAGTAAATAAAAATCCGATAAAACAAAAGGTTATAGACTTCGTTTTCTCAGAGACTCAGATATCAATAGAGAGAGACGCATCAATGACTAGTTGCGATCACATTTGATTTTTCCACACTTTCTGGCCAGCCAAACAAGCGGGAGAGGGAGAAAAGGAGGAGAAATTGACGAAGAAGCGACGCCATGAGGCCACAGAGGACGCCGATCCACGCCGTACAGATGTGGATTCGGCGGCAGCCGCCGAAGGCGAAGGGGATGCTGGCCGTGGCCGCGGGATTGGTGGCTCTGGTCGTGCTCCGATTCGTTGTTCATGACCACGATAGCCTCTTCGTCGCGGCGGAGGCGGTTCACGCCGGCGGGATTTCTGTGCTGATTTACAAGCTCATGAAGGAGAGGACTTGTGCAGGTGAGGATTAGATTCGAATGAAGGTTTAATTTGATGGCGTTTCTGTTGTTTTTTTTTCTAGCTGCCGAGAAAATGAAGGAATGTGGAATGGGGATAAGCTTGTGTGATTTTGAATTTTGATTTCTGTTGTGTTTTTGTTGCATTATGATTTTATGATCGATCTTAGGGTTCAATTCTATTAGAAAACAGTTAGATTTCCCAATTAGATCATTATAAGAAGTGATGATGACTATGATGATCTTGTTTGTTTAAATTGAACATGTGGAATTACAGAAAAGGGATTTTCTGTTGTATGGCTTACTTTCAGACATTTGCATTCTGTTCTGAACCATGTTTGGTTGCTAGGAAAATTCAAAATATTAGATTTCTGTTTATTTAGGACACGAGACGAGTCTAGTGTGATTAATTGGCTTAGCTTGGCTTTCTATTTTTGGTAGTTGAAATAGCATAGAAGATTAGATTGTAATTTTTTTTCATGATCTTTAATCGGTTTTCCTGTATGTCGATGCATAAGGTCTATGAGCTTTGATTTTAACGTTTTGTAGTTAGCATTTGGAACAATTATATCAGGTTCCTATGAAAACAAGCAACTTGGTGTCTGCATGTTTGTTTGGGAAAGATAATCTCTTATTTCTTTGTTTACCAATCCTAACTTGTACTTATCACGTCCTATCCATAGTTTTTAGGGATAATTGCAAATAAGTACCCCGAGGTATTCAGTTTTCTTTTGGATACTGTGCAGGACTCTCACTTAAGTCTCAGGAGCTTACAGCTTTGTTTTTAGCTGTTAGGCTTTACTGCAGTTTTGTTATGGAATATGATATACACACCCTACTCGATTTATGTACATTGGCAACGACCCTGTGGGTTATTTATACGATCCGCTTCAAACTAAAGGCTAGTTATATGGAAGAAAAGGACAACTTCGTGATACATTATGTGGTGAGTTTTACATTTTTATACAAAGTATTTTCGTAAGAAGCAACTGTCCTAGCTTTCACCTTGTTGAATTAAGGATGGTTGCAAAAACTTGCGGTTAACTAGGCACGTTTTGCTAATACTATCAATGAGCTATTTTTTTTTTTGGCAAATGACATCCCCAACTATTTTCCGTCTGTAAATTCGTTATTTTTATTTGGAAATGACAGTTTGGCCCTCTACATTAAACGTGTTTTGCAATTTGTAACACTCATGTATACACTTTTGCATGGTTACTTTCGACTTGTTGCAAAAAAAAACTTTTTTAGTGGATTTGCAGACGGAAAATAGTTGGGGGATGTCATTTGCAAAAAAAAAAACATTTCACCAATAGTATTTACAAAACGCGCATAGTTCACCGCACGTTTTTTCAATTATCCCTATTTTTAATAGGATTATGGCATGCTAGTTTAGGAAAATATAAATTTATACAACATTTAGGTCGAATAATTTTCTATACTCGCTCTATTTAATATTTTCTATTATTAATTATCTGTTTTCTTGGAAGTGATCTCCTTGTTATCGAACTTGGATGCAGGTGATTCCCTGTGCAGTGTTAGCTATATTGATTCATCCTTCAACTTCTCATCATATTATAAACAGGGTCTTTTGGGCATTCTGTGTTTATATGGAAGCTGTTTCAGTATTTCCTCAGTTGCGTGTCATGCAGAACACTAAGGTACCGTTTCATGGGCTTGATAAGGAATGTATTTAGGATTAACTACACTTAGCTACACCTATGTTGTCACATTTTTCGCCTAGTTATACCAAAGTTTTAAAATTCAAAGAGCTATTTTCGCCAGAAAATGAAGAAAATGTGCTGGACCCTAATCTCAAAAAAGACTACAGATAACTACCAAAACATTCTGATTGTAGGTAAAAGATGGTTGAGTAGATGTAAAAAGACTCAAAAGATAAAACTATCGAAAAGATGAAAAAAGGCATTTTTTGATATTACGGCCAATGCCTTTTTTTGGCAAAAAAAGAGCTCTGTGATTTATTTTTTGAAATTGAACCTTGTATATGAACCATATGCTACTGTTTTCTCGTATCTCATATTTCTCTCTACTTTCAGATTGTTGAACCATTCACAGCTCATTATGTATTTGCATTGGGTGTTGCAAGGTTTCTCAGTTGTGCACATTGGGTTCTCCAGGTTTGATTTCAATAAGTTGTACCTATAACTTGATTTCAGTTAGGCAATGAGCAGTAGTCGATAGTGATATGGTTCCTCTAACGAGGGACAAAAAGTAAAAACACTTCATATTTACCCCGGTTAATATACAGGGGTAATTTCATTAATACCCCCCTTGACCTTTGTTTCTAACATACGCACTGTAGAGGTGAGGCGTTATCAGCAACACACTGCCACCTTCCGTTTATCATCAAAAACACCCGGATTTGGGTCCTTTTATCCCCCCAATAAACACTGATAAATCAGAAAGGTGACAATGTGTTCCTGATAAAACCATCACCATTTCTGTGTAAGACCGGTTGTTTTTATTAATACGAAAGGTGAGTGTTACTGATAACCCCTCATCTTTAGGCCCCCTGAATTAGGGTGTGTTTTTGATAGCAAAAGGTCAAAGTGGGTTTGTAAATAACGTAAGTCTGTTGTTTCCAACAGGTTTTAGATAGTGGTGGCCACTTGCTCGTAGCATTGGGCTATGGATTGTGGCCCTCTATGGTTCTCATCTCAGAAATTATCCAAACTTTCATCCTAGCTGACTTCTGTTACTATTATATGAAGAGGTTGGCTCCATTTATTTATTTTCTCAGCTATAAATGTGTTTCCAACAAAGATAGCAATCAACATTATTTATGTAGAAGTAAGGGGACGCCATACATTCTACTCTTTAAAGGGATAGTTGCAAAAAGTACCCCGAGGTATTGTTTTTTTGCAACTTCTAGCCCTCTTGTTTGATAATTGCTAAAAAGTACCCTAAATTTGTCTTTTTGTTGAAACAAATTTATACAAAGTGCAACAAAAAAGATAAGTTCATGACACAATTTTGCAATTATCGAATAAGAGGGCTACAAGTTGCGAAAAGTAAATACCTCAGGGTACTTTTTTGCAATTATCCCTTCTTTAAACATACAATGAGATTGCTTGTACCTGGGTCTGAACTCGGATCCTTCATCGTACTGGAGGGAGCTCTTAATCATTGGGCCAACTTAGTTTCAAAAGATTATATTCAAACCACAATTCAAGACTGAAACTAAACCTTGCGTTTTACTACTCTGCTCTTTGCAGTGTTTTGGGGGGACAACTTGTGTTACGACTGCCTTCCGGAGTTGTGTAACGGGAAATCCTCTGTTGCTGTATTCTATGTGGACCCCACCGCCTTTTTTTTATCAGTAAGTATGGGGATTGGAACCCGCGACCTCATGCTTAGGTAAGCCATTTTGGCGTGCCGGTTCATTCAAATTCTTTGCTTGTTTTTTTTGACAGGGTTCTCACTTCCATCTGTCCTCGCCCGCCCGCCCGAAAATTATGGGTTGTTTGTAGAGTTAGGGATGCAGCAATTTTGGGTCTATATATATATACATATGTATTCAAAGCATCATTTTTTCATAGTTCTTTTAGCTCTTCTTTGAGTCTGATATAAGTTTAATCTCTTGTTAATTTATGTTTCACAATGTGTTGGTTGTACCAAGTTTGTGATGTTTTGATCATTCTTTCTTTCATATTGAATGGAAAAGTAATGCCTTCATATACTACATTCTGCTCTTTTTCTTCATCATCTATATACTCACTACCCTCTGTTTGGCTCTCGAGAATTTGTGAGAAAGGAAAGTCAAAATCTTTGTTGGCTGTCACTACCATGATTGCTACACTATAGTTTTGCTCCTTTTTCTTCCCCGTTCGTTCTGAGCTTTAGTGGCCGATCTCTTTGTAACAGTTGTTTCTGTATAACACATTTATTTATTTCGATAAGGATATTATTTGAACACATAAATTCAAGGGTCAATTACCTTTTTACCCCTTTTGTGAACACGTATTAGTACCATTTATGATTCATCACAGATCTTTAATACCTCTTATGTATTGGCAAAAAAACATTTAATACCATTTACAAAATGATCACAGACCACCGTAATAACGTAAACTTGACCACAATTTTGAGCAGAATGTTACCAATATATAAGGGGGTACTATAGATAATTAAGTCAAGTTTAATAATGGAACACTATTGAAAATTAGTTTAGGAATGGAAACTATCAATCTTAACAATTGAATATTATCCATCAATGCTCCAAATTTCAAGGGTTTTGTAAATTAGACTATTAAATCAAATTTTCGGTAATTACAAACATATACATATATTTCTCACAGCAATGCAGTTATATTTTCTTGTAGATGACATTGTTGATAATTTAGAATAACATAGCATCGTATATCTATAATGAATATTCTCGATAGTGCATGAAACTCACTAAACTGTTCTTGGACTTCAACGCCAAAGTATATCATAAACACAAACTGATTTTTTATTTTAAATTACTTAAATACGAAGTTTTCTTCCTCTTCATCTTCTCTGCAATTCAAGACATGGATCTGGTCATTTCCCAGGAAGCAGACCAAGACTCATCGAATGCCATAATCAAAACAACGAAAATCGATTGTCCAAACTCCAAATTTGCTTATTGGATTGGTACCCGTGAGTTTTTCTCACCAGAGGTAAGCTTTTTGTCCCTCAAGCTAAGAGCATCGGTAGTGGGAGGCGAACTGGGCAAATGGCAAATCGTAGGGCAAGGGGTCAATTCGCTCCAAATCATTTCTGAAAAGAAAAATACATGCACGACTCATTCGCGACAAAAGCCTTGCCCCACCAATTCTGCCTGGTTTTGCCCCTGGTTTCGCCCTCCACTACAAATGCTCTACGGGTCAAGAGTCGAAGACCCGATTAATAAATTTAACCTTTTGGTTTCAGATGTGGAGGGCAGCCCTCACAGAGCTGGTAGCAACAGCTTGCTTCATCTTCACTCTCACCAGCACAATCATCTCATGCCTAGACTCCCAAGAAACCGACCCAAAGCTCCTAATTCCCTTTGCAGTTTTCATCATTGCCTTCCTCTTCCTCATGGCCACAGTTCCTCTATCCGGAGGCCACATGAGCCCAGTTTTCACATTCATCGCGTCACTCAGAGGCCTCATAACCCCAGCCCGTGCCTCCATATATGTCTTGGCTCAATGCATTGGCTCAATCATCGGATTCTTAGTGATCAAGTTAGTGATGAACCACGACACAGTGAAAAAGTACTTGTTGGGAGGCTGTGTTGTGACTGGGCTGAGTTCAGGAACTGCACTGCTGCTCGAATTTTCTTGCACATTCGTTGTGCTGTTTGTGGGTGTCACAGTTGCTTTTGACCAGAGAAGGTGCAGAGAGCTGGGCTTGGCTATGGTTTGTGCAGTGGTAGCTGGAGCTATGGCTTTGGCGGTGTTTGTGTCGATAACGGTGACCGGAAAAGGTGGATATTCCGGTGTGGGATTGAACCCTGCAAGATGCTTAGGAGCTGCATTGCTAGAGGGAGGGTTGCTATGGGAAGGACATTGGGTTTTCTGGGTGGGGCCTTTCTTTGCATGCATTGTGTACTATGGTTTCACGATGAACTTGCCGGGAAAGAGTTTAGTTCTGAGGGATGGAACCTCGGACGACAACAAGTTACCTGATGGAATTGCCTGAAATATAGCCAATGTACATATCAGAAACTATGCATACACACTTTTCATGATGCTCCTCAACAATCTTAAAATACGCTAGTTTACTACCCTCAACTTTGAAATTGTTGCACTGTCTACAAAGTTGCATAGAACCCGTTAATTTAAAGTTTTGGGATATGAAATGCAAAGCATGGGAAGACATAATTTCGACATTTCATATTCTCTAAATTGAACGGATTCTATATAACTTAACCGACAGTGCAACACATTCAAAGTATAAGGCAGTAAACCGGCACATTTGAGAGTTCAAATTCAAAAGTTCAGGATAGTAAAATGCAAACCTTGAATAGCACGAGATAGTAAAACTAATTTCCCTTGCTTACCAGTAGCGGCACCAAAACAGGAGCTGCCCAATCTCTATTTTATTCTTCACGACAGTCTTGAAGCACTTGTAACATGGATATGCATAGCTATAAACCATCAAATAAAAACAACATTAATTAGTCAATTAGGTTCATGAGTGAGAAAAACCAATAGAGGACTTGCACATAAAAATAATCACCTAAGAGCAAGTATAGAGAAGGACCAATGAGAAACAAAAATATCAAACTGTGTAAATTGTAAAATTCACACCATTATATCGGTATGGCTATTTCTACATACGTGTTCTAACCATGCTAAGCGATTCTCATGTTTAAGAGACAAGAACATTTCTCTCTTGCAAGAGTCATCAAATAAATCCAATGCAGCAAAGTAGACTCCATCGCTAATGTCTTGAATCTCATCTAGTGCTTTGATGCAATTAGTAATAGAGTACGGGCTTGTGCTTTGAGTAGCAGACACGCTTGCTCTTGACTTCGAAGCAGAAATCATCTCTGAGAGAGCTTCTGCCATAGCCTGACTCAATTTGTCCTGGCTTGTCGTGCAATGGCGTGGACTCGATGAATTGCCAGATTGGCGTCTTTTCCTTCCATTTGTGACATTTTTGGTCGTTCCAAGATCTGTGCTTGCAGTTTCAGGGCACATCCTCGATCCTGGACCTTCAACTCTTGTTGTTGTAGTTTCCAGTTTTCCAAAATGACTTGACTGAGCATATCTTCCATCCGAAATTGGCTCTGTGAATATTGTGCAAAGCTGGTCGTAAATGGGACAATCCTTGGTTTTCAGATTCTCCGGCCTGGGGATCTCCTATCAGCAAATTTTGTACAGAGCATGTAAGGTACTTAAATCTCCAACTTGTGCAAAATATAGTTGTGTGATTACCCCAAGGGTAAATTGCATGTATCTACCTTAATGAATTGCCCAAAAATAAATGACCTCATAGAAAATTTTCCACATACACATTTTTACGTGTCACAATCGAACAAAATGGACCAAAACCATAAAAAAAAAATCGCTTGTTTCGTCACATGACTTACCTGTGAGTGTAAGGCTAGTCATCTAGTTTGTACGACGATGACACTGTGAAAATTCATAAAGGTAGTCGTGTGTATGTGGAAAATTTACAGGCTTATGTGTTCTCATTAAATCCATCATTCCCAAATTGAGCTGATACAAATAATCATAACAAGTTGTATCATAAAGTCGAAAATAAAATACCTGAATGATGTCTTCCAACAGTTCAAACTCGGGCATCATGAACATGTGACTAGATTGTTCCAAGTTGAAGTCGCGCTGCTCAGAAGCCGACACGAGATTATGATATCGTATCCTCAAAACATCCAAGTGCTTCCTCAATTGCTTCTTGTTGAAGTTGAGACCCGTTACAGCATTGAACTCGTCTTGAATATGCTTCCATGCCTTTTGGTCGAAAACGTTGTCTGTTCTGTTGCCAAGTTGTATCTGCTCCACCACCAAGTCAACAAATATCTTATCTTGGGACGCCGTCCATCTTCTCCTCAGTCGTTCCTGCTTGAGCTGTTCGGTTTGACCATCCATCTACACTTTCGAGAAACGGTTCTGGTTTAGATACACTGTATGAAGCAAAATGCTTATCAAAACTTGAAAAGGTTGTCTACATGAGCAACAAAATGCAAAAGAGTAGGAGTGAATTTGGACCCATAAAATCATAATAATATATTCAAAAACTTGGAATGAACTATTCGCGTTTTGCAAATACTATCGGTAAACAGTTTTTTATTTTTTTGCAAATGACATCCCCCAACTATTTTCCGTCCCTAAATCTAATATCCTTAACAGAAATCAGTCATGTGAATCACATTTTCTCTATGATCACTGTTTGAATCACCTTGTGGCTAATGAACTATAGTAAATGGTCTTTTTCCCGTTCAAAAAGAAAGAACACGAACTTGGGAAGCTATAATCTTCTTCATAAGCATGAATTTTAGCAAATCCAAATAGATTGGTAAACATGGAATGCTTGATACAAAATTGAATAATTTCCCAGTTATCAATTCTAGATTGATCAAACAAACATGACCATAGCACAAACTAAAACATCCCCATTTCATATTTTTTCACAGAAATTACACCAAATTACAATCAGCTGTACATGCACAAATCAAAATTGGACACACACAATACCCAAAAAAACCTATAAAATAGCATATAATACACACATACATAACTATATTCACTTATACTGTCATCTCTGCGTCTGAGAAAATCCTTGAACGAATAAATCAAAACCTATAATTCCGCGAACAGTTCGAATAACAAAAACATTTCCTTTCCTACGATTTTCTCAGCAACCAATCAAGCATCGAAGGAAAATTCAGATGTACCTTCGCACCTTTTCTCCGATGGAGATTGAGCATGTAGAACCCTAGAGAGCGCGAGCAAAGCAAGAGACCAACGGCAACGAAGCTTTACGTATCTCCTTCACAGTGTCGTCGGGTGTGTTTCAGAGGCCAAAGGGCGAAAAGCAAAACGGTGCGTTTGATTTGTTGATGGGCCAATGGCCCTTTTATGGCCCGACCCTTCTTAACCGTGACTTGTTCCAAGTTGAATATTTTGTTCTGATTTAACTTTTAAGGGTAATGAGAACAATATGTTAGGTACTCTATTTTGGATGTAGGTGCTATTATTATCTTTATTTTATGATTTTATGACAAGGTGTTGTTTTATATTTTCTTTTAGCTGCATAGTCTATGACAGAGTTAAAAACGAAGAGGAATAAAATGGTAGTTCTAGACGAGGTGGTTTTAGTGATAAGCGATACTGGATACCGGTATCTATTGGCGGGCCAAATCCTTTCCCGAAAATCCCAAGGTCATGTGCGGTATCATGGCTGCGACGATGGGGATGGTACGCGGCCTGGTGGTTCAGCCACTTATCAAGAAAGGGTTCGCATTCTTCTCTTGTTCTAAGGAATCCATGGAGAACATCCGGAATCAGGGATCGTAGACCTTTGATGGGTCACCGATTCCATTCATAACCATCCTCCCCCGCATGTAGTTGTAGGTCATGTGTTTCCATCACATGCATATTGGTGTTCGAGCTTTCAATGTATCAATGGAGACGATAAATGCACTGGTGAGTGATCTACTGGCATCTACCCTCGTATCTAATATCCTCACATCCCCTTGCATACAAAGTAAGGGGTGAGATGAATTCCTCTGGCTACAGATGCATCTGGACGTGGCTAGACCGATCCACTGTCACATTAGTCTGGCGTTCGTAGGTCATTCCGCACCATATCTAGATCCGCCTCCAGTACGAGTATTGATCGGAATTCTGCTTCTGGTGTGCCTGCGCAGGCCAGGAAGTGTGTGGCTGCTTGTCCAGTGTATCGATAATGGGACAGAAGGAGAACAAGTTTGACGTGTCGTTGCGAGTTCCGCTGGGTCAAACACCTGGGGCCCACTGTGAACGAAATGGGAGGCTTCGAATGAAAGACAACCGTAGCAGCTACTAGAGGCTCCGCCGAGGAACCTTGCGAGCTGGGCAACGCCACCCCCGATAAGGATGCCACGGTTAACAGGACCACCACCGGGCTTCCCGGCTCAAAAGACAAAGAAAAAAGGTCACCGTCTATCGAAACTTGATGAACTGATAAACATGGATCATGAGGGCCAAGAGAGAGGGGTGGGGGACATCTGCCTCTTCCTTTAATAATTTGTATTGGGCCATAAGAAGGTCAAGGGGTGGAAAATCCATGCAATAAAGAAGGTCTAACAGACGTACAATTTGAAGAGGGATGCTCATAAGACCAGTAGGATCTCGAGAGATGATCTACCTAGGTAGATGATGGTAAACAGTTTTGTCAGTAGATATGAGGCCCTAAACGGTATATGGGACAATGGGTTGGAGGACTATCCCACATCACCTTTGGCCAGATTACTATGGTTAGGGGTGGGCATGGTTGGTTAAACCGACCATGAGGCCCACTTTGAGCCCCACACCGCCACTTTGCGGATTCCTAATTTCGGGACCTCCGCCAGAACCGCGACCGAAAAATTTATAATTTTCCAACCATCTCGGTTTCAGGTCGGTTTGGACTGACCACTCACTTTAAGATTGGGCCACTACAACGGGCCTATTATTTGTGCTTTAGAAGGCCCAATATAAATTTTGGACATATAATTAACTGTAAAATAACAACACAAGATTTTTTTTTTCATGCCAAAAACCATTAATGGAGGATAAAAAATAGTCAGAAGCCAATTTTTGGTCCTCCCTTAATGATGAAAAACACATGCCTATAACTAATACATTATAAAATAAGTGTTACATAGTTTGCAATAAGTTCATCGAAGAGAGAAATCAAAAACATCAAAATTACAGTAGTTACAATTGTCACGCCCCAATTTTAGTAAATCGAACTCGGGACGCGAACGTTTTAAAAAAATAACCACCTTTGAAACCAGTTTTATAATTCACTTTAAAAACATCAACTGTTCAACAAAATAATATTTACATCTCAAAATAAGTCCCAACAATTGGACAAAAACGAGGTACACGTCACTAGACTCAAAACGCCCAGAAACCCGCTTCAAGCTCTTCAAGCTTCAGAAGCTCACCTAGTCCAGCCTGCGAACGGTACCTGTAGGAAAAGCAGCTAGGGGTGAGCGTTCGCTCACCACCACGGATAACAGACTGACTACGGCATAATTAGCAGACAAACCCGGTAACACCAATAACAAGGTCAACACCGGGGAACACTGTCCTCAACCCAAGTACTATGACTGGACATACACCCACTGTTACCTTCCTTGACCAACTCAACACTCTGACACGCAAGGTAGACCCGACACAACGATCACGACCTCTTCCAAGGACTCAAAAGAAAGAAAGCTACGCAACACCAAACAAGATCACAAAGGATCGCACATCAAACAAGATCACAAAGGATCGCAAACCAGCTGCCAACTGCTCAGTGCCAAGAACGCTCGCACCCTCCCGAGACTCTAACTCGGTCAGGCCAGCCCAAGAATGCTCGCAACTTACCGAGACTCTAACTCGTAAGCCAGCCGAAGAATGCTTGCAACTTACCGAGACTCTAACTCGTAAGCCAGCCAAAGAATGCTCACAAACCCAAACCACACACGCGCGGCCAGGACCCTTTTATTGTCGGGCGGGCCCCCTACCCCGTCTGAACATGCAGACGCGTGTGCTCGTGGACCCCCGTTTCATGAAGCGGGCCCCCAACCTCAGGTAACCACAATCACAATCACAATCACAAGCAAGTTCAACAACCAGTAACCACACAAGTTCGACACTCACAGGCACTCATGGCCACCAAGACACCAACCGTAAAACTCGGACTCAACAACCCCACATGCACTCACGGCATCCCAAGACACACCAACGGTAAAACACGGACTCAACAGCCCCACAGGCACTCACGGTCTCCCAAGACACACCAACGGTAAAACACGGACTCAACAGCCCCACAGGCACTCACGGCCTCCCAAGATACACCAACAGTAACTCACGGGCTCAACAACCCCACGGGCACTCACGGCCACTCAAACCACCAACAGTAAAGACACGGGTTCACAACCCCACGGGCACTCATGGCCACCCAAAACACCAAAGGTAAAGACACGGGTTCAACGACCCCACATGCACTCATGGCCACCCAAAACACCAAAGGTAAAGACACGGGTTCCACGACCCCACGGCACTCATGGCCACCCAAAACTCAACAATCATACACACTCGCAACTTCCCGAGACTCTAACTCGTAAGCCAGCCAAAAAATGCTCGCAACCCCCCGAGACTCTAACTCGGTCAGGCCAGCCAAAGACACCAACCTTAGTACACGGGCTCTCATGGCCACCCAAGACACAACAGTAATACACGGGCTCTCATGGCCACCCAAGACACAATTACACAAACAACCTCTGGCATAACCAATGCCTCCAACAGTCCTAATATCAACAGTTTCACAATCAACCTCCGGACATGGTCACATGCCTCCAGTACTCCTAATCTCGATAAGTTCACAATCAACCTCCGGGCATGGTCATATACCTCTAGTAATTCTAACAACGCTAAGTTCTCTGCTCCTACGACACTACTAAGTGTCACATGCTTTTCTAATATTCGCTACGTTCCCGTATCATGCTTTTCTAATATTTAAATAAACCTACTCAACCCACGACACCCCGGTGTCACATGCAATTCTACTGTTAACTTTCCCTAATCAGGGCCGAGATCCGGCTACTTTTCCCTACCTCGTGCGTGTTCTCCCAAAAGCCAACCAACGAGCTCCGGTGATGATCTCAGTCACTCACCCAGCTTTCCCTTGCCTCGGTCCGTGGCACGATCTAAAAGAACACAATTTTAAAGGCACTTAACAACTCGCAGGAATAAACTGAAAATCATTAAACTTGATGCCCAAACTTAACCCCGACAATGTCGATCACTCCCAAACTCCCCCAAATACTCGACATTGTCGATAAGGGACCCATCAAGGCCCGATTCGCCCGACGTGGCGAATCTGCCCGGGTTTTATAAATGCCCTTCCGGGGCTCC
The DNA here is from genome assembly GCA_963921825.1 of Erodium maritimum. Taxonomy (NCBI): domain Eukaryota; kingdom Viridiplantae; phylum Streptophyta; class Magnoliopsida; order Geraniales; family Geraniaceae; genus Erodium; species Erodium maritimum. The sequence continues at coordinate 61,740,999 of OY997596.1, read as the reverse complement.
AAAAATTCCCGTTTTCGTTTCTACGGTCTTAGAATAATTCAAGGGTCCCAATGTACTTGACCGAATCGAATTCCGACTCCCGAGTTAATTAATTACCGTTTCAAGTTTCTAAAACCCGTTAATTACAGCTTTTCCAATTTAATTCCAATTTTCGATTCGGTTATGGATAAATGGTCCGGGGAACGTTTTAAACCACCCGAACACAAAACCCGATCACCCGAGCACGTGGGCCCCACCCGGCCAAGCTAGGCCGTGGGCCCCAGGGTTCATGTGGGGCTCGGCCACCCCCTAAGGTGGCCGGAGCTCCTCCCGAGCTCTCGGTCGCCGGAAAACGTTCAATCAAACCTCAAAACACCTCTAAAACGTCTCCAACAATTACCCCAACATCAAAACCATCTTAAACTAATAGTTTTACAAAAACCTAACTTCCCAAAATTAATCAAAACAAGAATCGGTTCGGTGTATACCGTAGAGGAGAACGAGGGGAACGAGATTGCTCCTTGCCTTGAGACGATCCAAAGGTGGGATGACGTGAATAGTGGCAACCAAGCCCAACTCCCTCTCTTCTTCTTCTCCTTCTCTCCCTTTCTTCTCTCTTTTTTCTCTTTCTAAAACAACTAACTCTAATTTCTATTTTTTTCCTTTTTGCCCTATATGGCCGGCCACCTCTTGTCCCCTCATCTTTCCCCCCCAAAACTAACACCACCACAAATTGGACACGTGTCAAGGTGGGTCCCACACCTTTTTGGAAAATATCTACTTGATATTTTGCAATCAGATTAGCGAAAATCGGACGTTTCGGGCCCCGAACGGGCACTTTTCCCAAGAAATTACGAAACTTGACGGGCTACAAGGAAACGGCTCAACTAAGACCGTTGCGACGACGAATAAGCTTTTTGGATCCAAAACGGTCCTCGAATGGACCAAAACGTCGCTCGGTTGACTTTTCCAGCGAAAGGTCAACATTTCCCAAATTGAACAGAAAATTGCCCTGAGTCCCCCGGAACTCACTTTGGTCAATAACGGGGTCAACTTAAGTCCGGTATGACACTCGGGGTCATTTTAGGTTCAATTAAGTGTGAGTCTTAAAATTTTTAAATTTTCCCGTTTTTCGCAGGTTTGACTGGCGTTGACCGGGAGTGGTTATTACAACAATCCTATGGATTCAAAAACCTAAACTACATCTCTTCAATACAAGTCTATCTCTTCAATCCAAGCCTTTCTCTTCAATCTTGATTCTTCAAAATGGTACTTGTCAACAAAAATGGTACATTAGTGGAGTCACAAACATAAACAACACCAAATACAAAAACAATACTAGAATGTCTGGTTTTTGTACGAATATGATTACTAAAAAAACATCATTTATTGAAGAATACTCCATGGAGTTCATGGACTAAAAGCACGAGTCTCGTTGTATTTGACAACATTGAAAATCAAGGTTACTAATATAAACTATAAATTGTCTAGAAAATATTTGAAGTATGAAAATTTCTAGAAGTTGATGATAATAACTAATCATACACGATGTCACATATAAGCTAGCATAATTTGTCTGGGATTATCTTGAACCTATCATATTTTAACTTGACATGAATGTATCATGTTTATAGATAAATGTGAATCCTTAAACTTCTAGATTTTTGTATAGAAATGTATACAATACATCTTATCCATGGAGGCTGTCTCGTTAGAAATTAATCTTGATCATTCATTTTATATTTTGAGTGTTATAAGTAGATGTTTAAGCTCATTCGTTCAATATCACTTAGTATAATATTTCTATACGAACATGTTTATTTATTTTTTATTATATTCTTTCATAAAGAAAAAAAGACATCGATCAATTCTTGCTTTAGGCCCTAATGATGGCCATGTATGACGGCATTGAGCCAGACATGAAGGCTCTGGTGGTGCTCATCGACCTTCTGTCTGCCATGGTTGACGAACTTAAGGACCGCCTCCATGTTGTCGCAGTGATCCTCCGCTTCATCGGAAAAGTGTGCGATGACTTTCCACTTGGGCCTGTTGTGGAGGCAGCGAAAAAGGCTCTCCGCCTAGCACTTCTTGACCGACCAGGGTCAGAAGACAGAGAGATTCCTCGCTACCCTCCCGATCAACAGAGAGTTCGGGGCGCCTGGAATTATTTCCGAGACACGTTCAGCTTCCAGGGCATGGTTTTGGTGTCCCGAGTGCTGCCCCCTCTGCTGTTAGCCCTTGAGAATCTTAATCAGCGTGCGCAGACTGTCCAAACGAACGTGTGAAAGCGATTTCGATGATTTGAGTGAAGCTGTCATAGCTGCTCATGAAGATGCCGCAACAGTCCATCAAGCACTCAGATTTGCCATGGCTAACCGCTGAATCATTTTATTTCTAGTTAATTGATGCTCATAAGACCAGTAGGATCTCGAGAGATGTTCTACTTAGGCAGAAGATGTTAAACAGTCTTGTCAATAGATATGAGGCCCTGTACGATATATGGGACAATGAGTTGGAGGACTATCCCACATCACCTTTGGCCATACTACTATGGTCATCCTCAATGGGACATAACATTCTTTGTTGTTTCAGAAGTAAAAGACTACCACACGACACGCGAGACAACCCCCACTATGCTATTACAAATTCTTTTTACATGATCAAAATGTTATTTAGGCACACTACTATTGAGCATCTTTTTTCTCTAGTTAGTTTTTTTTAATTCTTATGTATATTCCAATTATAAGATGGAAAATAGTTATGTTTCACGACTCTAGAGCACTGAAACATCTATTTCATTATAAAATCCCGGATTATAATCTAAAACCATGTGAAAAAATCATGCTAATATGTAATGAGTGCATTGACATCAATCCGACTGAGGCAAGGAAGGCCGTACTTCCGTGCATTCCCAACACGGGGAGGCAATCCTTGCTCAGGGTCGCATGGAAGTCGGTATGTCTGGCTGCCTTGCTCCAAACTGCCACGACATCCGATCCCCTCGGGATGACGAGGTAATGGGATTGAGCGGGATCACCCGTTATTGCTAACCATTCTGGAGTGGCCCCCGTCATGGCCTAGCACTCCGCCAATTTTCGCTCAACCCGGATCATTACCACATGTACTTTTGTAAGGGATGGACAAGCCCTGCTCGGCTCCGATTCCAGATGGAGGCGGCCCCTCCCTAGGACTTGGGCCTCGGAGATTGGAAATAGCTCTGCTCGGCATACCCATCCTCCCATAAGAGTGCAACCGAGCAACAGGGTGTGTGTGGGGACACACAACTCGCTCTGGCAGGGTCTGTTCGACCCACAACATCCCTGCTTCCTGGTGTTCTCCCTGAATGCCCGATATTCCCCTAGACGCCCCGACAAGGTCTTCATCGTGGGACCATTGTGTTCCTCATGCACTACGAGTATTTTAAGACTGACTCACTAGAACATATTACTCACGATAATGTCTCGCCTTGTCATCTATTCTCAAATACCGCTACTGTATATTACTCTCTTTTTTAGCAAAACGGGGTACTATTATAAATTGAAAACGATTACATCAAACAAAATACTGGAAAATGAAAGTGCAACAACGAAAATGAAATGACACAAGCATAAAATTAAAAAGCGCTTTATGGGATTCAATAGTTTTCTGGAGGGAAGTACTGCGACAATGTCTGACGACATCGATTCAACGGTTCCAAATGAAGGGGCAATGGCCAAGCAGGCAAATTGTAGATATTTGTAGTGGTGGACTGGGTACTCCCCCGGGATGTCAGCGTGCGTCGTCCTCCCTTGACTGATAATGGTAGGGCTCTTAAACGCAGGAATGCTGACCTCCGAGCTGGTAGGGAAGCACCATGTCGGCTTTTGGTGGAACTGCTGCCACCTTACATCCAGAGGGGCGGTACAGCCGACCGACTTCCCTCTCTTAGGACTCATTCCGCGAGGCGAGGGTGCTTCATAAAGCCCCTCACCGTTGTGTGTGATGCCTCGTCCGAGCTATACTGGCCCAAACCGACCCAAATCCTCCTTGGGCCCCCCATGTTGCGAACCAGATCCCCTCGGGCCCTCAGACCCGCTTCCACTGAGCCTCATCCCACTGGCCCATGCTGGAGACCCATGGCATGCAGCCCATCCCAAACCCTAATTGGGTCTGTGTCCTCCTCCCACCGCCCGGACCCCCTTTCCCGGCGTCCGGCTAGCCGCCCGATCTGGAGACGACCTCTCTCCTGGCCCAGCTCCGTCACGCTTCTTCCCTTCTAGAAGCTTTCCCGGGTGCCACCGTCCCCCACCTGCAACACGAGCTTCAAACAGGGCGGCCCGATCCTCGTCTGCTCTACATACCAGTGATGCCTCTTGGTTCTCCTTCCTCCCGTACCTCTGCTACCGGAGAAGACAAGACTACGCTTCGCCATCGCCGCCCCCTCGAGATCAGAGGAGACGTCGGTGGAGACTGCAGTTTTCCACGAGACTGCAAAGAAGGGGAAGTCGGAAGAAAAAAACACGTCGTACCTATGCCCTTCATCTCGCCGCCCGACATAGAGTGGTTGTCGAGTCTGTTGAAGGTCGTCAAAGCTTTCTAGGGCTTTAGAAAGCTGCGTAGTTTCATGATTATTAAAGTATCTTCTTACTCTTTGAAGTCCCTTATTAATGAAGAAAATACGTCCCTTAGTAAACCCATAAATTAATTTTATATGGTTGTTGTGAGCCTCACGTGGCTGGAAATCAGACAAGTGAACGGGCCTTCAGATTGGGCCGAAGAAGCCCAGAGTAAATTATCTCGAGTAAGAAGAGCAGCGACGTCGTTTCGTAACCTATGTTAACCTAGGACCTTCCTCTCCTATGGGTTGAGAGAGTATAAAAGAGGCGGAGCGAGGATGGTTATGGATCTATGGCCATTGTTGAGTTGGGTCTAGTGTAGAGTAAAGCTCAGCTATGGAGATTGGAGATGAGGTCTCTGCCAAGGTGAGTCTTTGTAGCTGAAACAGGAGTTGAGTAATAACAACTCCTGTAGATATATATTGTTCATCTTGTAGATATTTTTTACTTTGGCCAGGCTAAATTAGTTTGATATGGCAGAATAGTTGCCCTGCACTTATCTCTTTGACGAACATTAGTTTATTACATTATCATCTGCCATATATTGTTCACTTTGACCAGGTTAAATTAGTTTGATAACTATCTTGACGATTAGCACAAGATACCATACCGTTTCGAATTCCTTGTGAGGGGCTATATTCTCACGACAGTTACTTTCACAGGTGTGATCTGATTTACTTAATTCTTGATAGAGCCGGTCGATGAGCACTACCATAGCCTTCATGTCTGGCTGAATGTCGTTATGCATGGTTATGCCCTTCCCTTCATAATGAAGTAATAGATCCGCAGCCACATCACGCACATCTCCAAAGATCACCTCCGCACCTGCTGAAATGTCCACCAGATCTTCGGAAAACTAACTCAAGGTGAGTGGAGTTGCCATCTGAAATTAACAAACCAAAAAATTAGAACAATGTAACGAAAATACGAAGAAGCAGTTGATATAGACCACGAAAATACGAAGAAGAAGCAGTGGATACAGACCTACAGACCTTTTTCTTTCTTTGTCTAAAAAAAAAGGTCTGTATCAACTGCTTCTTCTTCGTATTTTCGTAGTCTGTAACAACTGTTTCTTCGTATTTTCGTTACATTGTTCTAATTTTTTTGGTTCGTTAATTTCAGATGGCATGAGTCAGTTTTTCGGAGGTCTGGTGGACATTTCAACAGGTGTTGATGTGATCCTTGGAGATGTGCGTGATGTGGCTGCGGATCTGTTACTTCATTATGAAGGGATGGGCATGACCATGTATGACGGCATTGAGCCAGACATGGAGGCTCTGGTGGTGCTTATCGGCCAGCTGTTTGCCATGGTTGACGAACTTAAGGACTGCCTCCATGTTGCCGCCGCTTCATCGGAAAAGTATGCGATAACTTTCCACCTGAACCTGCTGTGGAGACAACGAAAAGGGCTTTCCCTTGGCGCTTCTTGACTGACCGGGGCCAGAAGACAGAGAGATTGCTCGCAACCCTCCAGATCAACAGGGCCGACTCAAGCTTTAAGCAACCGCTTAAGGCCTCATCGAAACTAGAAAAAAAAATCTAATATTGAATATAGATTTTTATGATCAGAGTAAAAAAATGTGAAGCAAACGTATGAGAAATCCAATAAGTATAGATTTAATATATTCTACTTCTTTGATATTTTATGAATAAAGTTCTTTAGACATTCAAATGCAGATATATATCTAAAGATGAGTCTTTAAGAATATCAATATTGTCTTATTGTGAGTGAAATATTAAATTGTTTAGTAAAAAATAGAATCGTTTATTAAAAAATAATCTATGGAATTTATGGACTAGAAGCAAAGTCTTGTTGGGTTAAACAATATTGAAATTCGGGGGTACTAATATACACCACAAACTGTAAAGGTTGTGTAAGAAATCAAAGCTAACTTGACTAATATACAAGTCAAAATAAAAAGAAACCATTCCAAAATTAAATCAAATAAGTATTACTAAAATTTCATTTCATGATTAAAGAAGACAAATACTAGAGTTGACTTTCTACATCTATTCCACGGAGTTGTATTGCCCAGACTGTAGAGAAAATGATTCACTCATAGAAGATTGAGATGCTTACCAATCATGGACATGAAGATACTCAACAGAGAGTTCGGACCACAAAGAACTTATTACACTCATAGGATATGAGAGGAAAGACTGAAAGGCATGAACATCAATAGGCATAAGTTTGTTTCTAAGCTTCTTTAACCTTTAAAGAGCAACAATAGTCAAATGAACTTGGGCATATATCATGAGGTAATTGAGAGATTGTGTTGACATTGTCCTATTTTGTTCGTGTTGGTTAACCGGTGGGTTTCGATACCGAATGCCCTTAGTACTTGAAAAGTCTCACGTAGATACTACCTTGCGTCGTTAGTGTCGGCTCTAATGATTTTCTTATTTTTGGTTATATATGATTAATACTAGTTATCCATATGTAGTATTTAAAAATAATTTGCAAGTGTGAATTTTTTTAGAAGTTGATGACAATAACTATTTATACACGATTTCACATATAAGCTAGCATAATTTGGTGTAATTTTCTAGAATTATGCGGAACCTATCATATCTAAACTTGACATGAATATATATTAAATATTTGGATTTTTTTGTATAAAATTCTAAACACTTAATCTTATCCATCGAGGGTGTCTTGTTAGAAATTAATCTTCGTCACCCATTTAGATTTTTTAGTGCTATAAATAGATGTTGATGCCCATTTGCTCAATATGATCTAGTATAATACTTTTATGAGCAAATTTACTTATTTTCTTATTATATTTTTTTCATACGAAAAAAAGATATCAATCAAATTCTCGTTTGAGGCCGGCCCTGCCGATCAACGGAGAGTTCGGGCCGCCTAGATTTATGTCCGAGACAGGTTCAGCTTCCAGGGCATGGTTTTAGTGTCCCGAGTGCTGCCCCTCTGCTGTTAGCCCTTGAGAATATCAGTCAGCGTGCACAGACTGTCCAGACGAACGTGTGGGAAGAGGAGGTGACGGAAAGCGATTTCGATGATTTGAGTGAAGCTGCCAGAGCTGCTCATGAAGATGCCACATCAGTCCATCAAGCACTCAGAACTGCCATGACTAATCGTTGAACATTTTATTTCTAGTTAATTGATGTTAGTAAGACTTCTATCTTGCTTATATCTGTTACATTTACATGAGATAAATGATGGTTACTATCAATATCTTTTGTTGATTAGAATTTTGAATAGTATAGGTTGATTTCAATATGGTTAACAATAATAACAGTAGTTTTTGTTGACTAGAAATTTGAATTAGGTATAGGTTTGATTTCATTATGACTGCCTTTATTTTATTCTTTTACGAGGAATGTTAATATCATGACAACAAATTAAATTAGCTAACTTATGATTTTAGTGAAATAGACATTGATGTGTAATTTTTTCAGGGGTGATGTTTATAGTGTTGTTCTGGTAGATGACAGTGTTAATATGACTCTATTCTGACTTCTAGTTTACAGCTGGCTCTACTTTACCTTACAACATTGCAGGGTATTGCATATGGTATTCATCAGATTGTTGATCAATGTAATGCCCATGGTCACAAGGTGAGAATGCATAATTTTAAAACGTTATAGATTACTTTGTATTATAATTGAGTTTCTTTTGCAACCCACATTGTTTACTTTTTGGGGAGAAACAAAAATGACACTCTGGTGGCTTTGACAAAATTCACAGCTGATGAGAAAATATCTGAAATTCGATTCAAGCATCGAATTTCGCCGTCTAAAAAACACGCGTCTGTCCAAGAAATCCTCGGTCCTCTGAAACTCGATTCTAAGCAAAAACTGAGGACGATCTTGTCGGAGATTGCAACTAAGGACGTGCTCGTCGGAGATCGCAAATGAGGACATGCTCGTCGGAGATGTCAACTCAGAACCAATTCATCGGAGATCGCAATTGAGATCCAGATCATCGGAAATAAATACTGAGAACGAAATCGTCGGAGATATCAACTGATAACCACAAGGCTGGTGATATTCGCATATATTACATGATTTGTTTAACCCAGATATCGTCGAAAATGTGAAAATATTCACAGGAAGAAGGATTTGCTTCGAAAAATGTCGTTGTGAAGTCTGTTTTTACATCTGTATTCTCAAACCGTTTAGTGATGATTGTTTTCTTCATTCTCAAACTTGGTTTTTGTATCTGCAAATGAGAATAATTGTATCCTCAATATGCCTATATGATGTCCTTACTTATTATAATATCCCTGTTTTCCTCATCTACAAACTGGGATTCTTGTATCCTCAGTCTGATTCTTGTTGTGCTCTCTAGATTCTCAAACTTGTTGTTCATATCTGCAAACGCGAATAAGTGAGGGCAAATGTGGCATTTACAAAAATATTTTCGAACATGTGAGCCACACGTGGTAGAAAAGCTAACGGTGCCGTTATTTCTGACGAGAACTGATAGTCCAAAAAAGGGAAAAGTCGTAGTTGGGAAATACAAAAAAAAGTCAAGCTCGGTTAAGATCGTCAAAACAAAGCTCAAACCCGGTTAAGACCCATGATTTCCCCTTTTTAGAATGAGCAGAGTTTTTATTTGTTAAAGCACAATCCAACCCAAAAGCTCGAACTTATGGGTGGAGACATCAAGATGTATATCAATGGGTCAATTTATCCACACATTTTTGATGTGGGACTCACACTTCAACACTACTCCCCCTCACGTGTAGGACTGGACATCTACACGTGGACCATAACAGGACTGAACATCTACATGTGGGCCATAGCAGGACTGGACATCTGCATATTGGACATCTATACGTGGACCATAGCAGGACTGAACATCTACACGGGGGCCATAGCAGGACTGGACATCTGCATATGGGCCGGAGACCACAGGGTGGAGGTGACAAACATGTCTTAGGCCGGACCAGGCTCTGTACCATGTTAAAGCACAATCCAACCCAAAAGCTCGAACTTATGGGTGGAGACATCACGATGTATATCAATGGGTCAATTTATCCACACATTTTCTATGTGCGACCCACACTTCAACATTATTAGATTTGTCCTCGTAAAATATAATATTAATAATCCAGAAACAATTTATATAGTACAATTTTACCGTTATATTGTAACATGAGAGGTAATTATTAATTCTTCAAATATTCTAGAATAAAAAAAAAGGAGAAGAACAAAATCGTGCCACGTGGACATCAAACGGATGAGCTATAACCAACCAAACCAACAACGAGAGGAACATAATTCCTCTCATCACTCTCCCTCTCTTCATCACTATCCTCTCCTCTCCTCTCTCTCTCTCTCCGTTCCATGGAGCTGAGCTTCTTCTCTGCAAATCCCCAAACCCTGACCCTAATCTCATGCAATCCTCTCTCCACCAGCCTCTTCTCCGCCCGGCGGGACTTCCTCGGCGGCGCGCGCCACCTGAGGTCTCCTCCCTCCGGCCTTCGCGCCAAAAGGACCTCCAATAAGCTCGGATTCCTCCAATTCCGTTCCGCGCCGTTTCGGTTCAGAGCCGCGCTCAGTCCTCACTCCGCTCTCGTGGTCGGCGCCGTCGTGACTTTCTCCGCCATTTCTGTCGTCTACTTCAATCTTTACCGGAAACGGAAAAAGAGTGGCAAAGAGGTTTGCTAGCTGATTCTTAATGTTTTTTTTTGTTGAATTATGAGGTGGTTTTTGGAGAATTTGAGCTGGTTTACTTTTTAGCTGTTGAATTGGTTGCATTGCCTAGTGGAAGTTGAATTATGAGATTTTGTTAATGGGTCTGGATTAGGAATGTATAATGCCATTGTTTACTTAATTTTCTACCAAATTGTCTGATCGGAAAAGAGATTTGGAAGCTGAATCTCAATGTTTATAGTTGAATTGCGTGGTGGTTTTGGGGAAATTGAGCTCGTAGATGTATATGCTTGTTTGGTTTTTACTTTTTTGCAGTTGAATTGGTTGCATTGCCTAGTGGAAGCTGGATTTTGAGATTTTGTTGATGGGTCTGGATTAGGAATGCATAATGCAATTGTTTACTTCATTTTCTACCAAATTGTTTTGATCGGAAAAGAGATTTGCAAGCTGAATCTCAATGTTTATGGTTATTTTTTGTGGTGGTTTATGAGAAATTGAACTCGTATATGCATATGCGTGTTTGTTTGTACTCTTTAGTTGTTCGATTGGTAGTTTAAGTTCGATTTTTGTAATGGGTCTCGATTATGAATATATAATGCCATTGTTTACTTAATTTGAAATTGTCTTGATCGGCAAAGAGGTTTGCAAGCTGAATCTCAATGTTTATCGTTGAATTTTGTGGTGCATATGTGTGTTTGTTTTTACTCTTTAGCAATTCAGTTGGTTGCATTGCCTAGTTTAAGTTGGATTTTGAGATTTTGTTAATGGGTCTGGGTTATGAATATATAATGCCATTGTTTACTTAATTTGCTACCAATTTGTATTGTCCTCTGTAGATGGCGCAGTTAAATTTTGATCTACTGTTCTAATTTGGTATGCACTATATACTACATGGAAGGAAAAAATGTTGATATGATTGGGAATCATGTAATCACCCACATTTTTGTACTCCATTTCCCAAAATATGAAGCTGATGATATGCCCAAGGCTTTATCGAGAAGCAGCTAGTTAGTTTGTTTATTTTTTGTCCAAGAAGCTGGGAATTCAATTGTGGGGGCTTTTTAGCCCCTCAAGGGTCATAGAAGTACTTTATGAGTAGAACATTTAAGATTTATGAATGTACATCAGAGTTCATGACAAGTTAGACCATTCTAAATTTTCCCTAACCAATTGCTTAATACCTTTTCTGATTATAGGTGTCAGGACTCCATAACTTTTCCCTATCCCATCTAGGAAGGGACTTCTTGGATCGAGTGATTGAGATTTGGATTCTGGGTCTAGGAGATCTTCACAAGGAAAACTCTGTGAAAGAACACAGATCTCTAGAAGATACAACTACAATAAATGGCAACGTTCCTGAGAATAAAGTGACCCCTGTGCATGTTAACATATCCACTGTGATGCATGAAGAAACTCATGCCACCAAAACAGAGGATTCAAGTGGTTCTGATTCGCATCCCTCTAGTGCCAATGGTTCCGTGTTTTCAAACTCTACTTTGATGCACAAAGAGTCTCTTATGACCAGAACTGTGGATTCAGCCGATTCTAATCTGATTCCTTCAAGTTCTACTTTGCTGCATGTAAATACCCTTATGACCGAAACAGTGGATTCAGCCGATTCTAATATGATTCCATCCAATTCTAGTTTGGTGCATGGAGAGACCCTTAGCACCAAAACAGTGGATTCAATTGACTCTAATGTGATTCCATCTAGTGTTAGTTTGGTGCATGAAGAGACTCATATTACCAAAACAGTAGATCCAGCCAGTTCTTATGTTATAATCTCCACTGCTAATGATTCTATACTTTCTAGTTCTACTTTGATGCATGAAGAGAGTCTTATCACCAAAACAGAGGATTCAACTGGTTCAGATGCCAGTGATTTCACATTTTCAAATGAATCTCGAGTCACAGATTCGTCTTTTTTGTATGGAACTTCTGAGTCAGGTGCACTACAACACCTTACATCCCCCGAGGAAATGTCAAACTTGCAAGAAGAAGGTTGTAAGGATGAAAGTAAGTTCAAGCATGAGTTGGAAAAACTAATGAGTGAAAGTAATCACACTGTGCTTGATAATGTACTTGTGGAGGGAACTAAAGATTACAAAGCAAACGATGACGACGCTGAGAAGATTGATACTACGAGTTACAATGGGTTTCAGAAAGAAAGCATTAGGACAGAGCTTCACACATTTTATGAAGCCAAGCAGCCTGTAAAAAAATCTATGGGGAACATAAATGGTCTAAAATCAGCGTCTTCTCATGTCTCTCTTGAAGGAAATGGATTTTCTTCAGTGGTAAGGAATACTTTGATGGAAGGAACAAAGTTATCACCCCAAGATTCTCTTCCTACAGCAGGTTGCATACTAATTAAAATGTGATCATGTATGTTCGTTTAAATGTACGACTTTCATATTCTAATGTTATAAGTTTTTCTTATAGAGTCTGTTAATGGAAAAACGCCAGAAGCATATCTCAAAGAAAGATCTTCCTACCAAGTGAGAGAATCACAGAAAAGCAGAGGATACCCAAGAGACAATGAAATAAGAGATATGTCTCACAGCAAGGTTAGACGGTTTCAGCAATCCTATGACCCAGATAAGACGCGTGTCAATGACAAAGATGATCCTTCAAAGAAATCCAGTACTTATGACCGTCTCCTAAGAAATGGGAGGTAAGAGCCATCTTTCATCTTCACATCGTCATTGTTTATTTGTTTACCTTTCCAATCCCCCTAGAGGAAGTTCAGATAACACATTTATCAGCTTAATTTTTTTTATGAATAAAAATTAAGAAATACTATTTAATGTGCTGAAAAATAGCAATGTCATGCAACTGTACATCTTGACTCAAATATTGAATGGATGTGGCTTTATCAGGGTAACAGAGTGTGTGGAATTGCTTGAAGATTTGGAAAAAATCGGCTCGCTAGATATGAGCAAGGCAAGGCTACTACCTTTATATGTTACTCAATGCTCTATTTTACGATTATTTTCTTTGCCATTGTTGCTAATCTAGCTCTTTATGGTTTTAGATGTACCATGCAAGGTTCTTCCAGGCCTGCAAAAATCAGAAGGCAGTTGAAGAAGCTTTTCGTTTCACCAAGCTGATCTCCAATCCAACTTTGAGTACATTTAATATGCTTATGTCTGTATGCGCGAATTCTCAAGATTCAAATGGTCAGTCCGTGAGTTTGTTGTACATGCGTGGTTCTCTCCTTGGTTACCCTTACAAGCACTTCATATTCACTTGTGTTTCTTGTGCATATAGGGGCCTTCCGTGTCCTGCAACTTGTCCAGGAGGCTGGACTTAAAGCTGATTGCAAACTTTATACTACTTTAATATCAAGTTGTGGTAGAAGTGGAAAAGTTGATGCAATGTTTGAAGTATGGTAACTTTCTTCTCGGTTTCTCTTATTTTAGATTACCACTTAAAATGATAGATTTAAACTGGACATAGTCATGAATTTTTTATTGTATTATTGTTCTTGTTAAATAATTTGCTTCTGTCAATGGTCCAGTACCATTCTTGCCAAGACATCACATATGGCTGGCAGTTTTGATGTACTGCCTACTTTGTGTTTCCTCTTCACAACTAGGCTAAGGTTATTATTTTTTATTATTATCAGAAACTAGGCTAAGATTATTCTTGTCTGGTTTCTTAACATTCTTACTGCAAATGCAATGAAGCTTTGATGTAATTGCGGTTAAACACCTGTTCTTTATGATTTGTGCCTTGTGAGTGTTGAGATGGTAAATTTGTTATTTTTCTTTTTTGGCAGTTTCATTTAAATATGTTGCTTCATTTCTTATCCCTGAAGTTCATTATTTTCATAAATGTTTCGATTTCCCACATTCATTTAGTTACATTGAAGTTGCCTCATAGGTGTTTCATAAGATGGTTAATGCTGGAATTGAACCAAATGTCCATACATACGGGACAATTATTGATGGTTGTGCCAAAGCTGGACAAGTGGCTAAGGCTTTCGGTGCATATGGTATAATGAGGTCTAAGGTATATAACTGCTGTAAGCTATATCATATTACCTATATTTTTTTCCTTTCTTTGTCACTGTTTAGTCATATAACCTGGATAAGTCTCTTGTTTATGTTCACTTACATTTTGTTGTATCAAATAAGTCTTACTCGGATGAGATGTTGTATGCAGTAGAAAGTGAAGCCAGACCGAGTTGTCTTCAATGCTCTTATCACAGCATGTGGTCAATCAGGCGCAGTGGACCGAGCTTTCGATGTTTTAGCAGAAATGAGTGCTGATGAGAATCATCCTATAGACCCTGATCATGTTACCATTGGTGCACTGATAAAGGCATGCGCAAAGGCTGGACAGGTGGGAGTTCTTTATTATTTCATCCTATCTTCTAGGTTACTATAAGATCTATATCTTATCATATGTTCTTGACATCTATACCTAGTTGACACAAAGTAATACATCATGTACAGATTGACCGGGGACGAGAAGTATACAAAATGATCCATAAATATAACATCAAGGGGACTCCAGAAGTTTACACCATTGCAGTAAATTGTTGTAGCCATACTGGTGATTGGGAGTTTGCATGTGGTGTACGTGCTGACATGAAAAAGAATGGCATAGTCCCTGATGAGGTACTTCTAGCGTAAAGTTGAATATTAATATCTTAAACTGTCTTTACATGTGGTTTCATCACAAAACAGCCAAGTTAAAATGGCTTGTAGTTTTTTTTTATGGAATAATCTACTCAGCTACCCCTAAGTATGCACCAGTCTCAATCAACTACCCCTATGTTTAAAAAGTTTTTGACAACCCGCTAAGTTCTAATCTCAATTTACTCCAATTCCATCAGCTTTTGTACATGACATGATGAAAATACCCCTTTCCATGAGGGTATTTTCGCCATTTCAAACCCCATAGTTGATGGAATTAAAAAACTTCAGGGGTTGTCAATTTTTTTAAAACTTAAAGATATCAAAAGAGATTTCCCCTTTTTTATTGTTTCTTTATAATAGATCTATCTCTTTCAAATCCTCTTAATACAATTGCCTGCTGGTTGCAAAACATTACTCACTTTAATTTGCTTGATGGTCTTAGCATTTGATACTACTTCTGCCAGGTGCTTTACCATGATCACCATGTCAAATATAACATACTAGTGTTTCACTGTTCTCGCAGATGTTTCTCAGTGCATTGGTAGATGCCGCAGGACACGCCGGAAAGGTGGAAGCTGCCTTTGAAATCCTACAAGAAGCCAGGAAACAAGGAATAAATCTTGGAAATATATCATATAGCTCATTGATGGGAGCCTGCTGCAATGTATGTTCCATCAAAATCCTGTGGTAATTTTGTTATAGTCTGCTGATACTGTTCAATATTGTTAAAGCCCAAACCAACCCCAAAGCCCAAGCTTATGGGGGGAGGCCTCTATATGTGTATTAAGTGGTCAATTTATCGACATGCTTCCGGTGTTGGACACACACTTCAAAACTTTCCTTCACGTGCGGGCCTCGCACGCGTGGCACACGACTCACATGACCAAACCATCTCTGATACCATGTTAAAACCCGACCCAACCCTAAGGCCCAAGCTTATGGTTGGAGGCCTCAGTATGCTATTTAAGTGGTCCATTCATCCACATTCTTCCAATGCAAGACACACACTTCAACAAATACATGGTATTGAAATGCAAATTAATTTGTGATAGCAACTTAGGATCCCTTGTGCAGGTATCAAAACAATGGAAGTTAACTTTGAACACCCCATATAAAATGAGGCTTGCAGCTGTGTATTACTGAACAATTATAGCCTAGTGCTCTCGCAGAAGGTTAGCATTGATTCACAGGAATCACTTATGACGATAAAGTTTATGAATATTTTTTTCAGGCCAAAAATTGGCAGAAAGCACTTGAGCTCTATGAATACATCCAGTCGATCAAACTCAAACCAACAGTTTCGACCATGAATGCTTTGATCACTGCCTTCTGTAAGTCCATGCTTCATCTTCTTCGCCCTGACAGATATGACCATGTGCATGATTTCTTTGTTCTGCTTCCAAATACAAATGGTCTATATTTTCACATTTTCTCTCCTTACTGTTCATTGTACTGTCCTTAAGGGTTTATACTATGGTAACCTGAGGTTTTTTTTCCCGAACATTTACAAAATGTGAATTCAGATACTCTTGTTGAAGCAAGTTTTATCATACACTCCTTCAAAAAAAAAGTTTTATTGTACTCTACGATGATATTAGAGTTAATATACTCTATATACTGGTTCTTATTGAATTCCATTTGCTTAGTACTTACACACATCTACTTGGTCCTGGATGGAACAGTAAATAGTTTAAAAGATGATGGATCAGTGCATCACAATTCTGAAACTCTGGGTATTATTTGTAGTGCGGTGGACATGGCATAGTAGAAATTGCAGAAGGAATAAAATCACGACGTGATATGATTACTGTTAGAAAAATAGATTTATTGTACTACAAACTGAAACCAAATGAAATTGTGTTGACTAAAAGGGATAGAGGAAACACTAGAATGAAAAATGACAACAATGCAAATCTTCTCTGCAGGTGACGGGGATCAACTTGAGAAGGCTATGAATGTTCTATCTGAAATGAAGAGATATAATTTGCGCCCAAATAGCATTTCATACTCTGTACTTCTAGTAGCAAGTGAAAAGTAAGAGCACCGAAGTCTCATTTTATTATCTTTATTTGTCATCATGGCAGTTGATCATTTCCTTGTAAACTTTCAACATTATCCGTTAATTAATCCTCCACTCTCCTTGACTTGCATTCTTTTGTAGAAAGGATGATCTGGACACTGGTCTTATGCTCTTCTCTCAAGCTAAAAAGGATGGGATTGGGCCTAATTTCATTATGTGCAGACGAATAGTTGGTCAGTTCATATGCTCTGCTAATCATTTGTTTATATTATTACTCTTGATTACAAAAATGCCCCCTTTACTATTCACTACTTTTTGCAAATCCTAATCTTGTTCGTTGATAATGGGAAAAAGTGATTTGAACTTGTATTTTGTTGCACTTTTTAAAATTACGATTTTACCCTTGAAATTCCAATTAAAAGAAGAAAAAAAAATCAAGAATGGTACATGAAACTTTTTTTCAATTATCCCTTACTTTTTACATGGCATATCAAAAGAGCAAATCCCTTTTGTTGGTATATTATTATTTACTGGCGATGATTCTATTTTTCTTCAATGCTGTTTGATTCAGCTAAAGTCCGTATATTACTGTTAACTAGAAATCTTCACCATCATGAATGATTTTGATGATGTATTTGAAGGCATGTGCTTACGGAGATTCGAAAAGGCTTATGCACTTGGTGAGCCTGTTTGGTCTTTCAACTCAGGGCGGCTACAAATTGAAAACAAATGGTATCTATTCTCTTACAAGTTTAATGTTACAAATGCTCTCTTCAGTTAGATTCTTAGAGCACTATAGCAAGTATAAACGTATGCACATGTTATGAGCTAGTTCTTAATAATCTTTCTACATCATCAGTGATGAGTTAATATACCCTGATCATGTTAACATGTGCATCCCGTATTAATTGTCTCCACATGTCTGCTTGTGAAGGATCGTCAATTTTTTCTGCCATCTAACACTGATGAGTTTTTTGTTTTACTTTTTTCCTGACTTTAATTGGGTCTGTTAAGTTTCTCACTCACTCACGTCACATTTTACTCTACCCTTTTCAACATATTTTGAATATTTTTCATGAAAACTAATCATGGGTGAATCAGTAATTTTTTTGGGCAATTTACTTTCCCCTCCAGGACTTCATTGGCATTGCAAGCATATCGCGAAACAGTCGCTGCAGGTGCAATACCCACTATGGAGGTTGTTTCTCTAGTTTTGGGATGCCTTCAGCTTCCTTGTGACAGTTCCTTGAAACATAGAATGATTGAGAACCTAGGACTCAACGCAGACCCGTCAAGATACCATAAACTCTACTCACTTATAGATGGATTTGGAGAATACGACCCCTGTGCCTTGTCATTATTTGAGGTCAGTAGGCCGATAAGATTAGTCTATTTTGCTCAAAATAGTTCCATCTTTTAAACTGACTTGGAGACCATTTTTGTTCGTTATTTTCAACAGGGAGCGGCTTCACAAGGTATTGTTCCATCTGTGTCCTTCAAAAAAAATCCTATCATAGTTGATGCAAGAAAATTGGAAATTCATACTGCTAAGGTCAGTCGTTCATAAGCTTCTATAGACAAGCATTTCGATTTTCTGAAGTTTCCTCTTTTTAGATTACCACTGAAGATATTTCTTTATCGATTAGATCAAGTGTATCAAAGCTTTTTTTTTTTTAATTCTTATAGAACTTTTAAAGATTACTGTATCAAGAAATAGGCTCAAGAGTTCCCTTATGTAGAAAGGAGCTCAAAGGCCCAAATAGAGAGAGGTTCAACAGAAGTTGAGATGTAAAGATAAATAAGGGCATCTCCAATCATACTCCCCACATTTAAGTCAATGTAAGGTGTCATTAACATAAATGTTAGTGTACAGAATCCTTTTTTTAGCTGTTCTAATCGTGCTATCTACCTTTAAATAGGGGTAACTTTATCAACACACCCTCAGCGACCTTTGATTCTCAAAAACACTGCCACCTTCAGTTATTCATCAAAAGCCCACTGAAAAGATGGATTTTTTTTATCATGAACACTGAAAAGGTGGCAGTGTGTTACTAATAACCCCCCATCTATAGGGAGATTCTTAAAACTCAAACGTTGTTGAGGGGTGTGAATAATGTTTTCCCTTTAAGCTACGTACATTATTTTCATATTATATTATATATTTTGAATTAAAGAATTCTAATGAGAGAGGGTTGAGTAGAATTAATATAAAATGATGTAAGAAAATGTAGGGAGCTCTCTACATCTGAGGAAGGAGAAAATCGAAAATAACGTTGGGAGTCAATGTAGAGAGTGTTATTGGAGTGTTTTTTTAACAATGTTGACTCCCTACAATAGCATTTTAGCTGATGTAGGGAGTGCATTGGAGATGCCCAAAGAGCATCTGCAGTGCATGGGGGACTAGCCCAGGCGAATCCGGCTGATTCACCCAGATTCGCCCAAGCTCCCCACGTTGGTATTTGCCTAACCAGGGCGAATTGAGGGTATATAACAATGTGAGTTCGCCCTATGATGAATCCTTCGCCCCATAGAAGAGAGAATGCCCCAACCTATCAAAACCACCTCCTTTTTTTGCCAAATCAACCCTCCTTTTCGCCCCCACTGTAGATACCTTAGGGTGAGGTAATACGATTGTCAGGTCTCCAAGGCTCAAATCCAAGTGCTTGACCAGTTGAACTGTATATACAGTTAAAATGTATATATTTATTTGTTAATGCACTCTTACATGTTCTGAATGTTCCAACGTTCATTTGTCAAAAACATGGCAGGTGTATCTCCTCACAATTTTGAAAGGTCTCAAGCATCGTCTTGCTGCCGGTACTATTATCTACTTTCATTTCCTTTCATGCTTGTGTATTTGCATTAACTTTTACCGCATGAAGTTTATATTATTCCATATGGTTGAGCATATATAAACCCACATGGAATTAATATAAGAATAAAACGTCTTATAAAGGTTAGAGCCACACCCAACTAACAATGTTGAGATTTTAGTTGTGGAAACCCGAGTTAATATAAGTAGTCTACCTAGACCCATTTGTACTCTGCAAAGACTAACCAACCTTCTCGTTTTTGCTGTCTTTAAATGATTTTTTGTAGGTGCGATATTACCAGATATAACAATTTTACTACCAACCGAAACAAGAAAGGTTGTGTCTCCAGGTGGCGAGAAAACAATCAAAGTTGCGGGAAGGTCAGAGCATCTCCCTCATGAATATTTTTTTTCGCTCAACCCCCTCCCTCGTAAATATGTTGGAAGTACATTACTATAAATTCATACGATAAGAAATAAGCATAAAGTGTTACTTATAGAGGAAATGACTACAGTCGATAAACAAGGTTTACCTTTTTTATTAAAAGCTTGATATTAGTGAGTTCGTTTGTCACCTACACCCCATGGGATTTCTCCTTCTGTCCATATATAGATGTCAAGTCCTGTTATAATTCATATCGGTGTTAAGGTATATTAATATTAAACCCACATTGATCAGGAATAAGAGTAAAGTGTATATGCAAATGTTCAATCCTGCTACGACCCACATGTAAATGTCTACTTGCACATGAGAAGGACCCACGTCAACAAGAAACCAGAATAAAGCGTGTATGAAGATGCACAAAAATAAGAATATAAGTGTGTATGCAGATGTCCCGTCTTACTATAACTCACATATAGATGTTCAGTCCCGCACATGAGAATGAGTGTTACAAGTATATTAACATCAAACATACATCAACTTGATCAAACCAATGCCTCCTAAGTGCATCTCCCATAGGAGCGAATTCAGCAGGTGAATTCGCCGGCGAACTCAGTTCACTCATTTACAGGCCACTTGTCACGCGACGCGTGGCTATTGTGAGTGAATCCGCCTGGCTAATTGTGCCAGCACTGTGGGAGGCTGGGTGAATCGGGGCTAATCGCCCAACGCGTTGGAGATGCTCTAATACTCAAATATTTTTATTTACAGGATTGGCCTTGCTGTTACAGCATTACTGAGAAGGTTAGCTCTACCTTACCAAGGAAATGGATCATCAGGAAGGCTCAAAATCAACGGTCTTTCCCTGAGAAGGTGGATTCAGCCAAAGCTCACCTCTCCATTCACCGGTAAACCAGTCGAGTTAATCTCATCCCAATCACAATTAGGCAAAGGAATCGTTGATCAGCAGCGTGACATTCGATCAGGATATCTGTTCTTCGAATAAAATCCCACCTCGAAACAGCCTACGGATTGAACAGGTCTTGTGCTGCAATTTTGAAACTACTGTTCCTAACATGAACTGATGCTCTTGACTGTTATGTTGATGATGATTTAGCACTAGCTCTCTCCTGTCTCAAGCCTGGTAGGAGAGTGTTTGGGAGCTGAGAAAATGCTGCAAGAACTGAGAAAGTGCTGTATTATGAGGTCACCTTCTACCTTCTAGATCGAGTCGTCTTCGACATTCTTCTTCCTGTGCCTGGTAATAGGCTGAAGAGTGTTACCGGATTGTGTAAGCATTGTAAAATATAAGCTGCTTCTGTAAGTTTTCTGGTAAATTCTTGTATTTATTTGTTCTTCAAGCTCGAATAATAAGAGACAAATAAAGTAGAATAAACATTTCATTTCCTATATCTTGATCTCTGAGCCATACATATGAGCAAGTGTTGCTTTGCTAGAATTTTTACCGTAGGATTGGCCGATGTTCGTGAGCTGCCCCGCTAAAAGCTATGAGTCTACAGGTGGCTCGGGGGTAGAAGGTTGGTGGTCTACCCCTCTTGACCAGGGACCGGTTTTACATGTCGTGATTTGGGGGAGCGTGTCTATATAAGGAGTTTATGTTGTTTTCTTTGTCATTTAGTTTGCTTTAGTTTGATGCATGTTATTTTTGTTATTTCCAGTTTTTTACGTTACCAGTTCAGGGTAGGACGTAGGCTTTTTATTTTCGTCTAAGAGACTTCTCCAACGATCCAAGACCGTCGAGTTTCTTGTGGGAGGCTCGGTTCTATTCTGGTTCCCAGGGCTTTTAGCCCCTACTTGTATTTTTGATTGACACTATAACACAATTCCTCGTCGCCCGTTTCAAAGAAAAAAACTTTAAAACATATTTAACACGACATGTTAACTAATTTCATTTGAAAAAGAAGAAGAAAATAAGACGATTGATTAAGTCAATGATCATTTTTTTCAAACATCGTGCCAATGACACACGTCAATTAGGTTAGAGAGGACCGGAGGTCCGGCCTTCAATCAACGGTGTGAGCCTCCGCTAGCGAAGACCCGACTAGTTAACGGAGACCCCGACAACTTATAGTAGGCAGAAAACGGATACATGTCGAAATAAAAGACGAAAACTCCACTGTGAATGCTCTAAGAAAGTACATTTTAAATTATCCAACCAGTCATTAAAAAAAATAGATTATTTCCATCCCGGGAAAATAATCCAGATTAATAGAAAGTTGGCGGCAAAATCTTCACTTATATATACACACACTACACACTACAGTGTCACTTCATTCCAGTGCTGGTCTCGTGACGCTACGTGTGTGCGATTCTTCAGGAACGCGATCCGAATCCGAGGCTCCGAGCTATCCTCATCCCAGGTTCGTCGATCTCTGAACCATTGCACTGATTATTTCGCAAAACAACAAGTAATTTGGATCCATCGATTGGTTTCGTCTTCGTTTTCGTTCTCTATGGTTTCGATTTCAGTTATGCAATGAAACTGAAATTAAAAACAAACCCTAATTTGCTCGAATCAACAAGATCTGCTTCAGAAATTGGGAAATTTTGGGTACTGTAAAAGATTATTCGAAAATGGAACGAAATAGGTCGGTAAATGGTGATTTGGGGTGGCTAGTTGTTGGTTGTGAAGTACATAAGAGTCACGGCATGAACTCCGATCCCTGTTATTGTGATTATGATTGCTTTGTGTTTGTATACGCAAGTAGCATAACAGTGCTGGCCCAGGGAAAATTGATAGAGGTTTTGTTTTTTTCTGTTGATTTTTTGTTTCTCTGATTACCTGAAAACAAAACATCTGTTTCGTTTCACGTTTTGTATCTAATGTGTGCTAATCTCAGCGTCATAGGGTGTTTTGTTGTTTAGTACTTGTGATGTCTGGTTGAGTGAGCTGGTTAGTTGAACTTGAAGCTGCATTTGGTCTTGACCCTTCATTTTGGATAATCATCTTGCTCGCGTCGTAATCATTATAGGTAAGAGCATTTACAGTGCAATTTGCCTCTAGCCCCGACGGTTTGTCCCAATTCGTTGACAATTGGTCCAGCCTCTCATGGTTGAATTCGCCTAGTGTGGGACAAATTAGAGGCAAATGGGCATGTATAGTGTATTGAGTGACCACAAGGGGGTGAATTCAATTTGCCGGTGATTTGAGAGGGGAGATGAAACCTACGCCCTTGAGGATAGAGAGAATTGAAAAACTACTTTTTCCCAATTCGCCCCATTGCAGCTGCTCTATGTGTTTTGCGAAGTGTAAGTAGATTTATACAAGTGAATCTTGCTCCCAGGCTGCGTAAACATAGGGTTAAGGAAGTAGTTTTGAGCTCGTAACTTCATAGACTATTTTTTTGGGGTCAGTGCCATGTGTAATTTGTGTATCATGAGTTTCTCTCGTGACTTCTCTTGAATGTCCCGGTTTCCCGACACTGTAGATCCTCCTAGATTATTGTTAAGTGGGGTGGGTTTGGACTAGTCTGTTCAGTCAAGATCGTGTCAATTTCTATTTACGAAAATCCAGTCAAGCGGGGCGGATTTGTGGAAGGGTGTCAATTATTGTTAAGTTTTAAAAGTTTTTGACAACCTCCTTCAATTTTTTTAGTCTCAATTTACCCCAAATCCGTCAACTTTCGGATGTGAAATGACAAAAAACACCCTTATAAAAGATACAAATAAAGGCATTTTCATCATTTTACACTCAAAATTGATGGAATATGCTAAAAAATTTGAAGGGGTTGTCAAACATTTCAAAACTTCGGAGTAATTAGCTGAGATTAGTGCATATATAAAGGTAGCTGATTCACTGATTGTGAGCATTGTTGACCCAATAAATTAGTCTTTTGGATTAAAATGGTGTTAAATTCTCCTTACATAATTTAGATACCACCATCTTTCTCCTGTTTCTGTTACTGTTTTATTATATATTTATCAAGAATGTGCTGTGATTCTCTTGAAACTGTACAATAACATGATTTCCATGCATCCACTAGTTTTTGGGCCCATATTGTCCCCTTACATATCACCTTACAAATTTGACTGAAAAATAAAGATATAAGCAGAACTGAGGTGTGAACCATTCATTTACACTTGCATGAAAGTGACATCCACATGGGAATGAAATTGAATTGGCAATATACCATTTACAAAATCTCAAGACTCAAGCTTGATTTGCTTTAGCAAATCGGAACCATAAAAAAAGAGTAGAAACATTTGAATCCAATGATTTTTTTATGAACAACTCAAGGCTGTAGTTAGGCTGATGAAGTAGTCTTCGCTGCATGGAATCGTTAAACCCCCCATAGGATGACGAAATCCAAACTCTTCCTCTGCCCGGTTTAGCAAGTCTTGAAACAAAGGATGGTTTAAGAACGTTATAGGGATCACAAACCTTCTCTTCTTGCTCTCTCCGACATAAACAGCTATATGACCTTTTGGAACATCCGATGAAACTCCTCCGTTCCTCATCGAAAGGCTTCTTTGTAGCTTTTGCTTAGCTTGAGCTATGCCCATCAATCCCATAGCGATGATGTAAGTATAGAGTAGTTGATATGGAACAAGTAGGAGTAGAAGTAGAAGTTGAAGGTTGGAGGGTGAAAACTTGGCCTGAAATGGTATAGTTTAGGGACAAAGTATATATAGGAGCGTGGTTGGGTCAGGGTGTGGAACCTTAATGGATAGAAATATATAGAGATGTGAGGAGTTATTGAAGAATGTTGAGAAACATACCAGGTGGAGGAAATGGTGAAGGGTCACATGGAAGTGTCTTGTCTCTTGCTGGACACCATGCCCTACCACCAGATTCAAGGACAAAGGAGGGTCACAAGTTGTGAAATTATGTGCATTTATGTTTTTTTTTCTTCTTCTCGATTTTGAAATAATATAGAGCACTTGAGTTTTGATGCTAGGCTTGTCCATGGGTTGTGGGGGGTGCAAAGATTTAATTTCTTAGGGATAATTTCGCACTCAATTACCTTTAAGTATGCACATGTCTCAATCAACTACTCCGAGTTAAAAAAAAAGTTTTTGACAACAATCTGAGTTTTTTTAGTCTCTACTTACTCCAATCCTGTCAACTTTTGACTGTGAAATGACGAAAACACCCTTATTTATTTTTCATCGTGGTACTTCCATAATTTCACACCCAAAAATTGATGGAACTGGGGTAAATTGTCACTAAAAAAACTTGTCAAAAACTTGTAAGTATGTACATTTCTCAATCAACTATTCTAAAGTTAGAAAAGTTTTTGACAACACTTGAGTTTTTTAGTCTCAATTTACTCCAATCCTGTCAACTTTTGACTGTGAAATGACAAAAATACCCTTATTTGTTTATTTTTCATGGTGACATTTTCATGTTTTTCTTCTACTACTCAATTTTGAAATAATATAGAGCAAGTTCTGATGCTAGGCTTTAGACTCCTTTAAACTGTGGGGGATACAAAGGTTGAAATTTCTTATTCAGAAGCATTGAACTTAGACTTGGTGTTATGATCAGTGCCCTTTTCTTCTCCAAATAGCCAGCCAACACTTGTGGACTATTGTGATGACTGTGGGTCCCCACCACTTGAGCCAAACCAAGCCATGAACCTACAAATTTTCATGTTATGAATCAGCCATCAATTAAATCACTATGTTGATGAAGCCTCCTTTTGACTTGGTCTCTTGGACTTGTTGTGTCTAGCTAGCATTACTTAATTGTTTGAAGTTTCTTAGAATCAATAATTATTAGTTTTTATTACCTCTACCCATGTTTTAAATCTATATAAATAAAATACACAGTTGACTTTTTTTTATTGATTAAAGGAAGTCAGCTGTTGGATACTTGATTGCTACTATTGAAAGAGAATTTTTTTTGCAATGTCAACTATGATTTTTCTTTTTGACAAAATCATACTACTAGTTATTTGGAACAAGGTTCTGACCATAAAAAAGAATAATAGCAAAAGTATACAGTTTACTGTCATCTTTGTTTTACGACTGGCTGTTTCCCTGTCGTTTTTGTTAGTTGCACTGTTAGTTAAAATAAAGGAAAAAGCTACGTAAAGTAGCATGTGACACACATGTGACTTGCCAAATGTTCGAAACGACGAAATTAATCTTCTTCCTTAAGACCCCGAAATCCAATTTGTGGTGGTAGTAATAGTCTTTTCCATCAGTTTTTAACTTTGTTATATAGGGAATCAACCTACCACTAAATAAAGATAACGATAACAACCTGTAAATAATTTGAAGTACATGATATATTTATGTCATTATCCCTAAATAATATCAATGAATGTCCTAATGCATGGTTGCATGTCATGTTTATTTGCTCATGATCATGATTGAGTATGCCTAAAATGTTATTGGTTTATTTATTCTACACATTAAGATTATCATGTATGTTAGTACTAATAATGATGTATGCTTAGTCCTTCATGATGAGTTGTGCTAAACTTAGAAGCACTACTATGATCTTGAGTTGTACTAATCATGCATGTTAGTACTAATTAGGGATGGTGGTAGAAATATATCATGTATTTCGGTTTGATTGCAAATGGTTATTATTATCTTCACTTTGTGACAGGTTGTTGCCACGCGCAATTCTAAGTTGCACCGTTAGTTGAAATCTGTCAAATCTAATAGAAAAGGTCACTTAAATCAGCACGTGACCGGCATAATTTTCAAAAAGATGAATACCCTTCTTCCTCTTCTTTCGATGCGAGTTAAAAAAAGTATAAGGTAACATTCTGCCACAAAATGAAGATTTTGGTTGGGGGGTAATTTAGTCTTTTTCGCTTGGTTTTTAACCATCGTAGACGGTGCAAGTAAATAGAGTATAAGGTATCAACCTGTCACAAAGTGAAAATGACAATAACTTCTTGCAACCGAATTGAAGTACACAATACACTTATGTTATCATCCTTACTAATTATGATCATGATGTTGACTTACAATATTGTTGATACATGAGTGCCCTTTCTGATCTTCTCTGGTAGGAACCTCAAGGTCTTTAAATGGTATGTCTTTGCATGTCTGAACGTTGTTTTTCTTAGCATATGCATGTCTGCACATAGACAACAAAATTCATATAATTCATAATTGTGGGGAAAAAAAACATGATGTGCAGATGAAACATTGGAAGTCACATGCATCTGTTTTTTTGGCTCATGGTTTCAGAATGCAAGTGCTAGTTTTTACTGAAATTATTGATTTGAGGATTTTCATGTTATGTGCTTGTGTGGTATGTCAGTATGTACATCTGGGCTACTAGTAAAAAAAGTATCCCCAGATATTCACTTTTTTTTTTGTAATTTGTAATTTTCTTCTTTAACAATTGTATAAAAATGTCCTGAATTTGTCTTTTTGTCGTACTTTGTATAAATTTGTTTCATAACGATGATTTTACCCTTTTAAATTTAATTAACAAAAAATCCATATTTCCATATTCTTTAAATTTCTTACTTGCTGTATAAGGTGCAAAAAGGAAGAAAGTTAAAGGGATGCAGAAACTTGGATTTTTTTTGTTTATATTTATTATTTTTTAAATGTGAACTATAAGGGTAAAATCGTCTTTTTAGAAAAATTGCAGCAAAAAGACAATTGTGGGGTACTTTTCTACGATTATCACAGAAGAGGGCTGCAATTGCAAAAAAATGAATTTATCAGGATACTTTTGTGCAATTATCCCTTTACAGTGTTACCGCATTGCATACCTGAACTTATGATAACAGAAATGATTCAGTTACTGAGAATTGGAATAGGAACTTGTGACATATTTTAGTTAGAAACAGGTCATGGTGATTTGCTATTTCAAAGTTAAGAGCAATGAATGAGAACATGAACCTTTTTTGAAGGATTAGTGATTCCCAGCTAGGCTTAAAAGGGCACTTGCTATTTCTTTCATTGTATTTGGACTTAAAGAGTTCCTAGGAATGTATATGGATACTGTTTTCCTTCAAAGCTTGTTTCTTTTTTATCGCCACAAACTATTTAATGCAAAAACTTACGATGAATTATTTACGTTTTATTAATATTATCGATGATTTACTATTTTTTGCAAATGATATCCCCAATTATTTTTCGTCTTCAAATCTGTTATTTTTAAAGAAAATGTGACAGTTACGTGAATTCAGTTTTTTGAAAATAATAGTTTCGGCTTTTATATGTGTTTTGTAATTCTCATGCGTACATGTTTTACAATTTGAAACTTTTATACACACTTTCATAGGGGCGTTTTCGATTTTTTATAAACAACTTAACCCTGTTAATGGATTTGCATATAGAAAATGATTCGAGGTTGATATTTACAAAAAAAAAATCATCGATAATATTTGCAATCATGGGTCAATGAGGTATTTAACACGTTAAAGTAGATGGCTAGCATTATCTTTTCAATGTGTGATTAATGACACTTAATCTGAGTTTAAGCTTAACTAGCAATCCTTAATCAAATATTAAATCATGAATTATTGATACTCTATTATTACCTAAACATTCCTTATCTGAACACTTTAGCTAGACTGGAACAGAAATTAATGATCAAGCTGGTCAATTAGTATGACTTTGCAAAGATGGGTCAATGAAATATAATATTAGGAGACACCATACCCACTTTGTCTTTTGATGGAACATATACACTTTTTCTAATTCCATTGATTGTGGACTATTAAGGTCTCTAAGACATGAAGATAATGTGTATGGTTTTAAGTGCAAGTTTGGTTGGGTTGCTGTTTCCATTCAACCTATCATCCCATCAGGTGCATGCCAAGTTTATCACCAACTCCTGATCTGATGTTTCATCAGACAACATCACATGAATGCATAGAATTTATATATGTTTTGTTAATAATCTACTTGCTTTGTTTGGTATTGACTGTATTTCTAGATGATGATTTTGTGTTTATCTTGTTGAAATAATTAGTTTTGGGGATGTGTGCCGCAAAGACGGCCGTATTATTTGATAGTCTTAATAAGGTATATCGAGGTGTTTTAGTCTTGACCCTACTTATGTTAAAGTAAGGGTCTTCATGAATCCTATTGGACACGACAATGAGACATTGGAAGAATCTGGCGAGTTTTCCAATGTCAATAGGTGGATTGTTTCGACAATTTATCTTCCAAAAGGAAAAAAATACTCTAAGAGCTCCTATTTGGATCTGAAAGAGAACGCTAGAGTTCTCCCAACAGTGCAGCAGGCCTGAATCTAAGTGGAGCTCATCGTGATGGAGGAGTTGAATTGGAAAAAGGAAGGATTTTAGTTGTAAGATGTTTGATATAGAAGATAACTCATAATAGTGTATCTCTCACTTGAGAAAGACCTTATAAAGACAAAATAGAGAGAAACCCAATAGAAATTGGGAATAAATAAAGAATAGAATATCGTTGCTGGGACTTAAACTCGGGTATCTAAGACCTAAGTTCAAGTGCTTGATTAGTTGGACAAATAAGCTTTAATAGTAGAGCACTCACATCGATGGGGAGACAAGACGTATTAGAGTACTCACATTACTTGGTGCCAAGTTATCCTCGATGAGGTTGGGGCGTTACTTGGGCAAAAGTAGGGGGTGGGGACTGGACGCGTGGCTGATGAACAAGGTAGGGTCGAGGATCATGAATCTCGCCCCATACTTGCTCATTGTCATCTTTAGAGTTCTTTGAGGCTCAAAGAAACCAAGCATAAGTTGGGAAAAGTCCAAAAAGATCGTCCAACTTAAAGAAAATAAATGCATAAGAAATATTGTTGATCGAGTTTGAATTTTATCCTCATAAACTCGGATTCAAGTGTTTGACAAGTTAAATAAGCAAACATTGTCTCGAAAGGCACATCTAAAGAACTGGCTGATCCAATACTTGTCCGTCGTCATCCTTAGGTTATTTTGATGTTCAAAAAAGCCTAATATAAAATGAGAAAAGTCCAAAAAGACCCTATCAAAACTAAGGAAGAAAACATAGAGAGATTATCGATCTCGTAAACTTAAATTTAAATGTTTGACCAGGTAGATAAATAAACTTTTCCCCTTGCTTTTGTCCTGAAAGGTACATTTGAAGTACCTGCTCACCCAATAAACCTGTGGTATCTTCAGACAACCAATGCCCATACTGGAACTAATGATTGGCCCAGGTTGTATACCAAAACATCATCTTCCAAGATATATTAATAGCAATTTTTTTGTGCTGACAGGCACCAATACTAAGGACATCCTTCATGTGAGCTTTACTTATTGGTTACATGTTCAACAAATTGTTGATGATGACTTGGAAGACATGACCACGTGATACCCTCGTGACACCGTATCTAATCGCACAATATAATAAGATTCTCTATATCTCCTCTTGACTTGTTTTGTATACACACTCTCGGGTCCTAGACTATGATGATTTTAATTTCATATTATTGGAGGACCAACTCAACTAAAAGCTCAAACTGATAGTCGAAAGTCCAATTATAGTTATCTTCTAACACGCGCCCATAATTTTTTTGTAGAGAGTGGGGTTTGAACCCGGGTCGTGAGGTGTCAAGCTCTAATACCATATTAGAGTACCAACTCATCTAAAAGTTCAAACTATAGTTGAAAGCCCAATTATAATCATATTCTAACACACACTTCTCCAACTTGGATATGAGACTAAGACTTGCATGTTAAATTTCTCCCATCAGCTATTTTGTTCAATGATTACGATTAGTTTTTAGTTTTGACTTTCACATGAGTATTCCTTTACATATATATGGTTATAGTCTTATGTCTTATTGATTCACGTTGATAACATGTGTTTTTACGGACAATCTTATTTACGAGTTTGGATAGGAATTATTTGTAATGTGAGAGAGCTCATTACTGTTTGCTTGTAGATAGCGTGTATAGTTTAATCGTCATAACTCATAACAAACTCGGCCTTACATATTAATATGCTCAAATGTATATATTTTTGTACTTTCCACAAATTTTCAACCAACATAATCAGAGCATCTCCAATGTTAGTTGGATGGTTGGTCGAAATGAACAAAAGTAGGAGAGAAAATAAAAAAATATTTCTATCAGTCGACGACACATCCGTTGAGGGTAAGCTTACCTACAGCGTGAGCTGCCGACGGATAAGAGATTGTGAAGAATATAGCTTCAACAACCGGCACTATCAGTCTATCACTGAAGGTTGTTGACTGATAGTACTGGCTGATAAAAAATTTTCATTAAAGATGCTCTTACTTGGAATAGTATACTGAAATACAAAAACTATTAGTGACTAAAAGGTCAATCAAGTGAAACATCACAAGGAAATCAGATAATTTTTGTTTTAGTATTTAAACCATAGTCTATAATGTAGAGAATAGACGTGTTTTTTTTTCCCTTCTAGTTTCTAGGTCTGTGTGCTGCTTCTGTTCAAGTTTAGTGCATGTCCAAGTTCATACAAGTATTCACAAAATATCTAATAATTGTGTTGAGCCACAACAGAAGATATCAAAGTCCAAACTGTACTAACCTAGTGGCTCTACTGTTCAGCTCATCTGATAGGAACCTTCGAACACACTCTTTTGTCAGTTGACTTAATATACTATTTACATATCTTTTTATCAGAAAAATATAAATGCATTAGAGAAAAGACCGAGCATACGGAAAGAAAAATACTATCCAAAACAAAGAAATACATCCGAGGAGAGTCCTAACACTCAACACGAGCTAGGAAGCAAAACATAATGAAAAAACAGAAATCAAACAACACAAATTTAGCGTGGTGGGTTCCGTGAAAGAAACCACCAAACCAACAAAGTCTAGAAAACCAGAAAGAGCCGAAAAACAAAGAGATAAAGAGTCAACCACACCGCTCAAAAGAAGAAAAACTTGGAGAATCCCGCCATAGTTTCAATGATCCTGAGGTTAAATAGTGTACCATTCAAATGATCCTTCCTAGTATATATCATGATCAGCCACCATATTTTGTTTTCTTAGTGGTAGGTCAAGCCGAGATACAACAAAAAAATCATAGGTGGGAGGCAAAGTCATGTGGCATATGCATGAATTTCTCCATCCACCGACCCTATTGGTAGAGGTGAATAAAACCGAAACGTGAACCGGTAAAACCGATCCAAATACGATTTATACACTCTAAATTCGAATCTCAACAAATCACATGTTTTAAATAAAATCATCCAAAATAATTGTATTACGTTCATCGGATGAATCATAACCCACCTGGAAAATAAAATCTCATCGTCATAAATTATCAATGTTGATTCAGAGATCAAATGAAAATTTGTTACATCTTGAAGGCCGAAAATTCTAATCTCAAGGAATCATTTGTAAAATTAACGTAGAGAACAAGTAAAATTTTCACACACACATTCTAGATCAAAAGTTACCCCAATAAAATTGGATTAATATGGTCTTGGTGTAGGTCGGAATTAGGTTTCGGAGGATTAAGTTCGAGCCCCCCCGTCCACAATCGAGCTGGCCTTGGTCTTGGATGCTGTCGACGATCCGGTTTTTCTTTCGACCTGCTGCAAGTTGGGTCGTCGTGTTCTTTACTCTTAATGGTTGGAATATCTAGGTACTAAGACCTTTTTCAATTATCGTCTTAAACTTCATGGTCGGAAAATTTGGGTATTAGACCTCTCTTATTGTTTTCTTATGTTCCTCAACCTTTGTTGGGTTGCTAGCTGTGGTTATTGGTTTCGCTGGTCTGTTTAGACCTTTTCATAGTTTTTTTTTTGTTGAGATTGTCGTGAAACTGAGTTATCATGCTATTGCTCGAGTCTGTTCAGTTTCTGTAACAAATATATGATATTTTTATCCTCTTTTCAATATTTGGAAATGAAGTTTATAAATTTTTTGGCTGATTACAAAAAAGAAATGATCTCCACTTTATTATCGTATCAAACCGGAACCGACGGTCCAACCCACAAGCTCTGAACCGGAGTCGAAGAACCGTTAATGTTCATGCACAGCCCCTACCCACTAAGCCTCATTTCTTGACCACACAAACCCACTTGAGAACAACACTATTCATATATGTATCTCCTTTGCTTCCCATATAAACCTACATCATAACACTGCCCTTCCACAGCCAGAGCTCATCTTCCCAAACTCATATCACAATTCGTTTTCACCGATTCGTCCGTTGAATTCGACCAACGTTGAAACTATGGGTTTTCGCTTACCTAGAATCGTCCGCGCCAAGCAAGTCACGCCCGACGTGCCCAAGGGGCACATCGCGGTCTACGTAGGGGAATCACGAATGAAACGATTCGTGATTCCCATAGCTTACTTGAAGCGGTCTTCCTTCCAGCGCTTGCTGAGCAAGGCGGAGGAAGAGTTCGGGTTCGACCACCCGATGGGCGGTCTAACCATCCCTTGCAGCGAAGAAGTGTTCACTCATCTCACTACTAGTTTGTGATTCTTCGGAGCTATGCTATGAAGGTTCGTGTAAATGGCTGACCTGAGCAGATTTGAAGATGCCTTTGAAGAACAGTCATAGACTAATTAGGTAGAAAACCATTTATTCATGTATTGTACAAAGAAAGAGTATTGAGAATAAAGTTCATTTTTCAATCCGTGACTGTCGCAGAAAAAAATAGTTGAGATGGATTTTACTAAAAGGAAGCTAGCATTTATAAAACAAGTATAGTTTATGTTATTTAGGGGAAACGTTATTTACACGTATATTTTTTTAGCATACAGATGAAACTTCTATTGATAGAGAAATACAAAGGTTATAAAGACCGTACGATAGTGAAACTTAATTAGCAGGATGAGATAAAGTTTCAGTAAAGGTCGAAACACTGATCTTATAACTAAATGTTCGGTGATACCTAAGAAAGAGGCTAAAATGTGGTTCCTTATTCGAGTTTTTTTTGGTGATGTGGATCCATGAGACTTTTTTCGTCTCGACTTGAACGATTATGTTATATCGTAACGGTCGTTCAAGGAGTATGCCAGGGAAAGGAGGAGGCTGGGGAATAGAAGGTATATGTTTTGTAAAAGTCGGAGTGTGGCTTCTCTTAGACACCCCGAGGTGCCCTAGTTGGCTCATGGCGAACTATGAGGCAGCTCACCATGCCTTGCTACTATCCATCGAGACCAACTTTCTTGGCATTATGCGTATAGTCCAAACTACTTTGGGTGGGGGTGTCGGATCCATCCGACCATGGAGAGGAGAAGTACCAGCAGGGCTCCTCCATCCATTGGGTGGGGGTGTTGGAGTCATCTGACCTAGGAAGGAG
This sequence comes from Erodium maritimum, assembly GCA_963921825.1. Classification (NCBI taxonomy): domain Eukaryota; kingdom Viridiplantae; phylum Streptophyta; class Magnoliopsida; order Geraniales; family Geraniaceae; genus Erodium; species Erodium maritimum. The sequence goes on along the minus strand of OY997596.1, from coordinate 61,706,731 downwards.
GGGTACCAGCGGGGCTCCTTCATTGGTACCCCAGGGGTTTCCGTGAAGATGGGGTCGTCTCGGTGGTCCTCATAGCTGTTGGTGTCTAGGGGTTTACAACGATCACCTCCCATATAGTTCATGCATGGAAGAGTGTTCATGGTGACACGAATCTGTGGCATCACAGCTGTTACTCAAAGTGATCGGTTGCTGCTTTGTTCTTCCAGTCCTCCAGTGGTCGATTCACCAAATACCCATTCATGATGGTGGATCAGTCTCCATGGGTAGGGTTCCATGGTAGGGGACCCCGATCTTGCGCGGGTTGTGGAGGTGGGCTGAACTCCTCTTCACGGGTCCAATCAGATCGCATAGGTTCCTGGCGGCGACTGGAGAAGGTCTAGTACGGGATCATCGTCGGTAAGGATGTGGCTGTGACGCCATAGGTCATGCTCGAATGGGTCCCAGAGTCTTATCTTGCACGGTAGCAGTGTGCAACAGCCATTGGAGGGTGAGGTCGTCATCTTCCTCCACGTAGCTCTCCTAAGTGGTGGCAGCATCTGAGGGGCCGTCATGGGTTACCGATTTTGGATGGAGAATATGACATTTCATGTGGGAGCAAGCGACGTGTGTATTGAGGGTGGTGGTTTCTTCTCATGGTATGATCCACACGGTCTCCATCGCGTCGATCGGCCCGAAGATGATCGGTGAACAAGCAGACAAGATGCGGCAAGACGATTGCGAGGTCATGATGACCGAAATGAGGTGGAGGCTGCAAATAGTTTTGGTTGGGGGAGAGTGTTTGAAATCGAAACCCTAAAGGCGATATACCATTATTTACATACCTATTTTAACATTTAACACTTAAACTTGCTTAATGAAGGAGACGATTCTATAAAAAAACAAATGACCAAATCTCAAAGATTTTAACAATAAATAAAGGGGGCAAGTACAAAATTATACAGGGTAATAAGTTAAAAAGTCTCATGATATAACCTATGGTCTCCATCGTGTTGATCGATCTGAGGATGATCGGCAAACAGACAAACATGATGCAACAAAACGATTACGAAATCATGGTGATCGAAATAAGACAAAGGTTGTAAATAGTTTTGGAGGAATGCGAAGTCTTATATTTTTTTATTGGATCTGTATTTTCATTTCGATCCAATAAAAATTCCAATATACTAATAAAAAAAAAGTAACTACTTATTGCTTAGAATACTTCACATTTATGATGTGTATTTGATCGTAAGAACGGTCAGGATTCCATCATCGTTTCGTGAAACGAACGGTCAACATTGAACCACGTCTTCACCGCTCAGTTCATGACTTTGACCCTTTGCTCCTCTCACCTTCGCGCATTAACCTCCATTTCCCACCAAGACACAGTGACACAGCACCTGAAACATCAGAAACGATGTCGTTTTGTTCGCCTCTATCATCTCCGCCTCTCTTCTCCAAAAGCAAGCTTTTCCATGGCGTAGGCGAGAGTTGCAGGCCCGTGTTCGTGCCCCCGAGCTCACGCGTCAGAGCCTCAGCTGAGGTCCCCGATTTTCTCTCTGCAGATTGGTAAGCAATCGCTCTATATATACATATATGTATATGTATTCATGTATGTATCGGTAGCTTAGTTCGTTGATGAGTTGATGAGTTCTGATATAGTTGTGAATTTTCATCATCTGGGTTTTCGATTTGGGTCAATATTGAATTTGACTTGTTCTGGTTTTCTGTTTGGTATCTCAGAAAATGGATTGATGAACAAATACTGATGATTTGAATTTTGATCGTAATAGTTCATTTTATGTTTGTGAATTCTGTTAATTGGGGTTAGAGGGTGATGAAGTTGTGACTGGAGGCTCTTTTGTCAGTTAATTACATGAATCTGTATTTATTTGATTAATTAAATACGATTAGTGTTAAGATTATATATTAGCTTAATCAATTGAAAATATGGTTTAGTTGCACTTAACTTAGAAATACATTTAAGTACAATCAAATCCATTGGTTTGGGTGACAGAAAACAATTTGAGAATTTTAGAGAAGAGATGTAAATGTGTGTGAGATGAGTATTGAGGGTGTGACGGTGTGTAGTATTTATAGGGAATAATAATTTATGAAATTACCGTTTTTTTTGTTTTTAATTATTTTTGATAAAAAAACTCAGACTGCTGGTTAAGTCAAAAAATGACTGCCATGTGGCACACTCTGATTGGTTGGGGAGGAGCAGAGGCCGGGCCTCCGGTCGTCGGTCTCAGCCTCTGCTATGCCAGGTCGCCGAAATCAGAGGTGGAGGCTCGATTGTGGATGCTCTCAACAGTATGCATTTTGTATTGCATATATTAGAAATGCTCAATAGCTTTATTTGGTGCTGCAGGCTTGAATCACGAAGGAAGAGACCTTTTGGTCCAAGACTAAATGTAACTTCCTCTCCATATGAATGTTTATTATCCGTATTGATTTTGAACTACGTTAAACTTTTCTATAGTTCAGTGCAGAAGAAGCCGTTCACCACCAGCTTGATGCCCTGAAGTTCAATGATCAACCCCGTCAAGACTATGGGATCGAGGTTATGTACCGGGTAATTTCTCATTCTATACCCTGCTCATGATCCATGTTCTTCACCGGGCTTATATCTTATCATCTGAAGTGTGGCCATTTAAGTAAGGGTTAATTGCACATATAGTAAATTTTCCACATACAGATAACTACCCTTACGAATTTCCACATGTTCCCATCGTACAAAATAGATGGAAACCATCGTTTTTCTCGCCACATGACTGACATGTGAGTTTAAAGTTTTATAAAATCCCAATACTACTAATTCTCCGTGTAGGATTTCGAGAACATAATCTAATTGAAATTGGAAGAGTAAAGCGTGAGAGTGAGCAGTTTTGGGAGATTTTAAAATTTAACTTACATAAGTCACGTGATAAAAAAAACGAAAACTTCAATGGTTTCCGGTTATTTTATACAATGGTGGCACGTGAAAATTTATAAAGGTAGTCATGTATGTGGAAAATTTACTTGTGTTTGTGGAAATTTACCATGGGGTATGTGTTGGTTTGTGGGGAATTCATAAAGGTAGTTATGTGCAACCCTGTAAGTAATGTTAATGGTTTCTCTTTACAAACAGTTTGCCGGATTCGACCCCTTTGAAAGGTCCACATATTTCGGGCCATTCTTTGATTTGGGACAGGTCAGTATATGTGAAAATGTCGATAGTCTTAGGTTTTAAGCACTGCATATGATAATACCTTGGAGGTTTCTTCACTATTGGTGTAGTTTGAACGGTTTAGGCGGATTTTTCACCATTCAACTTATCGAGTTTTACTCGGTCACAAGGAAAGAAAGATCATGAGCAGTTTGTGGGTGAAAGAGGTACATGATCGTTATTTGGCAAAAACCTTATTTGCATACCCACTTTGACCTTCTGCTATCAAAAACACCCCCTAAAGATGAGGGGTTATCAATAACACACGGTTACCTTTTGTATTAATCAAAAACACCCAGATTTACACAGAAAAGGTGATGGTTTTATCAGGAACACACTGTCACCTTTCTCACTTATCAGTGCTTTTTGGGGACAAAATGACCCAAATCCGGGTGTTTTTGATGATAAACGAAAGGTGACAATGTGATACTGATAAGTGATAACGCCTCACCTCTGTAGTGTGTGTTAGAAAAAATGGTCAAAGAGGGAGTGTTACTGAAATTATCCTCATTATTTTTCTTGTAGATTATGATGAGGTTTAGTTGTTTTGATAAATCTGACACGTCCTCCATAAACTGGTATGTATTTTTGAACTTCGTAACAGAACCGCTTCACACAAAGGATTTGGATACGAGGAGCTCGCCCAGAGGAAGAAGAGATATTCCAGTTTACCATGGCTCAGGTAAGACCATTCTAGTACTTCTACAATGCCACTATATCATATTGGTATAATCTCACAAAAGTACACTAACCTTGTCACATTTCTCACTTAACTACACTAACTTTTAAATTTCCTCACCCGACAACACTAAACGTCCATATTTCTTACTTTACTTTATTTTGGTAATACGTGACAAGAATACCCTTCATTGATTCAGGAATTCAGGTAAAACTTACTGTAGTTGTGGCATATTTTTGGAAACTAATGATTGATATTTTTGTCATTTATTACCAAAATAGAGTGAAGTGAGAAAATTTAAAAACCGGTGTAGTTAAATGAGAAATTTGATAAGGTTGTTGTGCTTTTCTGAGATCATCATGTCTTATTTGATTGGAGAACAGTTCAACTTGGCTTGCACATAATAGAACTTGTCCGAATCATTCAAGCTCTGTAGGTTAATATGGGAACAATGCGATGAGGTCAAACTTATTACCATTTTGAATTCTAATTGCAGAGAGTTGGTGGTTCATGGGATGGTTATTGGTTAACAGAATCTGTACTTCACGACGGTGATGCATTTGCTGGTGGTTTAGCTTACTGAACATCGACAATGACAAAGAAGCTCTTATCGTTCAATGACGGTTTCATAGAGTCTGTGCATACATAATCCAAAATCACTGTCTTGTCAATCATGATCTGCCTCTTGAGCTTTGTGATTAAAACTTGTATATTGTACATCCACATTCTGTTACAATAAAGCAATGCCTTCAAAATCAAGCTATATGGCTCTTATCTTCTGCATGATTGATGTTTCAAGTGAATTTCACATATGGACGAGATGAATAGAAACAAATGTTGAAAACAATAATTTTTCGATTTATAAGTTCCTCAAATGAGTTGACTTTTGCAACCCGCATCGCTTTTCCGACGAAAAGGAAAAAAAAGGAACAAAAAATCATAATTGAGTTTACATTCTATTCACTAATCTAAGTCTTCTTCATGCTCTTTCTATTGCAGGCACGAAGTGACATTGAAGAAAGTCTCTTCATCGCATGGAATTGTCAAGCCACCCATCGGATGATCGAACCCAAACTCTTCCTCAGCTTTGCTCAGCAAACCGAGAAACGAAGGCTGATTCAGATAGGACACCGGAACAAGAAACCTCTTCTTTTCGGTCTCGCCAACGTAAACTGCTAAGAACCCTTTCGGTACATCTTTGTTTGGCCTCCTGAGAATGTTCTTGGCCAGGACAGCACCAGGTAATCGAAAACCCATCGTATGTTGTTGATGTAGCGTTGCTTGTTGTGATTGGAAATGTATTTTGAAAGGCTATGAAGACTCGAGTTGGCTCTGAGTTGTGATCATAACTTGTGGGTATTTATAGATGAAATGGGGATTGGGAAATCTTGGCTAGTCTTGATTGTGTGGTCATGGGACATAGGGGGATCACATGGTCCTGTCTTGTAAGGTAGCAACAAGTTTTGGGGTACTGAAATCGTATTTTGAAGGGCGCCAGGCCCTACAAAGTTGTAGATAAGCCAATGTGCAGGACCAGCTAGATAGTTGGATTGAGTGGCCAAGAGAGGCTAGGTGGGGTATTTGCTTAGAACATCAAAAAACGGTCCTCACATGGTCTTGTCTTGTTTGCCCCTGATTTGTGGCGGATTGATGAATGGAAAATTGAAATATCCCTTTGGGTCTATTTGTGGGGTAATTAGGGGTTTGAGCAATTTTCGATTCACTGTCGTGTATTTTAAATCGAATCAATTCACCCAGATGGACTTTGTTACTGTTTCAGTTCACCTTGATGTGAAGTTTAATGACAGAAACACCCTTTATTTAAAAAAAGAAGAAAACAAATAGAAAAAGTATTTAAAAATACAAACTTTAAATTAAGAAGAATATGATAGCTGTTCTTTATAACTTTTTACTATAATTATTTTTTAATTAATTTTATTTGTTTGTTTGTATGTATGTATAAGGGCCATATTCATCATTAAACTCCAGATTATGAAAAATTGAAACGAAAACTAAGTTCATCCTGGTGAATTGATACGATTTTAAAGTGCAAGACAGTGAATTGAGAATGACTCAAAGTTTAGGGTAGTGAACTGTAATTACCCTTCTATTTGCTGACAAAAAACATGTTCCACGAGCTGTTAGTCTTAAATCCTTGAGTTGGTTTGCGAATTGTGATCATAATTTGAGCATATGATGAAATGGCATACGAAAGATCCTACGAAACTTTGGATTGAATGGTCTGAAAACATTTGCTGGGGTCTGAGATGGGCACAGGTCATGAGGCTATCACATGGCACTGTCTTGTAAGTTGTAATTGATAAAACAATATTGGTTTAACCCCTAAGTTTATTTAATCTCAGTTTACCGTAACCCCTAAGTGTAAAATGATGAAAATATCCTTACATAAATAACTAGGGTATTTTTCATCATCTCACACCCAAAAGAAACCAAAAATTGATGGAGTTGGGGTAAACTGAGACTAAAAAACTTGGGGGTTGTCAAAAAAAGTTCAAAATTAGGGGTAGTTAATTCAGAAAGGTATACTTAGGGGTGGCCTAATGAGATTATCCCGAATAAATATGCTGTCAAAGGAAACATTGAAATGCATCTTAACAGTTATGTCATTTTTGTAGGCTTCAAAACGAGAATGGCCCAACACAATTAGGGATAATTGCAAAGACTTGCGGTAAGCTATGCGTGTGTTGTAATTTGTAAATATTACTAGTGAACTATTTTGTTTTTGCAAAAAAAAAGTATCCCCCAACTATTTTTCGTTTGCAAATCCGTTGTCTTTAACGAAAGTTGGTCATGTAACAATCACATGACTTCATTTTTTTCTGGAAAGGAAAGTTTTGCCCTTTATACGTGTTTTGCAATCTGGAGCCCTCATCTATACGTGTTTTGCAATTTAGAACCCTTATTATGTATACACTTTTGCTTGGTTACTTTCGAATTTTTGCAAAAAAGTTAACCCCGTTGGTGGATTTCCAGACGGAGCATAGTTGGGGGATGTTTTTTGCATAAAAAAATAGTTCACCGATAGTAGCGCATAGTTCACCACAGGTTTTTGCAATTATTGTGTGAGAAAGCAAAACTTCTGTTTCATTGTATTTTCTTTTCTCTAATCGTATACAATGTTGTCAGCAATTCCTAGTACATTTACAAAACTAAAACTCCATGTTCTTTTTTCTCATGATCTGCTCAACCGAGAAGTGACTTGAAGAAACGTGTCTTCTCTGCAGGGAATGGTCAGGCCTCCCATCGAATGGTTAAATCCAAACTCTTCCTCGGCTTTGTTCAGCAACTCTTGGAACAAAGGCTGTTGCAGAAAGGACACCGGGACCACAAACCTCTTCTTCTGGCTCTCTCCAACATACACTGCAAAGAAGCCTCTAGGAACATCATGAGAAGCCATTTTTAGAACTTTTTTAGCATTTGCAAGAACCGTGCCAGGTAAGCGAAGACCCATGATTCAGATTCAACAAAAAAACCCGGGAAAGTTCTCAAGATTCGATTTTGATAGTAGAAAAGCTCTGGGTTTGAGAAGCTGAGTTGTGGGTATGATCTGAATGTTTGTGCTTCATGATTATTTATAGATCTGTTTGGTTTATGTGAAAGTTGTTCATGGCACATTCACATGGTTTTGTCTTGGAATCGAAGAACAGGATTGGGATTGATCATCGAATTGTGGCCATCGGTTGATGAACATCATGGCCTACAATTATGCAGAGCGAGCCAATCGAAGACCAGCTAAAGATTGAGATTTTGAGATGAACAATTCTTGGGGATGATTAAGATGCAGAACTGATTGGCCTTTGGATATGGGACATGCTTGGGACATATGTATTGGTATTGTGTGAACTCACTGATCTTTGTGGTTGTGAGAACTTGGTAAGTTGGCAATAACTAGACAAGATATGAGGCTTGAGGCACCTGTATTGTACAAATGTTTGGTGAACAAAGAACAAAACCATGAATTGTGTCTCAAGAAGGAATTATCTTTTGATCTAAAGATTTCCAAATTGATGATAATCTATTGTACTTAATTTAAATTGATGATAATCAATGTTGTTGTGTCAAGTCTAACATTGATATGAAAAAATCAAGCTTAATTTATAATAATTATATAAATCATGTTAACATATCTGTTTGGCATATAATCTTATAAAACCCATGTTTAAAATGTAGATTATAAACTATTATCTGTTTGGCATACCATATCTTATAAACCCATGTTTATAATGTAGATTATAAACTATTATGGGTCACTAAATTAAGTATAATAGATGGTCCGTATTTATATATATGAAAAACAAGTTTATGTCCAAAATGTAGATTATAAATTGTTGTAGACCATTAGATCAAGTATAATAGACAGACAAGATTAAAAAAAATGATGGTGTGAGTTGTAATGTGTAGATCTACATAAGTTTACAATTTGCATTTTAAAATTGGTGTACAGTAAGTAGTGTCCCTCATTTGATTAACAAGAATTAAAACAAAATTCGGGATTAAAAATGATTTTAGAATACCATGTCTACATCTGCACACTACCACTACATGAGCATCTTGCCGTTTTCACCAATAAAACTGAAGTTTTAAGCTGATTGAGTTTTAACGTGGTACTAGAATTTGGTATTTGATTTATATCCTACGTATCAATGACCTATCTATTATTTCCACAAATGATATATATTTTTTTTATCGGACAAACACGCAAAGAAGTAATTTAACGTCATACACCTGAATAATACCAATCATTTTTCACTATTTCTAAACCATCTTAGGACTCAAAAGTGTCCTTCAAAAGTACATGACCCAAATCAAATAGGATCTCAAGCAAGTCACTTCATTTTCAAGCTCACCCCAATTGCAATTAGGACCACTACATAAGGGTCACAAGCTCCTCACATCCTCTTCAAGGGCCACAACCCCTTTCACATTCTCTCTAGAGTCAAGAGTCACAAGTTGTCCTTGATAGTATATACTCCAATAGACAAACCATGTGACCCAATTCAATCCTTGTGTCCCTCCCAAAACCAAGGACAAATGTCCCAAAACCACTCTAAAAACCATGACCCTCCAAAGATCCACATCCATATATACACACATATATATATACCCATAAAATCAAGTCCTCACAATCATTACTCTTCAATTTCATCTTCTTTCACACAATCACTACAATGGGCATCAAACAAGTCCTTAGGACATCTTTGTTGGTTGCTAGAAGAGCAACTTCAAGTTCAACACCACAAAGTGCCCCTCCAAAGGGCTATTTTGCAGTCTATGTAGGAGAGACCCAAAAGAAGAGGTTCATTGTACCCATATCCTTGTTGAACCAACCTTCATTTCAAGACTTGTTGTGCAAGGCAGAGGATGAGTTTGGATATACTCATTCAATGGGTGGTCTCACCATCCCTGGTAGAGAGGACACCTTCATTGATCTTGCCTCTAGTTTGAATCAGTCATTAACTTACTCATTTGGGTTGGGTTGGCAGTTAAAGAGTTCACTCACCTTTTTGTGGTCAGAGGTTCGAATTCTAATAAATACATATGTTTGGAAATAGTGTTACTACTAACATGAGACTTTTTCGTTTTCTTCCTCACAAAAGAGAAAAGAATCCACCATCAAGTTCATGAACTATTTTCGTATCATGGATAGTGTTTGAAGATGTAAATTCTTCTACATATTTTATAAATACAAGATATATTATTAAAAGGTTTAGATTGATTTGTTAAACATAGTTTTATAAGGATAACTGCAAAATGTATATTCATTTTTCATTTTTTTTTGTAATTTGTAGCTCTATTCTTTGATAACTGTAAAAAAAGAACTTGAAACCGGTCTTTTTGTTACAATTTGTATAAAAAACAATAAGTCAAAAACAAAAACAAATAATCAAAATTTCATATATTTTTTTTCTTTTTGTATAGTACAAGAGAGATAAATTTAAGGATACGAAAAAATATAATTTTTGCTCTTTATTTCATATTTTTTAGAATTTAATTTTCAATGAAATCATCATTTTTTAAACAAATTTGTACAAATCACAACAAAACAACTTTTTGCAATGATCAGAAAATAAGGTTACAAAATATTAAAAAAATCTCAAAAAAAATTACAATGATCAAAAAATAAGGTTACAAATTATTAAAAACAACAATCTCCTAACATTTTTTTTTGTCAATTTTCTCATTTACCTACTCTAAACAAACATTTCAACCTCAAAAACCAGATCAGAACTAGAGAAATGATCCATGCACATCATTAGATATTATATGGCACAGTCTCATGGGCCCTAAAGGCCCTTCAAAGTTTATTGTTGAAATAGTAACCCATGTTCACTTTCCCTTTTATAGGGCCCATCTAATCAAGTCCATGGCCCATGTGGCTGCTTCAACAGTTGAATTTATTGTTGTGTGGTGGTGGGTACTCAACATTTAATTATGAAAATAACCAACAACCTTGTTATGTGACATTGAGTGTAATTGAAAATATAGATTTAACCTAATTTAAAATGGACAAAATTGTCTTATTTCTAAAAAGAGTCAACAAAGAGAGTGAAGTATGAAACTTAATAATAGAGTGTAAGATTATGATAGGAAGAGCATATATGGGTTGAGATTTTCTAACAATTTCTTTTCACTTTCCTTGACTTAAGGGACCTAAATATACTTTCTATTTTGTTTTGTCCGTGTCGGATCGATCACTTTATCGAAAATAAAGACGTATCTTATCTGTGAAAAATAGATATTGATTTCAAACGCGCGGTAATAAATTTGTAAATAACATGCAAGTGAATAATTGTTTAATTGTTATTATTATTATGAGGGTATTTTCGTTATTTTATGTAGTCAATCTGACATATTCCGATAGTGGAACAAGTTTGTCCTAACAAAGTCAGACATTGAATCACTCTTAGACGACATACATGTATTACGAACCATTTTCGGTGATACTTAATTATGTAATTATGATACTTTAATCAATACCCGTACACTCTTTTTTGTTCACGCTAACACATTACACGTTAGATTTTGGTTTATACCGAGATAGATGTATATGATTTTTAATTTCTAATTTAGGAGTGAGCTCTTTCCTTATTATAATGAACATTTAAAAAGGGGAATCATGTGTAAGAAAATATTTTATAGAACTAAATATTAGACTATTTTTCTTTAAACCAAAGTTTTTATTTATTTTTCTTTACAATAATCTCCATGTGTACACTCAATAAGCTCCACACGTGTGTTGCTGAGTCTATTTTAATGGATAAATATCTATGTTCATGTTCATTTTCTCTATTTACAGTAGGGGTGGACAAAAAAAAACCGAAACCGCTAAAACCAACCACTACCAACCGGAAACCGCACCAGAAAATCCGAAACCGGAAAGTTAACGGTTGGTTGCGTGTTCTTGACGATCGAACCGAAAAGTTAACGATTGGTTGTCGGTTCTGGAAACGCCAAACTATTGGTTAACCAATCAACCCGGTATTGTTCATTATATACTTTGGTTTCATAATAACCACTGATCTGATATAGATGAATGACTCATGAGCACTCTTTTGTGTCACACGGATTGCTAACATAGAACACGATGACTTATATGTAATTTTTCTTTTGTTTTGGAGAATGTAGTAATATGTTTTGGTTTGAAGTAGAAATATGTGTATGGTTATTGGTATCTAAATTTGTACTTACATGTAGTAAAGTGGTTGGTTGGTTAAAACCATTAACCAACTGGTCAGTGAACTGGTTTGTTTCACTGTAAAAAATTGGTTTTTGGGCTGGGATTGGTTCCAAGATATATCAAACCGATAATATCGGGTCGGGTTCGTAAAGGGTTCCATTGGGTGGTTAACCACCCAATGCCCGCCCCTAATTTACAGTACTCGAACTCAATAATTTAAGCATTAATTATTTAAAAAAAATCAATAACTTTTTACAGGAAAACCGAGTCACCTCCGAGTCCACCCGGGGGTAACTCGGGAAAAACCATCTTTATATCCGAGGCCTAAATAAGAAATTACAGAAAAACCAAACTCTCATAATTAAGTTACTAAAATAAGTATAAAAAGGAAAAAATCGTTAGTGCACCTAACTCGGACCAACTCATCCGAGTCGCGTCAACACACCGATTTATCAGCGAGGCCGTGAAGCAACGGTCTGGATTCGCCCAATACGTCGAGGCTGGCCTTCATGCCCACGTGGCAGCATCTCTGGAAGTCCTCGAGGCTCCACGACCGGTCCGGGTCGGGACCCGACGCGACGACCCGGAGAATCTCCTCGAAGACCGACTCGTCGCACGGGATCGTCAACGGGCCGTGGTTCTCGAACCCGAACTCCTCCTCGGCGCGTACGAGGAGGCGCTTGAAGATGGGCAGGTTCAGGTGCGTCGCGCGCACGACGAATCTCGTGCACCTCTCCCCCAACCCCACGCAGACCGCCACGTGTCCCGCCGGCACGTCGTGCGGCGCGGCCCGCCCCGCGGTGGCGCGTGCCTTCAGGCGCCACTTCCTCAGCATCTGGCGGATCCTGACGACGTTGCAGATCTTGTTGCAGGATTTTCCGATCGCCGGCGACATTTTTTTTTTCCTGGGAAAGTGGGCGAGAAAGTGCGAGAAAGTGAGTGAGTGAGGTGTGAGCGTGATTTCGGAGGAGCGCGTTTATAAAGTCAAAAAAAGTTGATGAGGGGGAGGGACGGAAATGCCCCGGTGCTTGGGTGTAATTACGATGATTTGCAGTGCTTTTATCGGGTCCATGTGAAGGGGCAAAATTGTAAATTCGGAGGTGTTTTCCTTCTGCATGTAACGTTCGTCCCAATTCTTGTGATTGTGACCATGATTTGTGCTTTTCCGGTTGTTACGGGCAGTAATTCGAGATAATAGCATCTCTAATAATAGATTGTTCGTATTGACTGTTAGTAGATTGATAGTGTCGGTTGTTGGAGTTATATTTTGTCGATAGTTTACGCCGTATGTAAACTAATCGGTAATAAATACGTCGTCGATTGATAAGAATATTTTTTTTAAAATGCCTTTTCTCTTACTATTTTGTTTTCTTTCTCCTATTTTTGTTTACATCATTTAGTCATCAGACTAACATTGGAAATGGCCTATTGATTTTTTTTATTTAAAACATATATTTTTAGGGATGATTCCAAAAAGTGACCCTTATGTATTAAGGTTTTGCAACTTGTGTCCCTAAACTAAAAAATTATTGTAATTTGTATCTCTATATTATTTTAATTTGCACTATACATATCAAAGTTCAAAAATAACGAAGAATATCTATTTATATTTAATTATAAGTTGTTAAAATATCATACTACAAAGGTATTTTACACAAACACAAATAATACCCGATACATTTTCTGTAAACAAAAAATATTTGTAGATTATTTTTTTCAAACAGTCTATTTTAATATTTAGGTGGCATGTCAATGGACACGTTATCTATTTTGGACGGAAAATATAATTTTTTACTGATGGTGTAAATTAAAAAAAAAAGTGTAGAGATACACGTCGGTATAGTGTTATTTGTATTAATTAGACGAATAACTCAAATAAAAGCTTAAACTTATATTTGAAGGACTAATTATAGTTATATTCTAATACGCGTTTTTACAGATAAACCTGTTTACGGTTTTGGAGGTAAATTATTTGAAGAGGAGGAGCTCATTGAGAAGAGAGATAAGAACTGACCTATTTAGCAGGAAATCTGATAAATTGAGAAAAAATTAGTTATTTTGTAGAAAGTTGTATTTAAACCCAGATCCCTAAAAAACTCAAACTTATATTGAAGACTCAATTATAATTATATTCTAACATTTTATTTGCGACAAACATCTCAAAAGATAATTTTTTTTTTACAATTATTCATATTTTTAAAATCACTTCTGTTTTTATACTATTTTTTATTATTATATTGTCATTAATCATGACTGAAATTTTCCTCTTATTAAATCACTAACTTTTGAAGTTTAATTTTTTAAAAATAAATTTGCTTTAATAAGGTCAATAGCATGGTAATGAATAAGAGACGATTTCACTTTTGGGTTGGTGGACGTTTACAGCCACGTGTTAGTTAATTTGGTTAGCTACTTGTTTGGATACATAATAACTCTTTTTTCTACACATAACTATTAAATTCGAACCAGAATGTAGGTTGGAGATTTAATTGAAAATACAGTTAGTTATTTTTTAAAAAAATCTGATTTTTCATCTTTTTTAAAAAAGTAATTAAAGCTCAGTTGAAATGAACGATAAGACATATGATCTAATTTGACACAACTCGTTATATAATTAAAAATATATAATTTTTTTACAAATAATCATTATTTTATTATTCATCATTAATAAATAAAGAAAATACTCCAATTACTCGAAACAGATTTTAATATAGACAATGTACTGATTTTTAAAATGATATTTACTGAGCTAATTTTTTTAATGAATCATATATTTTCATCAGTTAAGTACTGCTTATTCTACTGATACTTTAAAAATATTATTGAATCTCTAATATAAAGATAATAATAAATTTTTGCATGCCAAAAAAATTCAAATTAAATTGATACTTCTCACTCAATAATTATGAATAAAAATATGTATGATTTCCTTGAAAAAAATACATAAGTTACTATGCATTAAGTTGGTGGAAATAGGGCCTACTTAGGTTTTTAAATTAATGAGATTAAATGACAAAAATAATATAGCTATGAGAAGTAGATAATTCCTATTTTTTTGGTTGTAGGAGGTAGGTAATAAATGTAAAGTAAAAAGGACAAGCACAAGGACAAAATTTGAAGTGATTTCTAATGATATGATTTTGTCTTCCATTTCAAAGTATCTTTCAAAAGCAAAGCCTAATACTAATTAAAATATTAATTAGTACAAGATTTTGAGAATATATTATGGGTCCAAGCTTGACCTAAATGTATTTTAAAGTCCTCTTTTTACTTTTGGGTCCCACATGGAGAGGGTGCATAGGTGCCTACATTTAAAATAACTACTTTTACCAAGAATAAATTGACAATTTACACTTTTAGTTCTACATTAAAAATAATTAATATCCACAAGAGTTTTTTTATTAGTTTAGTTGATCAGTCATCAAATAAAATAGGGTTGAGGTATGAACTTTTTGGTGGGTGTAGCAAATTTTGTATCGTTACAAAAAAAAAATGATTATTAACTGTTTTGTTATTGTTTGTATATATTTATTTCAAAATGACAATATTATCTTTGGAATTCTGACAATAATATGTATGAAGAGAGATGAAATTTTTACCGTTAAAAAAATGGTAAAATCATCATATGAAAACAATGTTTTTAAAAGGCGAATTCAATGTTTTTTTTTTCTTTATACCTTATAGAAAAAAGATGGATTAAAAATTACAAAGTGAATATCTCATATTATTATTTTTTATATTTATTATGAAAAATTCAATTTATCGTATATAAAATCCATTATTATTTTTGTATTATCAGACAAAGGTACCAGATGGATCTCATGATTATAAACGTAACTATGTTAACCTTATTTTTATTATATGACTCACACATATATTTATTTTGTAGTTAACTTTTGTATCTATGATATTCATTATTGTAAGCTAATTCCTTTTAACCTTTGAAAGAGCCTCTTTCAAAAAAAAAAAAAAACCTTTGAAAGAGCCCAACCCTATCAATTTAGTAAAGCCCAAGATGGCTTATCAAAACCTTGTTTAGACCCAAAACAAAAGCCCAGTTTAGTCACAATGGTGACACTATATTGGGCCCAGCTTATGATCTTGGGCCTCAATAAAATTAATGTAATATATATATATATATATATATAATAATAATTTCAAATAAATATTAAAGTATTTTCTAAACGTATAAAAATATCATGAATTTATAAAAAAAATTATATTTTGCGTTAATTTATTTGAATAACAATTAAATATTGAATTTAATTTTAAAAAATTTAAAAATTCAAATTCTAAATTTTCGCCTCTTATTTTTGCAATGAATAAAACAATTAAAATAAACCAAAAATATGTTTCTAAATAATAAAATAATCGTTTAAAAAATAAATTCACACGAAATACAATAAAAAAAATACAACACTTATTTTAGAACTATAAAAAAATATTATAAATCACAAAAAATGTCTCATAATATTTTTTTTATAATTATTCCAATATTTAAATTAGAAAAAAAAAACACGGATAAATTGATTATTTTAGGAAAATCCAATACCTTTCTCTTCATTTGTCTCTGCGAAGCCCAATTCTCAGCTCTTCACCGACCCAAAATATCAAAGAGCAGAAACGAGAAGCTAAGGATCAGACACAGAAGCAGCAATGTCGAGCTTAGCTCTCCATCTCTCGCACCCAATCTCCATGACCCATTTCCCCAAAACCTCCGTCGCACCTTCCTTTTCCTCCGCCAAGCCATTGGGAGCTCCTCGGCTTCAGCCCATGATTCTGAAGCTCAACGGGAGAGCGGCGGTGAAGTGTATGGCGAATCAGCGGAGAGTTGAGAAAGTGGCGAAGCAGATAATGAGAGAGATATCATCCATGCTCGTCACCGACCAGGTCGTCAGAAACGCCATCCTCCCGGAGGCCGAGTTCGGCGCCGACCTCTACCTCTCCTCCCTCACCACCGTCAGCGAGGTGGAGCTGTCCAAGGACTTGCAGGTGATTTGATTTCATATGGGTTTTGGTGGTTTATGCGATTCGTGGTGGTGAATTTCGTGATTTGGGTGTTTTTATGGTTTTGTTGAGTGGGAGCTAATCCAAATTAGAGAAATGGAAAGTTTGATGATGGGTTTTGGTTATAGGAAGTTGAGATAGATTGTTGCTCATGGTGTTTGGTTTCAAAAATATTATATGTTTCTGTAGTGTTGCATTGATTACAAGCTAAATAAGCATGATATTACATTTCCATGGATATTGTGATAATTTTGAATGGCATAGGAAAATTTGATTATGGGTTTTAGTTATTGGAGGAAGCTGAGATAGAGGGTTTCTCATGGTGTTCGGTTTCAAATATATTATGTTTCTGTAGTGTTTCATTGATTTCAAGCTATATAAGCATGATATTTCATTTCTATGGGAAATTGTGATGTTTTTGGATGGCATGGGAAAATTTGATTATGGGAATTGGTCATTTATGGAAGATGAAGTGAGCAGATAAGGATAGATGGAAGATTTTTTCTCGCAGAATGATACAGTATGTATATTTAGGCGTCTTTGTTGCATATGTCTCTTTATTGTTTCATCTTTCATATGAGTTTTCGTGTTTTATGGGATACGTTGTGGTGAATTTCGTGATTTGAGTGCTATTATGGTTTTTGTAAGTGGAGCTAATCCAAATTAGAAAAAAGTTAGCGTTTGTTGATTGATATGGAGAGTTTGATTATGGGTTTTGGTTATTAGAGGAAGCTGAGATAGATGGTTGTTCATGGTGTTTGGTTTCAAAATGTTATATATTTCTGTACTGTCTCATTGATTTCAAGCTAAATAAACTTGATATTTCATTTCTGTGGAATATTGTGATGTATTTGAATGGCATGGGATAATTTGATTATGGGTATTGGTCATTTGAAGAAGATGAAGTGAGCAGATAAGGGTGGATTGAAGATTTTTCTTGCAGAATGATACAATATGTATATTTAGTCGTCTTTGTTGCATATGTCCTTTTATGGCTTCATCTTTCTTACCTAAAATCTCCGTATGGATGTTGTTTGATGATACCTTTTTCGATTGTGGATCACGATAATCTTTACATTTCATTGCAAATAGTACTTGGGTTATTAGAGGAATTTGAAATTTGAGATGCGTGGTTGCTTAAAATATGATAATCTTTAAGTTGAAAGTTGCACATCTTGTGAGAACCGAGAAGGATTCTTATGCCTGTATAGGTACTCCATTGGGTTTAAACTTGGGTTATTAGAGGAATTTGAAATAGATAGTTGCCCATGGTGATGGGTTTCTTAAAATTTATTCTTCTGTGCTTTCATTAAGTCCAAGCTAAATCAGCGTAATAGTTCATTTTCTATGGAGTTTTTGCTGATTTTTAATGGCGTGTGAAGTTTAATGATGGGTATTGGTCATTGTAGGAAGATGAAGTTAGTAGACAAGGATGAATTTAAGGGTTTTCTTGTGAAATTATGTAGGAACAATATGCATATATGTGGTTTTTACAATTATCAAAGATTAGGACTACAAGTTGCAAAAAATGAATACTTTAGGGTATTTTATTTTTTGCAACTATCCATTGATATAATTGTTTCTCCAACTAGCGACTAAGATATACTTTTGTCGTTCATCTTCATAGGTGGCGAAAGTATACATCTCGGTTTTCGGTGATGAGAGAGGGAAGAAGGTCGCCCTTGCTGGGTTGAAGGCGAAGAGTAAGTATGTTCGTTATCAGTTGGGGCAACGCATGAGGTTGCGGATGACTCCTGAGGTACGCTTTATAGAAGACGACTCCCAAGAACGAGGAAGCCGGGTAAGAAATTATATGCATTTCCTCCAATTAGTTATGATGGTTTCGTTCATAATCATATGTGAAATTTGGTTATGGTGTGGTTAAGCCATCTAAGTTCTTCAAGTTAGAATTTTGATAGTTGTTCTTTATGCCTTGGTTTGAACTTTTGTTTGAAGGTTGAATGATTTTGGTATTGATGTTAGAGTTAAGTTATAGCAACATGTAGATGGGGAAATTAATAAGCCCTAGTCATAAAATAAGGTTTATCGCACATAACTACCTTTATAATTTTCCCACGAACACATGTTAAACTTCCACTAACATATTATTGCCCTTAGGAATTTCCATGTGACGGAAACCGCAAAAGGCGTATTTTTTCATTCATAATTATCGAAGAAGAGGGCTACAAGTTATAAAAATTGAGGGAATTTTTCCCAACTATCCCCTACTCTTATTTTTGTATATGTTGGTTCTCATTTACATGCTTATTTGCAAATTCTCAGGTGATTGCGATATTAGATAGATTAAAGAGGGAAGCAGAAGAAGGTAAGAATGAATATGATGAGGAATTTGACGATGAGGAATGGTCTGATGATGAAGAAGAAGGGTCCAAGAACGATGAGTCCGATGATGAAGATGAAGGGTCCGATGAAGATGAAAAAGACGAAGAAGACCCTAACGAAGGTATTATTTACATAGATTAGTAGTTGTCTGTCGTAGCTTGTGTAAAATTGTTTTTCTTTTCGGGCTTGGGAATGGTCCAAGCTGAATTTTGATTGCAATTAGTTTAGCTTTACATGATGATCATGCTAAACCTCAATTGCCTGATCTTGTTAAATTTTTGTGGCTTCATAGCATTGTAGGCAAAATGCTATTTTGTATATAGCATTAGTTATTATGGACTATTTTTTGTTGTTGTCTTACATTGATTTGTTTGTGAGTGAAATGCAAAGCCAGGATAAGTGCATTACCGGACGAAAAAATCACCCAAATTCGTTGAGGGTTCGATCAGTTCGAACTGTGCATTTCACTTTTACCTCTTCAGTTTTTATTCATCTCATGTCAACCTCAGAAGCTCGAATTGTGGTATATAGAGATAAATAAAAACTCAAAGAGATTAAAAACTACAAACTCAAAGAGGTTAAAAACTACGAAAACATACGGATATTTGATAGAGAAATGTACATAGTTAAAAGAATAGCTAGGTGAAACAATTGTTTTGAATGAACACTTATTGAAGTGTTTTAGTATATTGACATGCAAAAACATTATAATTTGATACTAAATTTGAATACAAACCACTTTTATAATTTTATAACTAAACACTTCAAAGAAAATTGAATACTGTCACACGACATTCAATACATTGGAACAAAACATTATTTTCTTCCCAAACAGCATCAAGAGCTCAATTGTTAAGCTCAACAATGAAAATGACATTGCCATTACAATGGCAATAGGCAAGAAATTTCAATTTGAAACAGCTAAACGAACTATCTTACAAAATTTCACGAGCTATAAGGAAATTACATGAAATTTTGATCCAAAAGATGGGCAAAATCTCCATCAACGGTGCATTATTCCTACATTGAACTGAAAAATCAAGCTTCAATCCCATATTCTTCAGTGATGAGCATTCTTTTGGGAGCTTGCCTTCGCCTGTGAATGAAATGTATCATTGACACATCAGAAGTATACACATCACATGAACTGATCAACAAATTGTTATTATAAGATTTGGTCATCTTGATACATGGCTTTTGAAAGCATGCAGAGTGTGTTTACAATTACGGATACATTTAAGGGTCAATTGCAAAAAAGTACCATGAGGTGTTAACTTTTTGTAACTTGTTCTTTGATAATAGTAAAAAAGTGTCATGAACTCAACTGTTTGTTGCACTCTGCATAAATTTGTTTCAAACTGACAATTTTCACTTGTAAATTTAAATTTAAAAATAATAATTAAATTCATATCCATAAATTTTTTACTCTGTACCGTACAAAGAGGAAGAAAACTAAGGAATATGAAAATTTGGATTTCTTGTAAGATTTAAATTTCCAAGGATAAAATTGTCGATTTTATACAAATTACAACAAAAACACAAGCTCAACATACTTTTTTGCTATTACCAAAGAGGGATACAAGTTGCTAAAAAAAGGATACCTCAGGGTACTTTGTTGCGATTATCCCTAAAAGCTACCGCTAACTGTCAACAATTTTTTTATTATCCCTAAAAGCTACCGCTAACTGTCAACAATTTTTTATTATAAGCTTTGGTAATTTTGATATCGCATGGTTTTTGAGATCAGGCACAGAATGTGTACAAATACCAAATACATTTTACAATGATTGTAATAACAGGATGTAATTCACGTGCCTCTAGTTAACATATTGGGGAAAATAACAAATGAATGGGCTTCTTCACAACCTAAATCAATTTCTAAAACTATAACCCGATCTATAAAAAGAAAAGGTAATCCAATGTAATGTTGCACTACAATGACCAACAAAAGCTACTTCCGCAAAAAGTACAACCAATAAATACAATTGAGTTAAACTTCAAAACTTAATCAACACACAAGTTCAATGCTCACGCCCATTTCTGATTTTGCAAAAAATCAAGGAGGAAAGGAGTTGAATTTTTCATTTTTTCTACCACACCCCTATATTATCCGACTTTCTAGCTCTTATCGACTCATGCAAGGATATTAGCTGTAATTCATGAATAATATACTCCCGCAAAAGTGAAGTGATTACTTATTTTGGAACATTGATGCTACAAACGGTAGAAAATTATTTTGGAATGGAGGGAGTGATATTGTTTCTTAAGCTTTACAAGATAAACCAAGAGACACGCGAAAATAAAAGTTGAAAAAAATGATATTGGTAAGCGAAAAATTATAGTACTTATCGATAATATTCACAAAAGGACTTTCGAGGGTAAATCCAAAAACAGCTCAATTCAATTTCAGTGAGTGTAACTTCACTCATCAGAAAATTACAAGATATCTTATATGCTCAACAGTCAACACAATTACCAGATAACAGACTATTAAAACATTATTTTTAGTTCTAAGATGATCAGAAGAAGATTATAACTAATACTTAGTCTTCAACCATTGAAACAATCAGAATCTAAAACCCCTAACACTGAAACATAAAATTGAAATTTCTCAAGCACATCAAAACGCAAATCTGGTACAAATTGTGGACAGAAACTGAAATCAAGCTAATCAGCAGACCAATTCACGATTCCAAACAGCGATGAGTACGTACCTTAAGGTACTTGAGCTTGAGGCTCCCATACACGACTCCGAAAGAGAACGCCGATACACGAGCCACCTATCGTCCAAATCCAAAACAAGAGACTATCACGATTCGAAATGAAAAACAAAAAAAATGTTTCTACAGGGCACATTTTATCGGGAAACAAACAGAGCAAGGGAGATTTACCAGTGCGAGGGTGCTGGTACCGGAGTAGGGACCTGGAGGTGGAGCCATCGGAGATTCTCTACGCTAGGGTTCGAGAGATGTGATGAAGAAGATGAGAGAGAGAACTCGTAGCCCTAGACGTTTCAGCGATTGACGATTTTGACTCGATTTGAGTTCAGGTCTGTGAGAGATGATCCTTGAAACGACGTCGTTGCGACGGAGAGAGATGTGGGCCTGGGCCTAACTCTCAGACCTGGTCAGGTATCAGATTCTCGGATTGGGCCAGCTCTGAAATCGGGCACTATTGGTCTATTCGGCCCACCTGCAAACATTACTAGATTGAAAAAATCCCTCTTTTTCTTTACTTATTTCTCTAATACATATAATTTTTTTGAGGTGATTTTGGAATTGTATTACTAGACTAAATCGTCATTTAAGACTACAAGCAATTCATCCGGAATGGGATTAATAACTCAATCGGTTGTTTCTCAAAAACTAGCATTTATAGCTAACACATAAGCTATCTTATCCGCCTCCCTACGAATATATGTTTTAGGGAGAATCCTGGTAGCGCTTTTCAACTTTGTTCTGCATTCTCACACCAAGGTTCGAAATGGAGAGATCATACCTGCATACCCATTAACCGCCTCTACTAGTCCAGCTGGCTTCATGAATCCAGGTCAGCATTTCCGAGAGTGTTATCGCTTCAGTGACCTTAAGATTCTGTTAGTCCAGAATGACAAAACACTTCGCCGTTATAGCCATATCTGAGCTGTCCCTACAAACCGTACTTCCCCCGCCAAGACGCCCGTCCAACACACCTAAAATTTTAATGGGTAATGTTTAAAATAATTGTTAACAAATCAGTTTCATTTATTTAAATATGTACTTCTCTACTGTTTATCATTTATTTAAATAATCCAAAAATATAATATTTAAGGATCATGCCATCTCTTGTTTTACAAACTTTTATGAAAATAACAAATTTCAAAAACGTAAATATGACAATTATTATAAAGTTTTATTAATTTTTAAACAATAATAATATATTAAAAATAACCTACAACTTGTTAAATTGATGAACTTTTTTATATTTAAAAAACAGTTTAAATTTCAAGTATTTTATAAAATTACTGTGATTTAAGTTAGATGTGGTTTAATATTCAATAATTATCCAAAAATAATGTGTTTTTGAGTAAATTTTAGTATTTATGACTATATTTCAACTTTTAGATTGATTGAGTACCAATCTGAACATTGACAAACATATCCTAATTTTTACGCACACCAAAAAAAATAGGGATAACTCCACAAAATAAATATTGTTTGACTTTCGCTTTCACAATATAACTGTAAATTATACTATCAACCATATCACAACGTTGGGTGATTTTTTTCTTTTCAAAAACCATAATTTGCCTTGATAATTTTGACGAATCGTTGGTTTTTTTGGTGTGTCACGCACGTGCTTAGGTGAAAAAGCATGTGCGTGGCACACCAAATCAGTGGATTATGGTTTAGTCGTGCGTGTCACACCAAAAAAAACCAACGATTCGTCAAAACTGTCACAAATTATGGTTTATGAAAAAAAATCACCCAACCATGTGATATGGTCGATAATACAGTTTACAGTTATATTGTGAAAACTGTATATCAACAAAAAAAAAAGCCCTAATTTGGGGAAAATTAAATATTAGGATTAAATTAGATTTAGGTCTCTTCTCAAAACTCAAAAGACTCCTAAACCCCAAATTGCCTCCAAACCCTTTCTTCACCATCTTCCTTAACAATCCTTCCTTTTTGCTTTACTCTCTATCAGAGATTCAGAGCTCTTCCCATGGCCGCCACGAGCTTAACCTCTCTCTCCTCCATCTCCGCGCGCTCCAACCCCACACCCATCTTCTCCAAACCCTCCTGCTCCTTCTCCACAACCCCTCAATCCCAGACCCACAAACCCATCTCCACCGCCGCCTCCAAAAACCCCATCTCCGCCGCCAACCCCTTCGCCGCCTACGACGGCGCCGACGGCGCCGACGAGAAGCCCCGCGAGGAGTGCGGCGTGGTGGGTATCTACGGCGACCCAGAAGCCTCCCGCCTCTGCTACCTCGCCCTCCACGCCCTCCAGCACCGCGGCCAGGAAGGCGCCGGGATCGTCTCCGTCCACGGCCGCGTCCTCCACTCCGTCACCGGCGTCGGCCTCGTCTCCGAGGTCTTCACCGAGCCCAAGCTCGACCAGCTCCCCGGCGACTCCGCCATCGGCCATGTCCGCTACTCCACCGCCGGATCCTCCATGCTCAAAAACGTCCAGCCCTTCGTCGCCGGCTACCGATTCGGCTCCGTCGGCGTCGCCCACAACGGAAACCTCGTCAATTACAGATCCCTCCGAGCGAAGCTCGAAGAAACCGGATCGATCTTCAACACGAGCTCCGACACCGAGGTCGTCCTCCACCTAATCGCGATCTCGAAGGCCCGACCCTTTCTTCTCCGAATCGTCGACGCCTGTGAACAGCTCGCCGGAGCTTACTCGATGGTCTTCGCCACCGAGGACAAAATCGTCGCCGCCAGAGACCCGTTTGGGTTCAGACCCTTGGTAATGGGACGGAGAGCCAACGGAGCCGTTGTCTTCGCCTCCGAGACCTGCGCTTTAGACCTAATCGAAGCGACGTACGAACGAGAGGTCGCTCCCGGAGAAGTCATCGTCGTCAGCGACGCCGGCGTCGAGGCCTCTCTGTGTCTCATGCCCCATCCCCAACCCAAGCAATGTGTATTCGAGCACATTTACTTCGCATTGCCCAATTCAATCGTTTTCGGGAGATCAGTCTACGAGTCGAGAAGGATCATCGGGGAGATTCTAGCAGTTGAAAGCCCGGTCGATTGTGATGTAGTCATCGCCGTGCCTGACTCTGGCGTCGTGGCAGCTCTGGGATACGCCGGCAAGGCTGGAGTGCCGTTCCAGCAGGGGCTGATTCGGTCACATTATGTTGGTCGGACTTTTATAGAGCCTTCACAGAAGATTAGAGACTTTGGAGTCAAGCTGAAGCTATCTCCGGTGAGGGCGGTGCTGGAGGGCAAAAGGGTTGTCGTTGTTGACGACTCCATTGTCAGAGGAACAACGTCTTCGAAGATTGTGAGGCTTTTGAAGGAAGCAGGGGCTAAAGAGGTTCATATGAGGATCGCTAGCCCTCCGATCATAGGGTCGTGTTACTATGGAGTCGACACTCCTAGTGCTGAGGAGCTGATATCGAATAGGATGAGTACTGATCAAATTAGGGACTTTATCGGGTGTGATTCGCTCGCGTTTCTCTCGTTCGATAGCTTGAAGAAGTACTTGGGTAATGATGCTCCGAACTTTTGCTATGCTTGCTTCTCCGGGGACTACCCCGTTGAGCCTAAGGAGCTGAAGGTGAAGAAGGTTGGGGATTTTTTGGATGATGGGTTGAATGGGAGCTTTGAATCGATCGATGAGGGTTGGGTTCAAGCTGCCCCGAAACAGAAGATCGGGTTGTCGTAGGTATTTTATGTTTATCGAGTTTTATTTCAATAAGGTGAGGTTGTTTTTTGTATGATATTGATTCGGTTTCGATGAGATTGAGGGTATACGGTTTTGCTACTGTTATTGTTATGAACTTGACTTGGTTTGTGTACACTTGATCGGATTGAATCAACTATGGAAATGTTTTAACATTTTGATTAGCTCTTGTTTGTTTTCTAATACCTAATGATCTTGTTTGAAACTAGAATAAGAATTGTGTCACTCTATTCTCTTTGGGATGACTGATGACATTTATCAGTTTCGGTGTAAACGAGTTGAATCAAATCTACCGGTTTTTACAGGTGCAGAAGGGGAGATGGAGTATTGAGGACCGAGATGTTTTTTGGAAACAGTTATGGCGTCAGGAGGTCCCTCCGAAGATTTGTCACTTTTTTGTGGAGGGGGGTGTCCGGTTTTCTTCCTACGAACGATAATTTAATCACTAGAAGGGTAAATGTCAGCCTAGACTGTGTGGTTTGTGGGGAAGCAGAGTCTATTGAGTATGTAATGTTTCGATGCCCTGTGGCGAAGGCGGTTTGGAGTAGAGTGGTGGGCGTCCCTTCGGGAGACGGTTTGACATTTCGGGACTGGTTGGAGGCCGGCTGGGTGTCGGGAGGGGGAACTAATGCAGATTTTATTTCGGTGGGTTGTTGGGGTCTCTGGAGGGCTCGCAATCAGAGAGTGTGGGAAGGTAAAAGTCCCTCAGTCGAGGGTATTTTCCGGGAGGCTGAGCAGTTGTTGGCTGGTTGGAAAGAAGCTCAGGTGCCGCGAGTAAGGGGTGTTGATGGAATTGTGATTGAGAATGGTAGATGGAGGAAACCGGCCCCTGGTAGATGGAAGGTCAATTCCGATGTTGCGGTCTTCCATGGTGTCGGGGGTGGGGGTGGTTGGGTCTGTAGAGATGCTGATGGTTCCCCGTGTTTTATGCAATGTAAGGTGTTTGGGGGTATCAGGATCCGGAAGTGCTAGAGGCTTTGACAGTGAAGGCGGTGTTACAAGAGCTTACCGACCGAGGTATGGGAAACGGGGTGCTCGAATCGGATTGTTTGGGATTAGTTTTGGCTCTTAAGAGCAATTCGGTTCTGATCACTCTGTTAGGTGCTATTATTGAAGATTGTAAACGAATTCTTTCTTGTCTGGTAGAAGTTAATGTAATCCATGTTAAGAGATCTGCAAACAAGGTAGCTCATGAGCTAGCTAGAAATGCCCGTGAGTGGGCATCTATGGTGTGGGATTATTCTGTATTGCCAGAACCCATTTTTGGGTTACTGGCTTCTGATTCAGCTATATAAATCCTTCATTTTGTCAAAAAAAAATCTAAATTTATCTAGACCTGACTATGGGTTGGGTTATTTCGATTCTTGCTGCAAACATGTAACATAAGCTAAAAAGGTAATAACGGCTTACTATTACTTTTTTTTTAGGAAAGCGGAATTTATAAATCACTCAGTAAAGGTATACAAACGACCATTCACAACTTATGATCGTTGATCGTACAAGTACAACGGTAAATATTACAGACTTCAGACAAATTATGATCGTTGATCGTACAAGTACAACGGTAAATATTACAAACTTCAGACAAGTTATAGACCATGATATTATCGACCTCTAATCAAAACCTATAATGCAACATAATACGCCCAGAACGTACAATCATACCAACTCTTATAAATATCATGTATGGTAAATTGTACCAATTCTATTCGATTGATTGTTTTACTTCGTCTTATGATGTAAATATCTTTCGTATTTTTATATAAATCACAAAAGCAAGTGAACTAAGAAAATTATTGTTTATTCTTTACGACTTTTACTTTATATATGAGTAGTAAAATTGAAACAAATCAAGTGGTTTAAATCTAGGTGAAATCACAGTTTATTGATAAGAGGGATAATTGCAAAAGGAAATACCTTGATGTATTCATTCTTTTTCTAACTTGTAACCCTCTTTATTTTGATATAAAGTACCACAAAAATACAAGTTCGAAACCCTATTTTATCATTACTAAAGAAAATGGTTACCAATTGTAAGAAATGAATACCTCAAGGTCATTTTTTGCAACTATCCTGCCGATAACAATGAAAACATAAGGTAGTGCAACACAATCACCCAAACTAAAATCACATTAATCGAAAGATATACCGTCAAGTAAAAATCAAACGAGCGCAACCATAACGTTTTTTTTAACTGAAGAGTACGAACAAGAGATTATACAAGGAATCATCGATAAAACAAAACCATACATTTTCCTATTTTGAAACCATAAAAAGTCATTCAACAATGTGACAAGCTATTAATTATGTATTGAGGAAAACAATGGAAGAGTTCAGATACACACTTCCAAATCCCAGTATTATCATAGCAAAACAAATCCAGTCTAAATAATATTACATCACATTCCATTTCAGACTTTTCAGTATCAGCTAAATATAAATCTTACAGCTTCTATATGACATAATAATAGTCCACGAAGGGCATGGACAAACAGAGAACACTACACCACAAACTCAGAAAGACTCTTTTGGAGGACAAAACAATGAATGAATGCACTGAAGAAACTCGATGTAAAAGGAATCGAGTTTTGGAGGCGTAAAGTGTAACATAACGATAGCTATTGATTCAATACGGGCTTTGAAGTAGATAACGAAACCTATTGATTCGATTCGGGTTTCGAAGTAGAGTTACCGTTATGTTGCTGCTGCTGCATGTGGAACATCTGAGCATTGAGAGAATGTGGAGGAGCCGTGCACTTGGAAGGGTGGCAATCTCCTTTCATTTCTGCGGTGGTGATCTTCAGTCGTTGGACTTCTGAGGTCAGAGCTTCGTTCAGAGCTGTAATGTTTTGAAAAACATCAAATGAAGTGTTACGTAAGCATAGCAAGTTGGATCGCTAAAGAATGCAATATTAATTTCAGCAACTATTTTCAAGAGTGTAGTTATTTGGAATAATTGCACAAATAAAATAAAGTAGCCCAGGTATTCACTTTTGGCAACAAAAAGACAAGTTCAGGGCACTTTTCTGTAATTACCAAAGAAGAGGGCAGCAAGTGCAAAAAGTGAATACCTGGGTACTTTATTACAATTATCTCTTTCTACTATCATGCCAAAAGGAGAGTTCTCAACATTATTCTACTTAATATACAGTTAAATCTTTAATCAGACAAGGAACAAGTTGAAGTTTACAAAACATTTATGGGCCCAACTAATAAAAAAAATATTAAACAAAAATAACCCCGTTAGTGGACTTGCAGACGGAAAACATTTGGGGGATGTTTTTTACAAAAAATAAAATAGTTCACCGAAAGTATTTGCAAAAAGCGTATAGTTCACCACATGTTTTTGCAACTATCCCTTTACTTATATGTTGTTTATGTGGATCGCATAATCCATACGTTCCAAATAGATGCTTCTACTATCATGACAAAATGTGAGTTCTCAACACCATTCTACTTAGTCAACAGTTCAATACTTATATAACACTTATGTACCCAACTAGTCAAATTAGCATTATGATTCAAAATGGACAGACATCGAATTTATTGCCCAGAACTAAGAACAAGAGCAACATTTTAGTATTTCAAAAATAACTTCTGTGTTGTATTTATGAACTGCAAAATACATAGATATGATGAAAAGAGAATATAGGATCCATACCATCACGAAGTTGTGCTTGTTGTTCCATGGCTTGAAGACGAAACTTCAACTCATTATTCTGGTTTGTGAGCCCAACAGAATCTCTCTGAAATAAAGGGATACAAGCCAATTAATTTAAGTGTTAAAAACATATGTACAATGAAATCCAACTTGAGTACTTTAAAGGGATAGCTGCAAAAACTTGTGGTGAACTATGCACGTTTTGCAAATACTATCGCGAACTATTTTTTTGTAAAAAAACATCCCCCAATTATTTTCCATCTGCAAATCCATTAGCTTTAACGGAAATTAGTCATGTGACTTCAATTTCTTTTGGGAAATGACAGTTTTTCCCTTCACATTATACGTGTTTTGCAAGGTTAATTTTGATTTTTTGCAAAAAAAACGTTAATGGATTTGCAGACCAAAAATAGTTGGGGGTGTCATTTGCAAAAAAAAAAAAAATAGTTCTCCAACAATATTTGCATAACACACATGATTCACCGCAAGTTTTTGCAAGTATCACTACTTGAAATTCTTACCTGTAAAAGTGTAAGCTGAGCAGATAGTGTGGTAGCTTCAGTCTGCAAAGTCTGAACCTTGTGTTCCAATTCTGAAATGTAACGCATTTTCCTTTCTTTGGACCGAGCAGCTGATTGCCTATTTGCCAAGATCCTAAAATAGACCAACCATAGTTATAAATAAAATATCAAAAGAAGTAACTTCTTGGTGACTTCAGTTACCGGCATTGAATTAGAGGCTGAAGAAATAGGTACATACCTCTTTGCTCGCTTTGGATCAGTTGATGCAATCTCGGCAAGCTTATCATTGGCCATGATTTTTTTCAGTTCAGCTCCACTAAATTCTCCATTCCCGAACTCTAAACTAAAGGCAGCTGAATTCTTATCTATAGAATTACAAGGTGATAGTCCAGGAGAAAGAGGCACTTTCGGTGACTCATCACCGAAGTTCAATCCTCCCATGAAACTATCCATGGAAATACTTCTGAAGTGTCTTCCTGTTGGAGCAATATCTCCACCTGCACTCCTCTTGACACCTTCCCGCTTCTCTGTCCCTCTCGGCATGCTATTGCCACTCTCATTCACACTACTCTCAGCCTCATTATCACTGCTATCACCTCCATTGGTCTTTGTCCCACTTGCTCGGCTGTCCAAATCTTCACGGTTTTCATTACCATTCTTGCCATCAGTCCCGGAAGAGTTCAATGCATCGATACTGTCCATATTCATATAAGCAGAAAACAAATCATCCACAACTTCCCCTTCAGATTTCCTCTCACCCATACCTTCTGCATTGCCATCACTACCTTTCTCCCAACTCGATTCTCTTTTAACTAACTGAACAGGCTTTGCCCCGGGACTTCTCAACGGGGTAAGAGGAGGCCCGGATTGCATCAAAGCCGAAAACCCAAATGGGATATCACTGTTGGACCGTCTATGGGCCTTACGAGGCGGCAAGCTCTCACCAACCCTAGTAAACGGGGATGGCGGCAACAAAGAATGAGAATTCCCATCTCTGTCCTCCATTGATACATCAGCAGATACCTGGTCTGAAGGAGATGAGGAGTCCCTATAAGGAGACGGGCTCAAAGGAGGCAAGGAATCAAGAGAGAAGAACGGAGGTTGAGACAAAGATCGAGAATGAGTAGGCCCTGGGCTAAAATTCTTTGAACCCATCTGCTGGTTCCCTGGCCTGGACACGGGGATCTGGGAATAAGGTGAAATGGGTGGGGTTTGGTGTGGATGAGAAGGAGGTATGCCCACTCGTTTGTTACCATCTCCTCCAAAATTTTGTGCAAAATGCCTCATAGGTGCACGAATTTGAGAGGTACTCGAATTGGGTATCTCGAGCTGGTTCATTGACAAAAGTTGTTTGGGAATTGAAGAACTAGTCCCATATGAAGATTGAAGCCTCTGCATCATGTCAGCACATGCTTCCTCAGTATCACCCATTATCCTCCAATAACTAATCTCTATACTCTACAAGACCACAATGAGAAAACCCCAAATCCCAAACCTCCACCAGAGCTCAAAAACCCCAATTTCAAGCTAAACCAAGTTCACTTCAAACTAAACCCAGCAACATAAAGGATACAGCAACCCAAATCCTACAAATCAATCAACAAAAAACAACATAAAGGAGAAAAGGCATTACAAAATGAACACAATGATCAACAAATGCACAGAAGAAAAAAAATCACAGAACTCCACAGAGCTCCGAGAACCCAATTTAAGCTAAATCTGCTAAACCCAATTCATTTCCAACTAAACCCAGTAAAACAAACAAACACAACACAAGGATCAACAAATGCAAATAAAAAAACCCAAATCCCAGAACTTCAGAGCTCTGAGAACCCAAATTTAAGCTAAACCCAGTTCATTTCCAATTAAACCCAGCAAAACAAACAAACACAGTGATCCAAAAACCTACAAATTAATCAACAACAACAAGCATTACGGAATAAAAACAAGAGTCAAACAAAACCCAAGTGCAGAAGAACATATTCTCACTGAGGCAATAACGCAAACACTTCGCGTACTTATGTACCTTTCATCCAACAAAGCAACAGCGATCTCTCTAAAGAATCCGCCACATTCGGTGGCAATTCGCTGTGGTGAAAGCTCGAGCTCCTCGAAGGCGGAGATGGCGAAGCAGCCTGCAGGCGCAGCTCGTCGTCTTCGCTCTCTCTCTCTCTCTCTCTCTCTCTCTCTGCAGCTCCGAGTGATGCTTTGTTTCTCTCTCTAGCCCGCGAAGAAGACCCACTTGTACACGGATTTCATGACTGATGCGCGTGAATTTAATACGAATTTCATTTCGGTTGAATTTGAATTTAAGCCTGCATTTCGGTTTCATTCCGACCTCATTTCGTTTGAATTTAAGACTGCATTTCGGTTTCATTCCGACCTCATTTCGTCACTCTCAAAGTATCATCTCTATCCTTTTTCTTTATTCATATTTTTACTCACATTTTTGTTTATTTTGCAATTAAAGTTTCAAAGAAAAGTTTAATTATCTTATAAATAATGTAAATGTTTTTATGATGGCATTCCCTAATTTTTATTATTTATACGATGCCTAATTGTGAGGTGTTTAGAAACTAATTTGTTTATTCGGATACGGGTGATCAAAGTCAGATGGAGGAATATCGAGATAATCGGCGTAGATGGATCCCAAGAGACATGGTCATGTTTCTAAAAAAAATTATGTTCTTTTTTGTTTGGTTTTGGTTGGTTGTCGCCTTTTCGGGCCAAATAACTGCACTTTGTTGCAGATTGGTGTATATCGGTTGCACGCTTGTGTGAGTCGGTTGTACTTTGGTGTGCCCATTACGTGACACTTATGGCGTGCACTTTGTTGCACTTTTGGTGTGCACGGTATAATTTCACGTTCTGGAAGCATTTTGTTGCGTTGTAGGTTTCGATTAGGGGTCGGTAATGTTATGGTTTAACTTGTCTGGAATCTGTGATATTTACTGTTGTGCTTGTGCAATCAACGGTTATAGATTATGAAAACTCGTTTGTGTATCTTCACCGAATGATATATAAAATCCAACAATACATTCTTCCTCAAAAAAAAATATCAAAAGTTATTTGACCAAGTGGTCAATTACTCATGATAGTAAAAAATTATAATTAGTAAATGTAATATTTATACATGGATAATTGTAAAAAAAATCATGTATTTTTTGTAACTTGTGGCTATTTTTTTATTATTACAAAAAAAATATGAATCTTAAAAAGAATCAAAACTTAAAGACGTAAAATTAAGATTTTGATATTTTAATCTACCTTTTGGTGATGAACAATTGGATACTTTAATAAAATAAAATTTTAAAATCATTGAATGATAATCAAGCATTCTATTGAATACAAAATTGAATTTTTGGGGTGCATGTTAGTTGAGATCCACCAAATCAATTCAAAGTGTAGTAACAAATTGTGTGCAATGATTGAGTTTGGAAAGAGACTTAAACAATCCTATCTTCTTATTTTATCTAATCAATTTTGGGCAATAAAATGATGAATCTTTTGTATATTATCATACATTTTTAGCCAATTCATGAATTCCTTCATATTTTTTGATATTTTCACTTTCAGAAAAATATGGATAGATTTAAAGGGTAAGTAGAAAACTATTTTCGGTAAAAAGTATTTATTGATCCACCGTGAATCTTGTCATCACGTATATATTTAACAGAAAGTCAAATTTCATGTACTTGAACATTTTATTTATTTTGAAACAAAAAACTATCGAAAATGTGGGTTTATATCTTAGAAAACCACCGATTTAAAAGAGAGTTTTTGTACAAAAATAAATGAATTGGATAAATTAATAGGAACTTACTTTCTACCTAATATGTATCGAAAATAGAGGTCATGGCAAGTAGTGGCGGAGCCACATGGGCCCTGGGGCACGTGCTCCCCTCAATTTTTTTTTAGAAAAATTCTTATTTGTTTTTAAAAAATATTCAAAATACTCCTTAATTTCTTTTAATTTCGTATTTATGCCCCCCTCAATTTTTTTTACAGTCACGTATATTGTCACTGAAAAATTTCGATGGCCCCACCGAAAAAAACCCACTCCCCCATTAATGGCAAGGTCAAATTTTGAGGCAAAAAATCATTAAAGGGTCATTTTTTTTGTAATTAATCCTAGATTTGATTGAAATTTGAGATGCAAATATGCCAATCAAACCTTATTTTACCAAATTGTCAACTATTAGAATTTTTAACTTGATTGTAATGATAATATAAACTTTATTTTAAAAGTTAAAAATATATATTATTATAAAAAAGTCATGCTTATGAAGAAAAACAATGAAACAGGACATCCAATTGCCACATGACAAATTTGATGTTTAACTTTGAAAAACTATTGGTGATGTAATTCTACCTTATTTTTACATCTTTAGACTTTAAATGATTTTCTCATGGCAATGTAGGATTGGGTTTTTGCTAAATGTTATTGTCACACCTTTACTTAACCCTTAAGTGCATAAGAGATAGTTCCATTTATAACTAAAATGGTTCTTTTTCTATTTTCAAAAATTAATTTTTTAGTATAATAAAGACCATCAAAAATAGCTTATATATCATTCAATAATTATACGTTGAAATTACAAATTAGTATGTGTTAGAATATAACTCGTTGACCATCAAACAAAATACTAATAACAAATACAAAATATAGGGATAATTGTAAAAATTTACGTTAGTTAGTATAGTATTTGTGACGACTACTTAAAAATAAGTTTCGATATTTAACCCAATAAACAAGTTTTACTAACTATTTATAGAGACTACAATTTCAATGATGGAGTTGATAAATATAGATGGACTTTTTTTTGGAGTAAACGTGCAATGTATTTCCTATAAGAGAGTTAGTACATGTCTGGAAGTCTTGACGGGACAAACACAATAACTCAATCTACTGAAAAACATCTAAGACGTTTTGTTCAAATGTCATAAAAGCGACCTACAACTGACAACCAAATCAAATGAACTTGAACAAGATTGAGATAACTAAGATAAACCAGACTAAAACAGTATTGAACTAACAACCAAATCCTATGAACAATAAAAGTAAAGACGACTGACGAAACACTGCTCAAAGTGGAGCATGAATATGAATCTATAATTATTAGATGTTAATAATTTTATATTTTAAAGTTAAAGTAATTTATTTGAAAAATAAAGGGTTTTGGATAATATTGTAAAGTGTGTTCAATACTCAAATGTCTAAAAGTCTCGTGACAAGTCAAATATCAAGTGGCCTACACTTCCTACTAATTAATTGTTTATGCATGTAGTATGGTGATTTCTTGTATTTTACTCAATCATGGTCTAGAAGATTTGAATTGTGTTGGACTTTGCTCCAATCACGGTCACTTGTCAATTTAAGTGGTTTATAGGGTATTTTTATTTAACTATTCTGTATTTTATTTCACCAAGTTTTAAAATTATATGAAATATCCTTACAAATAAGAAAAAAAAATTTAAAATCTTTAATCATATTAAAATATCTGATAAAATAAATAAAAAATTAAAATATTCATTTATATTTTTGTCATCTTTTAATTTAAATTTATCGGTAAATGATAATGTATTCGTTCATTAGTTGAAATAATTAATATGATTTTAAATACAAAACCATTAACATATTAAAACTCAAATATGTAACAATGACATTGTCATTTTCAAGCATATGAATAAATATGATTGGGTATATTTTTAAGCGGAAGATAGAATTTATTAATAAGGATGGCACTGACCACGGTCATAAACAAGTTAGAATGATACAACCCGATTGTTATAATGATAGAGCGTGCACCGAAATAAAAAATGTCCAAACACGAGAGACAACAAGTACGATAACATATATCATAAAGGAAACAAAGTGCGGAGAAAGTAAAAATATCGATGTGTTTTACAATGATATTCCAACGGGTGGCTATATAATCATAATAACGATCAATATGACTACAAAAACAGATGACCAAATATTTATTTATGACTTAAAATATAATAATTTATTTATTTAATAAACATGTATTTGTTTGTTTATTAACAAAAGTTTAAATTCGAGATTTGTTCCTTTTCAGGAACATTTGCTTTTAATGCATTGGTCGGTTGAACTTTTCTCCTAATCTAACTTTGCTGCACCAAAAGTTTAGGCACGAAACATGTGAATGATATTCCAAATAAATATCTAAACAAAATACTAGTGTGTGCTATTGTTACAAGCATTAAATGTAGAAACTTATCTATATATATATATATATATATATATATATATATATATATATATATATATATATATATATATATATATTAATTACGCATAATAAGTTATTTAAAGTTTAAAAATATTCAATAAAATGGTTAAATGTGGAATCTTATTTTTAAGTATTAATCACGAACACTACACTATCCAACATTTTACAAATACACTACCTTAAGTATTGATCACGCGATTTTGTTAGTAAAAATAGACGGAATATTCCATTCCATTAGTCACATGACCTTAAGTACTATATAATGGATGGTAAAATAACGTTTTCCCTTGATTATTTGACCTCTATACATTTTATAAGAAACATTATCATTATACCCTCGTTTTTGTTCCTTATAAAATGCATAGAGATCGAATATTTAAAGGGGGTAAACGTCATTTTATCATTTATTATATGACACTTGAGGTCATATGATTAACGGAATGAAATATTCCATCCATTTTTACTAAAAAAATCATGTGACCAATATTCCAACTTAGCCACTTCAATCCCTAATTACAGGGCTGGTCAGACCGTCACTCTCAGGCTCCAGTAGTTGTTTTAGTGGTCTCAACCACTTACGTAGTATCCTCTTATAGCACACCTCCATAGTAGATTGGTGCCTATTTATAAGATGGGCTCACTCGGCCATATCCCACAGTCTTCAAGCAACTGTATCGATTGTTTCGGTCGTTATCACGACATCCTCTATCGACACTTTTGGAATACTTTGGTGAAAAGACACTTTTTTCAGTTTTATGTATGTCCCATGATATGTGGACTTACTAGTTGTTCTTTTACGATTGTTTCAATTGGATTTTGTCTCTCTTATTTAACCCATTTTAGGTTAGACTGTTTCTTTTTATTGATACATTGATTACGATTACCTTTAAAAATAAATCGATTCATTATTTTATTCGTTACATTTTTTACTTAATATATTTTAAATTTTAATGGCGAAAATACTAGTATACAAAAACTAACAAGTTTGAAATGAACTAAAAGGTTTTTTTTGAGAAATATAAATTTCAACATAAGTAAACTATAATACAATATTGAGTTTAAAATAATAATTTAAAATACATAATAATAAAATTTAACCACTCATAAAATAGAATAAAAATCATACAATAAAGTGGACGAACCACCATTTTCACATTGTCCCACGCTCCCACCATATTAGAAAATAATTAAAATCGTTTCAAAAAAAAAGAAAATAATTAAAATATTTGACTTAAAAATCCCATAATAAATTAATTAGTTAGTTAGTTACAACTTACAAGTTTGGGTCTCACTACTATATATAACACATGTCTGTGGGGTTTTGGATTAGTATTTAATCCTCAAAAGATTAATCCTAATCATCCCATATTTAAGAATATTTTTAACAATAAAATACCCCATAATTAAAGTTCCCATTTACGTCCTTTTTTATAATAATAATATTAAAAAATAAAAAAGTAGAAACATAATTGTCTCCACCTTCGGCATTTTGGGTTGTCACCTCCGGGAAACAGGGATTTCTGCCAAGTGGCAGCAGGTCAGTCGTGGGATGACGATCACTATGTTGACTTCGTCAGCTGCGGCCCAGACAAGAGGCACGTGGCGATGCACGGAAATATTTGTTCAACACGTGGAGACTTCTGGTACCGAAAACGAAGACCAAGCTTATCCACTTCTCTCTCCTCCATTTTCGCAAAACGACATCGTATTTCAGTAAGGTAGGTCCCGCAAGCCTCACGTAAACGTAGCCACGTTGCTGTTTTAAATTGATTTTAGTTAATTATATTGTGTACCTCTTTTTTTTGGTAAGATACATTTTGTATGTTTTTTTAGAAGAAATGATATTATTATTAATGGAATTTAAAATAGATCGATTAGCACATTACTGTACTCATCGTGCAACCCATAACCCAAGTAATTAGAATGCAATAACATGAAAGTAAACGTTGCTCCGGACATAGGGGCGGTCGAAGGGGAAATCTGCGGTAGCGTCTGAGGACACCGATACAGCATGCTCCAACACAATAGCACTGGTCGAGCCAACCAAGTGAAAGGGGAATAATGGTGGACTGGCATCTCCCCCGGTAAGTCAGCGTGCGTCGTCCTCCCTTAAGTGATACTTGTAGGGCTCCTGAACGTGGGATTGCTGACCCCGGACTGGTAGGGGAGAATCTTGTCGACTGTTGATGGAACCATCGCCATCGATCAGCCAGGGAGGTGGTACAGCCAACCAACCCCTCCCTGTGATTCCAGAGACTCATTCCTGGAGGCAGGAGTGCTCGTGGCCCCCCGCCGCTGCTGTTTATGACGCCCCATCGGATACCGTTGAACACTTTGATTCTTCAGGCTCCCTTTCTCTCTCTAGCCCCGACCGGAGTCCATCTGCACGCGACCTGGTCCTGGCCCCACGACCGATACCCGGCCCACTACCACGCGATCCAGTCCAGCACCCAGCCAGACCCGGTCCACTCCCAGCCCCCGGCTCCCACGCATGCCCAGTCCCCCGAGCCTTACGCACACCCGCCAGAAGCCCATGGCCCACAGCCCGTGGCAATGCCGAGTGCGAAGAAACCCTAGCCGCCACTGGCTCCTTACCCTTTCTTCGCCGCCACACCATCTTCTCTGGCGACTCCTCCGTCGCCGATGTTGAATCCGATGAGATGACCCATCCGACCCAGACTCCGGTAACAGCTCCCAAAAGGTTGTTTGGCCAAACTCCCAGCCATTCCTCAGTTGCGCCCCCAAGTTTCAACCTCCTGTTCCGACTACCTCCCCTCGTACTCTGCTCAGCCAAGGACCGGCGACACCACCAACCACTCCCCCAGCAGCGCCGTCGGGCGTGGGGCAACAAGCCGCGATTCCCCAACCCGGAATCGAGACCTACACTCCATCGATTGAATCCAGAAACCAGCAAAATCAGAGATTCAACGACAGAACACACGGACCTGAGGCCGTCTCACCGTCTTGAGAACACAGCTGCCTTCCCGGCCGCCTACGATCGCCACACGCGGCTGAGAAATTCTCCTCGCGAAACGCCAAAGGGAGTAGGGCCGACGCTCTTTCATTATAATATTTACCATTTATGTATTGATAATATAATATTTAATACTTCTTATAAATTAGTCACAAATTATCAAAATGACGTAAACTTCACCAAAATTTTATCTAGAGCATTACCAATACATAGAATGCTAAAATATGTTACTAATAGAAAAAGGATTACTAAAGGTAATTAACTACAAAAATCCGATAACACAAGATACTCTTTTTGATTTGTTTTGTGTATATATAAAAGATATTTTAAATTGAACAGAAACAAAATTCACCAGAGTATATCGACACAGAAAAAATACAGGATGATAATCACCCTACATATTAACAGCCGAGACAAGATTTGATGTCATCTTTTCTAGCGGAAACAACAATTTACGTTGAAAGTCGTTTTCTGCTAAAAATGTGGCACTTATGTGCATTTTTGAAAACAAAGGTGAGACAATATGTTATGCTTATGCTAAAAAAGGTCGTCTGAGGATGCGTAAACCAATAAACATGTCAAGTTCGACTCTCAATCCACGATGTGATTATATGAGAATACTACCCCTTCCATGTATAAAAGGGCCAAAACTTCAGCAATCAACTTAAGCAGAGTTTATCCAAAAACCTCCCCTACAACCCTAAACTGCCAAACTTTATATACGTGTGATAGACTACAAAAGTGCCCTTCAAAGGGGTCACGCATTTGAGATACATTGTAAAAGTGCCCTTCTATGAAGATGCTACATCCTATGTCTCATGCAAGTGCCCTTATATCAAGAGGCTATGTCCTAGTTTCATGCAGTTCTCAACCATATTTACTAAGACTGCCGATTAAAGCTGGTAAGGGCAAACTTACTTCATCCCGTGTCTGTCCCAATAGTCTTTAAGGTCCAGAGGAGCTAACAAGTCATGCCCTTCAGCTGCAAGCCAATGTACATGTCAAGTTTCATGATCAATGCAACATTCATAATGCAGAACTTAAGACCGGTGAACATGTCAAGTTTGATTTCTGATCCACGTTGTTATTATACGATAATATTATATCTTCCACGTATAAAGCGACTAAGCATTCGACTTGCGATAAGACTACAAGAGTACCCTTTGAAGGGGTGATGCATTAGAGGTACACCCTGAAAGTGCCCTTCTATCAAGAGGCTTTATCCTAGGTTTCATGCAAATCTCAACGATATTTACTAAGAGTATCGATTAAAGCTTATGCAGGTAAGGGCAAATTAACTTCGTCCTGAACATGTCAAATTTGAATCCTCATCCACATAGTGATTTATACGATAAGAGTATAAGCGACTAAAACTTTAGCAATGAACTTGAAATAGAATACAAAAGTACCCTTTAAAGGGGTTATGCACTATTGCTACAC
The DNA here is from genome assembly GCA_963921825.1 of Erodium maritimum. Classification (NCBI taxonomy): domain Eukaryota; kingdom Viridiplantae; phylum Streptophyta; class Magnoliopsida; order Geraniales; family Geraniaceae; genus Erodium; species Erodium maritimum. The sequence continues at coordinate 61,666,564 of OY997596.1, read as the reverse complement.
CCTAAAAGTTCCCTTCTATCAAGAGGATCTATCCTAGATTTCATGCCAGTGCCCTTCGATCAAGAGGCTCTGTCCTACGTTTCATGCTGTCTCAACCATATTTACCAAGAGCATCGATCAAAGCTACGCAAGTAAGGGAAAACTTACTCCGCCCTGAACATGTCAAGTTTGATTCTTGATCCACATTGTAATTATACAATAAGAGTATATCCTCCATGCATAAAGCACTAAAACTTTAGCAATCAATTCGTGATGTACAACAAAAACACCCTTTAAAGGGGTTATGCATTTGAGCTACATCAAGAGGCTCTGTCCTAGGTTTCATGCAAGTGCCCTTCTATCAAGAGGCTCTGCCCTACGTTTCACGCAGTTCTCAACCACATTTACCGAAGTATCGATTAAATCTAAGCAAGTAAGAGCAAACTTACACGATCTACTTGATGGTGATGTATCGGTTGGTCCCATGTCTGGCCCAATAGTCCTTAAGGTCCAAAGGAACTAACAAATCATGCCCTTCAGCTGCAAGCCGACTAAGCAACCTTGTAAAAACACTACCACTCATCTTCCTCCCACCAACACGGGTATGTCTCTTATTCTGCATCTGTGGTAATGGGTACTGTGACAAAATCGTGGTACAACACGACGATTGCCATCCCCCGTTACCCCACTTGTAGCATTGGTGGGCCACTCCGGTACACGAGCAAACGGGCCCAGGCATGATCGACTCGTCAAAAGCAATCAAGTTCAGGCCCATGTACTGACTGTCCCACTCAGTCTTGTACTTCTTCCCTTCACCAAGTACCCTTTTCTTCACATTCGCTTGCTTTCTCTTACACGACTTCACTGCATCGGATGAGATCGAAGATATCGGGTAAGCGTTGGTTATATGGACACTTTCCCGGTACTGAAGTGCAGCTAAGGCATTGTCTCGTTCCATTAGAGCTTCCTCTCGCTCTGCTATTGCTTTCTCTCGCTGGGCTAGCGCCGCGTCTCGAGCAGCGAGTGCTTCATCTTTTTCGTTCAGTGCCACGTTCCTTTCTCGAATAGCGGTGTCCCTCTCGGCGAGGATCGACATTATTTTTTTGTTCATCGCTAGAGCGTTCTGTTGCTCTTTTCCTTGATGCTGAGGCATCAGATTCCACTGCATATTTAATTTGTAATTAATTTTGGCAGATGAAATTGCATACTGAAACGAAAAGTATGTACATGACTTGCACATAACTACCTACTAATTTGCCCACAAACTCATGACCCCATAGCAAATTTTCCAGACAAGACTATCCTTCTGAATATTCACGTGTCACTATCGTACCAAATAGATGAAAATCATCGAAAGATTAAATGATGGGATCGTAAATTTTAAAATATCCTAAAACTACTTACTCATGCTTTAGTCTTCCGTTTTCAATTTGATTCTATTCTCAAAATCTTCGTATTGAAATTGGAAGATTAAAGGATACAAATGAATTGTTTCGGAATATTATAAAATTCAAAACTCATGTGACGAAAAAAAAAACAAATTTTCTGATAGCTTCAGTCTATTTCATACGAATATACGATGGTGACACGTGAAAATTCATTAAGGGTAGTCATGTGCTTGTGGAAAATTTACTATGTTGCAATGAGTTATCAGGCAACTCGTAATGGTAGTTATGTGCAATAAACCCGTGTTTTTTTTATTACCGGAGAGTGAAATCCTCTGTAGTAGTCCATCTTATGCCTCCCATTTTCATGATGTCCATCATCATCCATCTTTTACAATAACACAGTAATTCCCAGTGGAAGGAACAATGTATTTGAGCCGCTACTCAAATTTCAATGCTCATAAATATCTGGAAACATTAAGCATATCAAATTTACCCAACATGGTACCAAGAGTAGTAACATAAACTACCCATTAAGCTTAATTATATCAAGTCCTTAATAATCTTAATCCATCTAAGAAGCAAAACCCATAAAATGAACCTAAATAACAAAGAAGCACAAAACGATTATGATAAAGAACAAACTCAGCATGAACTTTCATTCAACTTAATCAAGCAATTCAGTAATTCCCACTGGAAGGAACAATGGATTTGAGCTGCTACTCAAATTTCTATGCTCATAAATATCTGGAAACATTAAGCATATAAGATTAGTAACATAAACTACCCATTAGGCATAATTATATCAATTCCTTAATAATCTTAATCCATCTAAGAAGCAAAACCCAAATCCAAAAAAAAAAAAAACCATGAACCTATATAACAAAGAAGCACAAAACGATTATGATGAACAACAAACTCAGCATGAACTTTTGTTCCAACTTAATCAAGCAATTCAGCAAGCTTCCACAACGGAACCCAAGGGAACATAGAACCAGAACCAGAATCACAAACCTAACCTGAATCTGGTGAGTACAGTTATGATTCAGATAATGGAACTAGTGAATCAGGAACACCAAATGTTAAAACCTAGAATGCTGACGAGAACACAATGAGGAACGAGACGTATACGTACATGTGTAGATATAGAGAGAGATTGAGATCGAATGATACTTACAGGTCGCTGAAATTGCGTTGAAGAATCGAGGAAGAGAGTGAAAATCGAAGGGTTGCCTGAGAAATTACAGTGAGAGAGAGAGAGAGACGGTGTGGCATCAGCCATTAAAGGCTTGGTTGTGTGGGTGGGGTTGGGTCTTCCCGATACGGTGTCGTTTCTTTAGAAATTGTTACTCCTTGGGCTTATCCTCTACCGTTTTCAAAATTTGTGGCCCATGAGGCCCGTTAAATGAACCAGTTTCATAGATTATGGGCTTTAAACCCATCATGCTGAGTTTTCAAAATTTGTATTGGGCTTATCTCCGCCTAACAAGCCCGTTTTCTAGATTATGGGCTTTAAACCCAGTATGATATCCGTTCATTAAAAAATGGATAATTACAAAAAATAAGAAAAGTAACTCTAATTTTTCTTTTTCCAATCTATAGAGGTATAAGTAGCAAAAACTGAATACTTGAAGATGTTTTTTTTGCAACTATATTTAATATAAAATCATAATTAAAATTTTCATCTATCGACTCAAACTTTTGGTTGAATCAGTCTTATAATTTATTTAAAATAAATAACTCGATCTCAAATCTAGAATATAAAGGTTCAATAGACTCACTGGTCAGCTCATTTAACATATATAATTAATTATTATTTAGTTTGTAACTACTATTAAATTTAAAGTGAGAATTAAACTTATTGCAAAATTGGATTCAACTCAATCCCATTAAAAGAATCTCTAATGGGATTCACACTTACAGGAAACAATTGGCCCTCAATTCACCCGACCTCCCACAACAATGGAGGTGGATAATTCCACGATAAAAAGCTACATATAGTAAAAGCTTGATTATTTAGTAAACTCTAAAGATAATATTTTTGTATGATCCTGATTCGGTAATATAGTTTTTAATTAATAATATAAATTAATAATATAAATTAATAATTTATTTAATTAATAAACTTTGATGGTCATATGACTATTAATTTATATAGTTTTCACTGCATTGCGTGACAAGAGGTCAAAAGGGGGCGATTTCGGTTTACCAACGAATATAGCAGGGCGATAAAATCTTCACCTCAAGGTGGATGGATCGTAAAAAAACGGCCTTTTACCAATTCGCCCCGCAAATCACCCCCATGCAGGTGCTCTCATACCTAAAAATGATCATCTGCAATTCCCCTGATTATTTTTGGACACAAATCCACAGAAAAGTTCAAACAAGCTTTGACATAGGTCTCTCTTACACATTAGTACTAAAATCCAAAACCAAGTTCAAGTTCCACGACACAGTGAACCATACACCTAGGCATAAAGATCAACACCCCAGAACTTGGCAGGCTGGTTAGTCCTGTAGTTCCTGTCCAGACCCTTGATCAGCTCCATGTCCTCATTGCTCAGGACAAAGTCAAACACTTTGTAATTCTCCTCAAGCCTCCCCGGCTTCGATGTCTTTGGGATCACCACCGTGTTACGCTGGACGCCCCACCGGAGAACGATCTGAGCGGCCGTCTTCTTGTACTTCTCGGCCAGACCCTGCGATAAAACGATACAATGTTTTGCAGTAAGGTACACCGGAAATATCGTATTATCGTGACAAAAACGAAGGTTCTAAAACTCGGGATCGGCCAGAACTCGGCTGGGCTACTCAAATAAGGATCTTTTGACTAACCGAAGAGATACCGACAAACTCCTTTTTCATCAAATATAAAGATAATTACAAAAACTGACCAAGTGGTTTACACTTTCAGTTGTTACCTTGTTTTAAAAAGGGTTACAGAGTTGGTACCGTGAATAATTTATATTTTGCATTGTGAATACACTGTTACAACTTACAAATCAAATGAAAAGTCAAAAATATCACTTCAAATAACAAAACTTAAAGCATATAAATTTTAAAATAGATCTATTTCTTTTTTTTATTCAAGAATAGAATTTGCATATTTTAGAAGATAAATTAAGATTCATTTTGTGTAATTCTGATTTTTCCATTCAGTGGAAAATCAGTATTTTCAAAAAATTGGGGAAGTTATGTCCATGTCAAGTGACCAAATTTACTCTTCTCCGTTAAATATATATGACGGTGCAATGAAAATATTGTAAGCGATACAAACTTGCAATGAGTTTTAGAAGATGGTATCAACTTGTCAAAACAATAAACCAGTCCACTAAATACCCTAGTAAAATAAGATAGTTTTAAACACATTTTAATTTATGTTTTGTGAAATTGAAATGTGTTTGAAAAAGTGAATTGAACTTACTATCGACGTCTCTTTTAGTGCTATGCACAAATCTTCTAGTATTAATTTTCGTATACACTTGAAAATTGTATACGAAAAATAGTAGACCAAGTTTTGACTGATTTCCTCTTCTCGGGGAGATATCGGGATTTTTAGAACACTGATAATGATACAATGACGGGAACACAATGCATAGAGGAGGGGTCGAGTTACCTTAAAGACTGGATCGTCCAGACACGAGACTGTGCCGAACCACTCGGTGTTGGCCGTTGCACCTCCTAGAGGAGTGTGAGCTGTGACGCAAATGCCGTGCTTCTGGCAAAACTTCACGAGAGATTCACGTTGGAAGTAAGGGTGTGTCTCGATCTGGTTCACCGCCGGCTTGATTTTGGAATAAGCCAAGCAGTCTCTGGTTAAGAATATGTCGTAGTTGCTGCAAAGAATCGTTCGTTATCAGATTCAAGACAAAAAGGGTACAAAGATATGCATGATACAATCACTTGTTCAATTTCAACAAGGGTTAACTGTGCATAATTATCTTTTTACAATTGCCTACAAACGCATGAACTCATAATAAATTTCCAGACACATGAATACCCTTATGAATCTCCATGTGTCACCATCGTACAAAATAAACGAAAATCGTAAAAAAATTCTGTTTTTTCATCATGTGAATTTAAATTTTTAAATACTCCAGAACTCTTCATCCTCATCCTCATCCTCAGACCCTCCGATTTCAATACAATTCCATGGAGGATTATGGGAACATAACCTAATTTGAAATCAGGAAAGTAAAACTTGGAATCCAAATTTAAAACTTACACTTCCATGTGAAGGGGAAAAAGAGAAAATTTTGATGGTTTCTATCTATTTTGTACAGTGGTGACACGTGGAAACTCATAAGGGTAAGCATGTGTCTGTGGAAAGTTTACTATGGGTTCATCATTCATGTATGTGTGGAAATTTACCACGAGTTCATGAGTTATCCACTAGGATGCACTTAGAAGATCATAGATTTCAGCACATGTCTACTAAAAACCAACAAGATGTGCATGCATATCGAATTGCAACAGACCTGATCCCAATGCTACGAGCTAAACCGAGGGAAACCAGATCTTCCATAGCATGCCAAGTAGTTTCCAAGGATATGGTTGTGTCTATTTCCAGGACACCATCCTTATCCAAAGCACTCCCAGTTGTACCAACTCCTGTATTCATGGAGAATACGAAACACATTAAGTAATAAACTTCCCACGTGTAGGAATTAGAATGTATGTATATACATATGATTCCTTTTAACTGCCTTTATATAAAAATTCAAAATGAGATCCACGCGCTTCGATGTTAGTTTGTAAAATAAATCAATCTGTGTTATTATGCATCATCTTGAACAAACACACCCACTCACCCCATTTTACTTCTCCACATTCCATCCATTTGTCACCTTTTCCAATTAAGTGTTATGAATGTTAAACTGTCATGTGTTTTGTTCATAAGAACATGGGACAATCTCACTCAGCTACCCTTGTGTATGCACCTTTCTCAATCAACTACTCCTAAGTTTTAAAAAAGTTTTTAACCCCTAAGTTTTTTTGTCTTAGTTTACCTCAATTTCGTCAACTTTTGGTTGAAAAGTGATGGAAATACTCTTATTTTTGTACTATATATTGTTATGAGGGTATTTTTGTCATTTCAAATCCAAAATCGACGAAGTTTGGATAAAATGAGACTAAAAAGGGCATAAGTGGGTTGTAAAACACTTTTTAAGTCTAGGGGTAATTAGTTGAGAACATGCGTACTTAGGGATAGCTGAGTGAGGTTTTCCCTTAAAAACATTCTGTGAAGCAATGCAATATACAAATTCTGCAGCTCATATTGCGCAACAAAAAGACAAGTCGGGGAACTTTTTTGCAATTATCAAAGAAGAGGGCTACAAGTTGAAAAAAGTGAATACCCAAGGTACTTTTTTGAAACTATTCCTAAGAACATTCAGTGAAGCAATGCAGTTCAAACAAGCACTGTAAGTCATATTGCTTAAACATGGGTTAAAGAAACAGAACAAGAGGTGTGCATGATTGTGTAAGGCCAACTGGAGAAGAGGAAGAAGCACCTGTATGCTTTGTGGCTACAGGGAAGTGAATGAGGTATAAGTCAAGATATTCCAGCTGAAGGTTCTTCAGACTGTCTTTACAGGCCTCAACAACATGTCCATGATCTGAATTCCAGAGCTGTAAAATGCCAACACAAGAGACAAAACAATCATTGCCTGTAGAATAATTGACTTCTTAGATTACATTGTTGGGATGATTGCAAAAAAAGTACCTGAGGCATTTACTTTTGCAATTTGTATCCCTCTGTTTTGGTAATTGCAAAAAAGAGTCATGAACTTGTCTTTTCGTTGCAATTCATATAAAATGATAATTTTACCCTTCCAATTTAGATTTTTAAAATGATATGTAAAAAACAAAGAACTGAAATTTTCATATCCCTTTATTCTCTTCCTCTTCATATCAGAGTAAGAAATTTTAGGGATATGAAAATTTAGATTTTTTTATTATTTAATTATTATATTTTGAATTCAAATTTCCAAGGGTAAAATTCTCATTTTGAAACAGAGACAAGTTCAATGCACTTTTTTTGCAATTATCAAAGAAGAGGGCTACAAGTTGCAAAAAAATGAATACCTCGGGTATTATTTTTTTTGCAATTATCCCTGCTTCGTTCATAAACTAACCTTGGTGGTAATGAAAAGGTCCTCCCTCTTAACCAGACCTGTCTTAAATGCTTCAGCAAGGGCCTCCCCAACTTCTGCTTCATTCTTGTAGTCAGCTGCAATCCATGTAAAAGCAATCAAATCATAAATCATTTACATCTTCAAAGCACACATAAAGCACGCAGAATCAAACTATATATTTTTATCTTATCTTAAGACTCTTACGTGGGTAGGTTGAACTTATTTCACTGTATGATCACTATACAGAAGAGCTAATATGATCACTATCAAACTACAAGGTCCTCAGTGAAGATTAGTCTACCTAATCTCTAGACTCCATGAAAGAGCTAAATCCCAAAACCCAACCACACCCAGAGAGTTGAAACTCAACATTGAAGACCTCAATTACAAGATTATGAGCTTCAATCAATTTGGATCTTAACTAACCAGTTTAGCAGGAAAATGATACCTACTGATGAAATCAACCGAACTGGAGTTTACATGAACGAACAGGTAAATAGACTCTAAAGGGAAAATGTTACTTACACCTCGCCGACGACTTTTGATTATCTAAAACATCCCCTAAAGGTGAGGAGTTATCAGTAACACACTGTCACTTTCCGTTATTGATAAAAAAAACGGATTCACACAGAATAGGTGATGGTTTTATCAGGAACACACAGTCACCTTTCTCATTTATTAGTGATTTTTTTGGAACAAAATGACCCCAATACGGGTGTTTTGATGATAAACGAAAGGTAACAGTGTCCTACTGATATCCCTTCACCATTACAGTGTGTATGTGAAAATTAAAGGTCGCCCAAGGTGTGTTAACAAAGTCACGCTTAGACTAAAAAACACAGTCTAATCACAACAATAAGTACAATAAACACCACAAACCACGCCCAGAAGAGTTTAAAACTCAACATCCAAGGCCTCAATTACAATTTACAAGACTATGGTATGATGTTCAATCAATTTGGATCTGAACTAACCAGTTTAGCTACAAAATGGTACCTACTATCAATCGACAATCAAACTGGAGAGTACATGAACAAGTAAATAGACTAAAACCCACAATCAAAATCACAACAAAAAGCACAATCACCACCATGAAACTATTCAAAACTAGCATCCAGAAGCAACAGATCTATCTCCGATCATCCTCATCACATTTTCACATAACCCAAATCATAAATCAAGCCAACAAGCCCAAAAACACGAAAACCCAACAACCCATTAATGGATAAGTGAGTAGTGAGGTTTGGGGAAGTACCAGCACAGTCGAAATGGCGATAACCGATCTTGATGGCGTTGATGATGAGGTCTCTGACCTCTTTCCCCTCCATCCTCCAAACACCGAGACCCATTATCGGCATCTTGAGCCCATTGTTCAGCGTCACCTCCATTTTCGCCTTCCTGCTTCTTCTGTGGAGCTCTGAGATAGTGAGTAATTGAAGAAGAAGAAGAAGAAGATGCTCGATTCGGCTCCTTGTTGTGGTGATAATTTGTATGGCTCTTTGGCTCTTTATGGAAAAAGTTCATATATTGCATTTTAGTCCCCCAACATGGCTTTTATTTCAGTTAAATCCTAAACTCAATTTTTGTTCTAATGGGCCTACATGGGCTGGAGAGTAAGCGGGCAAAATTAACTGAAAGTTGATAAAATTGGGGGATCGAATTGAATCAATATCGTTTCATTGAACGGTGCGTCCCGGATAACTAAGGTCCTAAAATTTTCTGAATCGTTTTTTTATTATCCTATAATTACGAAGTCTGGATAATCCGGATAATAAAATGTGGGATCTATTCATATTCTCATAATGAAGTACTATTATCGGTTCTACTTGATGGATATGTGGTGCCTCAAATGCTCGTCGGTCCCGCGATGAAAATACCATTGGATGAAGAACGTTATGTGTTATAGGATTTCTCCTGAAGAAGGAGGAGACATCAGACCGAATGGTGTCAGGTCCCGAAGGACCGGGGTGCGGTTCTTTCTCGTCGCCTAGTAAGTCCCTGAGGGACTCATTGCAGTTGGCAAGACTACTTTGCAAATCTCGCATCGTGCCTTTCCGGGACACCCACCTCAATCGGGCCGAGGAAGTTGCCCATCTCCTTTTACTTTTGTTTCAATGTGGGCTGCCCTCCTAGTGAGACAAAAGAGCGGGCATTTAACTTTCCCCTCTTCACCATTCTCATCTAGGATGCATGAAAGGATCTTTGTGTCTACAATCCTGAATATGGGTTAGGCATGAAGCCTTGTTTTACCCCCCCCCCCCCCCACCCCCACCCCCACCGGCCGGTTGTCATAAGCTTTCTTTGGGGCTCCACAAGTATTGGTGGTCGAAGGGGGGACACATCCATCCCGTTCCAGGTTCATGTTGTGTCGTTAAGAAGGAAGTCTTGGGCCAAATTTGAGAGGGTCGGTTTGTCGTGACTTAAATCCTAAGCGGCATAGCAAAACTCTTGGTCGTGGTCGAGCTGTCTGGGATGAGATCGGGTCCAACCAGTCACGACCGATGTTTCTCTAAAGGTTAGGAGCCTCATCTTCTACCAGATACAAAATCGAATAAGGGAGTAGAGGAGTTGTCCGTACTAATACCATGCAGGCAGTTCATAGCCATGTGACTAATACACCTACAATCGAAGTAAAAGACTGACAATCTTTCATATTAAAGGCGAGTCCGAACGGGGTATGGGATCATAGGAATGCTCATGCATATGGTGCGACGGAAGGGACTGGCGGGGTCTTTCAAAAAGCGGACTCGGAGGGTACTGCCACGGCCTGTAACCCGATGGTTTGTCTCCACATCCACGAAACAGCCCAAGGCTTCTCTAGTGGTGACTCCCGTGGTGGGCGTGAGCCACCCTAAAGGAATGTCGAAGGCCCTCGTCCATAATTTCATCCTAGAGAACGGGTGGGTGCCGAATCAATATGCGGGGTGATGTCTTCCACGAGGAGGAGTGCCTGATCGAAGAATAATGTATCCCCTCGACGAACCAGGTTTTTGGAAACATGTGAGGAAAAATAGAACCCTATAATTCCTCATCACGTATCCTAAACAACTAGGTTGTCTTCACCCTTAGCCTTGGCCCTGAGGCCTTCTATGGTCAGTGGGATGAAGGGTATGTCTGTGAAAAGGTGTCCGACAAGGTCGATCGCGGTCTGGGAAGCAAGTTGTTCATCTACCAAGGTCATTGGGACGATAAAGTGGTCATCCTCTGCTCTCACCCAGAGATAGTCGAAACTCTCCTATAGCACGCGAAGGCCTTCCATCGGAGAGAGATTGTTGGGGGATATCAAGTCGTATGGATAGGTGCTCGATTGAGGTGACGACACTTTGACCGTGGTGTAAAAGGTGACCGGGAGGCTGTTAAATCCAATATCGCGTCTCGTGGCTGGAAGGGAGAAAAGGGGACTGTAGACAATGGATGAGAGCAAAGGAAGAAGGAGCGAGGTTACTCTAATCGAATTTATTCTCATCCTTAATGACTTGATAAGGGTCGCGGAGAGGCACAGTGGCATCATCCAGGGAGCCTCGAGATGCGAGTGGTCAGACACTGGCACATGAGGCGCACTAACTAAGAATGAGGGTAGACTATCCACTATGGGATGGGCATGAAAGGAGGGGCACATCCCATTGGCAGGGTGGTCACTATAAAAATGAGGGAGAAGATGAATGAGAATGAGAGGAGAAAGAGAGCCCTAACACGTTAGGGAAAGAAACCCATAACACGATAAAGATATAGGAAACTACACCTTTTAAAATTAGATGAATCGCTAAGAGCATGTGCAACCATAAACGCCTATCAACGACGATAAAATCCCAAAATGTCGTTTTTGCTATAGTCCAACAGTGATTTCATCAAGCGATTGTGTGTAAATTCATGTTGTCAAGTCATTTTTTTCGTTTCAGTCGACGCAAAGCAACATTAACGCAACAAGATGAATAGAAAAGATGAGTTGATTCTATTTAGGAAACCGTAAACCCAAAACAACATCAAAATACTGTCGACTACATATGCTCTAAATATCTTGATCATATATACAAACTTTCCAAACTATTTACACACACTTTCTAAACCATATATACATTATTTTCGAACCGTATATATGAAATGGACATGTTAAAGTCCATTTCATATATACGGTTCGAACACAATGTATATATGGTTTAGAAAGTGTGTGTATATACTGTACATACTCGTATTTTTATCGACAATTACATTGTTGGTGTTCGATTGTTGATAGAAGGTTTCTCGTAGTACGTGCATCAATAGTGAAAAATAGAGAGCTTTGTGTGTCACGAAGGTAGTGACGGATGGAGAGTTTCTCGCGACATGATGGTGTTCGATTCAAAATTGTACATCATCACGTCCCTCTAAGAAACCCTCTAGACTTGCTTCCTCTCCTCGATCGATAGAAGAGTTATTAGTGTCTAACTCCCTTGTCTTCGTGCCTGCATTTCAACTTCACAACGACTTTGTTGCTATGCCTCACCACTGACTTCTCACTGTCGCCATTTCTCATCACCTTTACTACCTTGATTATTTCGGTTGAAACCGAAATTCCATTGAGAATTGATCGATGACAAAACAAAAAATTTCACCGATACCCGGTTATGATGTCAGTTTGATAATGAAAAGACCAAACCTCTCGTTCCGGTTCAGGATATTTAACCGGTCCGGTTAACCGGACCGTGCCAACCCATATCCGGATGCTTTTTAATGGGCTGACCCGGATCCAGGGAAGGTAGTTATAGCGGGTCGGGTCAGAAAAGAAACGGTATAAAGGTCGATTCCTCACCATCTTCTCTGTGTTACGCGCTTCGTTAACCAGAGAAGAGAGACTTGATCGGAGCTGAATCGATCAGATTCAAACGACACCGTTTCGAGACCACGCGATCGGTGATGGCTGGCTTCAGCGGCGATGAAACTGCTCCGTTCTTCGGCTTCCTCGGAGCAGCAGCTGCTCTCGTGTTCTCGTGTAACCATTTCCAAACCCTAATTTCTATCAGCTCGATCTCGTGTTCTAGATCTGTGTGTCATTTATGTTCTCGTTTTCGTTTTTGGTATGAATTTTTATAAAATTGGGATTGAATTTTAGTCTGTGATGATGGGAATCGTTTGTTGGCTATCAGATTGCGAGTAAATTGTTGAACAAAGCTAATCAAATCGGTTGAGGTAGATGAGTTTTGATTTCTCGTCGATTTGATGTCAAAATGTTAAGTTATGGTTTTAATTTCTCAGCGTTAACTGTGTGTTGGACTTGATTACTGGATTTCGCGTAGTTTGTTGATCATAGCTAATTAAATTGGTTGAGGTAGCTGGGTATTGATTTTTCTTGCTGGTTTGATGGAATAATGTAAAGAAGCTGTAATGTTCATTTATCAGCATAAACAATGGTTGGATTCGATTTTGTTTCGTATCAAAGCTCAATGCTGTGGATGTAGATTTGATTAGAACACTGAGCTTGAATTGGTTATGAATATGGGTTTCGGTGACAGATTCAAATAGGGATAATTGCAAAAGCTGGCGTTGAATTATGCCTGTTTTTGCAAATACTATCGGTGCAGTCACGTGACTTCATTTTTTGGAAATGATAATTTTGTCCTTTATATTATACATGTTTTGCAATTTGTAACCCTCATGTATAAGTGTTGTGCTATTTAGAACCTTTATGTATACCCTTTTGCATGGTTATTTTCTACTTTTTGCAAAAAATTAATCACGTTAGTGGATTTGTAGACGGAAAACACTTGTTTTTTTTGCAACAAAACAAAATAGTTCACCAATAGCATTTGCAAAATGTGCATAGTTCATCGCAAGTTTTTGCAATTATTTCATTCGAATAACATGAGCTAGATACAATGATTTGGCAGAAACTAAAACGATAAAGGGTAAGTATCGAGTCTTGACTATATTGTTGATGTGGATCATTGATTTTCATGGCTTGTTAGGTATGGGAGCTGCATATGGAACAGCCAAGAGTGGCGTCGGTGTGGCATCCATGGGAGTAATGAGGCCCGAGCTGGTGATGAAGTCTATCGTGCCTGTTGTTATGGCTGGAGTGTTGGGTATCTATGGACTCATTATCGCCGTTATCATTAGCACGGGAATTAACCCTAAGGCTAAGTCTTATTATCTTTTTGACGGGTATGCTCATCTTTCTTCTGGTCTTGCTTGTGGTCTTGCCGGGCTCTCTGCTGGTATGGCAATTGGGATTGTTGGCGATGCTGGTGTTAGGTATGATTCCAAACTCTACTCTTGTTTAAAGAAGAATGCTAAGTTTATGTTTGGAGTTATTTATAGGCTATGTATGGTTCTGGACTAGTAAACTCAGTTCATGGTTGGCTCTATGTTTATTGGCTGGTTATTGTCAGTTTTAATTTTGTATTATCATAAATTGAAATGCCGACCTTTCTGGTTCGAGTGTAGCTGACACTAGTACAAGACTTAACTGGTCATTAGAAAGAGTTAATTACAACTTGCAGTCGTTAGAGAACTGTATGAAAATTGAAATTTAGACCCTTATGGAGCTTGAGAGTTTTGTCGTGCGCATATCATAAAATGTTGTGAAAGCATGCACTTCTCTTGAATTTTCATGGCCATTGCATTTTTCTGGGGCTCTTAATGACATGCCTTGCCTTAACTTGCAAGACTCAATCATGGTCCTTAGCAGAGCTTCCGTTTGAGCTAACCCAGCTGATTCAAAAGGACCTTCTCTTGAATATTTTATCCCGTTCTGTAAAACGTTTTTTCTTGATAACATATTCATTTTCATGAGTATAGTAGGAAACTTTAAATGCAGACCCTTCCAGAACTCTGAAATTGAAAGCATGCACACCTCATTTTCGTGGCCATTCAGTTTTTTGAACGGTTCTAATGTCATGCGACTCATGCCATGCTTTAGAATCTTGCAAGACTCGATCATAGTCTTCAGCAGAGTTTCTTGATTCAAAGGAACCTTCGCTTGAATGTATTTCCCGTTAGCATTACCTAATTTGGGTTAAGACCGATAAATAAAAGGGTACCCGGTGCAAGGTCCGATTACCATTTATAGGTAATCGAGTAGTTCAGTTTATGGTAACAACCGGGCTCTGGTCCGGTTCCCTGAACTGTACCCCCCACAAGAAATACATAAAAAAAAAAAGAATAATAGGGACAGGTGGAGGAGGCATGGGAAAGGGGCGCCTGGTAGAGCGTCAGTTCTATCGCCCAAGTAACGCCCTCCTACCGCCCCTCTCCATCAGTTGGACAGAGTCACGCCAGCGCTAGCGCTAACCCTCCCAGTGCCCTTCTAGCGCCTATGTAGCATCCCTCGATGAGGATGCTCTAAACGATATTGCTTCCCGCTCACGTTTTGTTCGAATTCTCTCAATGTGCAATAGTTGCAACAATTTACTTGTATTCACAAACACACAATGATTTGTTTTTGCAGAGCAAATGCACAGCAGCCAAAGCTCTTTGTTGGTATGATTCTTATTCTGATCTTTGCTGAAGCTTTGGCACTCTATGGCCTCATTGTTGGCATCATCTTGTCTTCAAGGGCTGGTCAGTCCAGGGCAGATTAAGAAGAGACTCATTTCATTTCACCTTAGTAATTTTTTTAATTAATATTGGGAAAGATTTTTCATTTTTCTCAACTTATTTATTTTATTCATTTTTCTCCATGAGTTTAAGTTATGTGAATAAAGAAAATAGACTTGTATTTCTTTTTGTCTCTTAAATTTTGATTTATAGGTTTCTAAATGAAAAGTGTGTTTGAATGTGAATCATAACTGGCATTTAACCAAAACTAAAGGACTAATTTCTTTTAAGACGAACTATTTGCATTGGGTACATCGGTCGAGATTTCAAATATGCAAAGATGTCGACAAGTTTTGGGAAAATATGCAAAGATGTCGACAAGAAATATGAATCGATTTTTGGGTTGGCATGTTTTCGGGTGACCGAACAATAATTCATGATATGTAAGATGTGGCGTCATCGAGAAAGAAGAAGGGGGGAGGGGGTTGAGAATAAGCCGATACTCATTTTCGACAAACCACATGACATGAGTCTTGAAACCATTTCTGTCAGTAGCCGCGATTAATATGTTGCGGTGAGGTAGATGAGATATGTGCGAGGATAATGGTGCACCCCTAGAAAAAGGGATGAGGAGGAGATCGGGAACAAGCCAATACTTATTCGCCGAAGAGGTAGATACGACATCGTTAGAAGAAGGGATGAGGAAGAGATCGAGAACAAGCCAATACTTATTCGCCGAAGAGGTAGATGCGATATCATTAGAAGAAGGGATGAGGAGGAGATCGAGAACAAGCCGATACTCATTTTCGACAAATCGTGGATTCTCTTTCTTGGCAAACCGGGGGAACCTTGCCTTGAATCATTGATTTCAGCTATTGAGCGCGCTGTAACAACTAGTCTCATCGTTGTAGGATCTATCTGTGAGACGCATTACAATGTTATCGTACACTCCTTTTACATCGAGGATTCGTTGGAGAAAGCATGACAACGTCTACAACAAATCGACTGCAACGTCCCGCTAGAGATTCTATGACGGAATCGTCTCGTCGACTATTGATGCTATCATGGATGGTGAACAAAAGTCTAAACTAGAGGACGCTTCGTGTCGCCATAAACGAGTTTGGCTATCTAATTCCGGAACACGCGCTTGTGGTGTCGGGTCAAAGATTAGATAGATAGCAATCAGATTCCTGATCTAATAAGATACTGCCACGTCAGGTAAAAGAAGTAAAAAATGGGGACCACCACTAGCCTTAATTTCAACGTCTCCTATCCTGACCGTTGATTCCGCTTTGAGGGCAAAACTGGCATTTTATAAAAAATATCAACAATTCCGCTTTGAGCTCCTTGAAAACGACGTCGTTTATTCTATTGATTGGCGGGCGTCGAAACCGCATATTCTCGTGACGTGGCGCACTGATGACCGTTGACTAAAGCCACCACAAAGAGGCTTCCCGCCACTTTGCTTCTCCCAAGACCAAAGGACTCGCCTAATTTATCGTGTTCTTATCTTATCGCCGCGCGAATCTCGAGAAGCCACGCGGCAACTCGACGCTGATTCGTGTACATGTGAATATACTTTAATAATAATATAAAATGATTAATAAAAAAAATGTTAAAAACAAAAACAAACGAAGACGTGTCGTAAAATTCCTCGTTTAGGCATCTACTAATCTTTAACAAAAATTATTTTTTGTTGGTTTATATCCCGTTCTCCCCGTCAGTATCCTGCAATACTAGGTGGTTAAAGTGCTTATGGTACCCTTTTTTGTTCACATTTTTGTTCTTAGTCGTTGGTGAGAAGAGGCGTGGAGCTCTCTGCCAGCTCCTCGTCGACGATTTCTCCCCGCCTGCGTCTCCCCGCCAACTCCCAGCCCACCACTGTGGATGCTCTTAACACCGTGTAAAAACACCGTTTTTTCATCGTCTGCCAACGTTTACAAAACGACGACGTCCACTGTAGATACTCTTTTAAAAATCAGCGTCTAAGACGTGTTCCAGGTCACAGTCTGAACCTGTTTTTACCAATGTTCTAAAAATCCCGACTGGACGCCGCCTAGGCGCCCGCCTACGCCTAGCCGACCCGCCTAGCCGACTAGGCGATTACAACAATTTTGCGTAGTATACTGAGTCAATTAAAAATTATTAGATGGTTATGATGATGATGATCTTAGGTGTTGTGCTTCTGAGTTGTTTGGTGTGATTTTTTAGGTATTTTAGATATTTTTTACCATTTTAATATAATGAATTCATATTTTATTTTTATATACAATAATATATCGATTAAAAATGAAAAAAATACAAATCCGATTAATCCTCGATTAATCCCCGATTAATTCTCGAAGGACCTAGCCGTCCAACTAGCGTCTAACGACTTTTAGAACCTTGGTTTTTACATCACTACCTAGTACTGATAGGATCATAACGGTAACGGCCACGATAAATTGAAGAGATTCTTATGTGGGCCCATGGCCTGGCCCACCGAGGCCCAGCCGCTCCCCCTATAAAAGACCCGATCGGCGTTCATGAAAGCCTCGCCCAATTCATCCTCTGAGAGACGTCGAAGCAAACACGTCCGTAACCCTAGCAACCACCACCACCTCCGCACATTTTTCCGGGAAAATCTACGGTCCTGGTACTTTTCGTTTTTTCGATTTAGATCTCGGTTTTCTGTTTCGATCTGTAGGTTTAGTGGTGCGAATCGTGATCGTTTACGGAGTGTTTGGCTGGTTGTTGTATTTTCCCGGGAAAATCTTCTTCTGAGCGGTAGGTGTGGGGATTTCCGGGCTGTGTAGGGCGGAGAGCGGGTCGGATTCCGGCAATCTCAGATCTATCACCCCATCTTTTGAGGGGGTAGCCGGGGCTCCGGCCTCGGCGGGTTCTAAAGCCCCCATTCTCACAAGCTGAAGAGAGGAGAAGAATTGTAGAAATCGAATCGCTGACGGTCGATTTTTGTTTTGTTTCTTCGTAATTTTGCTGTATTTGATTCTCTAACCAACGATCGTCGTCGTCGCTGAAGAGATGCCTGCCTTGGCGTGTTGCGTTGATGCTGCTGTTGCTGTTCCTCCTGGCTACGCCTTCGCCGTGGACGGCACTCTTCCGGCGGCGGTCCCTTTCGCCGGAGCATTTCCGGCTAATTCCGCCGCCACCAACGGCGGGTCCTCTGTCTGGTCCCCATCGCAGTCGGCGGAGCTGTACAAGATCGACGCGTGGGGCGCGCCGTACTTCACCGCCAACTCCTCCGGAAACATCGCCGTCAGGCCACACGGCGAGGCTACTCAGCCGTATCAGGAGATTGATCTGATGAAGATTGTGAAGAAGGTCTCGGATCCGAAGTCCGAAGGCGGGCTCGGGCTCCAATTGCCCCTCATTGTGCGCCTACCTGATGTGCTGAAGCACCGGCTCGAGTCGCTTCAGGCGGCTTTCGATTTCGCGGTCCAGTCCCAGGGCTACGAGGCTCATTACCAGGGCGTGTACCCTGTGAAATGCAACCAGGACCGGTTCGTGGTCGAAGACATCGTGAAGTTCGGATCTCCGTTCAGATTCGGGCTCGAGGCTGGGTCGAAGCCTGAGCTCCTCCTGGCCATGAGCTGTTTGTGTAAAGGTAGCTCTGAATCGCTTCTAATCTGCAATGGCTTCAAGGATGCTGAGTACATATCTCTAGCTCTGGTTGCGAGGAAGCTCGCACTCAACACTGTGATTGTGCTCGAGCAGGAAGAAGAGCTCGATTTGGTTATCGATTTGAGCAAGAAGCTCAATGTTCGTCCGGTGATTGGGTTACGAGCGAAGCTGAGGACCAAACATTCCGGCCATTTCGGGTCGACTTCAGGCGAGAAAGGGAAATTTGGGCTCACAACTGCTCAGATTCTTCGCGTGGTGAGGAAGCTCCAGCTCTCGGATATGCTCGATTGCATGCAATTGCTGCATTTTCACATCGGATCTCAGATCCCCACTACTGCCCTGCTTGCCGACGGAGTGAGCGAGGCTGCTCAGCTCTACTGTGAATTGGTCCGTCTCGGCGCTCGCATGCAGGTCATTGACATTGGAGGCGGTCTGGGTATTGACTATGACGGCTCGAAATCTGGTAATTCTGACATCTCCGTTGCTTATGGGCTCCAAGAGTATGCTTCGGCTGTTGTTCAGGCGATTCTGGTGGTTTGTGGCCGGAGGTCTGTGAAGCATCCAGTGATCGTCAGCGAAAGTGGCAGAGCTATAGTTTCCCATCACTCTGTTCTGATTTTCGAGGCTGTTTCATCAACTGTATCGGATCCTCCTTCCTTGTCCTCTGGTGGGCTTCAGTACCTTGCCGAGGTCCTGCCTGAGGATGCTCGTTCAGATTACCTGAATTTGATTGCTTCAGCCATTAAAAGCGATTATCAGACTTGCTTAATGTATGCTGATCAGCTGAAGCAACGTTGTGTTGATCAATTCAAAGACGGGTCTCTGGGTATTGAGCAATTAGCTGCTGCTGATGAGCTCTGTGACTTGGTTTCCAAGGCAATAGGAGCTTCTGACCCAGTGAGCACATACCATGTCAATCTCTCCATATTCACTTCGATTCCCGATTTCTGGGCAATTGGGCAAGTGTTCCCCATCGTGCCAATTCATAAACTCGAGCAGCGACCCTCTGTGAAAGGGGTCTTATCGGATTTGACCTGTGACAGTGATGGTAAGATTGACAAGTTCATCGGTGGAGAGTCTAGCTTGCCCCTCCATGAACTTGGAGTCTCTGGTGGAGAAGAAGGCGGAGTAGGCGGCGGTGGGCGCTACTGTTTGGGGATGTTCTTGGGCGGGGCTTACCAGGAGGCGCTCGGAGGAATCCACAACCTGTTCGGTGGACCCAGTGTGGTGAGTGTTTCACAGAGCGATGGTCCTCACACCTTTGCAGTGACACGAGCCATCCCTGGACCATCTTGTTCGGATGTCCTTCGAGTGGTGCAGCACGAGCCCGAGCTCATGTTCGAGACACTGAAGCAACGCGCAGAGGAATATGGTGGACACGACGATGGTGGTGATGGCCTGGCCTATGCCACTATCGCAAGTGGCCTGGCGCAGTCCTTCCACAATATGCCTTATCTTGCTGCAGCATCATCTTGTTGCTATCAGTGCAATGGTGATTCTGATTCTGCTGTCTCCATTGACGAGGACCAGTGGTCTTACTGCTATGCTTGAGATTATTAATCTCGAGCATCTCTCTATTTTCATTTGTCTTTAGGCTTTCTTTTTCTGCATAATTTGATAAAGAACAGACTCGAAAGGGCAGTGCCTTTTGGAAACTGAATCTCGCCTTTCTTTAATTGTCTTGATTCCACACTTTTACTGAGTTTAGTTTTTGAAACTTTATCGGGTTTCTTCTTACAGTGTCCTGGTATTCTTTAAGCTTGCAATGTGTTATTGGTTTGGTTGTGGTGTATGCCTTGTGATGAGTTAGTTCACTGCTTGATTTTATTCATTCACTTGTGATCATTGTAGGACCTTTGTGGGCTGGGTCTGATTTGATCTGTTGTATTGTATTGTATTTGCAAATATGTGATTTTGTTTCTGTGTAGCCAAAGGCCAAAGAGTCGGTATCCACTTGAAGATGTGTATCAGAGCGATTTGGCCAAAATTTGGTATTCGTCGGGGGCAATTTGACAGATGAACTGATGGGACGATTCGCCAATGGCTACTTTCATCCGGCCACAGAGAAACAGTCACGTGTCCCAATTCTTTTGAACACATTTCCCCGGATCTACTTTTTTAGGGTTATATATGTCCCAATCGGGCAATTTGCATTGTGGGACTGTTTCGAGTAGCCCAATTTTATCCGTTTCTCTCCTGCAAAACCCCAAATTAGTTCGGGCTAGGCTATTTTCATTGGAGCTGTTTATGATTCCATAAAATTGCAGGGAGTTTATAGACAACAATTATGTGAAAGCCTCAGCTTCTTGTGGCATATATTGGTCTGAGCCTTCTGGTGAGTCTACTGTTAACTACTTGTGATCGTTGTACGACTTTTTCTGAACTGATGCTTATTTGAATTGTTGTACTGTGTTTTATGTGCAAATCTAATGAGATTTTGAATCTTATAGGTGAAGAAAGAGTCAGTACCCACACCCACTTGCCAGCAGCAGCAGAGAATGGATGGCTATGGAGCTGTTTTGACCTCTGATTTCTTGTGGTCTGTATTGGTTTGGAGTTTATGAGAAGGTTAGTTCTTCTGATTTGGGAAACACATAACTGTTTGTGATTATTATAGGTTTGAATAGCACTAGAAACCATTTTGATGTTGAGGGTTTGTAGAGAAACTTACTAGATTGTGCTTGTTTGTTTGTTTTTTGTATACTTTTCCTTGGTTGTGGACCACACTCTAGGTTGTACTAGCAAATTGCAATACTTTATCTTTAGGGTCTTAATCCACAATTTTCAATGTATACAGTATCTCTAAGTTGTCGTAACTTTCGATCCTTGAGTTTCAGTAACCCTATAGATGTGAGGGTTATAGGTAACACAATGCCGCCTTTCGTTATTCATAAAAAATCCATTTATTTACTCGAAGTATGAGATGGTTTTTGTTAAAAATATATTATCAACTTTTCAGTGTGTTCCTAGTCGAAAACCCACATTTTCAATCAGCTTTTTGATTAATAACCAAAGGTTATAGTGTATTATCGATAACTCCTTAACCTACATAGTGTTCTTTTGAGAGTCAAAAGTCGATGAATAGGTGTTACCCTTGATTACGATCCTAGAGTTTTAGTAACCCTTATAGATTAGGGCTATTGGTAACACAATACCGCCTTTCGTTATTCATAAAAAAATCCATGGTTAAGAACATATTGTCATCTTTTCAGTGTGTTCCTGATCGAAAACCCACATTTTCAATCAATGTTTGATTAATAACGAAATGTGACATTGTAGTTCTGAACTCCTTACCTATATAGTGTGTTTTTGATAATCAAAAGTCGTCAGATAGGTGTTACCGAATTCACTCCTAAGTAATATAAATGAGATGATGTAAATGTTAGTCCTTATTCTTGAATAACTTATATGTTGCCGTGATTGTTAGACTTTGAAATTTCATAAGAAATAATTGATGTTGGGTGTTTGAAGCACACTATTGAAGAATAACTGAATGAGACCTTGAATTTGAAATTACTAGATCATGTTTATGTGATTGATTTGAATGACACTTGAAGTCATTGATGTTGAGGGTTCTAAGCACTATCAAGAGCATGGATATGATAGAAAAACCTACTAGATTATTGTCCCCAATTGTGGTCCACATTCTAGATCGTGTCTGCAAATTGCAACTTTTGAGGTTCCATGCACCATTGGCTCCATGTACAATGTCTCTGACTTGTCATAGGACCCAAAGTTGAACCTGAGCCAAGTTTGAATTGGAAATTGACTTTTTGTTGTGAAAAAACAGATGCTTTTAATCCCACATGTGGAGAAGTTGGTGTGTCTTTACTTTACGCCAATGCTAGGGAGAAATTAAGAAAATAGATTCCTTTGTAAACTAACCTCCTTTTTTAAACCATTTGCTAGATGACCTTCCTTGTTACTTAAACTTCTAATATACCCATTTTGCCCTTTCCCAAAAATCCCTCCAATTTTTTTAAAATTCAAAATTTCCCCCCAAATTTTAGAAATTCAAATTTTGTCGCCCCAATTTTTCGGGACGGATTTTGGCGGACCAAAACATGGTCGATCGAACATATTCATGAACATGGTCAGTCGATCGGCCAAACTCAGTACCTACATCGAGGCCGTAGGTAAAAAGAGAAGAAAAAATAATGGAGAAGAAAAATATAATAGTTTCATAACGAGCTCGACGGGACGTGACGACCTCAACGGGAAGACGATGACGAGGGATACTAGTCCTCCAAGTTTGTGTAACACATTCTTCATTTTTTTAAATTATAGTTATTTTTCCAACTTAGTTATGAATGCATTCAGATTTTGTGATGAATCTAATTTGTGATTATTATCTTTCCCAAAAGTTTGAATTTAAAAATAATAATTGAGGCGACTGATGATTTCATTCTTAAAAGTTTAAATTTTAAAATATCACTTTCAAAAAAAGAACAATGTATCCGGATCGGTTCATCAATTGGTGACTTGTCCATAAACATCATAAGCCAATAAGGCTTGACAACCATAAGCATGGGCCATAAACGTAAGCCCAACAACACCGGATAACCATACTTAATAAGGCCGGCCCATCAAGCTGTATAAGCCTGACCCATAAACGTAAGCCTAACAACCATGCTCAACGAGGTCGGCCCACCAAGCTCCATAAGCCTGGCCCATCAAGCACTATAGTCCAAGTAAGGCCTGATAAACATTGCTCGATGAGACCGGCCCATCAAGATCCATAAGCCTACAATGCCTGACAACCATGCCCAATGAGCCGGCCAAAAAAGCTCGATGAGCCTGGCCCATCATGCACTATAATCCAAGTAAGGCCTGATAAACATTGCTCAATAAGGCCGGCCCATCAAGCTCCATAAGCCTACAATGCCTGACAACAATGCCCAATGTGGCCGGCCCACCAAGCTCCATAAGCCTGGCCCGTCATTAATGTAAACTCACAAGCGGCCTCAAGCCCAATAATACGACACCGATGAAGACAGGGAAGAGTCAAGGGAGGGTTTGCTTCTCATCCAAATAGGCATGAAATTTATAATGGTTCCTTTTTGGCTGCTGGGAAAATGTAGTAAGAATGTCAGGAAATCATAACAGTTCTGTTCTAGTAATTGATCTTGCAAAATAAAATCCGCCACTTGAATGACAATTGGTCTTTATCATAATCAGATTCTTGTGGCCATTCAATCCAAGAAAAAAAAAGATACAACAAACCGGACATCTCAAGGGTTTCGATCTTGAACCATTTCACATAAATAACAAAGCGGTGAAGCAAAAGCTGCCCTCAAATCTTGATCGTTTTCTTCTGCATCAGTCACAAAATACTGATATAAATGCAATAGTAATATCCGCATGTATCGTGATCACGACAAGCAACCTCATCAGAGCAAATTGTGACAGCCAACAATTTAATGAGCTGCAAAACATAAATTTATCATGCAAATACTGCAACACAGATGCCAACCTTTATTCATTGCCACTACAAATAGACTCAGATCTTAGTCATTGTCCTCACGGCCATAGTTATAAACTATTTCGATCTGCATTAACACAAAATATCAGAATGTGTTAGACAAAGCACATAAAAAAAACTCATACATGTGATTGGTTGTAGCAACCCCTAACGTATTTATGACTAGGCATACAATCAACTATAAACCAATGAGTCATTAGATCAAGTATAATAGATGATCCATATTTTAGAAAAGAAGCATTAATGACATCCATTGTAAATATGCAGAACGTTGAATTTATTTTATTATTGAACTCCCCTCTTAAAAGCCACTAGATCAAGTATGCAAAACTTTGATTTTTTATATTATCAAATTCCCCTCTTAAAAGCATGGGCCGTTGGATCCACTTGATCTAATGGCCCAGATGAAGTTACATTTTGTAGTAGATAGCACCCCTTAATGACTAGCCCCTAAATAATTTAGAGTGCAAGCCTACTGTAAATGATGACTAGTCTCTTTAATACTACATTTATTCGTTAAAGTTCGATTAATTATGATGAAAACGAAGACACATGCAAAGCATATATCTCCAAATATTATTGCAAGATACACCAGAGCGGGAAAAAAACTGAAAGGAGAATATATGGGAAAGAGGAAAACAATAAAATGGGTGAGAACTGTGAGTAAACATCACGTACCAAATAGCAGTGATAAAACAAGCAAGCAAATTATTTGGTCAAGCACTTGAGCTTGGGTCTTTGAGACCAGGGTTCAAGTCCCAGAAGCGATATCCACTCCCACCTTTATCCTCTCTTCACCAACTCTTGTTGGGCCTCTCTCCCAACTTTTGTTGGCCCTCTTTCTCGAGGTGGGAGGTCTTGTGGCAATATTAGAGCTACTTTATAGTTTAAAGGTTGTCTTGAGCCCATGACACATCAATCTTAAAAGTCTTAAGAATCAAAAGTTTGGTGCTCCTTGCTTCTAGATATGCATGTGAACCCTAATCTTGGTACACATCATTGATTTAAAATAAAACTAAATGTGAAGATAAAATTACCCCAGATGGCGGGGCCGGGTTACGAGTGAATTTGGAACCACCAGGAGCCCATGGAACTGCCCACAAGAAAACCAGTCAGCTTAAAACTTCATATGATAAGTAACTTGAGAACTAAAAGGTGAAGCCCCGCCAGAGGATTTTTGCAAATTCATGAAATTATACTAAATGGATATGATTATCTTACCAACATATGGGTCAGGATGACGCCACTTGTTATGGCTTGCTTCTCCATGGGCTATCATCCTGTCAATCGTATCAACATCATCCTGCATATTCAGCATAAGAAATAATGCAAGATAAGCACATAAATAGAGCATAAATTTGGTGCACACTTTCACTGCAATGCCAATCCAAACACTTGAAAACATTGATGCATAAATCATCATCACATGATCACCATTTATATAGTTCTGTGAGCTCAACGAAGAGTACCCTATAGGCTATTAAGCAAAAACAATAAATGATCCTAGAGAGTATATACTGATATTGCTTTGTATGACTAGCATGGTATGCAAACTATCCAAAACATACCGTATATCACTGATAAACACGCAAGATTCTCCGTTTCATATCACATTGTACAGTATAAATGCCCAAGGAAAACAAATAAATATCCCCTCAATCCCTAAGTGCCCAACATCCTTAAACCAAATGTCCCAGAATAAGTGTCTCATTTCTGTTTTTGTTAGTTAATTAGCCATGGATTACCCAGAATCATTCATAATAAAGCAGGATGTTGGGCATAACGTTATTTATAACCCCTCAACGACCTTCGATTTTGAAGAACACACTGAATAGGCGATGGCATATCAGGAACACATTGTCCTCTTCCTCATAAATACAAAAAACAAACCACGGTTTCTGTTAATTTTGGAAAACGACGCCAAACCCCCTGTGCAAAAAAACGTGACCCAAACTAACATAATTGCTAACAAATTATCGGAATCCATGTTTTTTTTTATAATAACAAAAGGTGACAAGGCATTCCTGATAAGCCATCGCCTTTCCAGTGTGTTTTTGAAAACCAAAGGTCGTCTCGAGGATGTGCTATTGAAGTTTACCCCTAAGATGTTTCCTATAACCCACATGAAGCTAATAAATCAACACTAAACCTAAACAGCTCTCAGCTGCTATAGGCACATATTAAACAACATTCATCTCCTACAAAAACAACAACCCAGTCATTGCTTTCTCCTTCAGACCACAAACCGAGACACTTCTTCAATCAAATTCGTAAACAAAGATACATAATTAATCTGCAGAAACCCATATAAATTGGGAATTCTGTCAAAACCTAAACAACAACAATACGCAAGGATATGATATTACAATCGAAATGCAGCAAAATTCATGAGTAAATTCACAGAGAAACGAAGAGAACGAACCACGTCCTTGTTGGCATCGAATCTCTCGCGCAGCTCACAAGCCTGAAAATGTAAGAGCGAATCAAAAAACAGCAATGAGATTGAAATTGAAATCGAAACTGACCCATCTATAAACAAAATGTTCGGATTCGACAGAGCTGTAAATCAAAGAAGCTAGGGTTTGAGATTGAGATTAAGATTGAGAGAGATGGGTACATCTTGGTAGAAGAGGTGGCGATGGACGGCCCAGTTGAGAGTGTCTTTGAGGGCTCGCCTGTAGAGGATCCGGACCCTCTCCTTCTGCGCCGCCCTCCTCGCCAGGTACGCTGCTGTTGAAGCGCCGCTCATTTTCTCTCTCTAGGAGCTTCTCTCTCTACTGGTCTGGTTTGGGGAAGGAGAGAGAGAGCTCGGATTTGACGAGGTGGTGGGTGCGCTGATACGACGTCGTTTACCAGTGGAGGGCAAATTGGACAATTGATAATCATTTTCTATTATTTTTTTCTATAATTTCGAAATTCAACGGTCGATCCAGTTAGAGTCGATTAATTACATTTAGAAAATTGTAGTCTTGTCGAAAAAAACATAAACGAATTCAATCTTGAGACGTTGGAGTCTGGTGTTATCAATATCGTTGGTGGCGGAGTCAGTTTTTTTCGTAAGGATATCGAAAATTTTCAGTAATAACGCGTGATTGTAAAAAAAATTAAGGGGTACGGCTACGAAATTAGAAAATGTAAGGGGTGATTTTGAAAAAAAAATAGACAAACAAATAAGAATTTTAAAAAAAATTGAGGGGAGGCACGTGCCCCTTGACTCATACTCATGCGGCCCCGCCAGTGGAGTTGTGTCCATCCTCTAAGACAATAACCATGACGTCTAGATCATTACTAATATCATTTCTCGGATTTTTTGGTAGTTATGATATTTTCCCGAGGAGGATTTGCAAATCAGCCTCTCACAATTGAGTCGTGTCCTTCCCTTTCGTCGAAAAGCATCAGTGGGGAACGATTCTCCTACTATATATCGTTCGACATTGTTTCTATTGAGTGAGAATGTGGAAGGAAAAACGATTGTGGCAAAGATGTGGAAAGGAGGGTTGGGATATGCTATAGGAATAAATTTCAAACTTTAATTAATAAGAAAGTGTGAACTACCGTCGAACTTTTTAAAATTGCATGCCACATGACACGTTGTCATGGGTTGTCGGAGACTCGACATTATCGTGCCGTGAAACGAGCTCGACATCTAACATCAATACTCAACATCAACGTAGTGTTTAGACTTATCAGTATGCTTCATGGTTATAAAATATAAGTTGTAGACCTGTTTAAACTTTAGACCATCTGTTTTGATTTTATTCCGTGTTTTAAAGTGTCATTCATAGTATGCTTTTGTTTGTTTCCAGGGGCACGTGCTCCCCTCAATTCTTTTTGAAAATTTATTATTTATATTTCAATTTTTCAAAAAAAAAACCCCTTAATTTCTTCTAATTTACAGTTTTTTTTTTTGAACATCCTGTATTATCATTGAAAAATTTTCGGTGCCCTCCTCACCGAAAAAACTGCCTCTGCCACTGTTTGTATCTGAAAGATTACTCTTTGGCCTTTGTTTTCTTTTTGGAAACTTTGACTTCGTCCTCCTCCAACGGAACTAGGCATTGGCAACGCCGTGCCACGAATCCAAGCTCGATATCCGACACCGATCACATACACGACATCGTCCTCCGACAACGGAACTCAGCATCACCAACAGGATGCCGAATTCGACTGATTTTCACACTACGGGTGATCTAAGTAAAGACAAAGTAAACTTCAAATACATCAGATATATTGCCATAACGGCTCCTACAACATACTACACATCAGAGTCAAACAATTACCTAAAACACAAAACCATCATCACCACCAACAATCTTTCAACAATTCCAATCCAGAACAAACAAACAAAAAAAAATTGGCAAATAGCCTCTACAGTAGTACACGTGTGCACGAGACCTCACGCGATCGAAGCCATGCTCGGTTTCCAACCAAACGAAGACCTCCTCTTTGCCCTCGGGGGCGTGAAGCTGAGCCCGAACATCTCCTTTAGCGCCTCCCCCTGCTCCGAGAACCTGATCAGCTTTGCAACGACAGAAGCGCTGTCAACAATGTGGGAACTGTCATTGGTGTCACTCCACAAGCAGTTGGCGAGTTGGAGCTTCCGACGCTTGGAGTCCAAGGGGACGCCCCATTTCTGGTAGAGGGTTTTTCTCTCCTCTTCGGAGAGTCTCCTCTGCATCAGCTTGCTCAGCATTGCTCTCTCCCGGTGAAGAGCTCTGATGCTGTGTGGGAGTGTATGATAAAGATTGTGAGGAGTGATGAAAACTAGAAGATGCATCTCATGTGAATATAACTAGTTTATTGTGGTTGACTTTCTGTATATATTTCGGGGATGATTGCAAAAAAGTATCCAGATGAATTCCAGGTTCTTTTCTTTGATAATTGCAAAAAAGTACCTTATGTATTCATTTTTTGCAACTTGTAGCCCTCTTCTTTGATAATTACAATAAGTAGTACACATGAAAATTAGAAGATGCATCTCATGTGAATATACCCAGTTAATTGAGGTTGACTTTCTATATACATTTCGGGTATAATTGGAAAAAAAGTATCATGATGTATTCATTTGTTGCAACTTGTATTCTTTTCTTTGATAATTGCAAAAAAGTACCTTGACGTATTCATTTGTTTTTTCAACTTGTAGCCCTCTTCTTTGATAACTACAATAAGTACCCGAACTTGTCTTTTTGTTGCAATTTGTATAACAATGACGATTTTACCCTTACAATTTATACTTTGAAAATAGCAAGTAAAAAACAAAACCCCCAAATTTTCATATCCCTTAATTTTCTCCCTCTTTATTCTGTACAAAGAGTAAGAAATTTAAGGGATAAGAAAAATTGGATTTTTTGTTCTTTAATTATTATTTTTAAAATTTAAATTCCCAAGGGTAAAATCACTGTTTTTAAACAAATTTATACAAAGTGCAACCACAAAAACCATACAAGTTTAGGGCACTTTTTTACAATTAACGAAGAGGGCTACAAATAACAAAAAGTGAACATCTCATGTTACTTCTTTGCAATTATTCGATATATCATATACTACTTTTCTGAACTTCAAGTTCTGATGCCTATAACCTATACATTTCAACAGAGTGAGGGAGAGAGAGAGACCTTGAAGGCAGTGTGAGAGCACGCCCGTCCTTCCCAGCCTGATCTCCACGGGACAATGTGTCCTTGAGGAAGGAGAGTCTCCTAAGCTCCACCTCCAGATAAATCGAATCCGTAGGATCACCTTTGAAGAGCAAGAAGAAGTAGGTTCTGTGCACCAAAGAAACATTACAAGAATGCCAGAGTTCAAGTATTGCTCTCTGGCGCTTAGCAAACTCCAAAGGCCAGTCTTGAGAAGCTACGAGTCCAAACTCTTGCATCGGATCCAATCCTATATCCTTCACGTTCTTAGCAAAGCTACCAGCTTCAGATTCAGTTTCGCCCACCTAGCATTCACAAATAAAAACCAAGTCAAAGGATCGAAAAAATAGATAATTACTAAAAAGTATCATGTATTATTCAACATTTTTTTCACAATCGTCCCTTTAAAAACGTGTCAGAATCCATCATCCGAAACGATTCAATTTTCTCAAAAAGGGAACAAAAGAAGTCAAAAGCACACTAACCTGACCGTCAACAACTTGCCTATCATACTGAAGCTTGGCCATCTCTTTCAATCCCGTAACGAAAGTATGGAGGCTAGTGATATCCTCATCTGCAGATGCCTTGACACTCTCAGTCTCAAACGAAGACCGAGAATCATCCCTCGACAACAACACCGATTCATCGGCGCCGAAATTCAGAGGAAACTTCCTTCGCACGCTTCTTGGCCTGCCCGGGAACCCTTTCTCATGCTGGCTCGGCGGAGTGCTCTCAATCTGTTCAGAGGATGGAGAAGATGAGCCAATTATGAAACCTTCTCCATGGCTTCTTGACCTTGACATTTCTGGTGTTGTTGTAGGTTTTGGAGAGCCGAAGGAATCAATGGTTCTTTGAACATCATGGAGTTTTTTGTCAAGATCACTGTAATCAAAGGCACTCTGTCTGCGACCTTCTTCTCCTTCTTCATCTGATGAGATTATTTCCTGATTAATCGAACCAGGTGTCTGTTGAATCTCAATGGAAGATTCAAAGTTAGATTCAAAGTTAGTGTTGTTGATTGTCTCTTCCATCTCTATACATTGTACTTCCTTGCAGCAGTCATCAGAATCAGAAAGAGAATGGTCTCCACGGGGCTTGGAGCGAGGATCGTCGATGCCTGATGATGAACATTCATCTTCTTCCCATGCATCTCTCTCTGGCTGTTGAGAATCGTATCTTACCCCAGCCTAGATGAAACAAGAAAAAGATAAGAGGTGATTGTTGGAATGGCATCTCCTAACGAGTTTTGGAGTAGAATAATGGGATAATTGCAAAAAAAGTACCCTGAGGTATTCGTTTTTGCAACTTGTAGCCCTCTGTTTTCATGATTGCAAAAAAGTGCTCTGAACTTGTCTTTTTGTTGCACTATGAATAAACTTGTTTAAAAATGATGATTTTACCCTTGGAAATGTAAATTTTAAAAAATAATAATTAATCCCTTAAAATTCTTAGTCTTTGTATGGTACAAAGAGGAAGAAATTTGGATTTTTTGTTTTTACTTATTATTTTTAAATCTAATATGTAAGGGTAAAATCATCATTTTTATACAAATTGCAAAAAAAAGACAAGTTCAGGGTACTTTTTATAATTACCACAGAAGAGGGCTACAGGTTGCAAAAAATGAATACCTTGGGGTACTTTTTTGCAATTATCCCATATAATAATTAACCAGGTGAATTCGTACTTGTCTTGAACTTCTATCATTTTCGACCACCAGTAGTAAATCCTGTACACGAGATTGAGCAATATCCCGTTGCTTAGTTAGCTCTTTGACCTCCTTCTCCAACTGCGTTACACAAAATTATGAGATTATCATCTATATAGTTAAGTGAGAAATGTGACAAGATTATTGTACTTTTAAGAGATTATGCCTTTTATGTTGGGATGATCTCATAAAACTTTTAAATTTTCTCATCCAACTATAAACTTCTGAACTGTTGGTTTACTCTATTTTGGTAGTACATGAAAAAAATACCTCTATAGCAATTTAGGAAACTCATTCAAAATTGAAAATTTTGAAATTAATAACGTGCATATTTGTCATTTATTACCAAAATACAGCAGCATGAGAAAAGTTGGGAGTTAAGTGTGGTGACTTGATATTATCCTTTGGAATGATTACAAAAAAATACCATGGGCTATTCACTTTTTGCAACTTATAGCCCTCTTCTTTGTTAATTGCAAAAAAGTTCGCTGGACTTTTCTTTTAGTTGCACTTCGTACAAATTTGTTTCAAAATGACAATTGTACCCTCGGAACTCAGAATTTAAAAGATAATAATTAAAGAACAAAAAATCCTAATTTTCATATCCTTTAATTTTTTACTCTTTGTACAGTCCAAAGAGGAAGAAAATTAAGGGATATGAAAATTTGGATTTCTTGTTCTTTAATTATTATTTTTAAAATTCTGTTTTCCAAGGGTAAAATTGTCAGTTTGAAAAGATTGCAACAAAAAGACAAGTTCATGACACTTTTTGCAATTGTCAAAGAGGGCTAGAAGTTGCAAAAAATGAATACCTAAGAGTACTTTTTTGCAGTTATCCCTTATCCTTTTCCGTAATACATTTTCCTTCCGCTAAACAAAAAACACCCATCATAGTTGCACCTACATAAATACAAGAGACCATAATCAAGGGAAAAAACGTATTGAGGAAGCAAATGGTAACCTTTTCGATTTGAAGATCTTTCTTCCTCAATAAAGCCGGATAATCGCTATTCGAGGAAGCGACAGCAGGGCTTTTTAACTCACTCTCTAACCGAGCCAACTCTTTCTGCAAATGCTTAACCAAGGCCTTATCGGACATGACCACGTTGACTTGAGCTTTGGTAGTAACTTCCTTTGCACAACAAGCAAACAAAAGGGTGTTTCTTGTTTGCTCAACGTGCGTCCTTGCAGGGCTCAGAGTGCAAATTATGGCTGTTCTTGCATTTCCACCCAAGCAAGGTTGCAGTATGCGGGTCAGCTTAGAGTCTCGATAGTTGATGTGTCCTTGCCTTCCTTTGCTGCATTAGTCATAGCATTCGATTCATGAGATATAACCTTTTTTTTCTTAATATGGGTCAATTTTATTGAATTATGAGAAGAAATATTCAAGAATGGATCTAAGAAAATAGAACAAAGGTATAAAACCAGCATCTATTATAATTCTTCAGATAACTGATGAATGCCTTTGAGGTAATGCTTATTGCAAGTATCATCCTAAACAAAAAGAAAGTGAACTTGTAGTTTTCATTGCACTTTGTGACAATTTGTTTCAAAATGATGATCATGCTAAAAACTTTTATTTGAGATCAGTTGAAAATTTCCCATGCCACTGGAGTTGGAAGTTAAAATGCTTGATCTTATAGAGGCAAGTACAAGAAGTATACCTTAGCTTGCGAATGACAGTACTCAGAGTCAATAAACTACGGTTTATGTGGCAACCTTCTTTTAATCTTGACCCAGCTGATAATGCCTGAGATGCTCTCTCGCTACCTGCCAAATCAATAAAATTCTGCGCAAGGAACCAATTCGCTGTGGCTTACTATTTGTTATTGTTGAGTTTGTAATCCCACATCTAATAAAAAGAAGAGAAAATAGCTACTTATAAAGGCTAAGGTCACACCCAACTAATAAGGTTGACATTTTAGTTGTGGAAGCCCAACCTGATATAATAAGTGGCCCATTTTAAACTAAATTTAGTCTTTTACCATGGAAAGTAGGTATGTGAACAAGAATCAACTGATAAGATATCTCTTGATAATTTTGCTATCCAGGAAACAAAAATGAATGAAAAGATTTAAGAAAGTATACCACACTGGCTGAAAGGGTGGTCGAGTTTCCTCTACCCAAGAATTCGCGAGCCGAACTTTCAATCGTCTGCATCCAAATAATCGGTGTTAATAGTCATTCACTATAGATTAAACCAGAGATGGGAAGGGCCATCGAGAATACCAATCTTAAGATTTGATGAGATCTTGAGCTTTTCTCGTTCAGAGAGGTCTCCCCGATTCTTCTTTGAGCTGCACAAACATGATACAATGCATAAAGATACATTATCTATCAAGAACATGACGTGTGAAGCGTTTTACCTTCACAAATGGAAAGGAGTTCCTTCAAATGGCTCCAGTCCCTCAGAGTCTCCTCTGTGACCTTCTCAACAACAGTTCCTTTCTGATGACAATCATAGAACTCAGTAGAGCATTTTTATATTAATTTATCGAATCTGAAAATATCGCAAGGATTTCTAAGATAAGGGTATTCATGTGAATGACTCAATGTGATCTGCGTTCCGTTCATGGAGCCTACCCCAGTTGATTGGGAAAAGGGCTGAGTTGTTGTATTAAGGGATAATTGCAAAAAAGTACCCTGAACTTGTCTTTTTGTTAATGACGACTTTACCTAGAATTTTATATTTAAAAATAATGATTAAAGAAGAAAAAATCCAAATTTTCATATCCCTTACTTTTCTCTCTTTGTACCGTACAAGATTAAAGAAACTGAAGGGATGTGAATATTTGGATTCATTGTTCTTTAATCATTATTTTTAAATTTCAAATTTCCTAGGGTAAAATCGTCGTTTTGAAACAAAATTATTCAAAGTACAACAAAATACAAGTTCCGGAGGGATGCAAGTTGCAAAAAGTGAATACCTCGTTTTTTTTTTTTTGCAATTATCCCTAAGTATCAAATCTGAAAAAGAAAATTGGCTTCACCTCGGGATCATCTAGTAGCCTAAGTGGAGTATTATCGGTGGTTAGGAGATCTCTAACAGCTTCGTTGTAGATCTCAATTGCTGAGAACTTCAAAACAAATGCCCTCTCTTCATGCTGCAAAAACACCAATGTGAAGTATTAGCCACTACCAATCGTACCATGTACTTTAAGTTGTATCAATTCACCCTGATGAACTTTGTTTTTGTTTCAGTTTATCTTAACTAGATCTTTAATGGAGAATTTGTCCATTATATATTAAAGAGAAATGTTATTTACATACCCACTTTGACCTTTCGCTAACAAAAAATCCCCCTAAAGGTGAGGGGTTTATCCTAACTTGATACGATTTAAAGTACAAGATAGTGAATTGATAATGGTATAATATAAAAATAGAAATTTTTTATTACCTTTTTTATGTAGTCAAATATATCAGCTACGGTATATTCAGTTATTCCAAACATTGTGTATGTCTTTCCACTGCTTGTCTGTCCATATGCAAAAATACTAGCTGCAAAAAGAAAAGGCGAAAACTCATCAGTTTCTTTCTCAAACATTATATTTACAGAACACTCGTATGTATACTTACAGTTTATGCCGCTGACAACTGACAGGGCGATTTCCCGGGCTCCTTCTTCATACACTTCCCTGGTCGAGGCATCCCCCGGATATACTCGATCTATCCACATAGCGACAACAAAGAAATAAAATAATCAAACCCCAAAAGTTGTAACCACGTTGATAATAGGGATAACTGCAAAAAAGTACCCTGAGGTATTCATTTTGATAATTAAAAAAAAAGTTCCCTGAGCTTGTCTTTATGTTGCACTTTGTCTGAACTTGTTTCAAAAGGTCAATTTTACCTTTGGAAATTTGAATTTAAAAACAATAATCAAAGAGCAATAAACCCAAATTTTCACATCTCTTCAATTTCACACTCTTTGTACGGTACAAAATTAAGGGATATGAAAAATTGAATTTTTTACCTATTGTTTTCTACATCTAAATTGCAAGGTTTAAATCGTCATTTTTATACAAATTGCAACATAGAGACAAGTTCAAGGTACTTTTTTACAATTATGAAAGAAGAGGGCTACGAATTACAAAAAATGAAAACCTCATAGTACTTTTTTTGCAGTTATCCCTAGAAAACACATCATGAAAGATTTATGCATTGGAACATTTTCTTACCAAACGAATATGCGCTAGGAAACGTGGACCCCTCTCGAAGGCTGTTCCGATATAAGATGGTAGTGTTGTTAATACATTCCCAATCCGCTACCTCATTTGCCGAAACCTCCTTCTCGTTCAAAGGCCTCAACCTCACCAAGACAAGAATCTTCTCCTCGCGAGCACTCGCCCCTTGCATCTTCTCCCACTTCATCAACTCTTCACCGCCTATTGCTCCCATATCCACTTATTCCTCTCTCTCTCTCTCTCTCTCTCTCTCTCTCTCTATGCTCTATATCTTCAGTAATCACAAAGCGATACTAAGCACAAGTAACCAAGAACCATAGCATTCGCTATTGCTTCACTGAAATGCAATACAAAGTAGATGTTAACAGGAAGGTTTTTGTGCTTGCCAAAAAGTAATACATGTGTAGTTATCTGCAACCATAAGTTAAACATGGGTTTTAGCCGACAAACATGAAAGGGATAGTTGCAAAAAAGAAAAGTATCCGGAGGTATTCATTTTTTGCAAATCATGCCCTCTTCTTTGGTAATTGCAAAAAAAACCCTGAACTTGTCTTGGTGTTGCACTTTGTATAAATTTGTTTTCAAATGACGATTTTACCCTTGGAAATTTAAATTTAAAAATAATTATTATAGAACAAAAAATCCAAATTTTCATATCCCTTAATTTTCTTCCACTTTTTACCGTACAAAGAGTGAGAAAAATAAAGTATATGAAAATATGGATTTTTTACGTATTATTTTCTAAATATAAACTGTAAGAGTAAAATCGTCCCTTTTATACAAATTGCAATAAAACACTGGTTCAGGGTACTTTTTTGCGATTATCAAAGACAAGGGCTACAAGTTGAGAAAAATGAATACCTCAGGGTACTCTTTTGCAATTATTCCATCATGAAATTTACAAGCCACAAAGTGAAGTATACGACCATCTAAAACAAAATAATAATCGAAAGAAGCTAATCAAAGTTTAAACCCGCATAGAAGGACTAATCAATTGTGACATTCAATCAACACAGAGGAACTAAAATACTAAAGAAGAAAGCTAATCATGGGTTAGTTACAATGGAACCCACTAGTTTAATCTTTAGTCTCAAGGCATGTTCATTTTCATTTCTTATTTCCTTCTTTAGTTTTTCACATCTTCCCTTCAGCAATGATATATATATATCAGAATGTCAGAACAAGTAACTTTCTGTGGTGGCGACCAACCATGCTTGAATCCGAAGTAACAAAATTAAACATGAAATTTTCAATGCACAACGAGGCTTAATAAAATCGGGGACATGGTCCCCAGCCTCTCTCCTCTAGTTTTCTGTACTATACATCCTAAAATGATGTTCATCACAACTCATCAGCATGTGAAATGTTTAACCACACAATTTCCATATATAACTGGAAGAAGAACTCGAAGAAGAACACAAAACCACCACCAAACTCTGGGTCACATGTAGTTTAACAATAATGTACATTGTACCCATGAAATTATAACAGCATTCATCATCATCCTCTCTGCTAATTCCCCCAAATTGCACAGTTTCTCACTCTATGAGCTGATTCTCACAAACCAATGTCCTAAAATGGCATAAACAGATCACAAATATCAAAATCAACATAATCTGTGAGGTGGGTTTCGTTCTCATTGTCTTACAAACCTTGAATCCAAATCTCCTCATGGTTTTATTCATTTATTAACGGCTGCTATCAAAGAACAAGCAAAAATGTGTACAAATCCAACGGTAAAGCTCAATCAACACGAAAGATAAGCACAAAAAAACAAAATCAAAACCCATTTTAATCAGATGAAACCCAGATGTTGAAACACCAACCAACCCCAAAAAAAACCCAATCCCTTACCTCACCGAACGAAAACCTCCAATGGCGCGCAGATCTTCGCATTCGCAAACCACAACTCTAGGAGCCAAATCCACTCACACATCGGCTTCAACACCAAATGAGCTCCTCCTCCTCCACCAATCAGACCCGTACAAGAGTTCCGGAGACGAAGAACAATACGAGACGTGGAATCGAAGCGAAGAGAGAACACAAAAATCACTCGAACCAGAGGAAGAAGCTTCAATCGTGGAAAAAAGAAGGTGGGTATGAGAAATTAAGGAAGATTCAGCAACTGGGTATGGCCATAAGAAACGTAAAAATCAAATGGGGACTTGATGGAACAGTTACAGGTTCGAATTTTCAAGACCATCCCACGATCTCAACCGAAAAATTAATGCGACCCATCTTCTTCCTCCACAAGCTTTCTCTAGCTTCACAACCTCAGAGAGAGAGAGAGGGAGAGGATCGAAATGTGAATAGCTCCGTAACAAAAATCGACAGAGAAGGGTCGGTACAGCGTCAACGTCTCTGCGGAGCTTCTCTTTCTCTTCAGCTACTGTGTCGAGAACAGTGAGAGCTTCATATATTTTATATTTTTTTATTAAACGAATTCAAAAAATAATAATAGAATATAAATAAAAAAAACGAGATCTGGTGTGGAATTACCGTTTTGTCCCTCCCGGGAAAGGAAGGCACGTGACGGAAAGATAAAAGTTCCGGTACGTCACGTGGGTTCTTCGTTTTGTCAGGTTACCTTTTGATCTCACCGTTGGATTGGTTCGGCAGTTATTGCCACCGCTCGATCTTAGTCGGTCAAAGTTATTGAGACCAAAGTCAAAGTGGTGTGTATATTTTCAACTTTTGTGACAATTAATTATTTAAAGAAGTTTAAAAGCGATACGGTCTGTGGAATTGGGATCCGGGATCTACCCATCATGATTCGGGATCATCGTTGTTTGGTCGTCCCAGAAGGAGAAAGGAAGCATATCGTCTTTCATGTTTTAGGTTGGATTCAGTTTTACGTTCAATTTTTAAATAGAAAATATATTGAGTTAAAAAGTAAAAACAGTTTTTAAATACGATAAATATGTGTGAGTTGATATCATCTATAATCATTAAGGGTGCAACCTCTCTGACCTAGCCGCCTAAGGCTATGGAAGCCATGACTCCTCTTCTCCTTCTCGCATTCTATGAACTTGTTTTCGACAATTACTCTCATGCGCCTATTTTGAGGATTTTGTTAGGGTTGTTCTCTCCCCGCCTCTAATCGGCACCAACTCTGCAACTCCGATGGTATTTGTTGACGCCGCGTCCGCCTCCCTGGCCGCCGTCGACGTCGTATCTGAAGCCGTCGTCGTCATTGGTCTCCTAACTCTGTTCGGCATCACCTCTGCAACCTCAATGGTTTTCGTTGATGTCGCCACCGCCGCGTCCGTCTCCCTGGCCACTCAGTCGCTGACTCTAAAGTCATCGTCGTCGTTGCCTCGTACACTGCTTTCTCCCCCCCCCCCCCCCCCTCACCACTGACGACCACAAGCTCGATTTTACATCAGAAGAAACGTGTCCCCTTCGGAGGACCCAGCGATTTACATGCCCTACCTTAAGCAGTGATCGTCAGTCTTTCATAGTTTTTTTTTATCTTAATTAGCCTTAGTGGCGCATTGTTAGAACGTCTTAGACGTTTATTTTGTTTAAGAGCTAGTTGTTTGACCCATCAAGGTCTTCAAACATGTACTAGCACTCTTTAAAATGAATGAAACAACTTCGTCGTTTTTATTCCAAAAAATTAATGTGAACACCTTCTGCTACGATTGAAAATAGGACCACCCTTGTTTTTTTACATGCTATAAAACTAGTAGGACAACTAATAAGTATTTTTTTAATACATATTTATTAATGTATTGGTTTTTTCTCATGTTTTGTAGAGGTACATTAATTCCAAACTTTAATTTCTTATCTTTATTGCTTCACTAGACTAGACCCAACCTCACAAGTGCATGTGTGGCCACGTACATGCAAAAACATCAATATCAACCCTGTGATTTATTTCAACAACAACAAAATATCTAGAGAATTTTCTTTCTGAAAAACAAATGTTTTGGATTTTATACTCTTATTAGTTTTAAAATTTTGTTTGTTTAGTTTTCATATAATCAAAGTTTATTTTTTAAAAATGTTCTAAATAATCATTATATTTATTTTTTGCATGCACAAAATAGTTGACAGAATTAATCAAAATCATTAAAACAACCAAGAATAATAACATGTAATTATTCTATTATTTAGTTTGTATATTTTTGTATGGATAGAAAATCAAATACAAGCATCACATACCGTTGGTCTGAGTGTCCAACAGTTTGGTATGTATATCTTCACGTTGATATATAATATATAACAAAAAAATAATTTCAAAAAAATTAACAAATGACTATCACATATATAAAAATGATGGTTACATGTAATATTTTGGATCATGGATAATACTATTAAAAATTCTAGATTAAAACAATATAATATAATACGTACAACCAATACGACACACATACATACCACGCTTACGATATATGTTGTTATTTACCTAGACTTGCAAGACAACCGGATAAAGGGTGAGACTTGAAGTACGAGAAGGCTATAATTTGATTGTTTATGTAAAAAAAATTTAAATAGTGATGTTATATTTAAAATAAATTATTATAGGGATAATTGTAAAAAAAAAAAGAGTATAAGGTATTTGATTATTTTTTGTAAATTATATCCTCCTTTGTAAGAATTGCAAATGAATGTCTAGATGTGATTACATAATTTTACTTTTTGGACATACAAAAGACTAAGAGGATGAAAATTTTATATTTGTACTTATTATTTTTTGAAATATATTTTTTTCTTTTTCAAATAACTTTATAAAAATTACAATACAAATCAGATTCCTGATATTTTTATATAATTAAAAAAAATACTAGAACTTCAAAACATGAATAATTCCTGATATTTTATTTTGCAGTTATAGACAGTGTTATACGCATTCCGACTAAGCCCCGCCTGACGTCCGCCTAAATGCATTTTCATGTTAATCGGCCCGATTAATTCGATTATTCTCCGAACAATTTTCGTTTAATTCCCGATTAATCCCTAAAAAACCTTAACTTTCTGACTAGTACCTAATAATTTTTTAAACCTTGGTTATAGACAAAAATTATCCCTTCTGTTTATGTTCATAAATAATTATGTTTTAAAAGATATTTAAACCACTGTGTACAAAACAGGAGACAAGTCAATTAATGCTAGTAATTATTACAGTTACAAGGTTGTTACATCCTCCAACGTTCGATCCGCCGTTCATCGCGGATCAGATTCAATCCAACGGTGAGGATCGGATCCGATCAAGCGGACCAGAATTGTCGGTTAAACCAACTACCAACTACCATGGAGGCCGAGCCAACAACGGTACAATCTCATTTTGTCGCCTATTCTACTAATAGCAATTAGCTATTCTATTATTAGAAAGTTCCATTTTATGGTTCAAATAATTATTTAAATAGTTTAAATAGTGTGTTTTATTTGACAATTCGTGTAAGATTTGTGTTATTTATTTGAAGAACACCTTTTTGTGGTCGCATTTATTGCTTTTTTTTTGTGTCCATACTAAAATGTGAGATTGTTGTTTAAAATTACAAAATTTAATATGTTTTGTTTCATATATTCTTCAACACAATATTTGGAACATTTATGAGTATTTTGGTAATGTTACCTAGTTAATTTATTGAAATGGACCAATATTTTATATTTTAAATTTATTTTAACCTAAATAAGGGATATATAAAATTAACAAAAAAACCGCAAAAGACATAAATGCCCGCTTAGACCAACATGTACGCACTTTACCCGTCTAAACCCACCTATACACCCCACCCACCTTGGTCTGATTGACTTGAAAAACCCATATCAGTGTTGTAAAAATCAACGCATAAGCCATTGCTCGGGCCAATTTTTATAATATGTGACCATGCTTAAACCCGACCCACAAATTTAAAATTATTCAACTCAATTCGATACAAATCAAATCGAATCAGGCACAACGAATCCCATCGAGTTTATGTTATCTTACCACCTAAACTACATTGGTATGGGCTTTATTAATCATTACAATGGTTTTGTCAAAGATCTATCTTGTTTAAAACCACATGTAGTCCAATCAATGACCTCCCACATCACAGCCCATAAAGCCCACCACTCCCTTCAAAAGGCCCAATACCAAGCCACCTACCATTCAAGCCCAGCCCAGCCCAGCCCAAACCAATATTTTTTTAATTTATAAAACAAAAATAAACAAAGGAAAGGAAAGGACCCTAGAGGCTGAAGGTGGGTGGGTCAAGGCAGATGAGAAATGGTGGTTGAGAATGGATTGGAAGGACCTTTCATGACACATAGTGACCCAACCTTTTTAAAAATAAATAAATAAATTATTATTATTTTAAGCTTGTGGCCATCAATAACTTGGTGATACTCCAAGATCTATTTTTGCTATTTTATGCTCTCTCTCCTCCTTTCTATTTTTGTCCATTTGTTGGACACATGGCTCTTTCTTTATAAACCATGCCTTTTTATGGTAGATTCACCACATCATTAATCACATTAAAATATAATCTCAAATATTTTTGATCTATTAACTCTACTATCATTTTTTATTTTTAATTGTTTTAAAACATAAATTTATGAATAAATAATTTATCGAATGATATACGTGTTTGTATTTTTTTATACGAAACTCTAATAATTTCGAAAAATCTTATTGATTTGAACATAAAAAAGTAAATTATATATCACAAGAATATCCTGTTCATCATGGAAAACCAAATTTACAATACAATTAAAAAGCCACACGGACAATAAGATCACATGGTTTCAACATAATTTCTAAGAGACTAAAATATAAGAATAAATTCAGGTTATGTATATTTATATATTTTTAAATGTTTGTCCATTAAATTTAATATAATTATTAAAATAAAACCCTAATCTGCACTGTAAGTTGTGATTTTCCATTTATAATAGTCCTCTTATCCATTGAGTATGTATATGATTAAATACTAATGCAATTTAATATTATAATTTCCTCTCCTTATGGGTGCAACTATAGTGTAAATGTTAGCTCCAACTAGATAATGCATGCCACTTATTTTCCTTTTTTGGCTTGTGGTGTCAATTATACTGTTTCCTCCTATTTGCAATGGATTGCTACCTTAATCATTTTGATTTAATATATATTTAAATGATGATATTTTTATTTTATTTAAAAAAACTAGATAAGGTTATGTCCTAGTGGTTTATAAACTATGATTTATATTAATATTTTCGTGGTAAATTACAATTATTAATTTATTGTATGGTAAATCATTAAAAAAAATTGTTGACAAAGAACGATTTGATATTATAAAAGTAAAATAATGAATAACAGGGGAATCACCAAACATCATACAAAAAGGATTGAGAAAGTAGACCTAATATCAAAAAATTGAAAGAAATAACCAACTAGCTCATTGCATCGAATCGCTTCGCTGAGATGTTCAGAAGGGGGTGATGCGGTAGCTTTGTCGACATCGATACATCAAATCTGCATTGGAAGCTAGGGTAGAGCGGACCCATTTCCGGAGAGGTACTGTGGCGGACTGAATACTCTCCCAGGATGCCAGCGTGCGTCATCCTCCTTGGACTGATAAAAATAAGGCTTCATAACGCGGGATTGCTGACCTCCGAGAAGGTAAGGGAGTATCATACCAGATCTTGGTGGAACCTATGCCCCATTACGTCCAATGGGGCAGTGATACTAGCCAACCCCCACTGGGCCACTTCATACTCATTCGATGAGGCGAGGGTGCTTATAGCCCCCGCTGTTGCTATTGAGTTCTCTTCTGATCGTGTGGATGGATCCCGTCTGACCCGATTTCGAATTTGGATGCTCCCATACCCGAATGGACTCAAGTCGACACACCCGCCCGATTCAGAGAGCCTCTAGCCTTCCCCGCCTCGCTACAAGCCAAATGCTGATTTCCATGAGCCTGGTTTTCGACTTCCGCTAGGTCCCGACCCATAAAAGGAAGTTGAGGGCCCAACTCGTGATGTCTTTGGATCAAAACCCTAGACATCCTACGGTAGAACTCTGAATCCCCCATGGAGCTTGGGACTTGATCATTGGAGTGCCCTATTGAAAACAAATATTTTTATACTTAATTTTGTTTATATACATATAAGGAATAAAATAATACAATTTATAATTTATATTGTTTGAATAATAAATAATGATTTAAAATATAATGAAATATAATTATCCTTAATTTAGTAATATTCTAACATGTCACATGTGTGTCCAAATTCATACGGCGAGTGCATGTCACGGACACGAGACGCGAGAACTCGCACGCGTCGACCACTCGCGGCGAGTACAGTGTGTAGTACACGCGCACCAAACCCTCCATAGTCTCTCTGACCTGACGCAGAACCGATTTTCCATTTCTTTTTCTTCAGTTTCTCTCCGACAGAGAACTCTCTCTCTCTCTCGAAAGCTCGATTTTCTCGCAATTTTCTATCTCGAGCTCGGAATTTTCTCGAGAAAGTTCTGTGATCGGTTGATCTTCCTGTGAGTCTGCGACGGAATTGTGGCCGGTACGGGCGGAGATGAGTAGGGGGAGGTTGCGAGCATAGCGAAACGAGCTGAAGAAAATGCGAACGCTTTGCGATGTCTGCGAGAGCGCCGCCGCGATTATCTTCTGCGCCGCCGACGAGGCCGCTCTTTGCCGCGCCTGCGACGACAAGGTACTGGACTGTACATGACATGGCCCGAATTGAACTGTTTTAGGTTGTTTTTTGTTTAATTTTTATAGAGCTCGAATTCATTTTTGATGGTGTGGATTGGTATATGATTTTTGAATATTTTTGTGATGTGAGTTATGGGATGATTTGTGTGTTTGATTCAAATTGATGTGGTGGTGTTGTTGATCTGAAGCAGGATGGTTGGTGGACGAGAGTTTGGTTGTTCATTTGTTATTGGAAGTGATGGCTGGGACAAGAAAATTGAATAGTAGTGTTTTTGTTTTATTTTTATTTATGGAATGTTTTTTTTGTGTGGTCACGATTTTAGCTGGCACTTGATTTATGAAGAAGACTCTGGAAATTTCTGCAATATGCCAAATAACAACACATTATTGCTTATTAGGAAGGTAATTGTATTGGAGACGTCATATATGTATTACCCTAAATACCCTTCAACTTGCCAAAATTTTGCTTTAATTTAATGCGAAAAGAGCATTACGATGACTAGGCATCTTGCCAGCGCTTGCTTGTCCAAGTAGTCAAGCGGTTAAGGTTGTGGCCATGTTTGAGTTACTGTGGCAGTGTTCAAATCTTAATCTTAAAAACGAAGATGACTAGGCGTCTTGATTTCTATTAACCCGTATCACAGTAAACTCCATATTTTAAATCTATGAGATGATTCATACCCATGTTGTTACTTGCTAATGGAAGCATTAATAGA
Source organism: Erodium maritimum (assembly GCA_963921825.1). Taxonomy (NCBI): domain Eukaryota; kingdom Viridiplantae; phylum Streptophyta; class Magnoliopsida; order Geraniales; family Geraniaceae; genus Erodium; species Erodium maritimum. The sequence goes on along the minus strand of OY997596.1, from coordinate 61,621,565 downwards.
TTTACAAAGACAATCATGTGAAGGGTTTGACATAAGTTTTCGTAACTTTTGTTGTTAATAAGTTGAGTTTCTTATTCTTTTTTTCCGTCTGGCATGTTGGGTATTGATGCAATTTCCGGTCATCGACTTGAACATGAACACCCATCAGTGTCTCGTTAAGACTTCTCTTGTTTCAGTATTTGACTTTATGGAGTTTTTCCCCCCTCAGTTGCAGTTTTATCGGGTTGTCATGAAATCAATTCACAGTCCAACTATGCCGATGTGTATACGTTTTCTTAAATACATATTTGTGCTTGAAATCTTAAATGAAGTTTTATTGATAGTCCACTTGTGCCTGACGCATGATCTTTCACTTCTTCTAGCATGCTTCGGCATTTGTTTTTTTGCCCTGTTTGATGATTTCAGTCTTATATCTGTTCCTTACTTTCACTTGCCCACCTTAATGTTATTGTTGCTTCATTTATCCACATTTCATGGGCATGCTATTGCCAGACTTTCTAATGCTCATTTCTTAAACATAGTTGACTAAATAGCTGTCATGTAAACTTTTAATGCTCTACAAGTTAATGCCTTACTCTTTCATGTTTTTATTGGTTTTGGAACCATAGAACTTCTGAAGTATTGAATAATAATTCTTATTTGAATTTTGTATAACTTAAAGGGATAATTGTCCAAAACTACCCTAAAGTTTCGTCCACAAACGAGCCTGAAATTAGTTATGAGGAAAATGATATAACAGGCCTGAAATTTTATGATGTCGCATAATATGTCATGTTGGTGGATTTGCAGGTCCATAAATGTAACAAGCTAGCTAGTCGACACGTACGAGTTGGACTTGCTGACCCCAGTGATGTTCCCCGATGTGACATATGTGAGAATGCTCCGGGTACGCTGTTTTTTAGTATTTACTATTTTAACCCTCCAGTTTGATCATATTCAGCCTCAATGTTAGAGTTTGAAACTGACTTCTTTCTTGGAAACATATTTGTAGCTTTCTTTTACTGTGAGATAGACGGCAGTTCCCTTTGCCTGCAATGCGATATGATTGTACATGTTGGTGGTAAAAGGACCCACGGGAGATATCTCGTCTTGAGGCAGAGAGCAGAGGTTTGTATCTATAAACAGGAGAACTTTGGTTCATGTATTATATCTATTCAGGGAAATCACTCAATTTGTACTTTATTACCCTGACTTTGAAGTGTGCCAATTTATTACCCTCAACTGTTAAATATGCCAGTTTACTACACTTAACTTTTTAAGTGTGCTAGCTTACTACCCTATACTTTGAACTTGTTGCACTGTCGGTTAAGTGGTGTAAATCCGCTAAATATAGGGTAATTTCGGCCTTTCATATTCCTGAAACCTTAAAATTAACGAATTCTGTGTAATGTAACAAACAGTGCAAAGTTCAAATATAGGGTGGTAAACTGGCACACGTAAAAGTTCTGGGTAGTAAACTGAATTTTTAGAGGTTGAGGGTAGTAAACTGCTAATCGTGTATAGCACATGGTAGTAAAACACTAAAACGTAATCTCCCCTATCTGTTCTAGAGCCTTCGTTCTCTCATTTCGGTTATGGCATTCTTCTGTAGTTTCCAGGGGATAAGCCTGGCCGTTTGGAAGAACTAGGGACTCAATCCCCTGATCCCAACAAATTAAGGAGGGATCAAAATCAACCACCTATGCCTACAATGAGAGATAACCATCAAAACCACAGGGTCTCTCCTATCCCGATTCAAGGTAATAACGATGATGGTGATGGCAAGATGGACAACAATTTAATCGATCTAAATTCCAAGCCGCAACGGACACATGGGCAAAGTTCAAATTACCAGGTAATGCTTTCCTCTGTTCTTCTTGGTTTCTGAATCTTCAGTAGCTCTATTTGTGATTTTAACCTTAATGATACACCTTCTTTGTATGTTGAACACTGTATCTTTATTTCATAACTTCACAATGGGAACACTCCATTGAAAACCAGTCTTAAAATGAAGTCACGTGACTGTCACATGACTAATTTCCATTGAAGATATCGTATTTGCAGATGGAAAATAGTTGGGAGATGTATTTTTGCAAAAAAACAGTTCACCGCTAGTATTTGGATAACGAACATAGTTCGCCACAAGTTTTTGCAATTATCCCTCACCTATGATGCACCTTCTTTGCATGTTGAACACTGTATCTTTATTTCATAACTTCACAATGGTAACACTCCATTGAAAACCAGTCTTAAAATGAAAACTAGGAACCAACCCCTACCATTGCAAAGCAATCCATCAATGGCCCATGATTATTTGATCCCAGCCTTTAAAAGTTACAATCCAATGGATGTGGATGGTTTATAGTTTTTATTCTAAGGAATGGTTTTTATTAGATTGTTGCTCACATAATCATTATGTATGCATTACCTTTTATTTTGAAGGAAGACGGCATGGATATTCAAAATGGCAGTCATCATGAATCTGCTAGCGTGGTTCCTGCTGGATCATTCAAAAGAGACCCTGAAAAATGAGTTCGGTAATATATTCTTCCCTTTTCCGGTCATTGTTCTTCAAACTCTCCTATTATTTATTAATTTGTTGATGAAAGTGACCAAACTACCAGCATAAAAGTACCTTAAACTTATGTAGTATATTAATTATGTTCCTGAGCATGGGAGCATTGGTTCTTGAGGGTAGTACTTAAGTAGACAGTCATCACTCACAATTGTCTAGGTAAAGAAACAGAGGATATTATAATCATCTATTGCTAAATGCTCGTTATCTAGCATATTTGATGCAACGATCTAGGCTCTCATGTCCAAATGCAGGTTATCATTTTTTATTCATTTACTTCAGAGCATGCATTATTATTTCTTGAAGGGATAATCTTTCTCAGCTACCCTTAAGTATGCACCATTCTCAACTAACTACCCCTAAGTTTAAAAAAGTTTCTGACAACTACTAAGTTTGTTGTAGTCCCATTTTACCTCAATTCTGTCAACTTTCGGGTGTGGATTTAAACTAAAGAAACTTAGGGGGTTGTCAAAAACTATTTAAACTTAAGGGTAGCTGAGTGAGATTATCCCTTTCTTTAATGGCAAGGTGGTTTGTATAACATCTTGAAGGCCGGTTTGTCATTTTCATAACTAGATGTAATTAACCCAATAATATGCTCTTATTAGGGTAACTTCATTAACACCCACTTTGAACTTTCACTATCATGATTCATAACACACCCTAAAGGTGAGTCGTTATCGCTAACACTATGTCACTTTTTATACTAATAAAAAACACCCCGATTTACGCAGAAAAGGTGATGGTTTTATCAGGAACACAGTCACCTTTCCCATTTATCAAAAAAAGGTGACAATGTGTTCCTGATAAAACCATCAACTTTTTTTGTGTAAACCGGGGTGTTTGCGTGTTACTGGTGTTATTGATAACTAAAGGTCAAAGTGAGTATGTAAATGTAGTTTTACCTATACATCAAGAAACCAGTGTTAACGCAATTGGTAAATTTGGGACAGAGTGAATATATGCCTTTCAACCGAAATGTATGGCCTTTTTCACATCGTTCCAGTATTTGTGGGAATGATATCGAGTTTCAGCTCTTGTTTCCTTTCCTTTTGTCGCTGCAGATGTTCTCGGGACAGGTTTTCCGGTAAACCCTGCTCTAGCAAAATTGACTGAAGTAGGGAGCATATCTTGTGCAAAGTTGGTTTGATGCTGATATTTTTTTTATTTACCGTATGGGCAGAAAGCAATTATTTCTTGCCAATAGACAATTAGTTATTTTGATTGTGACAAATGCTAACATTATTATTGAGCTGGCTACAGTTGTGTTTCTCGTTGAAGCCCTAATCAATTTTTAATTAAGTTGTTCAGGAATAAACTTGTTTTGTTTTTGTTTAGCCCGTCAACTATTCAAATTGTCTCGATTTAGTCTCACCATATAGTCCTAATTGGGATTAGTTTGAAACAATTTGTTAGTTGAGGGACCAAATAGAAACAATTTGAATATCTGGGGATAAATCAGAACAGGACAAAGTTCAGAGACTATCAGTGCAACATGGGTAGTTTAGACGATTGTTTTATAGGGATAATTTTTGAGCTTGCTACCCTAAAACAATTCGATTTTCAAATTACTACCCTAACTTGTATTTTTTTCCTCGGTATCCAAAATTTTAAACTTTCAAGTTATTCTTTTCCGTCCAATATTGTTAAATCACTGCACACCGCTCATACCCTATACGGAAAAGAGTAACATGAAAATTTTGAAAGGTTAGGGTAGCGAGAAAAAAGAAATGCAGATTAGGGTTGAGATTTTGAAATCGGAATGTTTTGGGTAGCAAACTGAAATATCCCTTTTTTGGGTGCTTCAAAGAGGTTGAATATGCAAATATGGTCAAATTTTTTATTCTCTAGAGAATGGATTTGGTGGAAAGTAGATTCTTATTATGATTTCATATAAAAATACAAGGCTGATTTTCAAGATAAGGTGTCATGGCATACCTTATCCTATCCAAATTTGTGTGATGCATGAAGAAAACACCCATATGGCCATAAACAGGAATTATACGTCTTTTACACGTAATTACTCAACTATACAGCGTTATTTACTGTTCTTTTAGAGAATCTCCAATGGAATTAGCCTACAGAAGGCGATCAGTCCCGGTGAATCCGTCTATTCTCATAATGCTGAAGGTAATTAGCTAGGCAAGTTTGGACGATACTCTCTCGATGTTGGAGGTGATTAGTTTGTTGAATCCGGACAGACGATACTATCACGATGTTGGAGGTGATTAGCTAGGTGAATCTGGACGGAACGGGTACATGGGTGAATAATCCTTCGCTCTAGAGGTGGGCGACTATTCAACAACCATTTTTGGTGATTCACCCGTTGAATTTGCCTCGCTCGACATTCATTTTTTTATCATGGTACTATTACTATATAACCGCAAAAAACATATAGTTTGGGGAACTATTTGCAATAACAACGATGTTTGTAACTTTATGGATGATTAAAATTTAAAACAGCAAAACGAATCATTTCAGGTAGATACCAAATATACCAAACTCATAATCACCAATACATTTATTAGGTGACTAAAAAAAGGGTACACAAATGTTATGAACAAAAATAAGTCTCCTACTGCTATTAAGAGCACAAGACACATTCTTCTTCTTCTATTACAACTCTTAAGTACATAGAGACATCTTCATATAAACTTAGTACACATAGCCCTTCACAAACATGCCCTTCTTGGCCTCCTCGGACTCTCCCTCGCCGGTGTACTTCCCGAGCTGTGCCAGAGAGTTGGCCTTGGCGCGGGTCAGTAGCGCCTCCTGGGCAGCCGCCACGTTCTCTGGTCTACCGCCCCATGTCTTCAGGCAAGTGTTTTGGAGCGCACGGGCGTAGGAGAAGGACACGTGCCATGGGTTCGGGGATTGGTTCATGGCGTTCAGGTTCAGGGTGGCTTCGAGCTCGGATTGCCCTCCGGACAAGAACTGCAAGTCACCAACAGATTTCATGTTACTACTTGAGATCAGTCTGAAACATGTTGATTTCAGACAATTTCATAGAACTGCTCTAAAAATATACATGATGGGTCATGCTCTAGTTGTGTTTTCATAAAGAATTGCTCAAACCAGCCAATTTGGGTTACTACAACTAGTACAATTTAGGGATGATCGCAAAAGAGTACCCCGAGGTATTAAGTTATACTAGAACTACATTATTTCAGACAAGAATTGTATCTCAAAACTAGTACTACTTATGAGTTATGATCAGCTATACTAAAACGACGCTCTTTAGGACAAGAACCACTCAGAACCAACAAATTGCATGTCAAAACGAGTATTACTTATGAGTTTAATTTTATTAGCAAGAAAGTGGAGAAATCCTACTCTAGCCTAGTCTAATTCCTAGCCTACCCTCCTCCACCCACATCTGCTACCAAACAAATATACTCACTGGGGGTCGAACCTCTTATCTCATGTGACTGTGAGTGACCACCAGGCCAACCCAAGTAAGCAGTACTACTTACGAATTATGATCAGTTATATACTAAAAACCATATCGGTTTCCACTATGAAATGGTTAGAGACAGAAGAAACTTGCCATGATTCCAGGAACAGCTGGGGGGATTCTCCTGTGGAGGAGCTTGAGGGTGTAGTCAGCAACCTGTTCAGGAGTAGCCCTCTCCTTGCACTCAGCACCAGGAGTGACCATGCTAGGCTTGAGGAGGATACCCTCGAACAACACATTGTTCTCTGCAAGGTAGAAGAAGACCTCGGCCCACACCTTCTGCGCAACCTCAAAGGTACGGTCAATCCCGTGCTCGCCATCAAGCAAGATCTCTGGCTCCACAATCGGGACCAACCCATTTTCCTAAAGCACCATCACAACAATACCCAAGAAGCAACTTTCAAACTCTCACTCCATTTCTCATCCAAAATCTCACAATACGTACCAAACAGCACCAAAAACTACTTCAAGTAACGAACTCAGCATCAAATTACCTGAGAAATGGCAGCGTAGCGGGCGAGTCCCCAGGCTGCTTCCTTGACTGCCAAGGCAGATGGGCCGTTGGGAATGCTCACAACGGTACGCCTAATCATTTACCACACATTTTTCAAAGTTAGCCCCAGCTACACATTTTATCTAACAGTTTGTGCACATAGATATCAAACCCACAGATTCATTAGTAAATGCTCACAATGGTATGCCTAATCATTTACCCCCAAAATTTCCAAAGTTAGTCCCAGCTACACATCTTATCAAACAATTTACGTGCATAGATATCAAACCCAGAGATTCACGGGGAAATGCTCACAACAGTATGCATAATCATTTACCCCTAAATTTTCGAAGTTAGTCCCAGCTACACATTGTATGTTTCAAAGTCATATAACCCATCTTTTCAAAGTTACCTAAAGCCTAATCATATAACCCATCTTTTCAAAGTTACCCTCAGCTACACATTTCATCAAACAGTTTGTGTGCATGGATATCAAACCCAGGGATTCTTAGGAAAATGCTCACAACAGTAAGCCTAATCATTTAACCCAACTTTTCAAAGCTACCCTCAGCCAGACATTTCATCAAACAGTTCATACGCATAAACATCAAACCCAGAAATCCTCACCATTTCGCGAATCTAGCACCCTGCTGATAGTAAGCAGCAGAGCGAGAAGCAAGACCATCAAGCCCCTGACACCAGGACTCATCATTCGAGCCAGCCAAAGGCACCAAACCCTACAATTCCACCACAACACACACACAATCAAAATTCAAAATTCAAAACCAAACCCTCTCCAATCACACCCATTTCCTCGATCAACCCATACCTTGTCGGTTTTGATCCCGGGGACGATGTTCTGCTCCTTGAGCACATCGACAATCTTCTTCCCGTCGACGGTGGACTGGTACAGGGTCTCCTCGAAGAGGATCGCGCCGGAGATGTAGTCGCCGAGGCCCGGGACGGAGACGAGGAGGGTCCGGTAAGCCTGACGGTTGGCCTCGGTGTTCTCTAGCCCGATCGACGCCAGCCTCTTCCCGCAGGTGGCGTTGGACTCGTCCATCGCCAGGATTCCTCGTCCCGGCGACGCCACGGTTTTCTACATCACACAATAGTAAAAGACTAAAATACCCTTCGTGTTGTTTTTTTGAACGGTAAACGTAACCGCTTTATTTAAATATGGGTAATGAGAACACGCCGCGTAATGTGTCGAGAAGGTAACCTCCGTGCCGTTCTCAGACAGGGGAGGAACGAGTGGTCCTGACAAGCCACGTCCTCAGATATATACAAATTTCGACGATAAAAGACTGAAATACCCTTCGTGTTTTTTTAAGTATTCGTCGTTTTTGCGACGAATACTGAAGGGTATTTTAGAATTTTCATTTATATTTATCAAAGACTGAAATATATGCAAAAAATTTACAGTAAAAGACTAAAATACCCTTCGTGATTTTTAAGTATTCGTCGTTTTTTGTGACGAATAGTGAATGGTGTTTTAGACTTTTTATTGATATTTATCGACGTACAAAAGACGTCATTCGTTTAAACCGATCATTCGTAAAATTGTGTAAATTGCATCGTCGTTTGTAATTGTTAAAATGACGATTTTATTCTTAAAGTTTTAAAATTTGAAAGTTATGAGCATAAAATAAAATTGAATCTCTATTGATTTTATTCTTCTATGAAAGTATAAAGAGAATTTTTTTTTTGATATTCCCTATTTTCAAAGGGTAAAATCGTCATTTTCATATAAATTTACCAAAATACAACCTAAAGACAAGGCATAACACTTTTTTATATATAATTATCATAGAAGAATGCTACACCTGCGAAAAGTGAATACCTCGGATACTTTTTTCAGCAACGGTTACAACAAAATAGACCCTCAAAATTCAGGAAAGCAACGATTATATATCAAGTCAGACTCTATAATTAAAACGTACCGCGGTCTTGACAAGCTCATCGGCGTAGGAAGCACGAACGACGAGCGAGGAAGAAGCGTGGTGCGTCCGCCCAACGGAGACCGATGAAGGGCAGCGGAGAGGGGCGGCCTTGAGCCAGTCGGACTTGTTGAGGACAAGGGAGGATTTGAGGAGTGAAGCTGTGGCTGCCATTTTTGAGTGAAATAAAAAGCTTATCTCCTCTCTTTTTTCTTAGTCTTTAGCTTCACTCTCACACTATACACTCTTTATAAATTGATTTTTTTTATAAGTGTGTGTGCATATGTTATCAGAAGAGATGTGTCGTTTGAGGCTATTATGAGTGGACCAACGAGGGCGCGCCACGTGGATGATAGGATTTGCCTACTTGGCACTTGGGTCCAAAAAACAAACTTGGTTTGGGGGAAGATTGGTTGGGACTTGGGATGTGAGGTTGTGGTTTGGTTTTGGTTCTTCACTTTTTGATGCAAGGCCAAGGAATTGAATGAGAGGTTGTGGATTGTGGGCTCTTCTGATCTTTTCTCTTCTACTTGTGTGTCATGTTTTTGTCATTGGGCTTTGGTTGAAGATCAATGGTTATGGTTTCATTTAGGGTATCTATGATGTGTTAGGACGACGGTTAGTCTCGATTTGTCGGGTTAACGATGGCGATTAGTCAAACGAATCTGAACAATAGTCACGTGTCGCGTGGCAACTAGTATGTAGGTGGGCGAGCTGAGTTTATTGTTAACGATGACGATTAGTCAGTCGAATATGAACATCGGTCATGTGTCGTGTGACAAGTGGCATGTAGGCGGGTGAATTGAGTTAGTGGTTAACGATGACAATTAGTCAAGCGAATATGAACAATAGTCAGTGTCCCGTGACAGGTAGCGTGTAGGTGGGCGAACTGAGTTGAGTTAGTTGGTGGATTCACGAGGCGACAAATCATTCATCCCACGATCTCAGATTCTCCAAAAAGCGCTCTTTAACGTCTATTGTCCGTTCGGTTCAATTCAACTCCAATCGCCTTGAAGAACCAAAGATCATTCACCCAAGTGTAGATGTTGTATCATTGAAAAAACACAAGTAAAAGGAAAAATATAGATTTCCGTTGCCGGGACTTGAACCCGGGTCTCTCGGGTGAGAGCCGAGTATCCTAACCAACTAGACTACAACGGATCTGTGAACTCTCCATTTTATCAAACATGTTAACCCTAAAAAGTTCACCACCCCATGACTTGACATGCAAGTTACAAAAAATATTAAAGCTCACCTGAACCAAAAGCTATAGTTTGTTTCAACCAAATGTTCAAATACTTGTATTTGATGTGACAAAGAAGATCCACACCACGATGATAATATGAAACTTACCCTTCATGAAGAGAAAAACATACCAAGTGCACAATACAGGGCGAGTTCAGCGGACGAATCGATGAAAAATGAGCTCGACCACTTGTCATGTGACTGTTCGTCTAACTAATCGCCTCACTGTGTGGCCACTTGTCATGTGACACGTGATTCGCCCGACCAATTCGATTAACGACTCTAATTTACTCATATGTACAAATTGAACTCATTTTTGACATCAACTGAAATTCGGATTGGCGGCAAAGTAAGCAAGCACACCAACAAGGGGCGCATTGATATAGGTCGTTGGCTCCGACCTCCTAAAATCAACCCTATCATCCTCATACACATCGTCCTCCCCGGGGCCTCCGACGACCGCCCCGACGAGCAAATTAGGGTTAGGGTCCGTAGAGTTAAAGTAAAAAGACCCTTCCTTGCAAGCAATGAACTGAGGATGGTCCTTAACAGAGGGCAAGGAGGACCCTCTGTGGTGGATCCTTTGTGGGTAATAGTTACTATACCCTACCATGTAGGACATGCCCTTGGGGTTGTCCCCTAAAATGTAATCGACTTGCCTCTTGGCCTGTCGCCGGAGACTCGCCGGAGAGATGGTGGTGGTGCCGCAGGTGAGTTGTTGGGACGTGAGGGTTAGGTATTTGGCGTAGACGAGGAGGAGGAAGGAGATGGTGGTGGCGTGCTGGAGGTTGCTGCCGCCGGGCTTGTAGATTAGGCCGCCGGGAGTGAAGTCAACGTGGCCGGAGGGTGATTCGGGGACTAGCGAGCACATGAAGCTGTCGGCTGAGGATTTGTAGGACGCTAGAGAGTACATGTTCGCCTCCAAAAACTCCTGTAACAATCGTTCAGAATCAGAATAAGACAAGCATCGCCACATTGCTTACATAGAATCCGATAGTAATTACAACTGTCTTTAACAGTTTAACGTGATGGTTGAATCTCGACCCATTTAAGAACTCAGATAGATATCAGATTAAGAGAATTCACAATACGCAAGGACGAACTCACTCAAGAAGCTAAATAAGTACTCGTATTAAGCAACGGTCAGTTTGATTGGTTTTTGCCATTATAAAATCGGAAGTTCGGTTTTCGAATAAAAAATCTTCCAGAAAAAAACTCAACCGGATAAAAACCGAGGAAAAAATGTTTCACAAACATTATGAGGAAAAACACACACATGAAGTACAATTCTAATGAGTTATATACAAATTAAATATGTAAGATTGTGCTTTATTGGAAAATAGGTATAACTTCAACAAAATGGGCTTAATGAGAACACGAGCTTACCTCAAAATTCCTAAATTTAGGTCTAATTTAGTAGACTGTCGGTTTTCATTTTTGTCGGGTTTTCATTAAAAAATGACTCTAAAACCAGCAGATGTTACATTTCCGGGTTTTTTTTTACTTAACCTTAACTCACATTTAGATCTAGATTAAGAAAATGCACCCGAGGCCCCTAAAAACTCACGTACAGGTCAGATTGGGAGATTTAACGGAGACTCGTACACGTGGAACAAAAGATGAGTCATTGACCAATGGAGGAATGGATCCACAATCACACAGCTCCTATACCAAATTAAAATTCAATTCACCTAAAAACTCAATACCATATGTGAAAGTCCTAGATATTTGTTAAACAGTTATATGATCTATGTTTTTGGATGTCTTGTCTAAGATACTTATTAATAGGTGATGTGATTCATATTTTCTTTTTTTAGATATTTGACTCGGACAATTACATAAGTACTGACCTTGGAGACAAGAACGTTGATGCCAGCATGCTTGTTGTCCCACCCAAATTCATTGACATTTTCATCAGCACCCAATGTTTTGCCGTTGTTTTCTATGTAGCTAAGGTAAGAATCACCATGAGTGGCTCGTCTCAACCATGCAGCTCCCCACAGCAACTCATCCTGTAAAAATAAAGCCCCATCGAGAAACAGGGTCAAGTCCATGGCATATGAATAACTATACCACCATATATAGTTATATACCATTATTTAAAGTAAAACAAAACGGATGTCACACAGAACAGCAATATTTGAATGAGAAAGAAACAAACAAATCATAGATCCTGACCAAACTCTGATACCATGAACCAACCCAAAAGATGAATGGAAGGTTCCCGCGCCCTGGGGTTAGCCTTACTGGTCTGAACTAACTCTGATGCTCTATTAAAGCCTGCTTCAGTTCATAAACTCAAATTGATGTCTGAGTTTAGTAACTTTGTCACCAACTTACCTCGCGCTCCACCCTTACAGGTCCCCACGCACTAGGGTAACCTTATAGGTCTGAACTAGCTCTGATACTATATTAAATCCCGATTCAGATTTAGTAACTATACCACCATGTATAGTTATATACCATTATTTAAACTAAACAATCGGATGTCACACATAACAGATCAAAGATCTAGACCGAATTCCGATACCATGAACCAACCCAGAAGATGGATGGAAGATTGGAAGGTACCTAAGGAAGGTTCCCGCGCACTAGGGTAGCCTTACAGGCCTGAACTAGCTTTGATACTATATTAAAGTCCGATTTAGTCCATAAATTCAAATTGATGAATGAACCCTGCAAAATGTCTATCAAGTGGTCAATGACAAACAGATCATGGATCCAGACAGAACTCCGATACCATGAACCAATGCAAAGGATTAATGGATGGATCGGTATACCCTTTCATACTTACGGGAGATTCTTGTGCACTAGAGCAGGTTTAAAGACCCAAACTGGCCCTAATACAGTATCAGAACCCGTTTCAGTTCATAAGCTCAAATTGATAGATGAACACCTCAAAATGTCTATCAAATAGTCAATGACAAACAGATCATAGATCCAGACTGAACTCTGATACCATGAACCAACCCAAAAGATTAATTAATGGACCGGTACACACTCGGGTACCTAAGGGATGTTCCTACACACTAGGGTAAACTAACAGGCCCAAACTGGCTTTGCTACCATGTTAAAGTCCGATTCAGCTCAGAAGCTTAAACTTATGGATGTATGCCCCAAAATGTTTATCAAGTGGTCAATTCTTTCACATGCTTCTAATGTGGGACACACATATGTATCATCCTCACAACTTAGTCCATTTATATCGATAATCCGAAGTGAATGGCTCAAAATTCTCACTGGTTGGTACTATCATGATGTGAATTTATATTTCAAGGACTGAATATAGAACACATACTTGTAATGTCTAATATGACATATAAGAGCAATTTTTCAAGGTCAAGCTTACCTGAAAGCCATCAAAGTCACAGTAAAAGGGACAAACACCATCTCTTATATTGGAGTTATCACTGTAAGCTCCCCTGTAAGAGTCTGCATGTTGGAAAGCCTTCATGGCATTCTTCAACAAGGTCTCTGAATATCCCGGATCCGATGACCAGAACACCATGGAAGAAGCAGCCAGAGCTGCAGCAGTCTCACCAGCTACATCAGAAGCTGGGCTCGGTGCATCCACAGCATAGACTGTCCTGGCAGTGTCCATATCTTCGGGCCTCTCCCAACAGTTGTGGTCAATGACCGGGTCACCCACCTGCATAGAAATATCAAGAGCTTGAGCTGACAGTTGACAGAGTAATTACAGTTTAATACTCTTAACATTTTGAAACCCATCTAATAGAACATTTAATCTATCAAATTAGGGGAAAGGTTGTGTACATAGAAACGTTTATTTTCTGGATGTGACAGAAATATAGTGTACTTTAAATTGTTTGCAGGTTGTTATTCTTATTTTTATTTTGTAGCAGGCTATTTCTCTGTATTTTTTCAGTTACTGTTAGTTATAATCTGTTATAACAGACAGAAATAACAACTTAAAATAGCATGTGACACACATGTGACAAGTCGAATTTCAAAATGACGGAATTAACCTTCTTCCTCGAGACCCCTAACTAAGACCCTTCTTGTGGGGGTGATATAGTCTTTCCATCGATTTGTAACTCTTTTATAAAGGGTCCAACTAAAAGAGCACAGAGAAACAACTGGCCACAAAATAAATATACCAATAACAATCGAACCCGCAAACAATTTTAAGTTCTCGATATATTTCTGTCATTAATCTCGAGGACGGATAAATCTTTTTTCACTGATTGGCACTCTTAATAATTGTACAATGTCCTGTGTTCCTTGCTCTTAACATTCAACCAAACTGCACCAGTTTTAATCTGTTTGTGCACCAGCTGTGCTAAAGATCCAACCAACAAGTCAAAGACAAGTGAAAGTGGTCCACCAGTCATGCAGGTTAGACTGATTAGAGGACCACCTTTTCACCTAATCAGTATCTTAAATAAAGAACAATGAACTGCTTCACCTAATCATTAACATAAACAAAGAATGTACCCAAAAAAAATAAAGGGATAATTGCAAAATTTTGTGGCAAACTATATGTGTTTGGTAAAAACTATCGGTAAATTATTTTATTTTACAAATGACATCCCCCAATTATTATCCGTTTGCATATCCACCATCTTTAAAAGAAATTAGTCACTTCACTTGAAAAAAAATATGGAAATGACATTTTTGTCCTTTACATTATACGTGTTTTGCAATTTGCAACCATCATGTGAGCGTGTTTTGCAATTTAGAAACCTTATGTATACACTTTGGCATGGTTAACCTTTCGGCTTTTTGTAAAAAAAATAAATAACCCCGTTAGTGGATTTGCATATGAAAAATAGTTGGGGATGTCATTTGCAACTAAAAAAATATTCACTGATGATTTTTGCAGAACACGCATAATCCACCGCAATTTTTTACAATTATCCCAAAAATAAATTGTGACCCTCGATAATTGACTTCATATGACTGAAGGAATTGAAGTTTGTTCAAATTATTAAGGCCAGATTTATCGTAACAAGAGTTCTATATTGGGAATGAGGATGATTTTAATTCAATTTTCCCTATAATCAACTCAATCTCAGTAAAATTTAGCTTCATTTTAATTCTCATTCAAAAATCAAGGTTTCAAATTAAACATGTTACATTAACAATTGATAATTCACCATTCCCGCCAACTTAAAAATAAGAGAATCAGCGCTGAAACTAGATAAATCAACAAAACCAATAACAGGATAATCGTGAAATTTTCAGAAATCCCCGTAATGACCCTCCCTCTCCCCCCATATTAACGAAATCGCCACTGCAGTACTGTTTGGGTATCGACTCAATTTCAGTGAACCATACCTGCACGAAGATCCGGTTGGGGAGCTGAGCCACGGTCTTGAGGAGATAATCAGCGGACCACCGGATCGCGACGAGAGCGTCCCGGAGCTCGGCCGGAGGCATGGAATCGGCGAACTCAACGACGCTCCAGGCGAGCATTGTGGTGGTGAAGGCCATGGGGAAGCCGAACTTGACGTTGTCGCCGGCGTCGTAGTACCCGCCGGTGAGGTCGGCGGCGTAGGGCCAGCCGTCGGAGAGACCCGAATTGGCGCGCCACCGGAGCCGCTGGTCGGCGGGGAGGTAGCCGGAGCGCTGGCCCTCGAAGAAGAGGATGGATTTGGACAATGCGTCGGCGTAGTCGTGGGGGCTGGATCGAGCTCGGAGGAGGAGGAATTGGAGGACGGCGAGAGGGAGGAGAAGGAGAGGGGAGCGAGAGAGGGTCATTTCTGGTTATGGGTTTTGGGGATTTTTTTGGGTGAGGTTCTTATGGGCTTCTTCGCGGTAATGGAGTTTTGGTTCGCGCGCATAGAGAGATAGAAGAGAGCCGACAGAGAGTGTGTGGGAGAGATAGAGACTGTCAGGCTTTTTTTGACTCACTTGATGGCCAAAATGGTAATTTCACTCTCATCAATTTTTGTATGTATTCAACTTAATTATTTGTATAAACAAATTGAAACGGATAATTTGAGGAAATGCATTATTGTCAATCAAACGTTACATAATACGGCCAAAGGCTCTGAACTCCAGAATATTGTTCGAGTCTTTTGTAGTAGAGCCAGCTCTCTTGGAGTAGACTTAGTCTACTTTTGATAATAGATACAAACTGAGGACATCCTTTACCACACTTTTAAAGAAACGAAAGACAATACTAGAAGTCTAACTAGAATTTCAAAAAAATGTAGTTCAAAATAAAAGCAAAATAGATACAGCAATATAAAAAGTAAATAGGTTGCGCTGCCCTCTTTGCTCTCCCGAGACGTCCTAGTATCGGACGCTCTGGGTCTCGGAGAATAGGCCCCCTCCGGGCCTTCCCCTATCCCAAGTCCTCTCATTGTCTTGATAAGGTTGTTGTTGAGCCCTCGCTTTTTGATCATCATTATCATCCTCATCCCTCAGTTGGCGGGTTGGTGGAACGGTTCCCGAAAGCTCTGATGCCTTCTTCGTCTGGTTGGTCTGGGCATAGCATTGTCCCGCCTTCCTTTTGCCTCTTGATTTTAGTGTTTTCATCCTTATGGGACCTATTCCTCCTATCTGATTTTAAGGCTCCTTCTACTTCCCCAGTTTGGTTGTTATCCCACCGGTAGGTAAATTAGAAAGAATTGGGTCCTCACCCTCAGCTACATTAGCCAAGTCTTCGGGCTTCATAATTCATGGGATCTTGACTAACGATCTGCATGCACCATCTGTATTTTTGGAGCTGCACACTAAGGGCCTTCCTTAGCCAAGTCGTCGGACTTCGATCAAGCCTCTTCCTCCCCCTAAAGGTCTAGGAAACTCGGAGGGGGTAACATGGGGACCCTACTGATTCCTACTCCATTTCCTCCCACATAATCCCTTCTCAGGTCTAGGGACAATGAGGTGAGGAGATCATCCACCGAGGTTACCCGTGTTGCTATAAGTGCCCTTGTAAAACCCCACGTATTTCTAAAGGGTATTATTTGAGAATTGAAACGTTGGGGTAGATTTCCGCAACGAGTAAAATTCGAGAAGAAGAAAAAAAGGGGGGGTAAATTCTGGACTGAAGCAGAGATTGGGCCGGGTTGGGCCCAATCAACGTCAAGCCCGTTTGAACGCGCACGGCCCAGTTGGTTTTCAGAAACCCTCGTCTTCAACTCGGCGCCGCATGAATTTCGAGACAGAAAACGCAGCGTCGCTCGCCTCTCTCTCTCCCTCGTTCTCTCTCGAACCCGCCGGCGATTTAGAGCACTCCTGACCTCGCCGGAGCTCCTGCGCCGCTTCCTGACCCTCCCCCACCATCCAACTCCAGCAATCGATTCAAACCCGTACCAGAAACACCCCATCCTTATTCTCCTTCTTCGTTTGCCGGCAGAACCAACACGAACTCGCCGGAGAACATTCGAGGTTCCCGAGCTCGTTCATGCACGATTTGTGCTTCTCCCGACCTCCCTCCTTCTTCTTCAACCTCGTATCGACCAGATTCGCACCCTTTTGAGCTCGATTTGAGCGTCTCCTGAAAGATCCACCGCCGGCAAACTGAGGGTTCGTCAGATCTGAGGCATGGGAGGGGTGGGCTCACACTTGAGCCAACACCGCCGTGGCCACACCCTCACCACGATCCTGACGCTCCTCTCCGCTCCTTTTCCCCTCTTCCGATGCGTGTCTGACGCTGGACAATGGTGGCCGGAGCACCATGGCTCGCTGAAGACGTCGCCGGAGCCAGACCGAGCTGGAGCTCGGGTTCGAGCAGGCCTTGGTCCAGGAGAGACCGTGGGCCTGGTCACAGGCCATTGGGGCCAGACTTGGCATCGGGCCGGTCAAGAGAGAAGACGGGCTTTAGGCCCAGACTCGGACCTTGGGTTCGGACACGGGCCGGGTCTGGACCGGGCTCGGGTTCGGACCGGGTCGGACCAGATCTGGATCCGGGTTTGGGCTTGGATCCGGGTCGGATCCGGGTCAACCCAGATTCAAAGAAAGATATTTTTTAGAAACAGATTTAATCAATTCAAGGTGAGAAATTAAAAGGACAAATTTGGATAAATAAGTGGATCTTTGGACAATTATCAGTATTGATTGAATGTTTATTTGTCAACCTAGCCTGGACTTTGCCCGAGAAACGGGACTTCGCCCGAGAGCTTGGACTTCGCCCGAGAAGACGAAGACCAATCCGGAACCCGTGTGAGGAACGGAGTATGGACAAATCAACTTTTCAGCAGAGTATTTAGAGGAAGACCACAAGGTATGGAAAGTTCTAACTCCTCGAGTATTTCAATACTAGTATGCCTATTAGGTTAATAAAATCAGAAAGGTCCTAAAATTGCATATAGGATGCGAATCACTAGAATAAGTGTCTTTCGATTACCAATAACCGGACGAGTCTAGAGATGTATGATTAGGATGCAAATCACTAGTTAACTCGCTTTCAATACTTGGGAATTGATTTACTGGTAGAGAGGCCGTGATGCGCCCTCGGATTAGTTGTGTGTTAGCTTCACATGCTTGGTTGCTAGTCATTATGATAATCAAGAGTCTAACGAAACTAGATCGAACGCATGCTTGAATGTTTGAATGTTGAACTTGAACGCTTGAATCATTGGTCGATTGATTGAATGTTTAATTAATTGAATGGTTGATCGAGTATGACTGGTTGTGCCAAGAAGGCACGATCAGGTGATCGATTGACCAGTGGATAGCAAGTGGTAAGTGATGGTAAGTGTAATTATGGGTATGAATCCCGCGTGGTATGCATTGATGAATGTGTGTATTTCTATGATTGGTTATGGACCCTACGGGGCATTGTTGAGTGATCCTGCGGGATATTGACTGTGGACCCTGCGGGGCATTGTTTGGTAGATCCTACGGGATATTGTGTGGTTAGGGACCCCGCGGGGCATCGGTTATTGATCCTACGGGATAATGGTTAGGGACCCTGCGGGGAATCGGTTATTGATCCTGCGGGATAACGGTTAGGGACCCTGCGGGGCATCGGTTATTGATCCTGCGGGATAACGGTTAGGGACCCTGCGGGGCATCGGTTATTGAGCCTGCGGACAACAGTTAGGGACCCTGCGGGGCATCGGTTATTAAGCATGCGGACAACGGTTTTGGACCCTGTGGGACATTGGTTATAGAGCCTGCGGGCAATGGTTATGGACCCTGCGGGGCATTGGTTATCGAGCCTGCGGGCAATGGTTATGGACCCTGCGGGGCATTAGACACTGGACCCTACGGGGCAATTGGATGGTTTACCCTGTGGGGATTGATTTCTTGATTATTTCACCCGAGCGTATGCGTCCTACGGGAGTATTACCTTGGTTCCCTATGACATATGGTCCTTTGGAGACGTTCCCGAGAATCCCGATGATATGCGTCCTCCTAGGGATGTTTCCGGCATTCTCGACGTTATGCGTCTTTGCGACGTTATGCGTCTCCTCTGGACCGAGGGAAAATCCGATATGACACAGAGAGTGTGTGAATCGGAGGGTGGCGACTACATGTCCCACGATATTCTTCTACTTGTCCCGATGACATATGGTCCTTTGGATACGTTTCCGAGAATCCCGATGATATGCGTCCTCCTATGGATGTTTCCGGCATTCTCGATGTTATACGTCTTTGCGACGTTATGCGTCTTCTCTGGACCGAGGGAAAATCCGATATGACACAACGAGTATTGTGGATCGGAGGGTGGCGACTTCATGTCCCACGACATTACTTGAACGTTCGATCCTCTATTGAGTATTTAAGAAATGCAGTGATTCTCTTATTTTCCTACGATCATTATTGACTCTTTGAGATTGTTAAACATTCGGTTTGCCTCCGTATTTCATCATCGGTTGGTTTCTCGTTTTATTAAGACTTGAATGAACTCCTGTTTATTAAACCAAAAGGGTGACCTGGTTATGCATTTTCCCTACTGAGCGTAAGCTCACCCCTCATATCTTTGTGGTGTTTCAGGTGTTGAGCGGGAGCAGTATTAGCCGGACTCTCGGAGCTTGGGAGCTTGAGAGTTTAGCTAGTTTTAGAGACGTGTACTCTTTTATGTTGGATATTGTGTCTTACCGTTTGAGTTGTGACTCTTTACATTCTTTATTTTTATTTTATTATTCTTGTTTTACTGTAAATCTTTAATCATGTCTCGAGTCCGGGCAAAATCGGATTTGGGGCGTGACAACCCTTCACTCTGTCTTGAGAAGACGGTCAACATCAAATCCCATCAGGACTCTAAGAGAAGACAACCCCATTTATGGCCAGTGGATTGTCCAACATCGAAACCCTCAAATCAGATGATTTTCTATGGTTTTCGGGTGGGCATTGATGTGAATAGGCCATTGCGAAGATGTGTCATCTGAGGTTTCGAGGACATCGGGATTCCTTTATGGTAGATCTACACTACGAGTGCCTCCCAGGATTCTGTGCAAGGTGTGGTCAGTTGACCCATCGGATTGCGGAATGTCATGCAAATATCCCGGAGGTAAATTGGGAGGAGGTCCGGTGTACTGACTCCCTTAGGGTGCATCTGGATCTGAATGTGGACATGTTGATCTGTACCGATTGGGAAGCGTCGAGGGCGCCGAGGTTGCCTCCAGTGGATGAACTCCTAACGTCCCTCTCTTTGGGACCAAGTAGGGAGTCCGTGCAGGGAAGGAACCTCCCACTACTTTCGTCACCGGGCTTTAGGGCCATGACTCTGGCAGCGGAATGGGCAGTAGTGACAAAGTTCGGTGACTTGGCTAAGGAACGTCTCGAGGAGATAGTTCCAAATTTCCAGCAGGCACATCTAAGATCGTTAAGAGGATTCACATAGATCACAAAGCCCGGTGACCTGGCTAACGTCCCTGAGGATGAGGGTCTGTCTGCTTTTGCTGCAAGACTCTGATTAGGAGGAGAGCAGCGGAAAGCACTGAGAGGTTCTAGGGATGCCCCGGGACCAATGAAGAATAAGGCGACGAATGTCAAAGGGAAGGCCAAGGCGGGTCAGAGTGGCGATCAGAAGACCAAGATGAAGAGGGCGCTAGATCTCTCGAGAGTCTCCCTTGGACAACTGAATGATGAAGAGGATAACGATGACCAACATGCGAGGGTTCCAAATAAGCCTCGTCAGGGACAATGAGAGGACCCTGAGAAGGAGGGGGGAGGGGATTATCCTGTCTCCCTAGACCCGGGGTGGGTGGTGCTTACTCGCCTCAGGAAGAATCTGGAAGCATGGACCTCTATTTATATTTTCTGTTGGTTATTTCTGTTTTTAGTTATTTGGTGTTTGAACTTATGTTATGTTTTGAATTTTGGTGCCGATGTGGCGTTCCCTTTGTTTTGGGGACGGTCGGATGGGATCTCAATTTTGTGTGTGTTTGTGAAGGCTAAGCAGACTAGTTCTACGGATCCACGAGCGCTGGGTGCCCTACGGGGGACCGAACCATATTCTGAAGCCCAGAATTTTGACCCTATTATAACCCCTACTTAAAATAATGCATATTGATCTCGTTATCGTTTCAAAAAAATATATTTAAACCCCAAACTTGTAAAAATGTGGGACTAAGCTATATAACAAATTCAATAATCCTATATATGTGGGAGAGCAATCAAAGCAAGTTGGGAAGCTATGTATTTATTGTGGCTAATTTATTTACTTATTTTTGTGTTGGTAGAAAGTAGGAACAAAGATTTAGTATGAAGATGAGGTTGTTGATCCATTCAATGTTTTGGTTAGGCAAACATAAATTAAATCTTATAACTTTATTTTTTGGTGAAACATTAGTTCTTCATTTAACTTCTTGAACATGCATATAAATGAATTAAAACTTGTAATTTAAGTAAGTAGATGGATGTGGTTCTTATCTTCCTTCCAAAGCTAGCTCAAATTAAAGCTTCACTCTTTAATTTTCTTTATAACTTTACCTTGTTTTATATGATTAATTAAAGGACACTATTCAATATACATATCTCTTAAAATCATTCAAAAGAATTCAATCTATTGTTTCATTTATTATATTAAAATCTAAGGATAATTAAAAAAAACATCACGAGGTATTTATTTTTTATAAATTATAATCATTTTTGTTAATTATAGAGAAACTCATGAGATTATTTTTGTTGCATTTTGTCGAAAAAAGTTTAGAATAATGGTTGGGGTAATTCCACTTTGCTACCTTAAATTTTTCATATTTCATTTAAAGTATGCTAAAAAATATTTGTGTCACCTCAATATCCTAAGCTTTTGTTAATTCATTTAGAATATCTTAAATTTTGTTTGTGTCACCTCAATGCTCTAAATTTTGATTAATTTCATTTTAGTACTCACTGTTAACTTTTCATCTGATTACCATTCAAAACAGGTAAAATGACCATAATACTCATCACTAACAACCAAATTTAGGATAATGTTAACGGCGGGTACTAAAATAAAATTAATGAAAGCTTAGGGTATTGAAGTGACATAAAAAAAAATTTAGAATACTCTAAATGAATTAATGAAAGTGTTTAGGATACTAAAGTAACAAAAAAAAGATTTAAGATACTCTAAATAAAATATGAAAGATACAAGGAGTTAAAGAAAAAACTTCTAATATTCATATGCACTAAATCTTGTATTGTTTGTGAAGTGCAAAAAGAAGAAAGATTAATTATTTTTCTTGTTATTTATTAAATCTATATTGTGAGAGTAAAATCGTCGATTTTATATAAATACAATTAAAATTCAAATCCGACATGTTTTTACAGTAATCAAAGAAGAACACTACATGTTTACAAAAACAAATATCGATTTTATATAAATACAATTAAAATTCAAATCCGACATATTTTTACAGTATTCAAAGAAGAACACTACATGTTTACAAAACAAATATCTAAGACACATTTTTATGAAACTTCTATTTATTTAGCTCTTCCACACCGTCTGCGTCGGCAGTGTTTGACAAAATAGACATGTCTACAAAAATGAAACACTTGTGAATTATTTAGGAGAGAGTGTAATGTGATGGCCATTTAATTTTGTTGCCTCATTGTTTGCTCATGTTGGCTAAATTGAGTTCATTGGTTCGAAGGGAGATGTCGGTTTTTTATCGTTTTAAAATTTAAATTTTAATAAAAACGAGTGTCTCGAAAAAAATTCGACAACAAATTTCGTTTTCTAATAAAACAAGAAATTATATTTTATTTTTAAACATTTCGGAAAAATGAAATAAATACAACAACATTCAATTTTGAACGAATTAAATAAATAAGATTAGATTTTACCAGACGTTATAATATAAAAGAAAGGGTTTACGAGTTTTACGAAAAATACATAGACTTCATTTAAAATTATCAGATTTAGGTTCAATTTAATAAAAGGTTGGTTTTTCGTTATACAAAGGCCGATAGAGAAACATGGTAGTCTCCGTATTTTGTCTCCACATTTGTGAGTTATCCCTCCTACAATCTTTGTTACAGTGTCCAAGACGACCACACCGATGATAAAATTTGGGTAACTTTTCATATTGAATACGAACGGTTTAGGGTGTCGTCACGCCATCAAACTAGAGCTTAATATGACGTCGGAGAGGACGGGTGACATCCATCTCAACACGAAGCCACAAGAAGATATCCCTTCTCGTGGTGGGATTAGGTTATCCGACTTTAGGACTTCAGCCTCCTTTCCCAAGGTTGAGACTATGAAAGCTCTTATTTGGGACGTCCTAGCCTCCACCGGAATGTCATAATCTCTCATCGACATACGGATATGTCGGAATATTAACGTTTCCGGTTAGGTTCGAGGTGGTAAAGGAGTAAGGAGAAACACGGTCCCATCAAAGACCGTGGTTCCCTAGCTTGGATACCATCAAACGTGGCTTGAGACTGGAAGTAGAAGGCGATGATTTCGTATGTGAGGGGTTGATACGTGTGACCAAGAACTCCCCAAGTATTAGCAATAAAGACACCAAGAGTTTTCGGCCTTACCCGTTTATCGGCGAGTAGACGGTTGGAAAGAGCAAACCGAACGAGCATCATCCACAGCCGGAACAACGTTGAGCGAACATCAATGACATCGTCATTGTCATCAAAATAATCACTTGGTACCTCCCCTATGAAGACATCAATGAGATGAACTTGAATGGCCTCAAGTGCTGTCGGATTGAGCTTCGGGTCAGAAGGGACCGAGGATGTCGAAGTGGAAACAAGGTGTCGAGGAATCGATCGAGCTCCCAACATCGACCCCTTTGCGTGGTATTTCGGGGGATCGCTATTGTAAGATAAGACGAATGTGGAGGTGACAGACGAAGTGAAAGAGGCTTGAGGTGTCAGTAGGAGAGGTAGTGAGGTAAACGGAGAAGATGAGATTATCGAAAGGGGAACTTAGAGGTTGCGACAATGACGGTTGAGACAAAAATTAAGATGAAGGAGAAGGAAACATAGAGGATATGGACGAGACTCCATAAATGACCGACGAAGAGAGAAAGGAGAACGAGAAAAATAAGACGCTATCAACAACCCACCTTAAAAGAAAGGAGGCGGAAGAAAGACGTCTGACAGAAAACACGCGAGAATGGACTAAAGACCGGTACACTTAGATGCAATTAGTACACTAAACTTTTCCTAATCACAAGATTTAACTCAATCCATTTTTACTTTTGGCTATTTTAAAATCTGAAATTCATTTTACGATCGGAAAAATGGGCTTACAAGGAGACAAAAGCCCAGCAGTTGAAGAAATGGGCCACCAGCACAGACTCGCACCGATCCACGAATGCAAGCACAATAGGATCATTAGCATACTGGCCCAATAACAGAAGCCCAAAATATTCAGAACGAAGGACCCAAAACAAGGGCTCCTTTGGCTGTGCACGACGACGAGGAAGAACCGAAGGAAGGCACAACCTCGTGCCGATACGGCCATTTCAAGCTTCGTCTTCATCACCGCCAGATCTTCAGGGTTTGCTTTCTCTCGAGCCTGCGAGCTCCGGCACAGTTATTCTCAACAATTTGATTCGAGGAATCGAAAATTTTGATCCCAAACCCTAGGGTATCGGACTCTTTAGGGTTTTCCGATCACCATGGAAAACGAAGGAGACGAAGCTCCTTCCGGTGGGCTTCACGATTCACCTCTCCGTTCTCCGTCTCCGTCTCTGCCAGAGTTCGAGCAGTACTCGATGCCGGAGACCGGCGAGACTCTGACGGGACGGCGAGATGAGGTTGAGATTGGTTTCTCGGGATGTGGTGACTCTGAGCTTGGGACGGGGTCGGGACGGGCTCAATTTGTTGACGGGTTGGGAGAGGGTACTGTTTTATCTGTATTGGAGAGTGAGGAGGTTGATGGCGGTGGAGGCGAGTCGGCGGAGGAAGTTGCTCCCGGAGCTGGAGAGGGTGGGGAGAATGTTGTGGGTGTGATCTCCGGAGAGGAAGGCGGGTCCGAGAAGCTGGGAATTGAGGTGGCTGAGCATGAGGAGGAGAGGGAGACGAAGGAAGAAGAATTGGTGGAGGTTAGAGAAGTGGGTGCTCGGGTGGAAACTGAGGTGAGAGAGACGGTGGAGGAAGAAGAAGCTGGGGAGGACAGGGAAGTCTGCTCCACAGAGGTGGAGGATGATGGAGAGGATACAGGAGTACCCAGTTCAGGAGGCTATATGGAGCTGGATGGCTCGAGCCTCCATGTGTCGGGCGAGGTGGCTGATACTTCAGCTGGGAATTCTATAGGGGATGCTGAAGTGGGTGATGGAAATGCTGAGGAAAAAGAGGATTTTGAAGCTGCTGAGAATACAGAACTTACAGATCTGGTTGAAGTTGGGGAGGATGATCCAGGTGGTGCAACTGAAGTGGGCGATGACAGTATGGAGGGTACAAAGGTGTTCAAAGCTGTCGATAATACAGAGGTGACTGAAGTCGGGGAGGATGCCGAAGAAGGTGGAGAGGTGTTTGAAGCTGTTCACGATACAGAAGTGGATGAAGTTGGGGATGAAGCTGATGATATGGCTGGAGTGGGTGATGACAATGGCGAGGATAGAGAGGTGTTTGGAGCTGATCATGATACGGAAGTCACTGAAGCTAGGGAGGAAGCTGATGAGATGGCTGAAGTGGGTGATGACAATGGCATTGGCAAGGATAGAGAGGTGTTTGGAGCTGATGATGATACAGAAGTCGCTGAAGTTGGGGAGGAAGTTGATGAGATGACCGAAGTGGGTGAGGACAGTGCTGAAGATAGAGAGGTGTTTGGAGCTGCTGATGATACGGAAGTGGTTGAATTTGAGGAGGATCCTGATGAGATGGCTGAAGAGGGCGATGACAATGGCAAGGATAGAGAGGTGCTTGGAGCTGATGATGATACAGAAGTCACTGAAGTTGGGGAGGAAGCTGATGAGATGACCGAAGTGGGTGAGGACAATGCTGAAGATAGAGAGGTGTTTGGAGCTACTGATGATACGGAAGTGGTTGAAGTTGAGGAGGATCCTGATGAGATGGCTGAAGAGGGTGACGACACTGCCGAAGATAGAGATGTGCTTGGAGCTGTTCATGATACAGAAGTGGTTGAAGTTGAGGAGGATCCTGATGAGATGGCTGAAGAGGGTGATGACACTGCCGAAGATAGAGATGTGCTTGGAGCTGGTCATGATACAGAAGTGGTTGAAGGTGAGGAGGATCCTGACGAGATGGCTGAAGTGGGTGATGACAATGAAGAAGATAGAGAGATGTTTGGAGCTGCTCATCATGATACAGAAGTGGCTGAAGTTGGGGAGGATGCCGATGTTGGTGATACAAACGATGAGATGGCAGAGGAACTCGAGGAGACAGAAGCTGCTGATACTGCAGATGTCGAACCAGAGATTGAAGAAGTAACTAAAAGTGAGGGGAAGAGAAAGAGAGGAAAGATGTCTATGGCTGCAGCTAAAGTTCCATCAAAGAAGAAGAATGAGGAGGATGTATGTTTCATTTGCTTTGATGGAGGAGAACTTGTGGTCTGTGATCGAAGGTGTGTTACTAACTCTGTTTTTTAATATCTATTTTAATGATTTTTCTGAACTGAATTCAAGTTGAACATAATACTTGTATCCGTAGTGTGATCTGAAGTGGTTGGTGAGGTTAATGGTATTGTTATTTTCATGCTTATCAGGGGGTGCCCCAAGGCATATCACCCTGCATGTGTGAATCATGACGAAGCCTTCTTTCAAGGCAAGGGGCGATGGAATTGCGGTAAGATGCCAAATCCTGCTGGTTCATTAGTATACTTGATTTTTTGGATGGTCTAATGCTTGTTGCTCAAGATATTGAATTAGACGTTTCTCATGTGTTTTTTGTTTTGTTCTCTTGCAAGTTGCAAATCAGAGAGTTTGAATTCCATATGTATATATGTGTCTCCAAAACCTAGTAATCTATAAACTACATGTCCTCCTTTTATTATCCCTGGAATTACTGTGTATCAATAAACATACTACCCAATCCAAATACTAAGGGTTTCCAATCTAAGGTATTTGTTATCTGTGTCATACTCTGACTTGCCAACGGGTATGTCCCTTGATCCTATGAAGAGGATGCTGGTATAATGCATCTTCTTCTGGTTTGGTTCTATTAGCTTTGTCATTTGCACTTATAGTTCATGTATTGTATGTAAGAGATCTATAGCAGGATCGAATTGCAAATAATTAAGTGTGCCCTTTGTGAGATGTAGAATTTAACTTGCTTTGGCGAGACTACACCTTTGTCCTTAGACAAAAGAGGATAAATGTCACTGCATCCGACCCTCTGCTGTAACAAGAGGCGGTCCTACATTAGCATATGTTGTTGAGGATGCACTCTCTTGAATTCCTGATGTATCACAATACAAACCCATTCCTCTTCATCATGTTTGGATCCTTGTCCACAAAGATATCTCGAGGAGCAATTTTTTTCTTTCCAATTAAACATCAACTATGATATTGGAGAGATTCCATATGGTTTCCTACTTAGTTAGCTTATGCATGACTGTAACTCATGTGGAGGCTGAATAATCACTGGAAAGCTTCAATCTATTTGTCATTACTGGCTTGCCATTACCCTCTGCTCATTTATTGCAATTTTTAGAACTGGTTTTCCATTAAAAGAATCTAAAGTATTTTCTTCGTGAACTTTAGGTTGTCACCTTTGTAGCAATTGCGAGAAGAACGCCCAATATATGTGTTTTACGTGTACCTTCTCCTTGTGCAAGGGGTGCGTAAAGGATGCAGTTATCTTGTGTGTTAGAGGTAACAAAGGTTTCTGTGAGCCATGCTTGAAAACCGTCACGATGATTGAACAGAAGCAGCAGGAAGACCAGGAAATGGTATGCATGGTTCTGCCTCTCATGTGGAATTTTATTGAAGAGGAAATTTTGACTTCTCCACAAATCATTAGTTCTTATTTCATATGAACTGTACAGCTCCGCTTCAGTTTTGTTTTATTGATGACAATATGTCAGTTGTCGGTTGCTTTGAACATGTTACTAAATAATCTTCTTTATAAGGTTTGTCTGTAAATAAAAACAAGAAGTAGTTTTCTACTATATTTAAAATAGTGTTAGTCTACAATCGTCTGCTATATTTGAATAAGATCTGGTTAACAATAACGGTATTATTGTGTTTTACATGTGAATGCTATTTTGTGCTCATTTACCCCTCGTCATGTATTTTCAGGCCCAAGTCAATTTTGATGATAAAAGCAGCTGGGAGTATCTTTTCAAGGATTATTGGACAGCTTTAAAGGAGAGGTTAAATTTAACTTTAGATGAGATTGCTAGGGCTAAAAATCCTTGGAAGGGATCACATGTACAGGCTGGTAAACGAGAAGAACCCGATGAACTTTATGATGCTAATGATGACGATGGATCAAGTTCAGACAGTTCCGGGAATGCAGAGGCAAATTTACCGAAAAACAGGAAACCAAAGAAACGGTTGAAGTCTCGAGCGAAGGCAACAGAGTCACCAAGTAAAGCAACAGCTGTTAGAACTGCAAGGGCCAAAGATGATAGCTTTGATTGGGCATCAAATGATCTCTTGGAGTTTGTCATGCATATGAAAAATGGCGACCGATCTGTTTTATCTCAGTTTGACGTACAAGCACTCTTGTTACAATATATAAAGAGCAACAAACTTCGTGATCCTCGCCGGAAAAGTCAAATAATTTGTGATCAGAGGCTTGTAAACCTGTTTGGAAAACAACGTGTGGGGCATTTTGAGATGTTAAAACTTCTTGAATCCCACTTCCATGTGAAGGAGGATGTGCCGACAGATGATCTTCAGGGGAGTGCTGTTGATACAGGTCAGCTGGATGGGGACGGAAGTGCTGATTTCCAATTAAAGGCGGGGAAAGAAAAGAAACGAAAAGCAAGGAAAAACAGGAGAGTGCTCCAATCTAATCTGGATGATTATGCAGCCATTGATATACATAATATAAGTCTAATTTACCTGAAGCGCAGTTTGCTGGAGGATCTAATTGAAGATACTGACAACTTTCATGACAAAGTTGTTGGTGCCTTTGTGCGAATAAGGATATTGGGTGCCAAAAAACAAGAGATGTATAGACTAGTCCAGATTGTAGGTAAACATTTTGATAACTTTTTCCCATATTATTGCTACTCTGGACATGGACATAAAGAGGAGATGCTAAAGTTTTCTGATGATTATGTACACAG
Source organism: Erodium maritimum (assembly GCA_963921825.1). NCBI lineage: Eukaryota > Viridiplantae > Streptophyta > Magnoliopsida > Geraniales > Geraniaceae > Erodium > Erodium maritimum. The sequence goes on along the minus strand of OY997596.1, from coordinate 61,592,309 downwards.
GTACTAGCAAAGCTGCTGAACCATATAAAGTTGGGAAAAGGATGACTCATAACCTGCTTGAAATATTAAACTTAGACAAGACTGAGGTTGTATCAATTGATAATCTCTCTAACCAAGAGTTCACCGAGGTGATTAAAACTTAATACATGTTGCTTCTTTTCCATTTTTGTTTAGCCTTTTCAGCCCTTATTACTCTTGTCTAATTGGAATATGAGGATGATTGTGAGTGTTGAAGAAACAGTTTCAGAGAATCAACACCTCTGTTAGGATTGCTATCATCGTTCAACAAAAACTTCAACATCTTTGTCTAATGGTTTATTCCTTGTTTTGTATTAGACAAGAAGTTTCCAAACAAGCAAGATTTATGTATCCTAAGTGTACACCATTTCTAACCATACATGAGCAACACTTGGTCCCTGGGAAGCTAGGGCAATAGAGTCCCACAGAACCATATATATATATATATATATTAAAAGATTAAGAATGTAATATCTTTGAAGAATCATAACATGCTAAGGAGTATTTGATACACAATAAGTTAATTATAACATACTAGCTATTTTTCATATTTGTTGCTTTATTGATTCATGCTTCTTATACTTTGGTAGGATGAATGCAAGCGTTTACGCCAGAGCATAAAATGCGGACTTATCAACCGACTGACTGTGGTAATTCTATGTTTTACGTTCATTTCATCTAGTATATTGCAATTATAAAGGTTATCTCTTTCTGGACTTGATCAATGGTTATTGCAGGGTGATATCCAGGAAAAGGCCATGGCCCTCCAGGCAGTAAGAGTCAAAGATGTAAGTTTTCGTGCAGAAGAATGTCTTAAGTTTCTATGTTCCCCAACCATGTTCTGTAAGATGTTTAGTTGTGCGGGACATGGGGGATATTTCAGTGGTGGGTTTGGAAGAAATGTACTATGACATCACATGTTACGAATCTAATAATTCAGAAATGGATGTAGGAATTTGTCTGACCATTCCTCTTAATTCTTCATATTTTACACATTTATAGTGCAAGAAAGCGACAGTGATCAAATTATTTGTCCCCTCCCCAGTGACTGAAATCTCATTTTTCTACTTCGGAGGATGTTTTTTTTTTCATCGAAAGGTCCTGAAAGACCTTAGCTTCTATGGGAGAGAGAGATAGTAATTGTATTGGAAGTCAAGTAAGGTGGCATGGAAAGTAATTACTATAAGATCACTACAGCCTGCAGGAGCTACTTACTAAAAATGAATAACTCAGTAGACAGCGTCATTGATATTTCATATGCTTCTTGGGAAACTGGATATTATTTATTTATTTTTATTCATCGGTTTCTACATATTATGTGCATGTGTTAATCATGTATTAATATTCTCTATTCGTATGCAGTGGTTGGAGGCTGAGATAGTGCGGCTCAGTCATCTTTGTGACCGGGCTAGTGAAAAAGGGAAAAGAAAAGAATATCCTTTACTCTTCTACTTCCTAAAAGTTTTTGCTTTATGCTTCGTGCATTTGTTGGTGCTCTTTATACTTTTCTATTTTCTGTGATATGTTCTTACCGTGCTTTGCAAAGTGCTTCTGATCTTTCTCTAATTGTGATAACAGTTGCTATACTATTTTGATCGTCATATAAAATTAGCTCCGTAAGTACTTATATGCGTTCTTTTTTCTTTCGATGAAATAATGAAGCATGAAGATTATAATAAATTTTGAAGTGTGGAGTCCTAGAAAAGAGGAAACGAAAATGATCAAGTTCTCGTTCTCTTATATAGGATTGAATTGATGATGTCATTAGATGTTACTTTGCTGTCCAAGAAGACTACATTAATGTATCCTTGACTTGTGTTTCACGCTTAGAGAATGTGTAGAGAAATTGCAGCTTCTAAAGACACCCGAGGAGCGCCAGCGGAGGCTTGAAGAAATTCCAGAAATACACGATGACCCAAATATGGATCCTAGTTATGAGTCTGAAGAAGATGAAGCCGAAGAAGAGGAGAAGAAACAAGGTATTGAATTATCCTCTGGTTATTGTTATTTCATATGTTAATTAGGGATTATTGCAAAAGAAGTGTACTGAACTATTACCCTTTTGCAAATCATAGCCTTATATGATAACGGCAATAAAAGTACCTTGAATCTGTATTTTTGTTGCACTTCGTACCATTTTGTTTCAAAATGACTATTATACCCTTTACATTTAAAAAAAATCCAGAATGTTATGATTTTCAAAAAGTGAATATTCCAAGGCACTTTTTTGCAATTATCCCTTTTAATGTATTAGCATTAAAATTTGTTCTATTTCCACAGAAACTTTTTTGACACCCAGAGGAAGTGCTTTCGGGAGGAGAGCACGAGAACCAATATCTCCTCAGAAAGGTGGATCAGTAACTACTGATTCTTGGACTGGAACTAGGAATTATTCATCAATGAATCGGGAGCTAAGCAGAAATATGTCTAATAAAGGTTTCTTCAACAAAGGAGATGGTGCCGGTAGCAGGGGCGATATAGTAAATGACAACTTATGGAATCAAGGAAGAGACAGAGAAACACCATCAAACAGTTATGAGAGGCCCAAAACTCCTTCAATGGTGGAAGCTTCTTCTCGGAATACCCATCATGTATCAGTACCCAACTCGTATTCTACATCTGTAGCAGACAGCTCAGCTGCATCTCTGTCTACATCATTGACACAGTCTACTGATCAAGTCGATGAAACTGAAAAATTGTGGCATTACAAGGATCCATCAGGAAAAGTTCAAGGACCGTTCTCGATTCAGCAGCTACGAAAATGGAACAAATCTGGATATTTCCCATCTGGGTTAAAAATCTGGAGAGATTCTGAGACCTACGACTCTATACTTCTGACTGATGTGTTAGCTGGTAAGATTCAAAAAGAGCAGCCAACTTCACACCTTGATCATAATCGTGCAACGTGGAGCCCACGTGCTTCAATGGGCTCTTCTGGTCAATCCGTAGTTGAAAATTGGAGACCTGAAACTACATCTCTGAAAAGTATTGCTGCTCCTTCAGTAGAGGTTCCTAAGTACCCTGCCGGAGGGTGGGGATCTGGTTCTGACTACAATAGAAGTGATTTGCCTAACCTTCCTTCTCCTACCCCGTCCCAATCTGGGCCTGGTGAGCTAAAGGAGCAAGCTTATGAAAGAAAATGGTCTCCCACCTCTTTTCCCCGATCCGGTGGTTCTGTCCTCGTAGCCCATCAAGAAAGTGGCCGATTGGCTGGGGCCACTCCAACAACTCCATTGAGAATGCCTGTTCCAGATGGGTCAAGTAATTTTCACGGGGCACTTAGTCATCACACAAGTGTCCCGAGCAACAGAGTGCAGAATTTGCCTGAATATGCAGGAGCTGTAGCGTCTCCAAGTTTTGGTGTGCATGGTGAATCACAGAGGTTTCAAGCCAGCAATGCCAATTTGCTCCAAACTTCTCGTTCTTCTGAAGCGTCCTTCAGTTCAGGTGGTGTTGATTCTAAAACTCTTAGTGCAAATTTACAGAACTTGATTCAATCTGTGAGCAGTCAAGTCCGTCCTGCCGGGCCCCATGGATGGGGTTCTGGTTTAGTGACAAACCCGGTTGCTGAAAATACACATCAAGCTTGGAGAAATGTTCCATCCCAGAAGCAAGAACCGGACAATATGATTCCTAGCTCAGCACAACCTCAATCGTATGGCCATTATGGCGTTGCTCCATCTTCTCTTAGCACGGGGTACCCTACTGGGGCTTTTCCCGCCTCAGCAATTTCAGGTGTGCCTCGAGCATCTGATCCTTGGAGGCCAAGCAATCCGCTTTCTGTTGCCGGTCCTCAGTCAAACAATCAGCCCTCTGTTGCACCCAACCAACCTTGGGTGGGCCAAGTGCCCGGAAATCCAAATATGGGCTGGGCTGGATCCAGTAACATGAACTGGGGGGTTTCTGGCCCAGCAGGGAATGCGAATCCTGGTTGGGGTGCACCTGGTCCAGGGCCCGCACCGGTGAACGGGAACGCAGGCTGGGCACCACGTGGTCAAGGCCCGTCGCCCGGAACTTCTCATCCAGGCTGGGCCGGGCCAACCGGGAACCCAAACATGTGGAGGAACGGACAAAGTCAAAACCAAAACCGAGATAGATTCTCGAGTCAAATGGATCTAGGTTCTCACAGGCAGTCATCGTTCAACAATGCAGCTGGCGGCGGGGGAGGAGGAGGCGCCTTCAAGTCGAGGGTGTGCATGTACCATGAGAACGGGCACTGCAAGAAAGGATCCGCATGCAACTATCTCCACACATGAATGCTTTTACATTCACGGAGTCATCGAAGAAACGGTTAGTTCTGTACAGTAAGATTCTCCTTACAGAGGTTTGGGAATTGTATAAGGTTTTGTTGTTTTGTATTTGTAGAACTTGTGCAGTTTTAGCAGCTTCGCTGATTAGTTCCTTCACTGAAATCGCTCTTGTTCCATTTTGTTATATCTATCTATCACTATATTAGGGTTAGCATATTGGGGCAGCTGAATTTAGGTTTTAGAGGGTTGGTGTCCTAAGGAGAGGCTTTACTTGGGACTTATTTTGGGTCAATAAGAGTTTTAGATTTAGATTTTTGGACATCAAGCTCTTGCAGGGATGTGCTTTGCTCCTCTTGCCTGTGGATTTTGTGACTTTTTGTTACTACTTTTATTAGTCTCTTGTTTCTGGAAATGTGAGCTTCTTACATGATATTTGTGAATCCTGTGGCTTTACTAACTTTTACATTATTGGATGATGACATTTAGACCTTCCACAGTGGGCCTTCTGCTCGTTGATTAGGGGGCGTCGATTCGGTACTTTTTTGGGAGAAAAGCCCAAAACCTACGATTCTTTGGATTAGACAGTGAAGTCTGTCAATGGATATGGATTCATTGATCGTTTATTCGGGTCTAAGCCACGATTCTCCTATGGAGAATCGTCATGTTGCTCAAATAATTGAAATATATTTTCGGCCCACCTTTTGCTACGAATCGGGCCTACTTTTCCCCTACTTTTCGTCTAATTAGACTGAATTGGTCTAATCCTATTGTGGATGGCTTTATATTGATGAAGACGGTCATTTGTTATTGAATCAGCTTTAGGTACTTGCCTGAGTTTGTAACACGTCGTTGTGTAGTTAGAGAAGCCCGTTCTTGGTCTGTTTTGTAGGTGAACAGACATTGCGTTGCTTGAGACTTTTGTCGTATTGTTTGATGGGGTATCTTTTTCACTAGAAAAAGATCAGCACCAACAGGTCAAAGGGCGTCGAGGGCGGCGCTGAGGACGAATTGTTTGATGGGGTATTGTTTTCACTAGAAAAGATCAGCACCAACATGCCAAAGGGCGTCGAGGGCGGCGCCTGCGAGAATCGCCTGGGTGAGGACGAAAGGGTGCAAGTGCAACGGTCGGTTGGTACGAAAGGGGCCAAAGGGCGTCGAGGGCGGCGCCTGCGAGAATCGCCTGGGTGAGGACGAAAGGGTGCAAGTGCAACGGTCGGTTGGTGCTCCAATCCTCGATTGACACGAACCTCTTTTCAGATAAAAAATAATCCGAAAATCTGAAATTTATTCCAAATTTTCAGCATAATTACCCCACAAGTCACATAATCACCGAATAGTTCAATCAAAATCAAATGCATATGCATATTTATGTATCTATGTTGACTTTTTGTTGAGTTTCAATCGATGATAAATCTATCTTACCTGCAAAGTCATTGCTCATCCACTAACCTCACACTTATGAGTCATATCATATTTTTTCTCGATTAATTGGTTAAGTCCAATAGTTGGTACTATTTTTTTAAGAAAAGAGTATTGTTAGATTTTATATATTATTAGGTAAAGACATACAAAACATCTTTCACAATTTTTGTTGAGATTCAAACCTTTCTCATCAAATAAAAACATAAACAAATTGACATTTAATCAAATAATAGCGACAAACATAATACAAAAGAATCACATTCTCTCTTTTCATGCCACTTGAGAAAATCTATTCTATTTTTTTAATAAAACACTTTGAAATTTATATATTGGAGATGAAAATTCAAAGAAGTCACACAAAGACCAAAACTACACCCCATCACAGGATAGTATAGCCCAGAATATTAAAAAAAATATTCTTTCTTTTTTTAATTTTTATTTTCCAGATTGTAAAATACAGATTGCAGAAAGAATTGCTTGAAACGGAGAGACCAACCAGAGCCAGCCCAAATCGACCATCGAGAAGGAGAGAGAGAGAGAGAGAGAAGAGCCCTCAACTCAGCTACCACAAGAGAGATAGAGAAAGAGAGAGCTTGTGGTGGTGATAATCGTTGAGGTGAGATCAACCACGAAGCTCCTCTTCCTCGGGAAATGGAGGCGATCAGGAAACAGGCCACGAAACTCAGAGAACAAGTCGCCAAGCAGCAGCAGGTTCGTCCCCTTCCCCACAAACCCTAATCCGGCTCCGTTTTCCTCCACCGGATCCGTTTCTCTTTCTGTCTGATCGGTCAATTAGGCAGATCCGTTTGATTTTTCTCTTCTGAATATTTGGTTCGATCTCTGTATTTTTGCTCATTTCGAAGTTCCAGTTTTTTTGGTTGATCTCCGATTCTCTGTTGAATATGCGTGTTTGGGTTTTCGGGTTTTGAATGGTTCTGTGATGGGTCGATTTCGGTTTTGGTTTTGTTGAGCTGAAACATCACGGAAATGGAATTTAGGCCATTTCTGTAATGTGTCAGCTCCATTTTCATATGTCTGAGAGAATGATAGATAGAATGATAGTGACAAGAAATTAAAGAAATGAACTGATCAGCAAGTGGAGGAATTGGGGTTCCTATAATTGGCATCTTATGCCTGTTAGACCTGAAATGGGAGCTTGGATGGATTATGAGTTTGGTGTTATGAATGGAAAAGTTGGTATATATATTGAAAAGGTGTTCTTGTAATGTGAGTATGTTGTTAGGGAAACATTTTTATCATCTGTTTCTTGTTCAAATGTGTTAGAGCTTAGTCCAGGACTTGTTTGGTTGGAGAGAAACTTAAGTCACTTTTGGCAAGTATGAGGTGTGTGAAGGGTTATGGTGCGTTTGATTTAGCAACAGGTGGAAGAGTATTATCACTCGAAATGTGATCATCTTAGAAACTAGACCCGGCTACAATCCATGAATGAGTGTATGGTTTAGCTGATACTTTTCTGTGTTTGTGCATGACGGCTTGTAAATTATAAATGCCATTTTGACATTCTTCCATCAATTTGTAGCTCCATTTTGTTTTGCCCTCTCAATGTTATTAAGACCTTGATGCAACCTTGGTGATATTGTCAAGTTGTTAATGTATAAGTATTTATATGGTACTTAGGCTGTCCTCAAACAGTTTGGGGGTGGAGGATATGGTGGATCAGATTATTTAGTTACCGATGAGGCGGAACTCCAGCAGCATCAGAAGCTTGAGAAGCTCTACATCTCAACACGTGCCGGAAAGGTTGCCTTTGTCTCCTGCTCTCTCTCATCTCTATCTCTCTCTCTCTCTCTCCCTCCCTCTCTCTCATGTTATTCTTATACTGAAACACATGGATCTTTCAGCATTATCAAAGGGACATTGTTCGTGGTGTTGAAGGATACATTGTTACAGGGTCTAAACAAGTTGAAATCGGTAAGCTGGTGAATCTTCTGGCAGCATTTTACCTTATAGCTGATCCTTGTGTCAAGAACTTGAATTTCTTCTTCTTGTGTGCGTCTTGTTCAATAGGAACTAAGTTGTCAGAGGATAGCAGGAAATACGGTTCTGAAAATACATGTACTAGTGGTAATACATTATCGAAAGCTGCACTAAGTTATGGGCGTGCTCGCGCTCAAATGGAGAAGGAGCGAGGAAACTTGTTGAAAGCTCTGGGTACACAGGTAAAATCACTTTTCTATCTATTGAGAAGAAAAATTATATTAATAAGATAGTTAGGAAGTACTTATGATAGGACATGTCCTCACTAATGGATGTATGTTTCAACTCCTGAGTTTTGATTTCTGAACGTCAATGTTGTTTCATTATTTTTCTTTTATTTGTCCATGAACTTAATCTGTTTTGGGATAATTGTATAAATGTATCCGGAGATATTCCCTTTTTGCAACTTGTAGCCCTCTTTGATAATTGCAAAAAAGTGACCTGAACTTGTCTTTTTGTTTCACTTTCTATAATTTGTTTCAAAACGATGATTTTACCCTTACAATTTAAATTTAATGATAATAGTTAAAGAACAAAAAATCAAAAGTTTCCCACTTAAATTTCTTCTCTTTAGAACCTGTACTGTGCAAAAAGGAAGAAAAATAAGGGATATAGAAATTTGGATTTTTTGTGTTCTACTTATTATTTTTAAATCTAATTTGTAAGGGTAAAATCATCATTTTTATACAAATTGTAACAAAAAGACAAGTGCAGGGTACTTTTTGCAATTATCAAAGAAGAGGGCTACAAGTTGCAAAAAATGAATACCTCAGGGGATTTTTATGCAATTATCCCTTATGTTTTTATTGTTTGCTGAAATCTAAGTTGAGTTTGATGTAATGATAAATACATTGCTCATTAGGTTGCAGAGCCATTGAGGGCTATGGTAATGGGAGCACCGCTGGAGGATGCCCGACATCTTGCTCAACGATATGATAGAATGAGGCAGGAGGCTGAAGCTCAGGTATTCTTATATCTATGTTTCTTTTATTGAAATCTAAGGAATTATGATTTTTCACTAGAATCATTGTTAGAGTTTGTCTCTCTCACATCAAAAAGATGTGGATGAATTCACCATTTGATAAGCATCTTGGAGCCCTCCACCTATCAACATTAGCTTTTAGGCGGATCGGGCTTTAATAATAAGGGGTAATTGCAAAAACTTGTGGTGAACTATGCGCGTTGCGATGATATCCCCAACTATTTCGCCCCTGCAAATCCATTATCTTTAACGGAAACTAGTCATGTGACTTCAATTTTTAGTTTTAGAAATGGCAGTTTTCCCCTTTACGTTATACATGTTTTGCAATTTGTAACCCTCATGTATGCGTGTTTTGCAATTTGGAACCCTTATGTATACACTTTTGCTTGGTTACTTTCTACTATTTGCAAATAAACCCGTTAATGGATTTGCGGACGGAAAATAGTTGGGAATGTCATTTGCAAAAAAAAGGTTCATAGATTGTGTTTGCCAAAACACGCGTAACTCACCACAACTTTTGCAAGAATTCCTAATATTTATGGCAGTGAACAATAAAAATTATCAATTATCGTGTAATCTAGACAATATCAAAATGAGGGGGAAAGTTTGGTGATGAAGTATTCTTGATCTGCTTATTCTATTCTAATGACCACCTACTTTTAAACCTAGACAGGCTATTGAAGTATCGAAACGCCAAGCAAAGTTGAGAGAGACACAAGGCAATCCTGATATTGCTATGAAACTGGATCTTGCGGAATCGAAGCTACACGATTTGAAGTCAAATATGTCTGTGATGGGGAAGGAAGCAGCCGCAGCAATGGCTGCTGTTGAAGCTCAACAACAGAGGTTGACTGTTCAGCGCCTAATCACCATGGTAAGCAAGGCTTCTTCTTCTTAAGTCTGTAATATATGAGACAGATTAAAGATTCAACATTTAACCGCACATTTTTATTATGGAATGAAGGTTGAAGCTGAACGGACCTACCATCAGAGAATTCTTCAGATACTTGAACAACTTGAAGGCGAGGTAAGCAATTGTGCTACCAACTTTCCTACACAGATTTTTTTTCTGATCAACAATTGTGTAAATGTATCAACTATCAAGAATTGGGCTCAAACCCACTTGGGTTTGCCGAGCTCTCTCACCTCCTTGAGGTCAGAGGTTCGAACCCCAGTGGGTAAATCTGCTTGGGTGCAGGTGTGGGTGGATGTTAGGTTGGGAATTATATTAGGCCAACGTACAATTTCCACGCTTCCTTGCTGATAAAAAAAAAAGAATTGGGCTCAAGACCACCCCTTATGTAGAAGGGATATCTAATTTTACCACTTGACCCAACAAAAGTCGGTGAGAGATAAAAGAGGCTCGACAGAAGTTTAATAGAGAAGCCCAAAGTGGCCCAATTGAAGTTGGAGAGAAATAAGGCTTCAGCTACCTTTGCTGGTACTTGAACCTTGGTCTCATGAACTCAAGTTCAAGTGGTTGACCAGTTGGACAAGCAAGCATTGGTTACAAAATTTTCTTATTATAGGTGCTATATTTTATTTATGTATCTGATGGTTGTAGATGATACAAGAGCGGCAGCGTATCGAGGCGCCTCCTACCCCAAGCATTGACAGCAATATGCCTCCTCCATCATATGAAGAAGTTAATGGTGTATATGCTTCTCAAACAAATAATGGATCAACAGATAGTATGGGGTACTTCCTAGGAGAGGTTAGTGATGGAGGTTATATCTCTCATATTTACACAGAATAATTGCAAAAAAGTACCCTGTGGTATTCATTTTTTGCAATTTGTAGCCCTCTTCTTTGACAATAAAACAGAGCCCTGAACACGAAAATTATGGGATATGAAAATTTGAAAATTATGGGCTACAAGTTGCAAAAAATGAATACCTCAGGGTGCTTTTTTGTGATTATCCCTGTTTACAAATGTAAGAACTTGTCTCTATGGTGGCTTATTGCTATGTTCTTGATGCATAACGATCATTTGCCCCATTCTTGCAGGTCATGCATTCATATCAAGCTGAATCTGATGTGGAGTTGACTTTGTCCTTTGGTGATTATGTTGTCGTCCGGAAGGTTTGTTTTTTCTCAGTTCTTTAAGTGTTTCTGCTGCAGTTTCTTTAGCATATCCTTCTGTCTTGGGTTAAATTGAAACTTAGATTTAACCTACTTTGCTTCACAAGTAAATTTTCACACACATTAACCCATACCCACAGACACATGACTACCCAGTCTACCCTTATGAAAACCACCAAAATTTTCATTTTTCCTGTCACATGACTACATGTGAGTGTCAATTTTAAAATATCCCAAAACTACTCTTTGATTTCAATTTGATTCTGTTCTCAAACTCCTCCATGGAATCATATTGAAATCAGAAGATTGACAGAATTTTTATTTATGGTTTCCATCTATGTTGTACGATGGTAACATGGAAATTCATAAGGGTAGTCATGTATGTGGAAAATTTACTATGTGATCATGTGTTTGGGGGTAATTCAGTGGTTATGTGCAATTAACCCAAACTTGTATCCCCTTACTACTGCTGTTCCATGTCAGGTTAAAACATATTGTATGTCTTAAATGTGAATAACATGATTTATATTGCATTTTAATGGTCTGGCACATATTATGAGGTTCAAGATTCCATATTTCTGTTCGTCCTCGTGTAAGAACTTGAAGTTAAGGATTAGATTGCCTTTCCGATATATAATTTCAAAATATTTATCAGATTGCTATGATGAGCATAAGATTGATTGCCTTTCTGATACATAAATTCAAAATATTTATCAGGTTGCTATAATGAGCACAAGATTGATTGCCTCTGATACAAAATTACAAAATATTTATAGGATTGCTGTAATGAACACAGCATTGATTGCCTCTGATATAGAATTTCAAAATACTTATCATCGGATTCGGATTTCTATGGTGAGCTTGATTCAAATTCTATTCTCACGACAGGTTTTAAACAATGGTTGGGCCGAAGGCGAGTGTAAGGGAAAAGCAGGTTGGTTCCCGTATAATTACATCGAACGAAGAGAACGAGTCCTCGCGAGCAAGGTAGCCGAAATTTTCTAGGGCTTTTTTCCTATTGGCTTGGGTTTGAGAAGATGATTTTGTATGTGTGCTTGTTTAGAATACACCTATCCTTTAATGTGATATAGATATTTTTTTCCTTTTCCTTTTATTTTTGTACACTGTTCTATGAATTTCTTTATATATTTGTTTATTTTTTTTTTAATGTCCAGAGATGTTGAACATCAAGAGATTCATGTCCTTATTGTGGATACATGTTGATATGCTAAAACCTTGTACTTTCATTAGTTCTTGATTCTTGCAACTTCAATTTTTGGGGATAATTGCAAAAAAGTACCTTGAGTATTTATTATTTTGCAGCTTGTAGTCATTTTAGTTGATAATTGTAAAAAAAGTATCATAATCTTCTTGTCGTAATTTGTATAAAAAAAAATATGATTTTATTCTTCCAATATAGATTTAAAAAATAACAAATCTTAATTCTCTTCCTTTAAATTTTTTCCTCTTTGTATCTTACATTAAGTAAGAAATATTCAAGGAATATTCAAGGTTAGTATTATCTAACAAGCTCACTATCAATAATTTGGCACCTCTAGAAGATGCATGAGAGCATAAATCAATAAACTTGTACTACGCTATTGCAACGGAGTAAATTAGGACGACCAACAATCACCGAAACAAAGCCAGAATTTCATATAACAAAGGCTTAATTAACAAGTAAATACATAACACAATGAGAGTATCTATCCACATTTCAAACTTAAATGACTATTATCATAAGATCATCCAACCTAGAACTCAGAAATCACAAAATACCAAGACTGATTTGACTAACTAATTTACAAAAGGACCCAATGAAGCACACAGAAAAGTTTCAACAATAAACCAATAATTGCCAACTGACATCTTGTTATTGAAATAAATATGCATATTGTGGTATGGTCAAAGGGCGCCATTATCTGATCACTTCTTATCTTTCTGGAGATATATTCGGCGCTGCATTCTTAATCACAACACAAATTCGATGAACTCAATTCTGTGAAAACAAAGAAAACAAAACAATTAGGCATGACAAATCCATTGGCGTGCTCAATTTTTTTTTTTTTGTGTATTTGTTTTGTCTAAAGCCGGTACTTACAATATTGTACTTCTCTTTTGTTTGATAGATAAGCAAAAACGATGGCCAATAGAATGAAGAACATGATCTGCATTGAGAGAATAGTGCATGTGATCATAAGATACTCAAAGAAAGAATCGGATTCATAACCGTAGGAGAAATTTTGGATTGATAAATTTACACTCACCAGAACTGAACTATATCCTTGCTCGTTGATTATGTATGATTTCCTGGTGCATTTCATTGAGAGGGTCAATACAAAGAAGCTCGAGTTTAGTGGTCATAGGGGAAACAAACAGGAAGAGTAACAATCATGTGAAAACCGACAAAAATTGGAGTGGAAACTGAAAACCATCCGTGTCCATTGGATTATAGTTTTTAACGGTTGAGATTATCTAAACTTAAAGTTTGGAAACATCTCAATAGTTAAAAGGCCAAAAGACAGTAACTTACCCTATAGTATTGGTCACACACATTGAGTTACCAAACATTTAAAAATCATATTTACGATACCAAACTTTTGGTCACAGAACTCCGTTAGTAAAAATGGACGGCATATTCCATTCCATTTGTCATTTGACCTGTTTGACTGTTAAGTGGAGTGAAATGACGATTTTGCCATTACTCATTTGAAATTACCATTTTACCCTCATTTGAGCCTATTGAAGTCTCCAAAATACCCCTCTTATTACAAATTTAAGAAAATTATCAAGAAGGGTAACATAGTCTTTCAACTCATGAGTAAATTGATTCAAATGCAAAAGGGCGCATTTTGTTTTTACTAACAGAGTTTTGTGACCAAAAGTTTAGGTATCGTAAATATGATTTTTAAACGTTGGGTAACTCAGTGTGTGTGACCAATACTATAGGGTAAGTTACTGTCTTTTGGCCTGGTTAAAATTGTAATCCTTAAGCATCTCAATGGCTATGATTAGTTTTCAGTTTTCATATTTAACTTTCCAGTCTTCGGTTTTCACATGAGTGTTCACGCAAACAGGAAACATAAAAGCAAACCTTTTGGTTATGTATCCGGATTCTTTGCAAGTCTTCTGTATGGCTTCGAGCCTGCTCAATGTTTTTGTTGCATTAGGATCGTTCTTGTCGACCTATTTGGGAACAAGAAACATGATAAGATTCACGAGTTCAACTATAAACGCGTAGAAAGGAATATTCTTCACACTGAAAGTTAATTTACGGGATAATCGTGAAAACTGACGGCGTGGTGGTTTACACTTTTTGCAAGCTGGTACCATGGACAACATTTTTTTTCCCCGTCAGTTATGTTACGGGAATAAAAATGCTGACTTTGTCCTTGAATCAAAAAATAAATTAAACTACAAAAAAGAAACATCTCCTAAAATATACAAAACTTCCTTAAATTTAAAAATGAAAAATCAAATTTATTTAAAGGGTATTTTTGTCTTTTCCTAGTGATTTTTAGCGGTGTCATTCACGGTGCAATATATAAATAATTCACGGTACCAACTTATAGTGTAAACTACACATTCAACTATTTTGTAATTATCCCTTAATTTCAAGCAGAGTAATGTAATACATCATACCTTGAACTTCATCATACAAGAGAAATCAAAGAAAGCACTGTAGACATCGGACATTGTTTTCGTTCGGTCAATGACTTTAGCAGTAAGACCTAAGACACAAGTGAATTAGTTAAGATTACAAGAAACGTAACAAATGTGCTCAAGCCTAGGTTAAATTTCATGGACCTTACACAGATTGTCCCTTTCCGAGAACCAAAAATTGATGCTAAATATAAGAATAGAAAACGAACAAGATGATTTTAGGGATATTCGCAAAAAAGTACCTTGAGATATTCAATTTTTGCAACTTATGGCCCTATTCTTTGTTATTTGCAAAAAAATACCCTGAACTTGTCTTTTTGTTGCAATTTGTTTCAAAATGACGATTTTAGCCTTACCATTTATATTTAAAAAATAAAAAGTAAAAAACAAAAAATCCAAATTTTCATATCGCTTAACCTTTCTTACTCTTTGTACCGAGTAAGAAATTAAAGGGATACAAAAAATGGATTTTTTGTTCTTTAATTATTTATACAAAGTTAAACAAAAAGACAAGTTCAATTATCAAAGAAGAGGACTACAAGTTGCAATACATCAGGGCACTTTTTTGCAATTATCCTATGATTTTATATGACTCATGATGGCAAAGACAAGATTATGATCTTACCACGCCTCATCTTCACGACACCTCTGAAGACTTCAATATTGTTGTAGCATATTGCTAATGTTCCAATAGCCATGATCTAATCAAAGTAGAATCAAAGAGAAATTTTAATAATGCTGCATGTTGAAAGAGATACGAGATTTGTGAAATTTAACGAATTCGGAAGATTTTTCTACCTGAGGAATGGCACAAAAACGGAATATAGAAATATCTTTCAAAGCAGCCATGTATTTCAAGCAATCTTCAGCGTGAATCAAAGCATTGGTGACCATGTCATTCAAGCATTCCACTGCCTTAGCTGAGTTTTCTTCAGATTTCAAGTCCTAAGATACATATTATCAAGGAGAAAGGTAATCAGAAAAATAGTAAAAATAAGGATAAATTGCACATAACCACCTTTTTGAATTGCCCACAAACACCTGACTATTACTATGAATTCTCACAAGTCAGTGTTGTACAAAATAGATAAACGGAAACCATTAAAAAAACTCATATTTGAGTGTAAATTTTGATGGTTTCTGTCTATTTTGTACAAAGGTGACAAGTGGAAATTCATAAGGACAGTCATGTATTTGTGGGCAATTTATAAATGTAGTTATGTGCAATTAACCTATGCCAAAACAAGCACACAAATGTGTAAAGAGCCACACCTCAAGTTTGCTAACATATTTACTCCAAATCTCGCGAGGCCAGAACATTCGGGACTTCGGTATCTCATTGATGTCCTCCAAATAATCTCTAATTATATTTGTTTTCTATGGTTAAAAGATCCACAAAACAGGTTTAGAATATAAAATATAATCAAAAGTTTATAACATGATAAAATCACATCGGTATATTAAGATATTTAAGCCGTACCTGAAGAAATAATCCCATAGAATTGGATAGATAATCAGATGCGAGATCTTCCTTCCCAGAGGCATGGAAGAGCTTGGACAGACCTAATCCGACGAGTCCTGCTACATAATGGCAATATTCATCGTAGTCGTCAACTGTTTCTACCTGTAAAATGAGGATAGTATTAGTGGCATCACACAAAATCATTTATATTGTAATTGGCACATAGATGCACAATCAGTCACATTTATTAATTAATAACCGAATCAAAATAATATTATTATTATAATGAAAACAATAGATTATGATAGTAAAATTTGATAATGGATCATTTCGATCAGGTTAGAAAAATCACTGATAGTTGATCGACTAGTCCAACACACCCACTGGTACAAAGAGGAAGAAAATTAAGGGAGGTGAAGCTTCTGACTTTTTTGTTTTTACTTCTTTATTTTTAAAACATAAATTTCAAGGGCAAAATCGTTATTTTGAAACGAATTGATACAAAGTGCAACAAAAAGTGAATAGTACATGCCCTTTTTTTTGTAATTATCCCTATTATGTAACTTGTGTAGGTGCTAAAGATTCATTATTGAATACAACAAGTAGTTCATGACATGTGAACAAAGATTGGTTTTTAAAATGATATATCAAGTAGTTCATCAAATAAAATTGGTGATAATATTACTTGTTAAAGAAAACTAGAAAAAACTTTATAATCGCATGAAAACTAATTAGACCTCCTTGCAGATGAATTTTGCCATTCCAGCTCCCATTCTCATAGTAATATCCTCGATAGCCTCCTGATAACTATAAAATGAAAAAAATAATGAGAACTTCAGATGCATATGTATATTGGAAATATATACAAATACGAAGGGATTAATTAATAATCTGTAAATGCAAACACAACTTCCAATTCACTAAGACAACAAGTAACAGTCAATTATTTATATGATAAAATGTGCAGATATAATAACTAACCCTTGTCCAAGCTCCAGAAAAGCAGTTGAAACATGACGGATTTGGTCCATGAGAACTTTGTACTCTTTTGTACCACCTAGTAAATAAATAAATAACAACAACAATAAGGATATATGTAATTTTCTGTAATACGTAAAAGCACAATTCAAGTGCAATAAACCATGGTTCAGATAACAGAAATTCCATGGGATCAATTAAATAAATAAATACATAGTAATTGCAACAGAAAGATAGAGATATTAGAGCTCACAAGAAAAGTGCCAGTTAGGATCGTATATGTGGCGATGAAACTCGATCAGAATAGGCACTTTGACTTCATTAGCTATGCTTGTGTCATCCTCTGCAAATATATCATCAAAGGATACGAAAACACATCAAATTAATGATAAAACAGAACTACAAAAGAAGATCAAGAAAAAAGATTAGGTTATACATTACACTAAGCATCTACTTTAATACGATTGTTCTTAAAATCCCGATATCACCCCGAGAACTCGGTGAAACTTAGCCAGTAAGTTCGATAAGTGGGTCCAAAACTCAGTTCAACTCAATCAAAATTCAGTCAAACTCGGTCAACTGTTATTAATACGAAAGTTTGTACTAGAAGATCTGTGCATGGCTTGAACGGGACATATCAGTAGCAAGTCCAATTCACTCTTCAAATACAATTCAAATTCAGAAAACATGAATTAAAATGTGGAACTATCTTATTTTACTAAACTTTTATAATTATTATTATTTTACTTTATATATGTATTACATATTAATAGGGGCACTATCTACTGTGAAGCTTTCTTACAGCCGGAAAATAGTTGGGGTGTTTTTTTGCAAAAAAAATAGTTCACCACAAAATTTTGCAATTATTCCTAACTTTTAATTTGATAAGCAAACAAAGGTCAATTCAAACTTTATATGAATATACACCTCAACACGCACAATAAACACACTAATTGCAAAATAAGAAACATAATAGGAGAACAAGATGTTGAAATTAACAAGAACTGACCAACAGTATCAAGGGCTCTTAGAACCAGATAAAATATGCATACCTGCAAAACCACGGAAGACATATTTCTAAGAAATTAGCAATGACAAAAGTAGCTATAGATAATAAATCAGAAACCCAATTAAGAGCATGAAACACATAATGGGTTTTTGATGAGGATCATTCATAACCCCAAGTAAATTATCACCCAAACAGGAACTCAATTAAGAACATGAAGCACAATATGGGTTTTGATGAGGATCCTTCACAACTCACATAGATTATCACTACAATTGAAACCCAATTAAGAATATGAAACACATAATGGGTTTTGGTGAGGATCATTCCCAACCCACTTAAGATTATCACCAAAAAAAGAAACTCAATTAACAACATGAAGCACGTCATGGGTTTTGGTGAGGATCATTCACAACCAAGTGGATTATCACCAAAACATAAACTCAATTAACAACATGAAGCACGTCATGGGTTTTGGTGAGGATCATTCACATCCAAGTAGATTATCACCAAAACATAAACTCAATTAACAACATGAAGCACGTCATGGGTTTTGGTGAGGATCATTCACTACCCACATAGATTATCACCCCAGCAGAAGCTCAATTAAGAACATAAACACAAAATGGGTTTTGGTGAGGATCATTCACTACCCACATAGATTATCACCACAACAACAGAGCCTCAATTAAGAACATGAAACACATAATGGGTTTTGGTGAGGATCCTTCACAACCAAGTAGATCATCACCAAAACAGAAACTCAATTAAAACATGAAGCACATTATGGGTTTTGGTGAGAATCATCCACAACCCAAGTAGATTATTACCAAAACAGAAACTCAATTAAGAACATGAAGCACATTATGGGTTTAGACAAGGATCATTCACAACCCACAGAGACTCAAAATCCTCACTGACCCACCAATCCTTCGAACTAATCAAAAAACCCCAAATCGACACTCACAGCGTTGCGGAGATCGGTGTCGAGCTGCTGAATCACGAGCCCGAAGCTGCGAGAGACCTTGTGAAGCATGGTGTAGCAGAAAGCCCAGTGAGGCTCCGGAGGGATCTGCTTCTCCGCGTGCTTCATTGCCATCTTGAGCTTCAATAACGGGTAAAAATCATCTGGGTTCCTCAGAATCGCTCCCAACCTCCCCATTTTCGACCCCAGAACAGATCTGAAAGCAAATCCGGAGGCTCTGCGACTGAAGAAGCAGATACTCAAAGTGGGTTTGCTCTGGATCGTGTCGTGAGCTCTGCACTACAGAAGCAGACGAAGATGGTGAGCTTTGATTGGGTCTGCAGAGGCGTCTTGTCTCTGGCGTGAAGAACTATAATGAAATCAGAGACTTTTTCTCATAAAATCGACGCAAAAGAGAATATTTTTAATGAATTATTGACTGTGCAAATGTAGGTGGAGATGCAATCTGATTAAACAATCATTTTTTTTTGTTTCAATTTCGGCTCAATTCGTTGACCAATAAGCTTGGTTTTGTGAGCTTCGGCTCTTTGATTTTGTGGTCTACCGGTTGACTACTATGGATAGATGATTTGTGGTCATGGTATGGTTTGGGCTTGTGACTAATTTAAAGCCCATTCATAATATTATTAGGTAGGTGATAATTATTTAAAAAAAAATTGAAGTATTTATTTTGAGTTGTAATATATTTACTTTAAAAAAGTAGGGTTAAATGTTGAAACTTACCCTTATGTATTGGTCACAAATACTATGCTACCCTCCTTTTCAAAATCACATTTGCGGTACCTTATCTATTGGTCACGCGATTCCGTTAAGAAAAATAGACGATAAAATGCCGTTTTTTCCATTCCGTTAGTCATATGACCTCAAGTGTCATATAATGAATGGTAAAATGACGTTTTTTCCCCTTAAGTATTTGACCTCTATATATTTTATAAGGAACAATAACGAGGGTGCAATGATAATGTTCTTTATAAAATGTATAAAAGTCAAATAAATAAGGGAAACAACATTTTACCATCCATTATATGACGCTTGAGGTCATATGACTAATGGAATGGAAAAAAAAAAGCATTTTACCGTCTATTTTTCCTAACGGAATCGCGTGACCAATAGATAAGGTACCGCAAATGTGATTTTGAAAAGGAGGGTAGCATAATATTCGTGACCAATACATAAGAGTAAGTTTCAACATTTAGCCATAATATTATTAGGTAAGTGATAATTATTTTTTAAAAAAGATTGAAGTGTTTTTTTTAGTTGTAATATATTTACTTTACAAAAGTATTATAAACTTGTTTTTTTCTATACATTTATTTAAAATTCTAAACTAGAAAACAACGAGTAAATCAGAGTTTTCACACCTTAATTTCTCTTTAGGGGTGCAAAAGAGGAAGGAAACTAAAACTAAATGATGATGACTTTTTTAACATAATAACATTTTAATTATAACCGGAACAAAATGCATAAGTGGAATAAGGAAAAATTAGATTTGAGAGTGGGCATTTCCACTCTGCATACTTGAATGAAACATCTAATTTTAAATCTCGATTTTGAATATGAATCTGGGATATGTCGACGTCTAGAAAACATAGACTCAAGGGTGGTGATCGACGACACATCATGGGTTACACTGGAACGCCTATATGCGGGTTGATAGATTATCAGAGGAATACATTAGGCTTGAAGGAACTTCGTGATTAGTATTTTTTTTATCAGAAAATAAATAATGCATTAATAAGTGATGTGGGTTCTGGGAAAGAAACTACGAACTACCAAACCAACAAAAAGATCCAAACAAAGTTTATATGACCCAAGAGGCCGAAATAGATGAAAAAAGGTGGAGCTCAAGCAGGATGAGAGAGAGCAAGAGTCGGCGACACCATCCAGGAGCTAGAAGACTGGGCTCGACGATTTGCTTGAAGCAACATAAGTTCCACGAATTGAATTACCCGAAGAATGATAGACGGATCAGGAATCAGACCTCCTTGAAAAATTGAAGCGTTCCGAGCTCCTTGGAACTTCGTGATCAATGAAGGATGACGATTAGATGCAGTATTATTATGATAGATAATTAAAATACATTTATATTTTGGGCCGATTCAAACCCGCTTTGTTCAAATTTATAATTAATAAAATTATTTTAAATCAATTTGTCAATACTGACATATACAAAAATACTATAATATATAATTTTCTTAACATATATATATGGGGTTCTACTCATTTTGTCAAACCAACCATGTGGTCATGTTTGGTTAGCCCATCTGAGCCACTTGTATTACTTCAACCTGAATTTTTTGATTAAAAAATCAATATTTTAAATTGTTTAATTCAAAGACGAAACAAGATAGATATGGGTTTGATTTGATCTATTAACAGCATCCACAGTCATCTCGCCGGCAGCCGGCGAGATGGCGCTGGCGAGATGACTTAAAATATTAAAATTTAATTACCTCGCCGGCGAGGAGGCAGCGACGTATGCAGTGGGCGAGGAGCAGCCGGCGAGAAGGAGGAAAAATCAATGTTTTTTAAAAAAAAACAGATTTTGAATAGATCATACTAATTTTATTTAAAAACAAAAAATACTGAAAAATCGATAACACAAAGGAAACTAAAAAATCGATAAAAAAAAAAAAAGAAAAACAAATTGCAAATGAGAAATCCATCAACACATACGAAAATTAAAACAAACACGTTAATGAGAATTCCACTACTGTTCTCCTTTGACAAGATCCCACTAGTGTTTCCATGTGAATGGATGCCCACAAGCCTTCATGTATTGCTCCTCGGTCAACTTCATGATTTCCGCATCGTTCCAGCCGCTCCTATAGTCCCTGCAGTTCTTCACAAACAGCCCTTGGAAGAACGTCACTTTGGGATTCGTCCACAGCCAGTGGTCTTTGCAATGCTTCCACGACCTCACCGGATCATCCGGGCCCCGAGTAGATTCCAGTTCCTCAGCGATGGCCCCCCAGTCGTACGGGTGGTGCATCCAAGCTTGAACTAGCTTGCAGTCCTCCTCGTCGGTCCACAAGACACGCTTTGCTCTGGCGGGATCGGACATAGCGAAAGAAATTGGAATACGACTTTTGAAAGTGTAGTAGAAGAGAGTAATTGAGTGTGTGTTTAAAAATGAATTTTGGGTTAGTATTTATAGGGGTGAAAACTGAAAAAAAAATTTAATGCTGCCAGCGACCAGCCACGTGTCGCCAGCTCCTTCATCGCCAACGGCCGGCGCGCCACCCGAGGAGATCAGCCAGCTCATCGCCAGCGAGATGTGCTGGCGAGGACGTTAACGGCTACCCATCTCGCCAGCAGCTTCCTCGCCTGCTCCTCGCCAGCTCCCCGCCGTTTCCTCGCCGGCGACTTCTCCTCGCCAGCTGCTCCTCGCCGACCACTGTAGATGCCCTAAGATGGCTTTGATTTAAGGTATGGATACACTAAATTAAACCATTATTTAATTGTAATCAGTTCAAAAAAAAATTACTTAATTGTAATTATGTTTAGCAAAATGTTGACTCCTTGTATTTCAAACCCGGATGTGCCATGGATAATAATATTATAGAGTTGATGTATACAAGTTGATTTTAAAAATTTACGAGCTATTATAATACACGGCGGAATCGGTTAGAGGCGTCGGTTCGGTGAAAGGGGATGAAAAAGTTATATTTTTTCCTAAGATTTTTTGCGATTCTCTCTCCAAGTATAGATGAATTTATCAATGTTACGTCGAATAGGATGGGGTGATACAAAATTTCCTGCCTAACCACGTGGACGTCCTGCTCTCCCCTAGGACCTTGCAAGCTTCGGAGGAGATCTTAAACCAGAGAGTTAGAGACAAGGTCTAAAAAAAATAAGCAAAGAAAAAGAAGCAAACTCCGGAAAATCTTCGACCAGGCTCCATTGGTGCACACACTTGACTGCGTCGACACATGTGGAAGACGATGCGGCGAGGTCTGCGAAGCAGCCTCACCAGGTGTCTAAATGCAAGGGTGGTCGGGTGGGTAGGCCTGAGGAGGCATAGTCCGGCTGGCAAGGATCAAGCACAACTCGATCTGATACCTCCTTAATTGCATGGAATCATCATCACTACACCCCTCCCCCCCTAAATATTTTTTAAAAATAAAACTGAAATGATTTTCTGAATAAAAATGAAGTCATTTAATAAGTAAATATGTATAACAAAAGTGATTTTTAAATAATTTTTAAAAATTAATTATTGAAGTGTAGTTGAGGGTATTTTCGTCATTTTAGCTGACGGAGGGGTTTCTAATTACAAGTTATAACTTCAGGGTATGCATCAGTAGTTTTTGAACTTTAGGGTAATCACCGGTTAAACGTGCCAAGTTAAAGTAGTCATTTGTAATTTAATACAATTAGGCATGCTTTCGTTTCACCATTAATATATACCTCTAATAATTGACTACTACTACTCACCCAAGTATCAACATCGTCTTAGAGCATCTCTAATGTTAGTTTATTGGTGCTAAATGTTCGATTAAAAAAATATTTCAACTATTTCTCAACTAACAGTCAGTACGAATAGTTAGCAACTTTCAATGCTAGTATGTTCATGTTGATTGTTCGTGTCATTTTTTTCACAATTTTCTAACCGTCGACGGTTTGTGCCGATGGTGAGCTTACCACCAGCCCTCACCGTCAACAACGAAATGCCGGCTTTACCACCCGCGTTGGAGATGCTCTTTTTAAGTCTGAAAGCCAAAATATACTATTTGGCTGATTGGTATGTAATTGGATCATCAACAATATGAAAGCATCTCAATAAGGCCAGGGGGCTTGGCAGCCAATGCTAAGCAGTTTAGCAAACTAAAAGAAAACGGCTCATCAAAGAGAATTTGCATTTGAACCAAATAATAAACTTTGATGCAAAGAAATATGACATATCTAATCATGAAATAAACAGACTGAAGCTCATGTTAAACCATCAACTACACATCTTATATGTCAATACAAAACCAAAAACCCTCTCACAAACTTCCCTCTGCTTGTAGCCGCCATCTCCGACCTTTACCCTCGTCGGCTCCGTCCTCAGCCTCGGCCTGGGTTGTTGCTGGCGAGGTCATCCCCTCTTAACCGTTCTCTTTTCTACTCCTTCCTCTTTCTTCTCCATCCCGTTGGCTCTCTTCTCGTTTTCAGATCTACTTTTCTTCTTCGAGCTTTAACCGGAGCCGACCTCAGCCTTCCTCTCCCTTGACCGGTAACCTCGTCCCTTGGACCTGTGGGCTTCCTGCTGTGGACGGAGTCAAGCCTCGCCGAAGCGGTGTCGTGTACGGGTGGTCGGAGTTGTGCCTTGAGTTGCGCCGACAGTTGTTGAGCCGCCTTCCTTGGCTGCTGCTGCTGTTCGGTACCTCATCACCGGCATCGCCTTCGGGTTCTGCAGAAGGCGTTGGAGGCAGCTGGTAAGACATGTGTGGTTCGGGTGTGGGTCGGGTAGGGTTCGGACCGGCCGGGTGGGTTGGGCTCCGGATTTGGGGTCGTTTTGGGCCGGGTCAGGCACGGGTGCGGCATTGGTCTGTGGGTCATGGCCCGAGCCAGGTCTGTGGTTGGTTTTGTTCGGGTCAGCAGTTCGGGTCGGTGGATCGGGCCGGATCAAGTCTGGGTTGTTCTGCAGACCCGGTTTCATGCTTTCGTCAAGCTTTGTCGTTTTGTCTTCTTGCTCCGGAGTGGGAGATGTTTCTTCTCCTTTCGGGATTAGATCATCTCAGATCAGGTAACACAACTTTTGGCTTAGTGGAGGTTTGAGTTCTACTGGTTTCTTGGGTGTTGGCCCCCATCATTTCCTTTCCTCAGTCGATTGTTGGCTTTGGAGCTCCAGTTCCCGAACTTTGGTTGTTGTCGTGTACTGATCGGTTCGACTCGATTTTTGGTTGCTGGCCTTGAGTTTCGGTTGCTCTGAGCTATGAAGGTCATATCTCCCTCTTTGGGTCCCTCGTACTCGACAGAAATGCCGATCCTCCTCTTCTAGGCCTTTTTTCGGTGATGGCCGGAAAAGGGTTATCGTCTCTATGGCGGTAACGGAGGATTGAGTACGAGCGACAGTATTAGGGTTGGTCTTCGTCCTCATCTTCGGCGCGGGGCTTCGCAGATCTGGCGTGGGACGAGTTTCTCTGGTGAGGATTATCGCGGGTCTGCTTTGCCTCTGTGGTGGTGGTGGGGCTTTTTCCTTCGGTGAAGCTGCAATAGGGTTGTGTTCTCGGTTGCAGTCGTGGTCGTCCAGTTTCAGCCGTGGGACGCGCTTCCTCGCTGAGGATCGTTGTGGTGCTGGTTGGCCTAGATCTGTCGGAGACTCTTCTCTTCAGCGTCTTCGTCGCCCCTTGGGCTCTCTGATACGACACTCGGACCTTTTCCTTGGCTGGCTCTTCCTCTCCCTCCCCTTTATTTCCTCTTCTCTTTAGGGCTTATGTTCTTCCCGACCAGGTGGGTCGGGCTCTCCGGTGTTTCGGGGTTGGCTGACGGCGAGCTCCTTGGGCATTTCTGCCCACAAAAGCCTCTGGAGGATTGGTCTAATACTGGGGGTCCAGTTGGTTTCTTCGCTGGATTGGCCCTGTCATCTGGTGTTGGCCGGCGGCGCCTGCTAGTAATCATCTTCTTCGAAGATGAGTGATCTGGTAAGCTTGCGGAGGGTTCGTTGTCTAGCTTTGGCTAAGTGTTGGGTGGCTTCTCGGACAGTTGGAAGGCTTTTAGCTCCCTTTTGCGCTTAATGATGAAATTTTTTGGTTCGTAAGGCCTATTTTCTTGGTGCTTATTGTTAGTCAAATCAGGTGTTAAGGCCTTATTAGCTTTACTTTGTTCTTCTGTTGCTTGTTCTTCCTTTGGGCCTATCTTTGTATTCCTTTGGTTCATACTCATTGCGTTGAGTTCCTTGGTTGTTTGTTTGAGTTGTATCCTGTTGTTCTCTCTGTTTGTAGAGATTCTTGGTTGAGGATCCTTTTGTGATTGCTCGCGTGCTTGTATTTCAACTCTGTTTTTCCTTCCAAAGAACAGTTTCGATTTAAATTTGTTTTGCCGATCAAAAAAAAAAACTACACATCTTGTCATTGTTAGGAGATAAAATCATGCCAAGCAATGGAGATGCTCTTTGTTTTAACCAATTCACACCTCAATGCATTATCCATTTTTAGATAAAGTGAAGCTCTAATCTTAAACCATACCCAAAAACAAATGTGATGTGTCATGAGCAAATTGAATTGTATGACAACAAGACAGCTCATGGGTTGCACAAGAAATGAAAGTGTAACACTATAGGAAAACTTAAAAGGACAAAGTTATATGAAAACCAATCAAATTGAGACTAGAACTATGACAGTTGACAAGTTATTATTTTGAAATATAATAGATTGACATTTTGGGATAATCACTCAATTGCGATGGACCAATTTACAAGTCACTTGGTTACGGGGATATTAAAGTAGAGACATCTTGAGTTAGAATTGGTTTTAACCAAAAATCATTTTTTTGAAACGACAATGATTTATTGTAAGGCACCCATCCTATAAGCTATAAGACAGAGCAAGGGTCAGGCCCTCAGTTACAACCTCGAGCACCGACAACTGCTCGGCCTCAACCCAGAACTCCACTCAGGGAGCAAACCCAACAACTCCAGGAGACCTCACAAGTCGAGGCTCAAACAAACCAAACCCACACAAGGGAAAACAAAGAAGCCAAAAATTGGGGTATCTCTACCCATATTTATCCACCATTAAAATCAAACAAAATGGAGGTCTAAAATCCAAATTTACCTACCATGAAGTACAAAAAAAAAGAAAAGCAAAAAATCCAGTTCAACAGCAGAAACCTGTAACCTGTGATCCCTCTTCCAACTTCAAAGACTAGTTTAATGCAACTCCCATGTCCACAAAAACCCCCCAAACAGGGATATTGCAAGGCCGAGCCAACACCAACGGACGAGACATTAACCACACATCTACTTAAATTATCAATTGCCCGGGGCGAAAAGGCCCCATGCCATCACCGGAGGCCAACCCCATCCGGCGATTCCGACCACAATGGTAATCAGGGGCATAAACAATCAAAAGAAAAGCAGAGTGGTAGAAAGGGAGAAGATTACCGAGCCACGAAGAGGAAGAGAAGAACCATACCAGACAAAGGTTGAGGCCGACTCCACCGTAAACCCGAACACCACTGCAACCCAGAGCTCCTCCCAATAGCACCTCAACTTAGGTTAGAAATGGCAGCGGTCGCGTGGACCGACGAGCAATTGACAAGGTTAGCTGGTAGTGCTCTCTTCATTGATGGTATGTTGTTCTACTTTTACTTTTGTGAGTTAAGGGATGGATGTAGAGTGTCTGGAGTATTTTATATTTGCAATCAACTGGAATTCAAGGGATGTCTGCGGGTTGTTGTATGTGAGAGACTTAGTTCAAAGCATCCAAGCCGAGCACCAGACTGTGGACGATGAGGAAGATGGTGATTATGCTGTTGTGCTCGGTGGGTTGCAGTCTTTAAGGTCTCTTGCTCGTTACGGGAGACCTTAAAGTCTGCAACCCACCGAGCACAACGGCATAATCAACATCTTCCTCATCGTCCACAGTTTGGTGCTCGGCTTGGATGCTTTGAAATAAGTCTCTCACATCCCCCAACAACCCACGGACATGTCTTGAATTCCAGCAGATTGCAAATATAAATTGTTCCAGACGCTCGACATCCATCCTTTAACTCACAAAAGTAGAAGTTGAACAACATACAATCAATGACATGACAAAAAAGGTGAGATTTTTACAGAGATGGTGTGAAGAAACCAGAATTCTCAGATTTACCTTTTTTTCGGACAGCTAAACGATGAAGCGAGAGCTAGGTTTTCAATCTAGGTTAGTCTCTTATATATGTTTTGTTTGGAACTGAGCTTTTTACTTTATTCATATTTGGGCTTATCCGCATGTGGTCGCTAGGGTTTTCTAGAGAGAGGTCTCTTAACCAAAAATCTATCTAGCATTTATATATTATAATTGAGTCGGTATCGGTTCATACATCTAATAGGTTAAAAGTTGTAAATTGATTTAAAGATAGACTTTGTTCTTAAATAAGTAAAAACTAGAAATCCTTAAAACATCATTGTGCCAGGGTCTTCTTCTCCTTCTCTTTGGTCTCATTGTGCCTGCTGCATCTTCTTCTTCCCCTTCTCCTGATCTATGTTCCAATCTTGTCGAAAGCACGTCCAATTGCAATGTCAGGGTTCTGCTCACCATCCTCTTCCACACTTTCTTCCTTGTTGTCATTGTCTCTGTCTTTCATTTTCTCTTTGCCTTTATCTTCACCTCTGTCGCCTCCGCTGATGTTGCCTCCGACGCCTCCGCCACCTTCTCTGCCGTCATTGAGCAATCTCAATCGATTTCAATCACCATACTTTGATTTATTTTGGACACTTAAACTCAATTTAATTTTGGTTGGGAATTTTGTTCGGGCAGAAGAAGTGGGACGATGTTGTCGAGAAACAAGATGCTATTATTCTGGGATTTCAGCTCCGAGAGAATCCTGAGAATGGTGTCCACGCATATGAATTTTACCAATTTGAGCTCCCACATGATCCTGAGGAAGGTATCCGCGTAAGTTCATATAACAATCACCAATCTGTTTACCGTTGATCCAAATTTTTTTAGCCAATCTATTTACCTTTAATCTAATTTTTTAAAATTTTGTAAGGAAACTTCCGTCTAATCAACATCCTCTTGGATGATATGGTTAGGAGTGGGAAGTTGGTCGATGTATGATTTCAATAGCTGTAAATGATTTATGAAAATCGTAGTATAACCTAATATTTTGGACGGTAGTGAAGTCAATGTTGCAAGGCATTTTCTCAAGCATATATAGTTTGGAGGAAGAGAAACAATACAAGACTCACTAATAGGTGAGGGTCCAAAACATAACTAGCCATACAAAGAAAAGAGCACATGTTTAACACAAACGTCTAATCGTTAGATGTGTCTTCTTCACTACTATCTTCGTCTTCATCATTATCTCCGTTACCCACAACTGTTCTATATTGAACGTCAGGTATTGCATCCGGTGCAAGATCACGCAAGGATTCATAATCCACGTCAGTATCCATACCAGAATGTGCGATGAGACCAATAACATCTTGTCTGTTTATGGGATCTAACCGTAGTCGCTTCACCAAAACCGCAACGGGAATACAATAATAGTCCTCAAACTATAAAAATAAATTATATTATTTCGTTTTCGAGAGAGACTACTCATCATTACTTAGTTATGTAGGAGATGTGTGGCATACCATGTCTAGTTCTCCCCGATCAATCATGGACTTGAGGATGACTTCCAAAAGAGTCATTGGAGGTTTAGGAGCCTAAAAAAAATTTAACTAATCCAAATAGCTACATAACCAACACTTTTTTATATAATAAACACATTTATATACCCGGAAAAGATCACTATGAATATCTACCAAGTTGATAGGCATAGTAGGTTCGACCTGATTAACTGTTTCTTGAACTTGGACAACCCAGTCCCACTTGGCCTATACACATAAACCAAAAGTTAAGAATAAAAACCATATTTTTATCATTTATAGAAGTAAAAGGATTATTAAATATCAAAAGACCGAACTATAGATAAGAGCAACCCAAAACTAACTTGGAAGATTAAAGTAACGATGAAAGTAAATCAGACGATTTTACGTACCCTGAGTTCATCGGTGGTGTACACGCTTAATGCGGGAAAATTGTCCAAGATAACCTGCTACTGGGTCCCGTGTTGTTGGACGGCATCGCATATGGCAGTGAGTTGTTCAACGGTCCCGTGTTGTTGGACGGCAGCCTCACTCCCGGGGAGTGGGTATCGAGCGGCGAGAAAGAGTACTCCGATTGGGAATCCGATTTTTCATACGGTGATTTGTTAGCTAACCCAAAAGATCTATGGTTTCTTTTTGGGAATTAACTTTTGTTGCACTACTTAGAAATGGCAGAAGAATGGACCGTTGAATAACTCACTGCCCTATGCGATGTCATCTAACAACACGGGACCGAGTGGCAGGTTATCTTGGACAATTTACCTGCTTTAAGCGTGTACACCACCGATGAACTCAGGGTACGTAAAATCGTCTGATTTACTTTCATCGTTACTTTAATCTTCCAAGTTAGTTTTGGGTTGCTCTTATCTATATTTCGGTCTTTTGCTATTTAATAATCCTTTCACTTCTGTAAATGATAAAGATATGGTTTTTGTTCTTAACTTTTGGTTTATGTGTATAGGCCAAGTGGGACTGGATTGTCCAAGTTCAAGAAACAGTTAATTAGGTCTAACCTATGATGCCTATCAACTTGGTAGATATTCATAGTGATCTTTTCCGGGTATATAAATATGTGTTTCTTATATAAAAAAGTGTTGGTTATGTAGCTATTTGGAATAGTTAAATTTTTTTAGGCTCCTGAACCTCCAATGGCTCTTTTGGAAGTCATCCTCAAGGCCATGATGGATCGGGGAGAACTAGACATGGTATGCCACACATCTCCTACATGACTAAGTAATGATGAGTAGTCTCTCTCGAAAACGAAATAATATAATTTATTTTTATAATTTGAGGACTATTATTGTATTCTTGTTGCGGTTTTGGTGGAGCGACTACGGTTAGATCCCATAAACAGACAAGTTGTTATTGGTCTCATCGCACATTCGGGTATGGATACTGACGTGGATTATGAATACTTGCGTGATCTTGCATCAGATGCAATACGTGACGTTCAATATAGAACAACTGTGGGTAACGGGGATAGTGATGAAGACGAAGATAGTATTGAAGAAGACACATCTAACGATTAGACGTTGGTGTTAAACATGTGCTCTTTTCTTTGTATGGCTAGTTATGTTTTGGACCCTCACCTATTAGTGAGTCTTGTATTGTTTCTCTTCCCCTAAACTATATATGCTTGAGAAAATGCCTTGGAACATTGACTTCACTACCGTACAAAATATTAGGTTATAATACGATTTTCATAAATCATTTACAGCGATTGAAATCATACCTCGACCAACTTCCCACTCCTAACCATATCATCCAAGAGGATGTTGATTAGACGGAAGTTTCCTTACAAAATTTTAAAAAATTAGATTAAAGGTAAATAGATTGGCTAAAAAAGTTTGGATCAACGGTAAAGAGATTGGTGATTGTTATATGAACTTACGCGGATACCTTCCTCGGGATCATGTGGGAGCTCAAATTGGTAAAATTCATATGCGTGGACACCATTCTCAGGATTCTCTCGGAGCTGAAATCCCAGAATAATAGCATCTTGTTTCTCGACAACATCGTCCCACTTCTTCTGCCCGAACAAAATTCCCAACCAAAATTAAATTGAGTTTAAGTGTCCAAAATAAATCAAAGTATGGTGATTGAAATCGATTGAGATTGCTCAATGACGGCAGAGAAGGTGGCGGAGGCGTCGGAGGCAACATCAACGGAGGCGACAGAGGTGAAAATAAAGGCAAAGAGAAAATGAAAGACAATGACAACAAGGAAGAAAGTGTGGAAGAGGATGGTGAGCAGAACCCTGACATTGCAATTGGACGTGCTTTCGACAAGATTGGAACATAGATCAGGAGAAGGGGAAGAAGAAGATGCAGCAGGCACAATGAGACCAAAGAGAAGGAGAAGAAGACCCTGGCACAATGATGTTTTAAGGATTTCTAGTTTTTACTTATTTAAGAACAAAGTCTATCTTTAAATCAATTTACAACTTTTAACCTATTAGATGTATGAACCGATACCGACTCAATTATAATATATAAATGCTAGATAGATTTTTGGTTAAGAGACCTCTCTCTAGAAAACCCTAGCGACCACATGCGGATAAGCCCAAATATGAATAAAGTAAAAAGCTCAGTTCCAAACAAAACATATATAAGAGACTAACCTAGATTGAAAACCTAGCTCTCGCTGCATCGTTTAGCTGTCCGAAAAAAAGGTAAATCTGAGAATTCTGGTTTCTTCACACCATCTCTGTAAAAATCTCACCTTTTTTGTCATGTCATTGATTGTATGTTGTTCAACTTCTACTTTTGTGAGTTAAAGGATGGATGTCGAGCGTCTGGAACAATTTATATTTGCAATCTGCTGGAATTCAAGACATGTCCGTGGGTTGTTGGGGGATGTGAGAGACTTATTTCAAAGCATCCAAGCCGAGCACCAAACTGTGGACGATGAGGAAGATGTTGATTATGCCGTTGTGCTCGGTGGGTTGCAGACTTTAAGGTCTCCCGTAACGAGCAAGAGACCTTAAAGACTGCAACCCACCGAGCACAACAGCATAATCACCATCTTCCTCATCGTCCACAGTCTGGTGCTCGGCTTGGATGCTTTGAACTAAGTCTCTCACATACAACAACCCGCAGACATCCCTTGAATTCCAGTTGATTGCAAATATAAAATACTCCAGACACTCTACATCCATCCCTTAACTCACAAAAGTAAAAGTAGAACAACATACCATCAATGAAGAGAGCACTACCAGCTAACCTTGTCAATTGCTCGTCGGTCCACGCGACCGCTGCCATTTCTAACCTAAGTTGAGGTGCTATTGGGAGGAGCTCTGGGTTGCAGTGGTGTCCGGGTTTACGGTGGAGTCGGCCTCAACCTTTGTCTGGTATGGTTCTTCTCTTCCTCTTCGTGGCTCGGTAATCTTCTCCCTTTCTACCACTCTGCTTTTCTTTTGATTGTTTATGCCCCTGATTACCATTGTGGTCGGAATCGCCGGATGGGGTTGGCCTCCGGTGATCGTTTAGCTTTCCGAAAAAAGGTAAATCTCTGAATATGAGAATTCTGGGTTTTTCACACCATCTCCGTAAAAATCTCACTTTTTTTGTCATGTCATTGATTGTATGTTGTTCTACTTCTACTTTTGTGAGTTAAAGGATGGATGTCGAGCGTCTGGAACAATTTATATTTGCAATATGCTGGAATTCAAGACATGTCTGTGGGTTGTTGGGGGATGTGAGAGACTTAGTTCAAAGCATCCAAGCCGAGCACCAGACTGTGGACGATGAGGAAGATGGTGATTATGTCGTTGTGCTCGGTGGGTTGCAGACTTTAAGGTCTCCCGTAACGAGCAAGAGACCTTAAAGACTGCAACCCACCGAGCACAACGACATAATCACCATCTTCCTCATCGTCCACAGTCTGGTGTTCGGCTTGGATGCTTTGAACTAATTCTCTCACATCCTCCAACAACCCGCAGACATGCCTTGAATTCCAGCTTATTGCAAATATAAATTACTCTAGACACTCTACATCCATCCCTTAACTCACAAAAGTAAAAGTAGAACAACATACCATCAATGAAGAGAGAGAGAGAGAGCACTGCCAGCTAACCTTGTCAATTGCTCGTCGGTCCATGCGGTCGCTGCCATTTCTAACCTAAGTTAATTGGCAAAAAAAGAAATATGAATACACAATGATAATAGCTTTTGGAGTAAAATGAGGTGCTTTTTTTTATCAGCAATGTCTATATATTTTATTGATCCAGTCTTTGGAGAACAAAGAGAGGACAAAAGCCTTATACCCAAAGAACCAAACCACTCCTACTGAAGAGGGAAAACAGAACAATAACCCCAGCTGCAAAATACAAACCAAAACCAAACCTCCACCAGACACAAAGCCAACAATAATAGGTTGATTTGTAATAACAGCATGTAGAATAGAACGACGCAACGAGAGCTCGACCCTACAACTACAATAGCTAGTGATCTTAGGCTTCTGTCTCCTACTACTTCTCACCAGCCCGCCCCCCTAAGCCCCCGACTAGGCGAATACTACTACTTTGACGACTTGTACCAAAAACTACTAGGGCGAGTGTAGTGTAGGAAAGAAGACTACTTAAGCAAGAAGCCAGAGCACTCACTACACTATACTCAGGGCCGGCTCAACCTTTAAGCCATTTAAACAATGACTTAAAGCCCCAACATAAACAAGGCCCCAAAAATTAAGTACTACTTGTTTTATCAATTATCATTATCAATAAATATAAAGCCTCAAAAAACTTATTTTAAAGGCCCCATATTCCAGTCTAATAGGAAAAATTCTTTATTGATTTAACCTATTTTTAAAAGCTTTTATTTTGAACATAACCCGATTAAACAATTTTTCGTAGAATAAAAACTTATATAAATCATCGCTTAAGTCCCCCAAATTTATTGGGCCGGCCCTGACTACACTCACAGTGACCAGGACAATGACGCAACATAAAGAAATGAGCTCTCTTCTCGTGTACAAGAGAGTCCAACACAAGTTGTTAAGCAATTCAGACCCTTTGAATTCTCATATATACTACCTATTTGTGGGAGAGCCAAGTAGAGAACAAATGGACAAGCTAATATGGCTATATATATATATATATGCGCAACACTGTAAACTAGCGTTGCACCAATGATTTTGCACACCAAACGAAATTATTAAATTGGACAAGCTAATATGGTTATTAATATTATTTTTTTGGGGATAACGCTGGTTCCCAACCTTTGTAAAAGTTTCGTTTTCACATTCTAACCTGGGCCAACGTATCGAGTCACTTCCATACATAAAACGTTTGTTTTTTTTGCAGAAAGTATAAAAAGCCGTCAAACTTAATGATTTCGTTAACTTGTCGACACGTGAGGGTCACGTGTTCCAAACCTTTGGGTTTGAAAATGTTGGTTCCAAACATTTCTGAACGTTTCATTATCACGTCCTAACCCAGACCAACGTTTTATTATCGCGATGTGGGGGGTATTTTAGACTTTTCGATTCCGAAGTTAACGAAATCGTTAAGTTAGACGGCTTTTTACACTTTCTGCAAAAAACGAAACGTTTTATGTATGGAAGTGACTCGATACGTTGGCCCGAGTTAAGACGTGAAAATGAAACGTTTACAAAGATTGGGAACCAACGTTTTCCCTATTTTTTTCAATTTTAAATCATACTGTTAGAAAACATGGAGCTACTACAACTCTCCCCCTCCCTTTGATAGTAACTCACAACTATAGCTCACAGTCATAGCTCACTACCCTTCCGTCTTCTTTGACATCGCATTACTATCTAATATGTATAAATACCTCCAAGTGTAAACTCAATATCAAGCACAAGATCAAGCAATATTATCAGTTTCACTTCCCACATTAACATCGTATCAGAGCTTTGATAAGCTTCTAAAAAAATTAACTGGCTTTGCCCACTCGTTAATTTACTAGCGGGTGGGCAAGGCATTCAGAAGATAAAATCCATTTCCGATTTACCTGCTTCTGCATCGTGGTGATTGAATCACACCAGTTGACACAGCTTTCCTCTGCTGCTGCAACCGTTCGTGTCATTGTTGCTGCTACCAACGAGTTGTATGTTCGCTGTTGATTCCTCGTCTTGTTCATCCTTCTAAGTTTCCGATGCCACTTCGTGTGGCTTTCACAATACAGCACATATCTGTGTTTTGCATAAGATCAAGAGAACAAACACCCACTGCTAGTTTTCTTGTTGGTTTCGCTCTCAAGAGGATAAAGCTGAAATTTGGGTTTGCAACAAAAGTATGATATCGGAGAAGAAAGGAAGTAGAGGAGGAGTAATAAATTGCTGTTGCAAGGTAATAAATGTTCTTTTGGACAGCAAGAGCTGAGAAGACAGGTCAAAAAGAAGGACTCATGCAGAGTATGTACATGGAGACACGCATTCTACAAAGCACAGACGGACGTCAAGTGCACGCGCCAACAAATGACACTATATAGTACTTTCAAAAAAAAAACTTTTCATTCGAGTTTTGTCGGAGGTGTTCCGACCCGTTAGTGTTCTGTTTTATTTCGATCGGAGAGTTATTGTCGCCGTTCCAAGTTTGTGAAGCTCCTCCGTTCCAACTAGGGATCTATTTGAACCGTTTCGATCAGAGAGCTATTTACTGTCGTTCCGAACATAGAGCTATTTGAGCCGTTCCGACCGGCTGTCTTGTGTTGATGTTGTGAAATAACCGAAGAGGTATTTTAGCCGTTCCAACCGACTATTTTCATGTTGTTGCTCTGTTCCGACCAGAGAGCTATTTGAGCCGTTCTAACCGACTATTCTTGTGTTGCTACGCCGTTCCAACTGGGGATCTATTTCAACCGTTTTGATCGGAGAACTATTTGTCGTTGTTCCAATCGGCGTTCGAAGTTCGTGTCGTGCTCCGTTCCGACCGGAGAGCTATTTGAGCCGTTTTGACTGGCTATTTTGTGTTGTTGCTCCGTTCCGACTGGAGATCCGACTCGTTCCGATTGGCCGTTATTTGTTGCTGCTTTGTTTCAACCAGAAAGCCATTGACTTCATTCTGACCGGCGTTTCAAAGTTCGTGTTGCTGCTCCGTTCCGACCAGATAGCTATTTTGAGCCGTTCCGACCGGCTGTTGTCGTGTTGCTGCTCCGTTCCGACCGGATGTTCATGTGTTGCTACTCTGTTTCAACCAGATAGCCCTCCCACAGTTCCGATCGATGGTTCAAAGTTTGTGTTGTTGTTCCGTTCCGACCAGAGAGCCATTCCGGCTGACCGGAGATCCTAGTCGTTCCGATCGGCTGTTCATGTGTTGCTACTCTATTCCGACCAGATAGCCCTCCCGCAGTTCCGATCGGTGGTTCAAAGTTTGTGTTGTTGTTCCGTTCCGACCAGAGAGCCATTCCGGCTGACCGGAGATCCAAGTCGTTCCGACCGGCTGTTCATGTGTTGCTACTCTGTTCCGACCAGATAGCCTTCGGAGTTCCGACCGGCGGTTCAAAGTTTGTGTTGCTGCTCTGTTCCGACCGGAGAGCTATTTTGGTCGTTCCACTGGCATTCCAAGTTCGTGTTGTTGTTCTGTTTCGACCGGACAACCATTGTCGATGTTCCGATCGGCGTTTCAAGTTCGTGTTGTTGCTCCGTCCCAACTGAGGAGCCTTTTCAGCCATTCCAACTGGCATCCCAAGTTCGTATTGCTGCTCCATTCCGACTGGAGAGCCACCGTAGTCCACCCTTTCCATTGCAATCATTCAGCCTCTAGATGCCGCTCAATCTACATAGCGTTCTCGTCTCTTATAAGCAATTGTTCGTTCTTCATGTCTTGGGTAACCGTTGTGATCTTTGCAGTACCATTTGTTCTTGTTGTGTTCGTGTGTCGATCAACAAGAGATTCTCGTTCCGCTCCGATCGGAAGGGTATTCGTCGTCAATATACTATCCCGTCAGCCTATGTGTGACCATTTTAGAAGGTTCTGTCCTTCGAGCAGTTCCATATGCTCCGTACGTGCAGAGTTTCTAACCGCCCTTAAGGCCACCGAGACATTTTCAATGTTTAGCAAGAAGACCTCAAATCTCATGAAGCATTAGATCACTTGTCCATTTTTCATTTTCGACAACCGCAGCACTCGAGCGAGCTCCTATCAGTGCCACCTATAGCTTCCACAAGAAGATAATGCAGTATTGAAAAATCAAGTGAAGTTTAAAGACAAGTCTGGTTTCAGAATTCAGTTCTAGATCTATTCAAACTCAATTTTGGTTCATCACCATAAATTTAAGGGAGCGTGTTAGAAAAACATGAAGCCACCATTGTTGACTTTACACTACACCATCAACAACTCTCCGTCTTCCTTGACTTAGCTCACCACCACCATCAACCTTGGCAGTAACTTAATAGCATAACTCACAATATAGCCTGTAAATCTTCTGTCTTCCTTGACTTCGTAGTATAATCTTAGTGTATAAATACTAATGTATTGTAAGCATAACAACATCAAGCAATATTATCCGTTTTATTCTCATTTCCACTTCTCAATTTAACACATTTTCTTAGTTTACAAGTTGTATTAGGTTTTGGAAAAGTTTGGTAGTTTAGTAATTTAAATGTATTAGGACTTTAGCTCCAAATAACCGCCGTGGCCACGAGAGGTTAATGAATAAAATAAACTTGAGAATTAAAAAAAATACTTTGATCACTACGAGGTTTTCGGAGAAGTCAGGGTGATAACACTTGGCGAGTGAGATCAGTCAAGGCGACCTCAATCAATACATGTAGAATACATATTCATAATTCAAATATTGCCCTACAATGTAATGTCACACAACATCATGTTATTGTCATACAATATTTCCTTCCTCCGAATATTGCATGTATCTACTAGGTTAATTCAATATTTAATGTCAATATAAATGCCAAGGGTAAGGTCTCTACTTTATTGGAGAAAGAGAAAAACCCAAGAAACCATTTTTTTGTATAGTCGCTGGATCGCTGGGAAAGGTGAAAGTGACTTGAACTGAATCCGGAAACAATTAAGTCTTCTGACTTCATTTATGACATTGTGTACAACTGTGAAATGTCTAACATAAATATTTGTTTGAATCATTGAGTTTTTGAATTGAAGTTTCTCTCTCACCTTTATCATGAAATCAGAGGTAATTAATACATATTTAGATGTTTAGTTATTTAACTGATATCTATTCTAAATTCTTTTTTAATCGATACCTACTCAGATGTTTAGCTAAAATGACGAAAATACCCCCAACTACATTTCAGTAATTATTTAAAAAAATATTTAAAAAATCATTTTTGTTAAGTATATATATGTATTTATTAAATCAATTCAGTTTTATTTAAAAAATCACTTCAGTTTTATTTTTAAAAAATTATTTAAAAAATCATTAGGGCATTTTCGTCATTTTAGCTGTCTGCTTGGGCTATCAGTTAAATAACTAAACATCTGAGTAGGTATCAGTTATAAAAAACGTTAGGATAGGTATAAGTTAAACGCTACAAGTTTGGGGTAGGTATTTGTAGTTTACCCTTTTATTAATACACTCACTTTGAACTTTGTTTATCAATAACACATTGTTGCCTTTGGATTTGGTGAAGGTGCTCGATGATGTCGAAACAATTTGGATTTGGAGAAGGTGATCGGTGATGTTGAAACAATTTGGATTTGGAGAGTAAATTATTTTAATTTGCATATGTATTTGAACAAGGAAGAAGGATTGGGTTAAAGATATTTGCAGATGCATTTGAACAAAGAAGAAGGATTGGGTAAAGAAAGTTACAGATGCATTTGATTTGGGTTAAGCTTGAACTGGAAGACCATTCTTCTTGTTTTTTTTTTCAATTATTTTAATCGATAAAGTAAATAATGAATTTGAAAAGTCTCTCTCACACCCTTATCATGAAACCAAACCCTTGCCAATTGCTTACCATCAAATGCAAGGCTGACATTTTCGTATCTCCTTGTTTTAAGAGATAACCCGTTATAGTAACTGAGTTTATTTCTTTAATTAACCCGCAATTATTTTATTGCACATCATGTGTGAAAAACCGACGCTACATTGTGCGACTAATGTGCATGCTCTAATGGTGTACTATCCTCTCAAGATTCACTTAAAACGATCAGGTGTTTGAATCTTTAATTTGATACTTGATATTTAACAAGTCAAATATCATATAGGTAATAAAAAGAGAAAATATCAGACTAGTACCCTTAACTATACGTTTTTAACACATTGGTACCCTTAACTAATGTAATCACTAAAAAAATACCTTAAGTTTCAAATCAGTAACACGTTAGCGTTTTCCGTCCATTTTTGGACAGAAAATGGTCATGTGCAATGCACATGACATTAAACTTTCAAAAAATGACAAAAATACCCCTCTAAGTTCAAACCCTAATTATTCTTTTACCTTATTTCTCCTACGCAACCTTCATCTCCCCCATTTTATTTCATACATACGCCTCCTTCATTCTGTTTCTCCTTCATTCTGTTTCTTCCCCAGCCTTCATCTCCACCACCATGACAATTTTTCGTCCAAAAATGGACGAAAAACACTAAAGAGTTACTGATTGGAAACTTAAGGTACCTTTTTAAGGATTAAATTAGTTAAGGGTACCAATGTGTTAAAAACGTATAGTTAAAGGTACCAGTCTGATATTTTCCCTAATAAAAAAGCATGCTTGTAGTTGTAGGTAATAAAGAGCATACAATGATAATGTGTACGTTTATTTAAGACCGAATCGACCCCATTATGTGGACTCTAGACAAAAGTTATTTTGAAGTATAAAAGGAGAAAGGTTGTGAGAAAGGGAGAGAGATAAGAAAGTAATCAACATACAGAAAATGAGAAGAAAAAAAAGGCAATTTGATAAACGTAAGAAAATAACATATAAGTAATAAAAGAGCATACAGTGATAACGTGTGCGTTTATTTAAGAGATAGGGCATATGGTTAGGTGAGTCCCATAGATTCCAGTATTGAATGTTTCTGGAAATTTTTAATTAGAAAGCATATGATGCTTGCTTTAATACCGTTGTTGTCACCAATGTTTTGGATCATTTAAGTTTGTAGTAGCATATCATGTATCTGTTTCAAGGGCATTTGTAGTTGAAGGTGATTTATCCATGTTTTGGAAATGCTGACTAAAATGCGACGATTTAAGTGACGTTTCCACACGACATTAGAAAGGTTGACACAGTCGCTAGCTCAATTCGTGCCCACTCACAAATAGAGCCTCGATACATAGGAGAATGTTTTTCTTGATATTGAATAATGGATTAGTGGAGTAGAATTTACAGGGAAAAGTAAGGAAAATCCAAACAAAAAATAGTCAAATAAATGGTCCTAAACTTACGGGCACTAAGCACAAACTCAAGAGAATAAATTAAATATAAGACTTTAAAGTCATTGTTATTTCCGACAACCCTAAAACCGTCGGGTTATTATTATTGTAGGAACAAAGGTAGCACATGGTCCAGCAGTTGCTGCATGTGTTTTTTTTCTTCTGTTGGACATATATTGTTTTGTATCCCAAACGGAGAAAGAGAAAAAAACCCGAGAAATTTTTGTATAACCATAACCCGAGAAAACTACATTCACATGTA
Organism: Erodium maritimum; assembly: GCA_963921825.1. Lineage (NCBI taxonomy): Eukaryota > Viridiplantae > Streptophyta > Magnoliopsida > Geraniales > Geraniaceae > Erodium > Erodium maritimum. Next base: position 61,551,600 of record OY997596.1, on the reverse strand, counting down.
GACTACGTGCAAACTACGTGCAATGCAGATTTTAAAATAACCATAACTTTTTCATATGAACTTCGATATAGGCCTGTAAAATATCAAATCGAAGGTATCTGAAAACTCTATAATTATATATACCTTTTGGGATTAGGGTATTCCATGGCATACCCTATAACCCTATAAATACGCCCCTAGTGGAAGGGAGATAGATAAGAAGGCAATGAATATATGGAAAATGAAAAAAATTAGGGGAAAGAAAAAGGCAAAACTCAAATTAGGAAAGAAATAGAACACTATGAGAGAGAGAAGAAAAAGTATACGCATTTAAGGAAATTTGAAACACTAGTAAAAAAATAACATATAGGTAATGAAGAGCATGGAGTAATGGAGATACGACGTTGAGATATGGCACATGGGTAGGTCCCATCTCTAAGGTTCTATCAGCGTGAAGAGAATATTGAGGATTCTCTACCTCGTGACTGCGCCCGCCCAGATTTACTCTTGGTCCAATCTGCATAAGTTCCGTTTAGAGGAGCTTAGAGCATCCACAGTCGTGGGCAGGGAGGTACTGGCTGGGAGCAATCGCCGGCGAGGAGCTAGCTGGGAGTTGGCTGAGAGGTCGTTGGCTGGGAGCTTAAGGTTGGCACTCATCGTCTGTTGAGAGCAAAAATGTGAACAAAAGGGGTTACCATAAGCCAACAAAAAGGTTTAACGTTGTAGTGTACTGGCTAGGAGAGCTGACTATAAGCCAACAAAATTTTTTTTTTCTCTCCGCCAGCACCTCCCCGCCAGCAACCAGCTATATGGTTGTGGATGCTCTTAAAAGGCTCGTACATGTTTTATTTTTTTATTTTTTTTGAAAAGATGCACGTTTTATTTATGGGTTTGATTGATTTTTTATTGATAAAAAAGGTTTTGTCTTGTTTTTGGTTGGTAAAAAGCATGGTAATGGAAATGTCAGTTTTGGATGTTTCTCGAAGAAGTTTGAAATTAGAATTTAGTACCATTAAGTTTGGAGTGACATATCATGTAGCCGTTTCAAGAGCATTTGCAGTCTTTATCGACGTTTTGAAAACACTGGCTAAAATGTCGCGGACGTGACGATTTAGGATACGTTTTCACATTGCATTAGTATTTTTTACTGAAAGGTGCGGTTTTTATTTAAATATCAGAAGTTACGATATATTGTAGTGTGTCAGGAAGAGACCCTGACCACTGAAGAACATGTATAGAACGCGCTTCCCTGGCTAGCCAATGGACATCTTTGTTTGTAGTTCTTTTTACATATTAGAGGGTTATCCCCTCGTTTTGAGAAAGCATGTGACGAATATAACGGTCCCGACAAGGGATGCTGGAGGATCCCCTGTTGTGATCATGTTTAGCAGAACTTGGGCATCTGACCGAAGGATAATCGGACCCACTCCCAACGTAGCAGTGTTGTGCAGGGCTGTAGCAATTGCGCATGCTTCTACCATGATCGGAGACCAGCATTCTAGAAGGAGTCCATTCGCCGCAAGCCATACAACCCCGTCTGTATTCCGGGCAATGACACCCCATGCTGATTGATTTGAATCCTAAAAGACAACCTCATCCACATTAATGACCATCGTACCCATAGTTGGCCGAACCCAACGGGATGGCCATGAAGAGGGCGGTCTGTGGGGTGTTTCCAGGTGGGAACTTGCTTCCCGCCAAGCCACAAGATGAGCGTGGGCGCCAAGATCACTCCCAAGGCAGCAGGCGAGGTGCCCCCCATTTCAGGGCATTCTGTGCCTTCCAAACTTCCCAGAGGACGGATAAGACATCTGTCACTCGGTTCTACGGTCCCTTGTATCGATCACCTCCCACCACTCCATGAATCCCACTACACAAAATTTTCTTTTTGTGTTAGGATTTGAGGTTTCCTTTATTCGAATTAGGGTTTCGTGATTTAGTTTCTTTATTATGTTATGACTTGAGATTTTAGTTTGCTATATAAGAACTTGAGAGCTTTCATTATAAGACAGATTTGAAGTAATAAATACAAAAACGAGTTAACACTCAAATCATCTCTTTCGGTATTCATCACGAATCAACGAAGCTGATAACTGTCTTGTTCGGCATTCTCTATGAATCAACGAACTCAATAAAGAATTCCCCTTTCGCCAGATTCATCGCGCGGAATCGAAACACATGATCGACTCTCATTCGCTGGCAGAGTCTTATTTTCTGTTAGCGTCAACAGATTCATAGACGAGTTAAACCAAGCATTATGATTCGATGCAGTGATCGACTTGAATCTAAGCTTGAGATAATAATATTCGATTTTTCAAACTGGACCGATTGACCCCATTGTGTGGACCCTAGCTAAAAGTTATTTTGAAGCATAAAAAGAGAAAGGTTATGTGGAAGGGAGAGAGATAAGAAAGTAGTCAAGATACAGAAAATGAGAAGAAAAGAAAAAACAATTTGAAAGACGTAAGAAAATAACATATAGGTAATAAGAGCATACAGTGATAACGTGTACGTTTATTTAAGAGATATTGGAGATCCTCTACCTCGTGAGCAGTATTGAATGTTTCTGGAAATTTTTAATTAGAAAGCATATGATGCCTGCTTTAATGCCGTTGTTGTCACCAATGTTTTGGATCATTTAAGTTTTTGTAGTTGAAGGTGATTTATCGATGTTTTGAACATACAGACTAAAATGCTACGGACGCGACGATTTAAGTGACGCTTTCACGCGGCATTGGTATTATTGTCGTTGGAAAACATTGCACCAATGATTTTTTTGCAAACCAAACAAAACTATTATGGGCTCAAATGAATCGTCTTAGAAGACGTTGGGACAGAGCAAGTGGAAAACGAGTTCATCAACTCCACATAACATTAACGGGGTTGTTGGCTCAACGAGATGATGTCTAGCGTCAGAGGGCGAACCAACACTTACACCAGTATGTTAGAGGAGATCGCAATACCAGATATTTTCAGGCGAAAGCTTCAGCCAGGAGACGGGGAAACAGAATCCAAAGATTGGTGGATAGGCAAGGGGTCTCGAGAGGATGGGGGTCGGTCCTTGAAGAGGTCATGTTAAACCACTTTGATCACCTCTTTAAGGCCGATCCTCGGGGTATTAATGAGGTCAGTGCACTGGTTCCGAGAAGTATATCTGAGACTGAGGAGCAGAATGTGGAACTTCTTAGACCCGTTGAGATGGAAGAAGTCAAAAAGGCGATATGTACTATGTAATGTTCCATAATCCGAACAACATGAATGGTCCGTTGAGCTAATGATTCTTACCAAAATCGACATTGACTCTAACTGTTGATGAATATATAATTATGAAACGACGCAGTAGCAAGACGATTTAGAATTCAGGTAAGTGAGGGTATCTAGTGTTTCATAATATAGCAGGATTGTCAAAGTGCAATGCTACAATAGGCTTGGCAAGGCGTCTGTTTGTTTGTTCATCAGCTTTGTCGAGAGTTGAGTAAATCAGATCAAACCTGTGAAAGTAAAGATTGTGAGAATACAGTCCCAGTCAAAGTAATTCCAAATGTTTTGGTGAGAGGCGTGAACAACAAGCCATCTCCTTCAAATTCAAAATAATGCTGAGTTGGTGAGTGGCGTGAGATGCAAGACACCCATCCGGACAATTTATTACCCTCATGTTTCTCAGCCTGACAGTTCACTACCCAAGCGTTTTGGTTCTGTATCGGTTGTTGATGTTTTATCCCGTGGTTATTAGTTTCACTTTGTTACCTTTATGTTTTACTTCTCTCTCCTTACAGATAGTTGTGTCTATCTTTGGGCTTTTGGGATTCCTAGTGCAATCTGTTGGTGTAACTCCTCTTTCACCTCAAAAGAGGTTTCATTTCAATACATTGTTTTGCTGATAAAAAAAAGTAATTCCAAATGTAACGTTATCTTGTGTCGATCATCAAGATAGCCATCAAACTAATTTAGCAAACAATGTCTACAATATAGCAGATAAATTTTAGGGTCATGAAAGTATTCATCAAGATAGCTATCAAACAAATAAAAAAGACATGCATTCATTCACCTCAAATGTCATGTGGAAAGCAAAACATAGGGTAACTCAGAAAATAATTAGGCTTACATAGCCTTTTTACCAGGGGTAACCATGGGTTCTAACCCCTTTGAGGTTTGTTTTAGCGATCCTAACTGGGCTTGACCTTTCCTTGCACTTCCCAACTGTGACCTTTTCATTTTTTGCGCAAACTAACATTTTTCGTCTATCTTGACGGTTCCGTTAAAAAAATGTTACTGTCCACGTGACCAACACGTGTCAAAAACCTAACTGAATCCGTTAAAGTAGACGAAAATTGTTAGTTTTCGCAAAAAAATGTCAAACGTAGTTGGGAAGGGCAAGGAAAGGTCAAGCCCAGTTAGAATCGCCAAAACAAACCTCAAGCGAGCCCATGGTTTCCCCTTTTTACAAAAAGAAAGGTGGTTTAGACCCACCGAAGTCTAGCAAAATGCAGAAGCTAAATCAAATTACAAATAATGAGTTCTCTCCCTGGTCGTTTCCTTAGCGATTGGACTCCGCTCAATCTTTGAGCAAACGATGAATGCTCCATCTCCGTCTCCATCTCCGTCTCATCCCTTTTCCCGTCATCAACACGACGCGCCTCCTTGATAATGGCATGTATGCCTAGTTCTACTTCCCATACAGCTACATGATAACGCACATCCCAGCATATTTGGTGATCTAGCAAGGCTTCAGCTAAAATTAAATGCCTATGTGCAAAGTCCTTCCAAGCCTTTTCCTGTCCAAGCAAATATGGTGGTTAGAACTCAATGGGTGTAAAATCCGGTACTGAGACCGTTTCGTTGTTTTTCTCCCGTTGTTGGGAGTGGTTTGAGACTAGATTTTTACTGGTGCTCTTGTTTGTTTATATGAGGAGATTCTTTCCTGTTTTCTCCTGACTTTTTTTCAAAGTCTTGAGAATTTCAATACATGCTAGCTTTTCAAAAAAAAAAAACACCACCACTACCAAAACCATTAAACAGTAGAAAGTTGTAAATTTTAAGTACCATTTCCTTCAACCCCCTTGGTGTTGTTTCAAAATCCTCTTTGAGTTGTTCTATTTCCTTTTTGAGTGAAGCCATAACCAGTGCATCAGTGAACTTATCCTCGATGCCAAAGGTAAAAGCAAGATCAATAGCTTCACCATACAGCTTGTCCTGGAGCATCGTCTTAATCATATCTGAGACGAGGTTTCAAAATCGACACAAGTGTTAATGAGCAAGCAATAAAACAAGGGTAAACCTCATTTCCATACTATAAAATGACAGCACGTAAGTATTGTAACCACCTTTGTATGCAAGTTCTACCAGTGATCTTTTTGTTCATCTTCAAGTCTTATCAATGACTTTTAGTTATTTTCAAAAAATACATGGCTTCTTTTGTAAATGTCAGCGTCACCTCTAACAAATTTCGTCATTTTTGGAAATTAAAAGTCGTTTTCTGGCAGGATTTGAACATAAAGGTCGCCACAGTATGGACTTACCACTTTCACCTTTGTCCACAACACGGAAATAAAGTTATCCCACAAAACAACCAATTAACTTAACTAAAAGGGAAAACGCTGGTTCTTAATCTTTTGTACATTTGGTTATCACATCCTAACCCAGACCAACCTTTGGTTACATGTTGAGAATTTAACAAAGCATGACACCAGCCGTCCAACTTAACAATTTTGTTAAGGGGGAAGGAAAAAGTCGAAACTACCCCTAAATCGCGTTAACCTTTCATGTATGAAATTGTAACCAAAGGTTGGTCTGAGTCAGGATGTGATAACCAAAGGTTTAAGAAGGTTAGGAACCAAATTTTTTTTACCCTTCACGTGACTTTCACGTGGTCATCGACGAGTTAACAGTTTTTTTTTATACTTTTTGTAAAATTCTCAACCTTTCATGTATGAAATTGTAACCAAAAGTTCAAGAAAGCCAAGAACCGGGGTTTTCCCTAACTAAAAATACCTGGAATCATAGGAACAAGAACTTGGGCCTTCCGAAGGGTGTCTGATATCTGGCATGGATAGCTCAGAACGATCAAATTCATAATGTAGTCTCTCGAAAACAACGATGAGATCCCAAATCCGACGATAAAGAACAGGAATCCCCGAGCCTGAATGCGATGATCTTCGTCACACCCTCCGCTAGCCCGATACAAGTTCCTCCATCTCCGAGCTTTAGCCATAGCGGCTTGCTTAGTTGATACAGAAATCTCAACCTCAACCTCGAACTCCTTATCTGCCATCATCTGGACAAACAACTCCATCATCAGCACATAAGTTTCCCCATCCTTCACATAGTTACTGCATTGGTAAATCAGATCAGCAGGTTTTGGGGCAAGCTTCAGGGCGGCCTGAAGCTGTGCCCGGAGCTCGGCCACGTCAGCCAGGGAGTGGATCCGTCCACGGATGTTGGGAAGATCGGACACCGTGGACTCGAGAAGCCTGGCGAGGCCACGGCTGTTCATCGTCCGGCAGAGATGCTCGAGCTCCGGCGTGTGATCATCGGGAACCGTGTGCTCCGCCTGGCTACGGCGGAACATTTCGAAGGTGATACGCTCCGCGAGGCCGTGGCTGAAGATTGTGTGGCGGAGATGCTCGATGGAGATTGATGGAGAATTCGGAATCGCCATGGATTTCGCAACGGAACTGAGGCTTTTCTCTGGGTCATCGATCGTGGATGGATCTGCGGATTCGCTGCTCATAATCGAATCGGCGACTGGACGAGACGGTGGCGGCGGTGGGAATTGGGAGTATTCGCTGCCATTGACGGTCACGGAAGAATTCACCATTGCAAGCTTGAAAATCCCTAAGAACACCACAGTGCTGTTAGACTTTTCATAGTGGGATGGGATGGGATGGAATTGGTGTGATCCATGTCTAATTAGATAAAAATGAGGGGGAAAATGGGTCGAATCGCTCCGATTTGTGGGTCTGTTTCGAATTTGATATATTCTCAAATTAGTTGATGCCACGTGCCGATTCTCTATAAGAGCAACTCCAACAGTCGTGGCAGTAGGGTCGTTGCAGACGTTGTCACAATAGGTCGTGTCAAGGAGTCGTTGCAGAATCCTGCAACGACGCGTAGCCGTGGTAGGAGTTACTTTAGAGGAGAGAGAAGCTCATTTTGCTCCAAAAACAACCTCCTACCGTGGCTCCTGACACTAGTCATGTCAGACCATTGGAGAAGCCATGTCAGTGAGGAGAGAGAATGTCAAAAAGCACCTCCTACCATGACTTCTTGACACTAGTCATGTTAAACCATTGAAAATGCTCTAAACAAATCGTGACATTAAACCCAAATAGACGGTCGACGAAACGAATCTTTAGACAGGAGTTTATGGTCTAAACCCAAAAATCATAAGGTTTTAGGTTTTTTCCCCAAAAGTTACCGATTCAACGGGCAGAAGACCCTAGTGTGAATTGTCTAAGAAGAAGCGTCGAAAGGGGGTAAAGAAATGGAAAAGGGGCCGTTTCGCAGACGTTTTTATCTTTCCTGTCGATTTTCTTTCATCGGGTTGTAACTTTTATCGACGTTAATTTTTTCTCTTATTCTCTCCTTCCTAAGCTTCTCTCTCGTGTTCTTTTTTTTCTCTCTCCTCCTCAACTATTATCTACTGTCATGTGTTGATTTTGGTCCGATTCGACCCGTAAAGTCTGATCTTCAATATAAGACTTGTCGAATCCGACCAGTCATGCAAAATAACGACCACCTACCTGAATGATTTCGATTGGAAAATCCATTACTGCAGTTGTTGTGGAGAGGCCCTTCGGGGATCCACTGTTTCACTACCCATGGTCGGCCCCAATCGACCGACCATTTCTCCCCTATCCAACGCCTGAGATCTGTGAGTAGTCGCGACCGCCATCACCATCTACTAGGTTTGCACCCGTGGAAATCGCTCCACAATCATGAACTAGTGGTGGAAGAGGAAGTTGTAGCTGGTTAGGAAACGCGGGACAATCGGGGAGCACGTGCGCGAACCATGTTGTTCCGAATCCGCGTTACTGTGGACATATGCCCCCGTATGCAGTTGGGAGCGGAAACAAAAGGGAGGACCTTAACCGATTCATGGTCAGGAAATGAGACCATGAGGATGGAAGGAACTTCTATCGAGCATGAACTACTGAAAAATTCAACTTATGGAGGACCTGGGAACCCTATCTCTTCCAGGAATTCCCGCCTTACGGGAGCGGACGCGAGACTTGTCATACAGTCTCGCTGATTTCCGTAAGACCGCTAAAGAATCAGAGGATGTCTCAGGGGAGCTATACTCCACCCCACAGGGAACAAATACTATTTGTTCCTTAATATACTCCTTGGACGACTATCAAGACAACACACGCTTGTTCAAGTCGTGACGAAAAAAACCCTTCTAAATGTCACGTGCCAACCACCGAGAGAATAGAGAAGCATCCCTTACTTCATTCCCCGGCAGCACAACCTCCTGTTATAGGATCAGTTTTCTACCGTCATCGAAACGTTATTTTGTCCTTTTCCATTTATTTCCATTTTGTATGATCTCCTATTTATATTAGGCTGGAAAAGCAGGGTTTCTTTTTTTGCGACAGAGCTTCCCAAATGGAGAATCCTTCCGATCGCAGCGAATCCTCCAACCTCCCTCCGCCACCGTCTCGTCCCGCCGCCGATTCGATCATGAACAACGGCGGATCGTCTGCCTCCGGTGGCCCATTCAGGATCGATGATCCAGGCCTCAATTCGGTTAAGAAATCCATGGAAGCTCCATCGACTACCATCGAGCATTTCTGCCGGACAATGCTCAGCCACAGACTCGCCGAGCATCTCTGCTGGGAATTGTTCAGCCATGGCCTGGCGACACATAGAGTTCCTCATCTTCCCAATCACCTCTTCGAGTTAGCTCCCAAGCCGGAGCCGGAGCCGGAGCTCGACCATCTCTGCCGGACAATGGACGGCCCTGGCCTCGCCGGACTTCTCGAGTCCACGGTGTCCGATCTTCCCAAGATCCGTGGACGGATCCACTCCCTGGCTGACGTGGCCGGGCTCCGGGCACAGCTTCAGGCCGCCCTGAAGCTTGCCCCAAAACCTGCTGATCTGATTTACCAGTGCAGTAACCATGTGAAGGATGGGGAAACTTATGTGCTGATGATGGAGTTGTTTGTCCAGATGATGACAGATAAGGAGTTTGAGGTTGAGATTTCTGCATCAACTAAGCAGAAATCTCAGGCTACAGCTCGGAGATGGTGGAACTTGTATCAGGCTAGCGGAGGGCATGGTGATGATCATCGCATTCAGGCTCGTGCATTCCTGTTCTTTATCGTCGGATTCGGAATCTCATCTGTGTTTTCGAGAGACTACATTATGAATTTGATCGTTCTGAGCTATCCATGCCGGATATCAGACACCCTTCGGAAGGCCCAAGTACTTGTTCCTATGATTCCAGGTATTTTTAGTTAAGTTGATTGGTTGTTTTATTGCTTGCTCATTGACATTTGTGTTTGTGAGGCCGGAGGTTTCATTCGTGCGGTTTTCTGTGGTACTGTTTACTAGTTCGATCGAGACTGTTCAAGACTGCCTCCTGAAGTATTGTTCGCTTGTCTGATGGGGTCAGGTGGTTTGGGAAGACGGGGTGGTTTCGGCTTTTGTTTTAGCTTGCTGTTGTTTTTCGTTTTTCTGTTGGATTTCTTGCTGGACTTTGGTTTTGGGTGATTCACCAGTCTTTTGTAGTATTGTTCATTAGTCCGATCGAGACTGTCCAAGACGGTCCCTTGATACATTATTCACCTGTCTGGTGGGCTCAGGTGGTTGGGGAAGACAATGGTGGTTTTGCTTTTGTTTTAGCTTGCGGTTGCTTTTCGTTTTTCTGTTGGATTTCTTGCTAGACTTTGGTTTTGGGTGATTCACCCGTACAGTCTTTTGTAGTACTGTTCATTAGTCCGATCGAGACTGTGGTCCCCTGAAGCATTATTCACTTGTCTGGTGGGCTCAGGTGGTTGGGGAAGACAATGGTGGTTTTGCTTTTGTTTTAGCTTGCGGTTGCTTTTCGTGTGGTTGGGGAAGACAATGGTGGTTTTGCTTTTGTTTTAGCTTGCGGTTGCTTTTCGTTTTTCTGTTGGATTTCTTGCTGGACTTTGGTTTTTGGGTGTGGTTCCCATCCCCGGACACACGCTTCCTTATTTTAATGCATTTTCTTCTCTCTGATAAAAAAAACAGTTGTATTAACAGTTGTGTCAGTTTTGAAACCTCGTCTCAGATATGATAAAGACGATGCTCCAGCACAAGCTGTATGGTGAAGCTATTGATGTTGCTTTTACCTTTGGCATTGAGGATCAATTCCCTTATGAACCGATCATGGCTTCTCTCAAAGGGGATTATGAACAACTCAAAGGGGATTTTGAGAAAACATCAAGGGGGTTGAACGAAATGGTACTTAAATAAAATCGGGAACTAACTATCCCTGACTTGTACCGCTCAGGAACATACTGCTAACTTGTTTTTGGGTCAGAAACGCACTGTTGACTTAGGTATTTACTAAAAAATAACTTTTTCCGTTATGAACTAACATTTTCTGTTAGAGATGACGGAAAACGTTAGTAAAAGTTGCAAAAAACTAACAAGTCTACGGTTAGTTTTTGAGTTCAATAGTCATATTACAGTTAGTTCTTGGAGTTTTTCCTAACTTTCATCGTCATCTCTAACGGAAAATGTTAGTTTATGTAATTACCTTAAGTCATGAGTGCGTTTTTGATCGACAAAAAAGTCAACCGTAGTTCTTGAGATGTACAATTCGGGAATAGTTAGTACCTGGAATTTTTCTTAAAATTTACAACTTTCTACTGTTCAATGGTTTTGGTAGTGGTGATAAACTAACCAACATCTTTCTTTGGACAGGCAAAAGCTGTTATGGTCCTTTCAAAGAAGTATATAGCTTTAATTGAGGCAATGTCTGATCATCACATTCGTTTAGATAAGCCATTCCATCACTTTGTGCTTGGAATTCATACCAGTATCTTGGTGGCGGATCAAAAAAGCAGAGGCAATGATGGTAGTGTTGGTGAGATGGAGATGGAGATGGAGATGGCGCCCCCATTGGCACGTAGATTGTCCAAAGAAAAACTACGAAGGAAACGATCATGGAGAGAACCCGTCATTTGCAATTTGATTTAGCTTCTATAGCATTTTGCCAGACTTCCAGTGTGTCTAAACCACCTTTCTTTTTGTAAATGTAAAAGGCTGTAAGCCTAAATATTACACTATGTTTTGGTTTCCACATGACATTTGACTGGTGAATGAATGCATAACTTTGGTTGATTGCTTCAGCTCTTGTTACCTTGTATATGATATCTTTGGTACCCTTACGTTTGGTAACGCTAAAAAACAACCCCTCCGTTTTCGTAACACACATTTAGTACCCTTTATGAATTGGTCACATATCATTTAATATCCCTTAAGTATTGATAACAAAACGTTTAATACCCCTTATGAATTGGTCACAGATCGTCAAAATGACGTAAACTTGACCAAAATTTTGTCCATAGCGTTACCAATACATCAGGGTACTAAAGGAGTGTTACCAATACATAAGGGGTACTAAAGGTAATTAACCCTTATTATTTGGCCCGACTTGTATATGCGGAGGAACAAAATTAGATGCTTTAAGCCAAATGTGAGTATGGAGTAAGAGCATCTTCAGTCAGATTCGCCCATTGGAGGCGATTAATCCTCAATTCAACGGTCGATTCATCTAGCCTCCTACAGTAGCTGGAGGCGATTATCCCGATAAATCCAGATGAACAACCACGTGTCATGTGGCAAGTGGTCCGGAGGTATGATGCAGTGCATATTGAAGATCTTTTGACGAATCGCCTAGAAAACCTGAAAATGCAGCTGTGTCCGAAATTGACGAAATCTTAGCATTTTTCGGGTCGAAACGGGCTCCTGAGCAAAACTCTTCGCTTCGCCATGATGTACGATGTTTTCCGGCCATCCGAGATCGTTTAGAGGGGCAAAACTGTAATTTTAGAGTCTGGTTCATTATTTCCTGCTTTTTGATATTTCCTTTATTTCGAATTAGGGTGTTGGCTGTTGGGTATTAATTTTCTTACTGTATTAGGACTTTGGGGTATTAGTTTTCTATTTAAGCACTTGTTATTCTTCATTGTATTTCAGATCTTTCAGAAATAAACACAAAAAAACACAAAAAAACGAGTTCTACTCAAATCGTCTATTTCGGTATTCTGTTGAATCAACGAATTAGGCAAGAATTCCCCCTTTCGCTCCGCACTCTGCATCAAGAATAGAGAACCGCCAAAACTGCAATTCATCCCGACTGCAGATGCTCTAATTGACAAGACCTCTGAGCCATTACCTGTCTACGATGATGGTAGTTGCACAAGTCCCGTCAAAAGAAATGGAAGCAATGAGCGGGCGAAGGTGAGCGAGAATGTCGCCAAGCAGCACGTAAAGGGTTTCCTTCCACGATGTGTTCAGTCTCAAACAGCTCTTTGTTCTTTTTAGACCACAAAAACAAACTTCTCAGTACATTATCATCACATATTGCTACAAATATGACATCAAGAGACAAGTTCAGGTAGAAACCCCTCCCTACAATGCATACAAATAAACTAACTTAGATCATTGGATCAAAACAATAGATAACTGGACTGAAACTTGCCTAGATATATATTTTTTAATAATGTAGACTTCATTTTAACACGTGAATTTATTTTGTGATTGATGTTCATTTCATAGTTTTAAGTGTCATTCTCGTTAAGGTCTAATGTACACATTCAGAATCCGAAATCAAATATTGCCTAGAAAAGTCGATAACAAATGTTATCCAACAAGTTGAAACTTCTGCAAATAATGCTTCTGTTCCCAATAAACTTATGCTTCTACAAATACGATGTTTCAAAATAAGTGTATGCTTTCTTTTAGAGGGAATAAATTATACATTGATTAACAAACGTTAAGAGCAACTTCAACCCAAAACATCGTTTTGTTGTGAAGTCTACATAACGATTTGGTGTAAATGCTAGTACATACAAAATTTGGCGTGTTGCTGTAGCGATACACCAAATATGATGATAGACAGAAGGAAAAACTTTGGGTCCAAACCTTTCTCAACGTTTCGTTTTAACGTCCTAACCCAGACTAACGTTTCGTTACAGTTCCATACACGAAAGGTTGGAACTTTTACAAAACCTGATTTGAACCATTTAAATTAACGATTTCGTTAACATGGGAAGTGAAAAGTCGAAACTACAACTTCATTCATGTTAACCTTTCAGCTCATCTTTCCCAAAATAATGCATTATTTTGAAATTCAGTGTTGAAAAATTGTTGGATATGTATACTAAATGTTCTAATTGCATGTTGAACGGGCATGGGGAGTTGAAAGGTTAACGTGAATGGAGGGGTAGTTTCGACTTTTCACTTCCCATGTCAACGAAATCGTTAATTTAAACGGTTCATATCAGGTTTTGTAAAAGTTCCAACCTTTCGTGTATGGAACTGCAACGAAACGTTGGTCTGGGTTAGGACGTTTAGGAACCAGAGTTATCCCTAGACATAACAGCCATTACTCTTCAAGTTTATATAGTCGGGTTTTCAGTAATTCCCTCTGAATATTGCAAATCCCTGACATAAAAACTAAGATCATATCTTAACACATTATCATTGTGATATCATAACTGATGATAATACACTCTCAGTACTGCAAATCCCTGACATGAGACTAAGATCATAACCGAGAATACCCTCCTAGTACTGCAAATTCTTGACATAAAACTAAGATCATAACTGGTAATACCCTCTCAGTATTGCAAGACCCTGACATAAGACTAAGATCATAGTTGTCCATAACTCAACACATTATCGATCTGACGCCTGAGATGCTTATCAAGTGGTAAACTGATACACAATGCAAATTTTGACCTAGAATCGCCCACTTTGTAGGTAATGTACATATACTTTATGGGTATGATCTAGAATTATACTATAAACATATATAATTGATGCATAGATGGTGTGACATAAAACTAAAATCACTTACATACCCTCTCAGTGCTGCAAATCACTGACATAAAGCACCATAACTGCTTCATATCCCAGCACATTATCAATCAGATGTCATGTTGAAACTCAAGCTTAAATCTCAATGAAATTCCAAATTCAAGGCAAATTGCAGAAACCCAGGCTTACCCATTCAAATGCATCTACCAGTACCAGTCAAGGGTCATCAAACGGTTTAGACCGAACACAAACATATTGACACGAAGTAGCAAATACAGGCTAACATAGCCTTTTACAAGTTTAAGAGCTAAGCGAGTAGCAAATGATGGGTTCTGGCTTCTTGCGTTTCCTTAGTGCATAGCATTTCTTCAATCTACGTGCCAATGGTGGGTGCTCCATCTCCATGTCCATCTCATCCCTTCCTATTTCCGTCTCCATTTTCCCTTTCCCATCATCAGCACTAGCACCATTGCTTTCCAGACCCTCTCGAACCTTCTCGACATAGCTCGGGGTGATGATGACCAATCGTTTCATTGCTCTTAACCAAGGAAGATCAAGACCACAAAACTTGTGATCTTCCAACGCCTCCAATACAGTTCTGAGCCTGTCTTCAATGTCCATAGCAGCATTTTCCTGTCCAAAGAAGGATGGTCGTTAGAACATCACCACTATCAAAACCCTTAAGACACTGAAAAGCTGTAAACAATAAGTACCAGTTCTTTCACAGAACCATATTTACACAGCCCCGTAGATGCTTTTTTCTTATCCCCTTTGAGTGAAGCCAGAGTTGGTTGAGGAGGAAACTTATCCTCAATCCCTAAGTTAAAAGCAACATCAAGAGCTTCACCATACATCCTGTTTTTAATAAGGTCCATTGCAGCATTTTCCTGTCCAAAGAAAGAGGATCATAAGAACATCACCACTACCAAAACCATTAAACACTAAAAAGCTGTATAATATATGTACCAGTTTCTTCGCAGAACCATATCTACTCAACCCCGTTAATGCTTCTTCATATTCGACCACGAATGAAGCCAGAATTGGTTGAGGAGGGAACTTTTCCTCAATCCCAAAGGCAAAAACGACATCAATAGCTTCACCATACAGCTTGTACTGGAGCATCTTTTCTATCATATCTGAGATAAGGTTTCCACATCAACACAACTATTAATGGGCTGGCAATAAGCCCTAAATGACAACAAATTAACTTAACTAAATCAATTTTCTAGAACAACACAAACGTAATGACTATAAATTTGCAAATTATAAACATCGTTTGTACAAAATCGGGTTCAGATTTATTAACAACTGAATTCAAATTTAATAAATATTCAAACAAATGGGACACATGGGGAGATCTCATTGGTACCCTCGCGGTTCCCAACTCACTAAACCATAAGTCGCGTACAAAAACGCACGATTTGTGATCTTCCAATACCGTTTGCACAAAATCGGGTTCAGATTTATTAACAATTGAATTAAAATTTAATAAATATTAAAACAAATGGGGAGATCTCATTGGTTGGTTACGACTCACTGTCCACGAGTCGCTGTTCCCAACTCACTAAACCATAAGTCGGGTACGAAAACACACGACCTAAATGACAACAAATTGAGTTAACTAAAAACGTATTTAGCATACACATGACCTAAATGACAACAAATTGAGTTAACTAAAAACGTATTTAGCATACACATGACCTAAATGACAACAAATTGAGTTAACTAAGGGAAAACACCAAGATACAACTATGCCTCGACTTTATAGCTCAAAATACAATTATAGACAATTTTATCGATCAAATCACATCGTCCCCAAAGTTGAACTTCAAAAACCATAATAATCTGTCAAAATTGTGACGGTCCGTTAACAGCGTTGGTGTAAAGACCAAACTGCCCTCAGTTTCAGTCATAACTCTATAGTTGTATTTTGTAATATAAAGTCAAACCATAGTTGTTTCTTGGTGTTTTTCCATCACACGGTTAACGGTCCGTCTATTTTTAGACGGATGTTTATGGTTTTTGGAGGGGATAACACCAGAAAACAACTATCGTTTGACTTCCTAGTACAAATCACAACTATAGACTTTCTTATCGTCCATAGTACACAGTCCCGTTAGTTAAATTACCACAAACCATGAATTCCGTCCAAAAACACGGAATATTCCGGAATATTCTGTTCAAAACACGGAATATTCTATCCAAAAACACAAAATATTCCGTGTTTTTGGACGGAATTCATGGTTTGTGGTAATTTAACTAACGGGACTGTGTACTATGGACGATAAGAAAGTCTATAGTTGTGATTTGTACTAGGAAGTCAAACGATAATTGTTTTCTGGTGTTATCCCTTTTTGGAGTTTAACTTTGGGGACAATGTGATTTGATCGATAAAATTGTCTATAAATGTATTTTGAGCTATAAAGTCGAGACATAGTTGTTTCTTGGTGTTTTCCGTCAACTAAAAACGTATTTAGCATACATACCTGGAATCATAGGAACAAGGACTCGAGACTGCCTGAGGGTTTCTGATATATCACATGGATAACTCAGAATTATCAAATTCATAATATCTTCACTAGCAGCATTAGCTGGGATTCCAAAGCAAGCAATGAAGAACAGTAATCCCCGAGCCTGAATACGATGATCCTCCTCACACCCTCCACAAGCATGATACGTGTTCATCCATCTCCGAGCATAAGCGGTTTGCTCCCTCGATGCAGTCACCTCAACCTCCCCTTCGCTGACCATCTGGAGAAACAACTCCATGAAGAGTACATAGGCTTGACCGTCCTTAATATACTTACTGCAGTTGAAAACCAAATCTGCAGGGTATGGGGCAAGCTTCAGAGCGGCCCGAACCTGTTCCCTGAGCTCCGGTACATCGGAGAGCTTCAGAATCCGTTCACGGACGTTGGGAAGATTGGAAACCAGATACCAGAAAAGCTTCGCAAGGCTACGGCTGTACATTTCCCGGCAGAGATACTCGAGCGTAGGCTTCGGCTTCGGCTTGGGAGTATCGAGGGCGTCCATGGATTTCTCTGGATCGTCGACCTTGGATGGGTCTGCAATGGCGCCCAATTCGCTCATGATCGAATCGGCGGATGGTGGCGGCAGTGAGGAGGATGATTCGCTGCCATTGACGATTTCGGGAGATCTCTCCATTGCGGAGCTCTGAGGCAAGACAAACCCTAATTTTACACAAACAAATTAGTTGTCATTGATGATTGCGGAAGAATTCTCGATTGCAGAGCTCTGTGGAGAAGAGAGATCCTACTTTTTTTGCGTCGCGTATACAACTGTTTTAACGTTACATTTGGGTCGAGGTTTTTTAAAAATGACCAAAATACCCCTAGTCATTCTTAGAATTATATGACCAAAATACCCCTACTAATTCTTAGAATTATACCATCTTTAAAACACGTATTTACACAGACAAATATGTATCAATTTATAGCTTTGTGATTGTGCCTTCATGTGGGTGTCCCATTCTCTTAGGAGTCCATCCCGATTTTTCATTATCACGACTAGACTATGTGTCGTTGTGAACCCTCCGTGAGGGCCATCTGTGGCGGCCCAGTTCGGTCAATCCCGCACGATCCGTTATTGCTTCCACTTCAAAAGAGACCGTCTTAGAAGTTGGGGGTAGTTACCGCAAGGGAACCCATGGGCCGGGTTCCAGGGGACTCCGACGTAGAATGTGGAGGGATCCGGATTGTTGGTAGGCTCAGCGAACCGTGGGCCGTGAGAAGTCATCACCGTCAGAGGCATACAATCTCTGGAGGGTTGTTTGGTCGGAAGTTCCCCGTAATCCTCCAGTGGTGGCCATAGACGCGGGACCAGCCAATTCTGTTATTCAGACAGATAAAAAACGTCAAAGGGCCGAGAGGCCGTTCCATAAGGGCTCGGAATCAACCGTAGTTCGGGTTATGATCCACCTCGGTGTGCTGTCGCCGCCAAGATACCATATGGGATCGACAGTTCAGAGGGTCCATGCATCTTCTCCCAGTTAGACCGTTCCCATAGGTTCTGCCATGTATCTCACTCTATAAAGTGACTTTTTATAGTTAGGACACCTCTCAAACTAATTTGATAGTTGAGATAACTTTATTAATAAAATAATAATTTAAAAACGTAGATGTTGGCAAAAGCCAACGATATTTTTTAGATCTCCATGGCACATAGCACGTAGTGATTAGTTAAAAGTCGATCCTCAAATCAATTGATCGATGTCGGGGTAAGCATCAGAATCTGGATTGGGTTGTCGAGAACATCCACCACCATTCTCGGATAGGGATGGCAATGGGGCGGGCCCCCGCGCCCCGTCCCAGCCTTGCGTTGACCCCGCTCGCACTCTCCTCACACTCAATCAACAAAACAAATTGACGAAGAAAGATACAACATTCGAATAATCTTGCTCCATTCTTAATAATTCTACTACATGATTTATCTTACCATTCATTTTTTCACCAAACCAGTCGTAACCAATATTTTTTTTGAATAAGAATCGATAATATTATTAAGATCTTAAATCGTTATTTAAGGCTTCCAACAAAACATAAGGGATATCAGTAATTAACCATATTATTACATCCAACTATTCGTGTGCTTAGCTAAAGTATGTGCTACCATGTTAGTCTCCTAGCGAATGTACCTCAACTTGAAAGTTGAGATCCTAGTCACCAGCATTCGACATTGCTCGATCATCAGTCCAAAAAGGGAAGATCGTGTCAATTGATCCATTTGCAGCATGACCACCCCGAGACAGACTGATTCTATCGTTCGTGTCGCCCACCCTACTTCATATATAGGAAAGACTCCTCGAGAGTGAGGATTTCAACTAGTTCCTGTTCTTGCTGCCCCCGGTAACACTAAACACCTCGTAGTCATGACCGTCCCATACTCATTATGACACACCATAATCCGTTCTCCCGTGCCAGGTCCAAGACCGCCCCATCAACATTGACTTTCACCTCGCCTTGCCCCCCGTTTGATCCACCTTCTCCCACCACTACCATTCATCCCATCGGGATGAGACGTCCCCTGTTTGACCCTCTGAGCCGCCTGCCATTCTCTGAGTAAAACCATGTTAGCCTCCCGAACCCTCCCCGGTGATCTCTCCTCTTGAGCCCTAACCCTCTTGTTCCTAGTCTTCCACACTTCCCACCAAATCAAAACTACTTTCTCGATCAGACCGACTTGACCCAAACCCATCAATGTTCTACCCACGCTCTCGGTTCTATCCCTTCATGTAGTAAATCTATTATACCCAAAACCGAATAACAAGATTCACCCTGAAAATCAATCACGTTCGTGGAAAAGAACCATTGTAATTCAATCCACAACGAACACCGATAACCTGATAATCCTACCACCGATTCGAGGACCCAGTCGCACGATAATTACAAAATGCCTAGTGCAGATAAATCCGGAACAAATAATAAAGTGCAAAAAATAAACAAAAAACCCAATTTTACGTGATTCGACAATGTGCCTACATCCGCGGGACAACGACGAGCTCAGGTAATATTAGAACATAATATGAGAAATAGAATCAACAACCCCTATCTCTCAACATACAACTATAACAATCCATAAGAGAATAAAGTATTTTAATAGTAAATTACAAATACCTACCCTTAACTTGTCACGTTTAACTAAAAATTACCCTAAAGTTTTTTTTAACATGTTTAATTATATAACAAATAGCCCAAGCCGTCAGCTAAAATAACAAAAATACCCTCCACTACACTTCAATAATTATTTTAAATAATTATTTAAAAATCACTTTTGTTATATATATATATATATTTACTTATTAAATTAAATGACTTTATTTTTATTTAAAAAATAACTTCAGTTTTATTAAAAAAAATATTCAAAAAAAAATCACTAAGGGCATTTTTGTCATTTTAGCTGACAGATTGGACATTTGTTATATAACTAAACATCGGAGTAAGTATCCGTTAAAAAAAAACTTTAAAGTAAATATCGGTTAAACGTGACAAGTTAAGGATAGATACCTGTAATTTATCTTATAAAATAAAATATATAAAAAAAATAAGTTCAAAAACATACCTTTCTTACTTTTCCCATATATATAAACGTAGTCACAAAAGTTTTGGAATGGCTGATTCTTCCGAAACCGTCGATGGCCGATCCGAATCCTCCAACCTGCCGCCGCCGTCTCAGCCAGCCGCCGATTCGGCGAATCCGGCCACTGCATATAACGAAACCGAGCGTCTCTGCCAGATAGGGTGTAGCCGCGTCCTCGCGAAGCATTTCGAATCCGTGGTCGCTGATATCCCCAATATCGATCAACGCCTCCACAAGGTCTCCGATGTACCGGAGCTCCGGCGACGGCTCCAGGACGCTCTGAGGCTCGCCCCGAACCCTGCGAAGCTGGTTTACGAGTGCTGTAAGCATATTGAGGATGGTCAAGCCTATCTCCTCTTTCTGGAGACATTCCTGATGATCTGCGATGGGGAGGTTGGTGTTGAGCTTTCCGTGTCCTCCAAGGCGCACGATAGCGCTTGGAGATGGAGGAACATGTATCGTGCGCGAGGAGGGTATGAGGAGGATCATCGCATCCAAGCTCGGGGTTTCCTGTTGTTCCTGGCTTGCTTTGGAATCCCAGATGGGTTTCCGAATGATTATGTTATGAATTTGATTATTCTGAGTTTTCCAAACGAGATTTCAGAAACCCTTCGAAAGTCCCAAGTCCTCGTTCCAATTATTCCAGGTGACTTTTTAGTTGAGTTAATTTTGTTGTCATTTAGATCTTATTGCCTGTTCATTAACATTGATTTTGAAACCTCATCTCAGATATGATAGAGAAGATGCTTCAGTACAAGCTGTATGGTGAAGCTATTGATGTTGCTTTTACCTTTGGGATTGAGGATAAGTTCCCTTATAAACCAATTATCGCTTCACTCAAAGGGGATTATCAAAAAATGACAAGGGAGTTGAGTAGTTATTCTGTCAAGGAAATGGTACTTAGATTTTAGAACATTCTAGTGTTTAATGGTTTTGGTAGTGGTGATGTTCTAACCTCTTTCTTTGGACAGGAAAAAGCTAGTCTAAACCTTTTAAGCAAGTTTATGACTATAACCGATGCCCTGGGAGATCGCCGACTTATCATAATTGACAAGTATTATAAACCTATGTGTGGATTGATTCAAGTCATTCGAACCAGGCTCGAGGAGGCGAAGCTGAGAAGCAAAAGCAATGATGATAGTGTTGATTATGGGAAAAGGTATGAGATGGAGATGGAGATGGAGATGGAGTTGGAGCACCCCTCACTGGCACGCAGAGTGTCGAGTTTCCGAGTACGAACTGAACGCCCACGGAAAGAATGCATCATTTGCTACTTGATTTAGACTCCCAGTTGGTCTAAACCACCTTTCTTTTCCTAAAAGGCTATGTAAGCCTATATGCTATATGTTTGGTTCCCTAAGAAAACATGAAGATATAACTTCTAAAGCATTGCTGAGTACTCCTTATTACACTGCTTGATGGCAGAGACACTTTTCTTACTGTACTGCTTTTATTCAGGAAATGCATAAATTTCTAGATTCCCATTTCTCGATTTGTTGAAAACTAGAAACCCTTTTGCGTGAAATGGAATTTTATTAGTGGTATGATGATTGATTGCTTATACTGTGTTTATGCTCTAAAACTAAAAGTAGTGATGTATGTTGGGAAAATCGGATCTGTAGCTAGGTTTGTGCTAGACTTGGAAATTGGTGCTAGTTAGAGAAATTTGCAAGTACATTGCTTTCATCCTTACTGAGACAGGAGGAACGATGTTTTAATGCTATGTTATGGAAGCTGTGGTTGTGTAGAATCTTGATATCTTCTTTTTCAGGCATTCAGAGACTTTAATGTGGTTTATATAATAGATGGTGATATTGTAGTTCACGACGTACCTTGTTGTATACTCTGTCCCTTGCCAAAATAATTTGTCACATTTGTTTTCTAGCAAAAAGGCACAGGATTAGTAGAGTTGGTAATTCTTGCATAATTCAATTTCTTATATGAGTGTTATTTTTAGCATTGCCAAGTCTCCATGCTTCAAGAACTGTTGTGGCTTCTATTTGAAGATGTTATTCTATCAGTTCATAGTCTGTCAATTTATCATGTTTGCCCCGTAACTCGTCACACGTTTCTCTATTAGATTTTTCCTTATGGTAGTGAATAAACCCTGAAGAATGCTAACATTTGAATGTTTATAATGTTACCTTGTACTTCAATCTTACAATTCATTTAGTAATTCATGACACATATACAGAGATTATTAGGACTGAAGGATCAAGTTACCAGGGGATCTATCCCTTTCTTATCAATATCCTTGCTTCAGATCTTTCTTGTCATGCTTGAAAGTATTTAGTCATAAGCAATGTTTTACTTTCTCTATCAAATTGGCTACATAGATTTTTGTTACAGGTTAGTTGTCATGATGTCTGCCCATATACATGTATATGTATGTATTTCCAGGTCTGATCTGGAATATTTGGACTTCGCAACATGAGGAATTTCCGATGTTTCCTTTGAGTTCTGCTGCACGTTTAACCAAAGTCGGTAGGTTCAATTTCGTCTTCAAGATTGCTTCTTTTTGTGGGTGCTATTATGTTGTCTCATGCTTGTACTGATGCACATTGAGGGCTATGCAGATACATACGAGGCCTGGCCGAGATGCATGGTTTGGGAAATTTTTCAGCATCTCATGACGGGTAAGTTAAGTATTATGCGATATGTAGCTGTATATATTCATCAGAAGCTTTGCCCACATCAATAGTGTATATGATAAATAAAACTAAGCAATAAATAAAAGAATTATTATATCCCAAATGTAGTCTGTTATTAGACCTTCATCTTCAAGTATTTTAGATTAGTTTTATGGTAACTGTAATTAGTACATCATATGTGTTTCTTTATCATTTAGGTCGATTATGCTTTTGTTACCTTGAACATTTGCTTTAGTTTGTAGTTAGTTTATGGTCATTCTTTTTAGTTTTAGAATTAACAATTAAAAAAACTGTTGCTATGTCAATCTTGTGATTGAAGTGCTGCTAGTCCATAATTACTGGAATGTGGCATGGAGGTGAAAACACCATATTTGTCACTCTTGTTATTGATACAAAACTATCCTGTTTCGTGTTATTGGATAGTCAAATCATCTTCTCTGGCAACATTCTTGTGCAATTGAATTGTCTTTTTTGGTTCGACGTTTCCATAGTCGAATCATCTTCTTCGGTGCCACCCGTGCTTTTGTCAAAGCCTTAAAATGTTTTATATGAAATCAGTTTTACTGAAGGCTTCTATTATTAAGAGTGCATATGTTGCTTAAGTAGAGACCCTGCTACTTCATTAGTCTGCTCCATTGTCATTTTAATTAAAATTTGCTATTTTCCTGTTTATCGTGTATGTCAATATTGTCTTTTAACTATCTTGATCCCTGATGTTCATTTCTTACTCGCGACAACAGGTCCATCAGGTTATGGGCGCTAACTGGTCAAGTATACTAGAGATGGTTGACCTTACTTCAATAGTATACTCAGTTGATTCCCATGCATTTGGACTTATTGTTATTGGTAGTGAAGATTCTTTTGCGAGGATTTGGAAAGGTAATTGGTTTTTGTCTTATTTATTACACACAGCTGAAAGGGCATTGGCTTAAATTATACTCTGGGTGTTTCAGTCAAAATTTCACTTTGAATTATATAAGCAATAAAAAATGATGCTCTATTCACCTTTTTGTACCTTGGACATGGTAACTTTGCTTAAAGTTATCATATAATGACAGGCGATTGACGTGAAATGAATGATCAACTAAAGGCTTCCGATTTATTCCATCTCTCGATCCTCACCAGTAATTGTTGTTAAAATGGTGAGCCTAAAGAATTTATAGACAAATATCGGTTGACGTTGACAATTTCTGATAGTGAATGTTATATAGACCAAGGCTAAAGTTTTGGTCATCCTTACAGAATGTGACATATATGATGTATACTGTTTATTTATAAGGCATTTAATCTTACAGATGGGATATGTCTACAAAGTATAGAGCATCCTGGGTGTGTCTGGGATGCTAAATTCTTGGAAAACGGGGATATAGTGACTGACTGCATGGTCAGATGTAGTTATACGCATTTCAACTGTGCATTAGGATCGAGATGCATAGCAGGTGAATTCATTAATTAGTTACTAGTATTTTATTTCATACCTATGGATTTGTTCGGGATATAAAACATACTTGTTTGGCTTGGTTACTGCTGGAAGAGTTACCAGGGCTCGAGTCTTTACAAGTTCCAGATGTGCTTTTAACTGAGCTCTTCCTTTGGATAATGAATTTCAAGTTGTGGAGAAAAGCTTTCGTGACTTAAACTTGAAGGCCAATCAGTCGTACTCAGTGCAATTAGGTATCTAGGCAAATGTCGAATCTGGTTTTCTGCTTTTAGTTTGAACATTTCCAGTTTTCTTTTAGCTGTTGGTTTGCATTTATAATTGTAAATAGGTAAACTTTTGAGTGATTATGCTTAAGCATCCCATGCAAATTCATATAATAACTGGTTCAGCTTATTCTCATTTTGTCAAGTGTCCACCCTAAGGCTATGGCATCTGTTCCTTAGTCTTGCATAGGTTTGGTACTGTATTTTGCTATTTCAATTGAAATTCAAACAAACCTTTGTTTTTATGTAGTTAACTTACTTTTGTAAGTGAGTGGGCCTTATAATGTATTTTTATGTGGTTTTGAATTATTTTGAGTAGAAATATTGTTGTGCCTTTATATCATATACTTGTCGAATTTCTCGTTGTAAATTGTAACTTGTCTTATATTCATTTTGAGGCTTCCTTATGCTCTCCGCTCTCGTCTGTTTTCATCTTTCATTCTTGATGGAATCCTATATGATTATGGTCTAGGTTTGTGCTAGACTTGGAAATTGGTGGTAGTTAGAGAAATTTGCAAGTACATTGCTTTCATCCTTACTGAGACAGGAGGAACGATGTTTTAATGCTATGTTATGGAGGCTGTGGCTGTGTAGAATCTTGATATCTTCTTACCTTGTTGTATACTCTATCCCTTGCCAAAATAATTGTCACATTTGTTTTCTAGCAAAAAGGCACAGGATTAATAGAGTTGGTAATTCTTTCATAATTCAATTTCTTATAGAACGTTTCGTGTGACGCAGGGTTCTAGAGATTGTTTGGTGTGGACAAAATTTTGTTTCAGTTCCTTCAACCTCTTTTGCTTACAGGCTCTTGACAGGTTCTCCCACTTCGTCTCCAACATGGGCAAGCTTCCTTTGGGTGGCAGGGATACCTCCTAAATATTGCCCGTGGCTGTCGAATTCCCATAAATGCAGTGTTGTGCTATTTCTGTAAAAATCGCTTTGAGGATCAAGAACATTTGTTCCTTTACTGTGACTTTTCGTGGGGTCTATGGGGGGATCTATAGGTGGTGGGGCTTACAATGGGTTATGCCGAAGGAGATGGCACTTGTTTAGAGGTTTGGAGAGATTTGGGGACTAGGCGTTAGTGGAAGTGTTGGGTCTTGGTGGGATATTCTACAGTGTGGTTTCTTTAGATTCAAAGAAATAATGCAGCTTATCGAGCGAAATTGTCTACAGTAGACTCGGTGTTAAGGAGTATTCAGGAGTTCAGTTTTAATTTGCTTCAGACTGAAGGGCGATTAATTTTGGAAGCATCGTGGGCGGATGGTTGGCAAATCTAGTTTCCTGCCTGGATATGTCAAAGAGATTTGTGGGTTAATTGTGGTGTTGGTCTAGTCGGGCCCCTCCTTTGCAGAAGGTGGTAATCAGCTAGGTGTGCAAGGAGATTTCGAGTATGCTAACATTTGAATGTTTATAATGTTACCTTGTACTTGAATCTTCCCATTCATCTAGTGTTTCAAGTGTCATATACAGAGATCACTGGGACTGAAGGATCAAGTCACCAGGGTGATCTTTCCCTTTCTTATGAATATCCTTGCTTCAGATCTTTCTTGTCATGCTTGAAACTATTTAGTCATAAGCAATGTTTTACTTTCTCTATCAAATTGGCTACATAGATTTTTGTTACATATATATATATATATATGTATTTTCAGGTACTTCTCAATTGTTGTCACGGTGCCGTCAGATAAGTAATGGTTTTTTAATAAGGGATAATTATCATTCCCAACTCCAAACTTTACGTCAAATTCATATCCTAACCCCTTCCCACCTTTCGTTTCAAATCCTAACCTCAACTTTCGTTTTTTTTTTCAAAACCTATCATTTACTGTTCGAATTAACGGAACAGTTAATTTGTTGGTCACGTGCACACTAAAGTGATTCCATATTTCGAATTTATTCCCATTTTTACCCTTGACCTTTTTTTTCATTGATACCCTCCTAAATCCATTCACATTCACAATCTTACACTTAAGTAATATTTTTAAGGAAACAAAATGGGAATAAATTCGAAATATGGGGTCACTTAAGTGTACACGTGACTAGCAAATTAACTGTTCCGTTAATTCGAACAGTAAATGATAGGTTTTGAAAAAAAATGAAAGTTGAGATTAGGATTTGAAACGAAAGGTAGGGAGGGGTTAGGATATGAATTTGACGTAAAGTTTGGGGTTGGGAATGATAATTATCCCTTTTAATAATAAGTAATGCTTCTTCATTAGAAATAAAACTATAGAACCAAACTGCATTAAATTTGATATAAGGTATTTATTTTTTGTTCTAATTCAATTCAAGTTCAAATGTTATTTTCTAACCGAATTGTAAGCCCGCGCTCATATCCAATAAAACCCGCCAAAACTCAGACCCTTTTTGTGCAGTCGAGTCAACTCGGTCTCACCCGCTCTGCTCGATCTTCTTCCCCAAATTTCAAATTTCTCAATCGCCAAACAACGCCATTTCAAGCCCTAGCTCGCAATTCTCGTCTTCCTCGAGTACCAGCCAGTTTCGCCACGAGCTTGAGCAATCCGTTGATGATTTGAAGGGGAATCGATCCTCGAGGTCTCGTATTTGCTCCGGAGAAGAGTCGCGTAACCAGATGAAGGAGATCAAGAGCGATGTTTGCAACGGGTCTGAGGAACGAGTCTTGTTGATACAGTCGTCAGGTAATTAGCTGTTTTGTCTTCGATTTGATCGTGTGTGTGTTTTTTCCCTGTTTGGTTGCCGAGAAAGTGTGGGAAAGAAAGTTCTGGGTTTCTGGCTGCGTGGTTTTAATTGGAGAAATGAAGGTTCGTTTTTTGAGAAATTGCCTCATGGCTCTTTCCTGATAGTAGGATGCTAAACAAAGCACATGTTCAATCTACGCTATACATGGTCTCTACACAAGAATTAATTATCGTTAAAGTTCAACTCACCTAGGGGAAATATAAGAATAATAAGTTACGTACAAAGGCGAGGGTCACACTTAATTAATAAGATTGACCATTTCGTTGTGGAAGTCAGATTTGAGGCTACAACTGAATATTTCGGCTATTAGCCCTCAAATCGAATAGTCTTCGGTATAGTCGGGCGATTAGCCCCCCATGGTGGAGTTGGCAATTAGTCCGGGTGGCAGAGTCCAATTAATCGCCGGCGTAGGTGCTCAAATCGACCAATCGCCTGTTTTTTTTGCTTCGGCCCTCTAGCTCTTTACGTGATTCCACTTGTAATCGTTGATTTTTTTTGTCTTGCTTTTTCTCGGACCAGGTCATTCCGGACCTCGGTCCTTTCTTGAAATAGGTCTTATCAATAAAATCTTGAGCTTATAAAAAAACCCGACGAGTGTGCTAATTTTACAATTGTTCTTCAGTGAGGCTATTTTCACATTTTTCATAAAATTCTTGTTTATGTTTACATTGATTTCTCCTGGTTTCCTACAAATTAATGCGGGTTTTGTGTGTTAATTTGATGGGATTAATTCGCGTTACATAGTTTATCAGTGTTCAATTTCTATATGTTTTTTTCCCATAAAAATGATAAGAATTTGGTGTTTCAAAGAAAGAGATACAAATTGACCGTTTTTTTGGACACTATATGAGTTAGTGTTCCAAACCAAAATGTTGCTTGCCGCACAAGTCTCTTTGCTTTGTCGTCTAAAACTATCTTTCTTTTTTGTCTCTTCCTTTTTCCTCTTCAACTTCCTCAGAACTTACCTTCACTCTGTTTCTTTCATCTTCGTCCATGGAGTTCAAAATCCTAGCTTGCTCTTCTGGGCCTCCTCTCCTGAACCTGAACCCGAACCCGAATCGATTTCCCCAATTCCTGATATCTCCTTTGCATAAAAATTTGATAGTTTATGTCCCCAGAAAGCGTCCCGATTTGTTTGTATCTTCTTGCATCAGCTCCGGGCACGAAGCTGCCGGGAAAATACGAGAAATCTGGAGTGGAAATGGCAGGAACTCCAGATTTGTTACACAGTACGAGGAAGAAGGAGAAGATGAATCAGAGGGATTGGGTAAGCAGAGCCTGTGGGATCAAATGAAGGACATTGTGATGTTCACTGGACCGGCCACCGGACTGTGGATTTGTGGGCCGTTGATGAGTTTGATTGATACAGCAGTGATCGGTCGGGGAAGCTCGATCGAGCTTGCAGCTTTAGGTACTTTTTTTTGGAATAATTGCAAACATTCACGGTCGTAAACAGGCAAAAGTGAATACATAAGGCTTCTAAATTGCAAAACACGTATACATGAGAGTTATAGATTCCAAAAACACGAACAACATAAAAGGGCAAAATTGTCATTTGCGACAAAATTTTTTGAAGTCATGAGACGGTCACATGACTAGTTTTTGTTAATAAAAACAGGTTTGCAGATGGAAAATACTTGGGAGATGTTTTCTTTCTAAAAATAGTTCACTGATAATGTTTGCAAAGCACACATAGTTCAGCGTAAGCTTTTGCAATCATCCCTACTACTTTAGTGTATTATTTTATCATATCTGTCTGGGTGCTTTGCGGGTTTTGATTACAATATTGTGCTTACAGGTCCCGGGACAGTTTTGTGTGATTACATGAGTTATGTGTTCATGTTCCTCTCAGTTGCTACTTCAAATATGGTCGCCACTTCCCTTGCTAGACAGGTTAGTATCCTTGTGTCATCAATGCGAGCTTTGTTGGTATTGTATACAAGAACACAAGCCTGTAAAATCGTTCTGTCAACTTCGACATCTTGTAAGATCATATCTTTTAGGGTTAATTACACTTAGTTATACTTAACTTTGCACGTTTTTCGCATGATTGTGTCTAATTCCATATTCGTTTTGCAGGTAATCCTAGATTTCATAAAAACAAGTCACAATTTCTTTTGTCTGAAAATGATAGAAATGCCATTGACCCTGATTTCAGAAGAAAAAAAAATACATTTTTTTTTGTCTTTGTAATAGTTTTATCTTGGAAGTCTTCTTACATTTACTCGACGTGTTTTTTTTATCAAAAAGATTTTGGGTAGTTAGAGTCTTTTTTAGGTTATGGTCAAGGACATTCTCGTCATTTTCTAACGAAAAAGAGCTTTGTGATTTATTTTAATTTGTAATTAGGTAAAAACGTGACAACCTAGGTGTAGTTAAGTGTAATTAACCGTATTTTTTTTACGCAAACTTATAACGGTCTTCATGCAGGATAAGAAGGAAGTGCAGCATCAGATATCTATCTTACTTTTTGTTGGGCTGGCTTCTGGCTTCTTCATGCTTTTCTTCACGAAGTTCTTCGGCTTATGGTCACTAACCGGTGATAAATCTGGCCATTGATTTGTGTTCTTTGTGTATTTTCTGATCAAAACTTAGGGGTGGCTAAATGTCCATATCCAATTTTGCTTATTACAGCTTTTGCAGGACCGAACAATGCACATCTTGTACCTGCAGCAAATACATATGCTCAGGTTCATCTCCAGCTTTGACCTTTGTTTCCCCTTAGAGGTGTAACTTTATTAACACACTCTTTTGACCTTTGTTTTTAACATACACACATATAAAGGTGAGTTGTTATCAGTAACACATGGTCACCTTTCGTTTATCGTAAAAAAATACTTGAATTTGGGTCACTTCGTCCCAGAAACCCAATGATAAATGAGAAAGGGGAGAGTGTGTCATAGTGTAAGTTCGGGTGGTGACTGCGTGTTATTGATAATTCATCACCACTATGGGGTGTTTTGACAACGAAAGGTCAAAGTCTGACTAATTGGACAAACAAGCTTTGTAACTTAGCTTATGATCATGGAAGATGAGACAAATCTTTCGTCTTCAACTTTCCTCCATGGAAATCGAACTTATCCTTATTTGATCGTTATGTTGTTGGTAGATTCGAGGCGTAGCGTGGCCTGCAGTTCTTGTTGGATGGGTTGCTCAAAGTGCAAGGTGCAAATGTGCTTCTCACCTTCATATGCCTTGTTTGTGCCTGTTCTTTTTTTGCAGTTGAAAAAATCACTACACGTTTTCGTACAAACTGCAACAAAAAGATAAGTTCGGGGTTTTACAATTATCAGAGAAGAGGGCTACAAATTGCAAAAAATGATAATCTCAAGATGCAATTTGTATCCCCCTTATTTTGATAATTGCAAAAAAAGGTCCAAATGTACTTTTCTCCTTCATCCGTTGAATATGTCTTGTGGTCTGGTCATGCAGTTGCAAAAATTACTGCATGTTTTCACTTTGTAAGGGTAAAATTGTCATTTTCATACAAACTGCAAAGAAAAGACAAGTTCAGGATACATTTTTACAATTATAAAAAAGAGTGGACTATAAGTTGCAAAACATGAATATCTCAGTGTACAATTTGTAGCCCTCTTCTTTGATAATTGCAAAAAACGTGCAAATGTACTTCTCAACTTCATCTGTTGAATGTGTAGTTGTCTGTGCTCGGTTCGGTTATGCAGTTGCAGAAATCACTACCTGTTTTTGAATTTGTAATGTTTTACTGAAGCTTGGTCTTGAAATTCTGACTTCGATTTCGGATTTTTTTTTTCTATATGTTCTAGTCTTGGTATGAAAGATTCATGGGGTCCCTTGAAAGCTCTGGCAGCTGCAAGTGTTATAAATGGTGTTGGTGATGTAGTTTTATGCAGCTACTTAGGCTATGGCATTGCTGGTGCTGCTTGGGCAACGATGGTATCACAAGTAAGCTAAACAAACATTTTTGGATTCTATTTCGGGATAATTGCAAAAAAGTACCTCAAGTATTCATTTTCTGCAACTTGTAGCCCTCTTCGTCAGTAATTGCAAAAAAGTATCTTAAACTTGTATACATTTGTTTCAAAATGATGATTTTACCCTTACAATCTAGATTTTAAAAAAATAATAAGGCAAAAAAACAAAAATCCAAATTTTGATATCCCTTACTTTTCTTTAAGGGATACGAAAATTTAGATTTTTGTTCTTTGATTATTATTTTTTAATTTAAATTTTCAAAGGTAAAATCGTCATTTTGAAACAAATTTACAGACAAGTTTATGACCCTTTTTTTGCAATTATCGAAGAATGCCGCAAGTTGCAAAAGTGAATACTTCAGGGTATTTTTTTGCAATTACCATTATATTTTTAAGTTTGCATGATTTACCTATCTGAGGAATTTTGAATCGAGTAACTTTATATCAGATCAGACTCCACAATTGAAAATTCAACCTTACACATTATCATGTACCAACATATGTTGTAGGTTGTTGCAGCTTATATGATGATTGAAGCTCTGAACAAGAAAGGGTACAACGCATTCGCCATCTCCATCCCATCACCAAGTGACCTTATGTCGATAGTTGGCATCGCAGCTCCAGTTTTCGTTACAATGATGTCAAAGGTTTCGCTATATTCAACTCGAATCTGTAGCTGTCTGTATCAATCTGTGACTATGGTTTCTGATTAATCTGAGACATTTGGGTTTTTTCAGGTAGCTTTTTACTCTGTAATGATATACTTTGCTACATCTATGGGCACAAACACTGTTGCTGCTCATCAGGTTAGTTTCACTTATCCAAGTCATGTAGTTTCAGAAACTATCTTTTTTTATCAATTTTTAGATGATGCTAATTTGCTCACACTTCAGGTCATGCTTCAAGTTTTCTCCATGTGCACTGTATGGGGTGAGCCTCTGTCTCAAACTGCACAAACATTTATGCCTGAGTTGATACATGGAGTCAAAAGAAGCTTGACAAAGGTTAGTGTTATGTACATTTGTTTACTTGATAGATGGTTTGGGATGCCCCAGACCAGGGTGTAGGACATCCAATGTCCTAATATGCATCACGAGCGGGGCCCGCTTGTGAGAGGAGCGTTGAAGTTGCGTCCCACAGAAGTACAATGTGGATCGAGTGACCGCCTGATAAGTATATTGAGTGTTAGAATCATCTCTCTTTTCTAAATAATTCACCTTCAAACCCATAAACGGGTTTGTCCGCGAGGGCGCATGTTAGAATATAACTATAATTGGGCCTTCAACCATCAGTTTGAGCTTTTAGTTGAGTTGGTTCTCTAATATGGTATCTCCCCTTCTAAATAATTCACCTCCAAACTCATAAACGGGCTTATCCGTGAGGATGTGTGTTAGAATATAACTATAATTAAGCTTTCAATTATTAGTTTGAGCTTTTAGTTGAGTTGGTTCTCTAATATTGAGATCTTTATTTGCAAAACTTGAAATTTTAGGTGAGTCGGGTTTTAACATGATATCAGTGCGGTCATCCTCTACTTTCACCATTTATGTCATCTAGTTCGGACCAGAGGCCCATGGTCCACATGTAGAGTTTGACAATCGATTCGGTCTGCACGTAGGAGTCAGATTCCCACATCGAAAAGATGATAAACTCGTACCTTCACTTAGAGCATCTTTAATGCTGGAGGCGAATAGCCTAGACGAATACAGGCGATTCGCCTTGCCTCCCACACTAAAATGTGTGTTGCAGGTGCCCTGATAAGATTGCTCTCTTGAGCTAGACAAATTTGAACATCACATGAATGTATATTTGTTTCATCTGTTAAACACAGGCTCGAATGTTGCTGAAGTCACTTGTCATCGTCGGAGCTGCACTAGGATTGGTACTAGGTGTGGTCGGAATATTTGTTCCTTGGCTGTTCCCAACTGTTTTCACAGACGATCGGCAAGTCATACGGGAGGTGAGTTTATGTTACTTTTATCTCCCGAGTCCTAAATGCAACGTCGTGACAACAAACCCCCATAGACGTTTGAATATAGAACTAGGGTTAAATATTGAAACTTGCTCTGAAGTATTGGTCATGAACACTATTCAAAATAACAAATGCATTATCTTAAGTATTGATCATGCGATTCTGTTAGTAAAAATAGACGAAATATTTCATTCCGTTAGATATATAACCTCATGTGTCATTTAATGGATGGTAAAATGATGTTTTTACCCTTATTTATTTGACCTCTACATTTTATAAGGAGCATTAATATTGTACCCTCGTTATTGTTCATTATAAAATGTATAAAGGTCAAATAAATAAGGAAAAAATTGTCATTTTACCATCATTAAATGACACATAAGGTCATATGACTAACGGAATGAAATATTTCGTTTTTTTTTTACTAACAAAATCACGTGACCAATACCTAAGGTAGTGCATTTGTCATTTAGAAACGTTGGATAGTGTAGTGTTCGTGACCAATACTTAAAAATAAGTTTCGATATTTAACTCATCGGACTTTTAATTATATGTTTTAGTTGAATTAGTATTTTAATGATAATCTCGAGATGGTAACGGATTTTTTCCTTCTTCCATGCAGATGCACAAAGTGCTGGTTCCGTATTTTTTGGCATTGGTCGTGACACCCAGCACTCATAGCCTCGAGGGGACGTTGATGGTACGACGAAATGATCTGAATTCGATGAAAATTTAAGAAAGTCACATGTAAAAAAAGCTAGAGTTAAACTTTATCCGATATAAGTAACTCGTTTCGAGTTTAATCGAACCTCACTTGATTTGATTGTGTAGGCCGGACGAGATAATAAATTCCTGAGTATGTCGATGACGGGATGCTTCTTGGTGTGCGGTCTTATGATTCTGGTAGAAATCTGTCTATAAAGTTGAATTCTATAGGTATCAATTTGACAAGCTTTTTTTTGTTGCCAGCTACAAGACATTGACATATTGTTTCATTCTATCACAGCTTTTGAGCAATGGAGGATGTGGATTGCCAGGCTGTTGGTGGGCCCTCACAGGGTTCCAATGGGTAAAGTCTTGTCGTCTTTCTTATCGGCGATTATTTAAATGGATCATAAGTCGATATCATCCCTTAAGAGTATCGATAGTGAGGGGTCGGATTCATTAGGTCAAATCTAGCGTCAATTTTGTTGTCTTGCAGTGAGGTCGGATTCTGGCCAAAATGGACAAGTGGCCAGAGATGACAGGCTAAGGGAGGGTCAAATCTGTACGTCAATAGATTCATAGACGTTAAGAGAGAGAATGTACTAGAGAGAAGAAACGTCATATTTTCCCTTCTTTTTTTGCCCATCCGACCAATGGGAAAGACCCCACTGTAGTTCTCTAACACGGGTAATCTGTCCAAAAAAAAAACAGCATAAGTTAACGAAAGTCTAAAGAGGCCTAATCGATACTCAAGTTCAAGTGATTGACCCGTTAGACAAGTAAACATTGTTAAATCATCTCCCATTTGTACGGAAAGAACGTGAATTTAGTAATTATTTGATAAACATCTCGAGACTTTCACTCATATACCGATTTGATCGAGATGATATCATAGTTTAATTTGGATCTATCGATATGGGGAGGCCGACGAATCCTTTGTGTTGAATTGAACTTTAACACTAACTGAAATTCGGGTCTTTTATTCTTTTGCAGGCTCGATTTTCCCTTGCTTTGAAGCGCCTCCTAGCTCCTAACGGCGTATTATCCTCTCAAGATTCGCTCGGAGCGGCCAAGTGTTTGAATCTTTAATCCGATACTCACATTCAATCGATCAAATCTTCCACTACTCGAATAATCAAGATCGTCGATTACTATGACCAAATTCGAATCAAATTTGATTTGATGATTACATAAACATACACCATTTTGTACATGTATTACCTTTGCATAGCAATGAATGAAACAGAACACTAATTCAATTTACTACCCTTTAAAGCCAAAAGAGCAGCTCCATAAGCAGCCTCAGTTTGGGCTGCAACTTTCACAGGTAAGCCAAGAACCCTCTCTCTTATCTTCCTCCACTTCTCGTTCTTGGCTCCTCCTCCTGCTGTGTACACCTCCTCCACCTCCGTCGCTCCCATTTCCTTCAGCAATCTATACGCCTTTGCCTGCACGAGTACAATCGATTCATGTCATGGTCGATCACAGATTTGGAATCGAAATGTTCGGTTTACAGAAGTGTTTGGTTCGTAGAGACTATATGCATTGAGCTGAGTATTGCAGGTGGTGTACCTCTATGCGAGCAATGGACTCCAGAATGCCATGCAAGTACTCTACATCGCTCTTGGGTCTTGGATCTAACCTGGACAATATATAGAAGGGATAATTGTCTAAAACTACCCTATAGTTTCATCCACAAACGAGTTGATGTACAAAGTTTTGTCCATGCTTTGTGGGTGGTGCACTGAAGTTTTATCCACGCTTTGTGGGTGCATTGAAGTTTTGTCCACGACTTTGTGGGTGCATTTAAGTTTTGTCCACGCTTTGTGGGTGCATTGAAGTTTTGTCCATGCTTCTATTCAATCCGGAAAGCACTTCCCAGACCATCATTATGAACATCCCATTATGTCAAAACTAAAAAAGTCGTGGACAAAACTTCAGGGTAGCCACACAGTGTGGACGAAACTTTGTGCATCAACTCGTTTGTGAACAAAAATTTAGGGTAGTTTAGGACAATTATCTCTATATAGAATAGGTGTTAGGTAAAAACCATTCATTGTGGTGCAAACTAAGAACCCATCTCAACCATCAAGACTGTCAAGATGGAAGGCTCAGATTTCAGAAAGAGAGAAAAAAATCATTATTGACAACATAGCGTTGTTCACACCCCCTCGACAACCTCTGGTTTTAAAAAACACCCCTATAGTGAGGGGTTATCAGTAACACTGTCACCTTTCTCATATTATCAAACATGCAAAATCTGTTAATTTGTTCCAAAATCACTTGCACTGAAATGCTGAATAGATGATGGCTTATCGGGAACAAACGGTGAGTTTTCTTATCAGTGGTTATTTGGAATTAACAAAATCTGTGGGGTTTTGATGATATGAGAAAGGTAACAGTGTAGTACTGATACACTGTCACCTTTCTCATATCATCAAAAAATCTAGAAATTCTTTTAAATTGTTCCAAAAACACTTTCTCGTGATGGTTTATCGGGAACACGTTCTTACCTTTCTTATATATCAGTGGCTATATGGAACAAAACCAACGAAATCCGTTGGTTTTTGGTAATACGAGAAAGGTGACAGTGTATTATTGATAATCTCTCACCTCTTCACTGTGTTTTTGAAAATCAAAAGTCGCCGGAAATGTGTTTAGCGAAGTTACCTCACTATTATACTAATCACAGTTTCAGACTAGCACCATAAACTAACTCAGGCTCTTTTGCATAAACACTAATGCTATGAAAGAACTGAATGTAAAATAATATGATTGTGAGCAATATCATGTGCACAAACCTGGGAGTCATGTTCGGATCCGCCACTGGAAATCTCTCCCCCACAGCTTGAAGAGGATAGTAATCCAGTGGAGAAGCTTCCATGGGATTGATCTGCTCGCTCAGTTTCGCCAATTGCTCGTCACTGAATAGCTGCCTCAGAACAGCGCCACCAGTATTTGAAGCGCCACCTACAAGCCATTTATCATCGAGGCGATGACTGTAAACACCGAATCGTGCATCTTCTATCCTGTTCTTGCTCAGCAGTTTAATGGCAAGTGTTGATCCCAGAGATGTGACCTGAACACGGTATTATAATCTGAGGACATAAGAGAATAGCATTGTTTTGATCTGAAGAGCTATTGATATGCAAAGCGAGTGATGCTGGAAGAGATCGGATACTTTTCTTGGGTAAATCGTACATGACTGTTTTTATGAATTGCCCACAAACACATGAACTCATAACAAAGTTTCCACAAAAGCATGACTACCCTCGTATATTTACATGCGTCACCGTTGTACAAAATAGACGGAAACCATCAAAAATATCATTTTTTTCGTCACACGTGAATGTAAATTTCAAAATATCCCAGAACCACTCTCTCAGGCTCTAGTCATCTCCTATTTCAGTTCGATTATGTTCTCGAAATCCTCCACAGAATCTATTGAAACCAGAAGATTAAAATATGAGAATGAGTAATTTTCTAATATTATAAAATTTAAACTCACATGTAAGTCAGCTGCGAAAAAAATGGTTTCTGTCCATTTTGTATGATGGTGACAAGTGAAAATTCATAAGGGTAGTATGTGGAAAATTTACCGTGTAGTCATGTGTTGGTGGAAATTTACTATGGGATCATGTGTTCGTGAGCAATTCATGAAGGCAGTTATATGCAATTAACGCTATTTACTCCCCCTAAAGGTCGGGGGTTATCAGGAACACACTGTTTACCTTCCGTTATTTATCAACAACCCACTAAAAATGGGGGTTTTGTGCCAAAAAAAAAACATGATAAATGGCCGGGTTTTTTTGGCACAAAAACCACATCTCGATAGTTTGTTGATGAATAATGAAAGGTAACAATGTGTTACTGATAACCCCTCACCTTTACGGCGTGTGTTTGAGAAACAAAGGTCGAAGAGGGTGTGTTAACGAAGTTACCCCATGTATATATGCAAAACTCAGACATAAGGAGACTCATTTTCAATGTCTTCACAACAGTTCACACACTCTGTATATATTTACATCCTCACATGGTAGCTAACATCTAATAATAACTAAAACTTACAGCTTTCCCGGGTTCTGTTGCACGTGCAGCAAGAAAGGCAGCTATGCTATCAGTAGTTCCTGTGCATACTACACAGTCCTTTGAGAAACCTGCCACACGCAATCTTTTGTAGTATCAGCATTGGATCAAAGATTAAAAGTTCAGCAGTTACATAACAAAGATGTATCAGTGATCAATGAGATACAATGAAATTTCAAAACTAATACTATAAGTAGTGATAATTGTAAAAAAGTACAGTGAGGTTTTCACTTTTTGTTACTTATAGCCCTCTTATTTGATAATTTCAAAAAAAGTACCTTGAACTTGCCTTTTTGTTGCATTATGTGTAAATTAGTTTCAAAATGACGATTTTACACTTCAAAATTTTAATTTTAAAAATAACTAAGTAAAAGAAACTAAAATTTTCACACCTCTTAAATTTTTTCCTCTTTGGACGTACAAAGAGCAAGAAGATTAAAGGAGATGAAAATTCGGATATTTTTTTACTTATTATTTTCTTACAGGGTATAATCGCCATTTTGAAACAAATTTACACATAGTGCAACAAAAAGACAAGTTAGAGTACTCTTTTTGCTACTACCAAAGAAGAGGGCTACAACTTGCAACACGTGAATATCTTAGGAAACTTTTTTGCAATTATCCCTATTGGAAATGTACCAAATTGTTTTCTGATGTCCTCTTTCAAATAGTCAATTGAAGTTCCTGGAGCTATGACAGAAGGTAAAACTCGTGCATACGGTCGAGAGAGTAACCAAGGTGGATAGGCCTCGA
Source organism: Erodium maritimum (assembly GCA_963921825.1). NCBI lineage: Eukaryota > Viridiplantae > Streptophyta > Magnoliopsida > Geraniales > Geraniaceae > Erodium > Erodium maritimum. The sequence goes on along the minus strand of OY997596.1, from coordinate 61,512,955 downwards.
GCTCGGGATCATATCCAACCTGTGACACACTGACACTGGAAGGTTAAGAGGACAATTGGATTGTGGAAGAAGGGAACAATCAGATTGATAAAATATATAAAGGGCAATGACAGTTCACTACCCTGAACTATGCATGTTTTACGAATCACTGTCCTAAATTCTAAGTGTAACACCTCAATACCCAGATATACTGAAGTGTAACACTATACTACCTGGATTTTACAAATCACTACCCTGAATTTTCCGTTATTTATAACTGATGGCGTAACTAAATGGTAATTCGGGTAGTTATGTGTCACACTTTAAAGTTTGGGGTAGTGATTTGTAAAACGTGCATAGTTCGGAATACTGAACTGTCATTTCCCCAATAAATAACAAAGGCATACCTTCAAAGCGTTATTGTAATCAGAAACACCCATCTTTCCATGAAGAAGCCATAACAGCCAATCTGCCTGGTGTAACAACATTGCTGATTCTTTACTGGAACCATCAGTGTTCCACCACGAGACGAGTTTGCACAGCGTGGAGGAACCAGAGCACACCGTGTGGTTCATAGGAGCGAAGGACTTAACGATCGGCAAAGCCTCGGAGCAAGTCTCATTGTAGAGATAAGGTCTCCATAACGGCTCTCCAGTGTTGCTGCACAGGAACAAAATCAGTAACTAAAAGTTCAACCTAATAGTTAGAAGGTCGAATTATAGTTTTATATTCTAAGATACGCCTTCAAGGACAAGCCCGTTTATGGGTTTGGATGTGGATTATTTAGAAGGAGAGATGAGCCCAGTAAGAGACCCATTAGGAGCCAATGAGATAAATTTTGACGATAGTGGAGTTTAAACTCATGTCCATAAGTGACCTGGTCTGATATCATATTAGAGGGTCAACTTAAATAAGTTGATAGTTGAAGGCTTAATTATATTTTTATATTCTAACAGATTCTAAATGCAGGCATGGAGTAAATGACAAGCCTCTAAGCCATTACCCGTCCACGATGATGGTAGTTGCAGAAGTCCCGTCAAGAGAAATAGAAGCAATTAGCGGGCGAAGGTGAGCTGGGATGTCGCCAAGCAGCATGTAAAGGGTTTCCTTCCATGATCGTGTCCATTCCATTCGCTCTTCATTCTTTCTAGACCACAGAAACAAAGTTCTCAGCATATATTGTTAACAAATATTGGTACAAAGATAGAAATAGGTATCAAGAGGCAAGTGCGGGTGGAAACCCCTCGTAATGCATAACAATAAACTTACTTAGATCATTGGATCGAAACAACGGATAACTGGGATTGAAACGTGCATAGATTTTTTTTTAACATATGAATTCATTTTGTGATGATGTCTATTTCATAGTTTCTTGTTGTACATTATAAACACGAATTTCACATTAACTCATCCCTAAGCATCAAAATGTTGTTCTCATGTAGCACATTGCCCAGAAAAGTCGATAAAAAAAATGTTACCCAACAAGCATATAAGTTGTAACTTCTGTAAATAATGTGTTTGTTCCAACATAAAACGTACGCTTCTACAAATATGTTGTTTCAAAATAAGTGTATGCTTACTTTTAGAGGGAATGAATTATACATGGATTACTGACATCATTGTGTGAGTTCATTACTCCTATCTAGTGGAAGCACATGCCTATGGTGGGAAAGTTGAATGTTAAGAGCAACTCCAACCCAAAACATCACATTGTTGTAAAATCTACATAATGATTTGGTGTATTTGGTGTATATGCTAGTACAAACAAAATTTGGCGTGTTGTTGTAGCGATACACCAAATATGGTGATAGAGATGGTAATGGTTAGAGTTGAAATTGCTGGTATTTGGAGTTGCTCTAAATCCGTCAGTCCTCAAATTCTACAATAACCAAAATCAACTTGTACTAGCGGGGAGAGTATAATCTTACCATGTATGACGGATACTCCCTCTTTCTTTCAGCGTGAATCGTCCCGTCTTTGTCGATAAGAGCAAACCTAGCTCCTGACGTGCCAAAATCCAACCCAAGATAAAGCCTTCCTTTCACTCCAACGTCAACTCGTGGACTACTACCATTTCCTCCAGATGCCATTACAGCCATTACTCTTCTTCTTTGTTTCTCTACAAGTTTCTGGGGTCGGGTTTTCGATAATACCCTCTCGGTACTGCAAATCCCTGACATGAAACAAAGATCATAACCGAGAAAACCCTCCTAGTACTACAAATTCTTGACAATGAAACTAAGATCATAAATGATAATATTCTTTCAGTATTGCAAGTCCCTGACATAAGACTAAGATCATAATTGTCATTTGTCCATAACTTAACACATTGTCGATCTGATGTCATGCTGAAACCCGGCCTGCCTAGAAGCTCGAGCTGATAGGTGGAAGCATGAGATGCTTATCAAGTGGTAAACATATTCGCGTCTTGAGACTCCTACAGATCTCAAATCTCAATGTGATTCCAGATTCAATGCAGATTTCAAAAACAAACCTAGAATCACCCATTTTGTGGGTAATGTAGATATGATCTATAATTATACTATAAACTATATATTAGATGCATACACGTATTGCTGAGATATGCAACATAAAACTAAAATCACTGCCATACCCTCTCAGTGCTGCAAATCACTGACATAAAGCACCATAAGTTATGGGGCAAATACAGGTATGGGTGGGTATGGGGAGCCTAGAATGGCAAATGGGCGGAAACGGGGGTCATGATCCCCGCCCATTTGCCATCCCTAACCATAACTGTTCATACCTCAACACATCATCACTCTAATGCCATTTTGAAACTCAAGCTTAAATCTCAATGAAATACCAAATTCAAGGAAAATTGCAGAAACCCATGCTTACCCATTTTCTGAGTAATGTAGATATGATCTATAATTACTCTATAAGACATATATAATATATATGCATACATGTATCATTGAGATAATGTGAGTGTGTGAGCAACTGAGCATACCTACTGACAAATTAAAATTACTGTAATGAAGTGTATAGTGAGTTTGAGTATCTAAATCACTGACAGGAAGCATCAAAACTGTTAATATCTCAACACATTATCACTCTGATGTCATGTAGAAACTCAAGCTTAAGATAAATCTCAATGAAATTCCAAATTCAAGGCAAATTGCAGAAACCCATTTTGTGGGTAATGTAGATATGACCTACAATCACACTCAGAGACACAGATAATCTATATGTATACATGTATTTTTGAGATAATGTGAGTGTGTGAGCATATATTATCTACAGACAGACTAAAATTACTGCGATGAAGTATATAGTGAGTTTGAATATCTAAATCACTGACATAAAGCGTCAAAATTGTTTATATCTCAACACATTATCACTCTGATGTCATGCTGAAACTCAAGCTTAAATCTCAATGAAACTCCTAATTCAAGGCAAATTGCAGAAACCCAAGCTTACCCATTTTGTGGGTAGTGTAGATATGATCTATAATTACACTAGAAACATATATAATCTAGGGGTAAATGTAAAAACCTACCCTTATGTATTGGTCACGAATAGTAAGCTACCCAAAGTTTAAAGGTGTTAAATGAAGGACCTTATGTTTTGGTCACAAGTCAATTACATGCCTTTATGAATTGATCACATGTCTTATGAATTGGTCACAGATCATTTACTTGTCTTTATGAATTGGTCGTTTATCATTTACATGCTTTATGAATTGGTCAGAGATCATTTACATATCTTTATGAATTGATCACTTGTTTTTTACATGTCTTATGAATTGGTCACAAATCATTTACATGCCTCCAATAGTGACCAATACTTTAGGGTATTTACTTTTCGTGACCAATACTTAAGGTAGTTTTTTGCATTTAATCTTATAATCTATATGCATACATGTATTGTTGAGATAATGTGAGTGTGTGAGCATATATATTACCTACAGACAAACTAAAATTACTGTAATGAAGCATATAATGAGCTTGAATATCCAGATCCGGTTGCATTCAGGTGATAAATGACCCTTGGGTTTTGAAGACTATGTGATTCAATCTCTGTGTGTATGTGTAGAAGTGTATCACAGAGACGATGAAGAAGGATCGTTACCTTGTAATGGGTATGGCGTGAAGCGAAAGGGCAAGGAGCAACTCCAACTGGGTTGATGCTGAATTGAACCACAAGCCATGAATATGTTGCTGTGTGCTTCATTTCCTCTCACTCGCAACAGATAAGATCGGATATAGAAGGACGATGATGAAGGAGAAGGGGAGGGAGTGGATGGAATTGTTCTGGGCCAGGCCCATTAAAAGCCCGTTATGCTTGTTCTTCTCTCATTGTGACCAGAAACAATAGTTCTGGGTCAGACTCTGTTTGTTGGGCCTGGCCCGTGATATACAGGAAAGCCCATTGGGCTATACTTGTACTCCTCTCTCTCATGGTGTGACCCAAAGTCCAACAATTAAGCTAATCATGTAGGAGGAGCAAGTAGGGAAATCTTATTCAAACCGATGTACTCGTTTAGGTTTGAACCTTTGACTTCGAGTTTGAGGAGAGAGAAAGTTTTTCTATCATCAAACGACTCAAGTGGGTATATAGGCGTGTTACATTATTATGTTTCTGATATTGCTTGTTCAGTTTCTTGTGTTGCAAGCAAGTGCTATTTATGTCTTTAATGTTTGTGGTTTTTAGAGTCGGCCACCATGGCCTTACATTCAGTTTTTTATCGTATCCCTCTATATTGATCAGATCGGGAACATCATATCTCCTCATCAATATGTCATCCCTTCATATGTAATCTTAAATTCTTCACTTTGGTTCAATAATATGCTTATATAAGTATATAACTATGTAATTTAAAGAGATATTGGGGATCTAGGTGATGAAGAAACAGTTGGGAGTGTAAAGAGTAGAACCCACATGATAGGCACGTGAGTCACTCATAGGCATAGATATATAAATGAGGGGCACCTCTACTGTATGTGTTCATGTGCCATCTACTATTACTAGCTAACACTTTCCATAGGACCACATGAAACACAAGCAAGAGAATAAAGGTTCCATGTGCTTCCTTCTTCAATTTTAGCTCATATCAAAGTCAAAATGGTACCCATAAATATTTGTGGTCACCCATGTATTATTAATTGAATTTATTTAATCAAAATTCACAAACCGACCTCCACAAGTTTATACCTTTGATATATCGAGGCTTGGTTTTGGTAAATTGTTACCCACCGAACACATGTACGAGCCGCTTGGAGAAGGTTTTGGAGCGATACAGTTAATGGAGTTGGGATCCGGGGACCTACCCATCTTGACCAGGGACCGACGTTGTTTGGTCGTCCCGGGAGAAGCAAGGAAGCAAATCGTTTTTCCTGTTTTAGGTTGGATTCAATTTTAGTTTTAATTGCGAGTCTGTTTTTAGTTTGGATTACTTTTGTTGTTTTTTTAGATTTGTTTTCTGTTTACTTGAAATATCGGTAAGAGAAGTATTGAGGTTGTTTCTATGAATCAAAGTAGGATTTTTCTACGGGTCTAAAAAGAATCGGGTTATCTACGATCAGTTTGAACCATATTCTGAAGTCCAGGGATTTTTAGCCCTACTATATATAATTTATTTATTCTACGGTAATACACTTTCCCAATTACTCATTTAAAAAAATAATAACATGACTATGCAATAAATGAATCCCTAAATGTATTTTTTACCATTTTCTCTTGGGTTAATTTATCCATTTTAATCAATTTATCGAGGAATGTTTTTTTTATATAGTTAATGTGTTTAATAAGTATGATTTTATATATTTTAATATCTACCAAAATGCCATGCAAGTGGTCACTCCTTATATATCACCACCTTACCATTACTTTCAATCTTTAAGGTGATTAATCTCCATCATTTTGGTGGGATTGGATCACCTTATATTTAGAGCTAATATTTGTGATTTAAGCTTCCAAATATGAAAAGGGGTAGTTATTATGTTTATTTTAATTAAGTTGGTAACAGTTAATTAGTTGAACTATCAAAAAACCATGATAGGTGTTTTTCCAATAATTACTTCTAAATTATATATCCATAAGTTGCATATCATTAACACAGATTAAGCATTATTTTAAGTCAAAACAGACATTAGTATCTTACACAAAATTTGGTAATAATTAATTAGTTGTACCATAAAAAAATGATGATTGTGTTTTAATAATTGCTCTTGAATTAAAATATGATTTAACAATTATTTTAATTTGAAATAAACATCAAGATCTTGTACAATATTTGGTATGTCACACAACATATATTGAAATTGGTTGGCAAATTGGTGACCATCTTCACCAACTTTTTTTTGTTGGTACAATGTAAGAAAAATTAATTATAAAAATTGCTTTTTCTATTTTTATTTGCTGAATTGAAAAATGTACTTTAGATATACAAAGAAATGGATGGGATAGCTTACCCAAATGGAGCTCCACTACACCCACATACAAAAAAAAATCAATATTTTGATACATAAGATGATCGGAATAAAGTATGGTAATATATTTATAGGTTAAATATTAAAATTTACTTTTAAGTATTGGCTACGAATATTATATAGTCTACCGTTTCAAAGTAAAAATTGCATTATCTTATGTATTGGACACACGATTTTGTTAATAAAAATCAACGGAATATTTCATTCCGTTAGTCATACGACCTCAAATGTCATATGACGTTTTTCCCATTAAGTATTTGACCTATAAATATTTTATAAGAAACAATAACGAGGGTACAATGGTAATGTTCATTACAAAATGTATAGAGGTAAAATAATTAAAGAAAAATGTCATTTTCACATATTTTATATGACACTTGAGGTCATATGACTAACATAATTGAATATTTCGTCCATTTTTACTAACAAGATCGCGTGACCAATACTTAAGGTAGTGCATTTGTCATTTTAAAACGTTAGGTAGTATAATGTTCGTGACCAATACGTTAGACAATGTAGTGTTCGTGACCAATACGTCAGATCGACCTGATTTAGACCTATAGATTCGACCTCGAAAAATCAACGTCAATATAGATAGTCTAATAGTTACACGTATTTTAAAATTGTATGTTATTGGTCAGTGGGAACCAATTATCACATATTTACACATATTTCTTGTGTTCTACGCCAAATCAATGATTAAATTTCAACTTTCATGTTGGTCATCTTAATGGGACCATTTTCCAAAATTATCTTCACATATTTATACATCTTACTTGATATAAACAAAATCTATAAATAATTGTAACTTTTTATTGTTTGGAAAGACCGTATTAACCCTACTTTGAGTCCAAAATTACTTAAACAAGTAAATTTTCGCTCCCCATACGATCGTTATTTAAGGGTCTTCAATGTCGATCAACCGTCACCCTAAGTCTCACTTTATATAAAGTGTGATAACTTACACCGTTGCGTGGGAGTTATTATAAATTTCTTGGATATCTAAAATGAAAAATAGAATAGACTAGGGAAAATTATAAAATAAATAATTTCATGGTTGTAGGACTAAAGATAATTTCAAATATAAACATTTTCACAAAATATAAATCTGAACATATATTAATGTAGAGAGAGAGGCCATTATAAGGGATCGAGGGATTTGAATCGGTTGCTCAGGGTGAGGAAGAGTGGTCCTGGTCTTCTCTTTATCTGGGTGTTGGGGTATTGGTTGGTGTAATTGTGGAGGAAGCGAGGAGTGGAGATTTGAGTGGGGTAGAGACATTTTGTGCTTTGGTGGTGCTGATTTTGGGGTTGTTATTGGTCTTCTTATTCGCTCTGCATCTCTGTTTGGGGTTCTCGGTCCGGCCGGTGGTGGTCGGTCGGTGTTGGTGCAGAACAATTGAAGACGGGTCATCACAGCTGTAGTTTTGGCTTGGTTGGCGTGGGGCTCGAGGCTGGTGCATGTTTGAGTGTTTTTAGGGTTTTTTAGTTTTAGTGTTAGGTTGGGCCTCGTTGCCCTGTTTCGGGTTTGATTGCCTTGGTTCGGGCCTGGTTGCCCACTGCTTGTTGGTTGGGCCTTGTTGCCATTTGTTGCTGAACTCTTATGTAGGTATTTAGATCGTGTTTAGTTCTGATTCTCAAGTGTTGGGAATCTTGGTTGAGGCTGTGCTTTTGGCAAGTGCTCTTAGTTTGTACCGAGGGCGTGCCCTTATCCTTCATCTTCATTTCGAAGTTGTTGGATTTTTATAAAAAAAAACTTGATGATGCTCTGATAAATATATTTGTGAATCAAACTTGACTTTTGTCATATCAACTTGTTTGAACCACTCTTTCCTCAAAAAAAAAAAACTTGTTTGAACCAAGATAAAATAATTAATTTTCAATTAAAATTTGAATTGAGCTCCACTAATGTGTACCTCATTCACAGTGGATTCCAACTCGCAATTTTAATTTTGTTTTTACATTTCAAATTCATATATGTATGTTTTATTCCAAATGCGACTAGTGGGACCCACACGAGGAGTTATATTCAATGCCTATTCGGTGACGTGTCGCCATCGCGTCTACCACACTCCCGCACCTCACTCACGCGCCACACGAGGGTAGTCTCGTAAATCGCTATGATCCAGATAAAGCAAGCGAGCGAAGCGCGTCTACCATGATGTTAACGTACTCGCGAGAGTGGTGTTAAGAAGCTAGAATTTGTCGTACCAGATTTTCAATTTTGTCCTTCTCGGCGGCCACTGTTAAAATTTCCCGCTTGTTTCTACTGCGCACTTTTAAACCTCCAACCGCCACGTCGCCACTCTCCTGCCACGTCAGCACCACGTTAATTCGGTTAATTTGAATTTTAATTGTTTTTCAAGTTTTTTTTTGAAATAAATAAGGTATTATAATTGAACTATACTTATTTTGTAAATATATCCAATCAATTATTTATACAGGTAATCGTAAAATTTTTGTGGTTAGTTATATACGTTTTGTAAAAATTTATGGTGAATCATTTTTCGTATACAAATTCACTAACAGATTCATTTTCTTTATCTGTAAAAAGTTGCAAGTAGCCTTTTAATATAAAGAGTAAAAATGACATTTAAAAAAAATCCCGACTTGCATGACTAGATTCACCGAAAACTTTTACATGAAAAAAAATTTCATCGTAAATTTTTGTAATTCCTTTTATAAATGACTTTTCAATTGTTATTCATCCACAAATATGTAATTTTTAATTGAAATCAATTATTTGACTTCCATTTTCTTTAAAAATGATAATTTACCCTTTATAATATACATGCTTTGTAATTTATTATGTTTTACAAAAAAATTAATTCGTTAAGAATATCCACGATGGAGGCTAAACAAAGCGTCGAATATGCAAAAATAAGGGGGAAAAGTAACAGATGATGACATGATTTATGTCTCATTGCGTTGTTAATTTCGTCGACATCAATTCTCTCCCCTTCCTCTTCCATTCTTCTAGTGCCACGTGTTGTTTATGACCAGAATCGACCTATCGAATCTGATCTCCACCGTAAAACATGTATCTTATATCTGACTCATTGATTCGCCGGTTCAATTTGCCTCCACCGTAGATGAAAAATAATCCCAAAAGTTAGTTGTAACTCTTTTTTTTACCAATAATATTTAAGAAAATCGTGATTTTTTTAATTGTTCAAAAAATAATATATATTGGAAAAATAATAATAATAAACTCGCAATCGTTCGTTCTCACCAGTAAATACCGATCGTCGTCTCTTTTTCGTGTCTCTTCTCTCTGTGCAAAACACTCTTTGTCTTAAAGATCAAGAAATTTTCTCACACTTTCCTTCATTTTCTCGTCACTTTCTCTCTCTTTCTCGGACGTAGTGTAGCTCACTCAGCTGAACATTTTTTTTTTGTTTTTGAAAAAAAGAAGAGAAAAATGGTGAAGAAGCAAACATCGATGTCGTTCGCTTTTCTCTCACACGCCATGTGAGCTCTGACACATTCTCTCCTTTCTCCAGCACTCGGTTGCGTGCCTCGGGGTCCGACTCAGTGCTGCTTCGACTCTCGATGGCCTCATCGTCTCGGGCGAGAAGCAGCTCTCCGTTCTCGCACCATCGCAAGCCCTCGAGTCCTTACTCCTCGACTTCGTCCTCTTCTTCTCTGGTCAACAGCCGCCTCATTCCCCGCTCGAACTCCGGCGGCGGAGGCGGGCTCAGCACTTCTCGATCCATGACGCCGAGTCGCGGTGGTCGGTCTGAATCAATGTACTCCGCCCCGCCGAGTTACGGTGATGTCGGGGCGGAGGAGCTGGTTGTGGAGCCGGTGGATGCGCCGAGGTCCGGGGATAGCATTTCGGTGACGATTCGGTTCAGGCCGTTGAGGTAAGGGGCGGATCTGTGGGGGTTAGGTCAGATCTATGGGGGTATTGGGGCTAAGTTCAAATTGATCTCTTCAATTTTTTAATGGTTCTGTGATTGGAGGATTTGATTTTAGGACTTTTTTGGTGTAGTGAGCGGGAATTTCAGAGAGGTGATGAGATCGCCTGGTATGCTGATGGAGATAAGCTTGTGCGGAATGAGTATAATCCAGCTACAGCTTATGGATTTGGTATTGCTCTTATTGGATTTCGAATTTTGAATTTACAATTTGGAAGTTAATGCTTGTATTAATTGGTTGCTGATGCAAAATTAGCAAATGTTTAGTTGATGGAGTTCCACTTTGGTTGTATTTAATGTGGGTTTTGATTGGTTTTTGCTCATCATTATGGGATGGTTTACTATTGCAGATAAAGTTTTTGGACCACATACAAATACTGAGGATGTGTATGAAATAGCTGCTCAACCTGTAGTCAGGGCTGCAATGGAAGGTGTAAATGGTATGTAGTTATTCGTTTTGATTTCTGAATCCCATTCGATTGAATCCAAAATATGTTGACAAAGCAAACGAAATTAGCTGGAAGAATAGCTATATGGGTCCCATGGAAGGCTGCATATTTTTAACTATTCTGTTGTTCTACCTTATTTTGGTAGCTTGTTTAGTGTTATGTAGTGCTATAATCAATTTGTGGGATTATGAAGTTCCTTATTTTCTACTATTGCCAACAATGTAGGAACTGTTTTTGCCTACGGTGTAACGAGCAGTGGCAAGACACACACCATGCATGTAAGTGTTGTTGTCCATCAAAGTTTCATTTGCCAACCCTGCAGAAATTTATATATTTTGAAAAATTGCCAATTAAAATTTGTTATTTGTAAAGCATTATTATTGACTAGTCCACGTGAATACAACCCTGCTCTTGATTAATGGGTTATGTTGGCATTTAAATTTTCACCATTTGCGTTGTACATTCATGATCATTAATCTCGAGTATTAACATAAAATTTAGCAAATACTTGGAGTCATCTCAGACACATTTTAATGTTAAAAATGTTTGATTCAGTTTCTTCCCAAAATAGGCCTAGTTCTTCCCAAATATGGACCATTCTTTATACTCCATCATGTCCAGTGCTGTATTCCCATTAGATTTTCCTTATCATGTCCTGTCTTTGTCCAGGATGGATCTTAATATGTTGAACAGTTTTATTAACCTTGAATAATGCTTGGCAAATAATTATGTCAATTCAAGTAGGAGTTTTGCATGCATTTCTTGCTATAAATGATGATCTACCATTCTTATTTTCTACTATCTCATCATTACCTCTTTTTTTTATTCTAAATATGTGCAGGGAGAGCAAAATTCTCCAGGTATCATACCATTGGCAATCAAGGATGTTTTCAGCATGATTCAAGATGTAAGTGTTTCATTAAATGTGATTTTGTAGTTGGATGGTGTCTCTTTAAGTTAACCTTTTCCATTTTCTTTTCTTCTTTACCTTGTTTTCTTGAATCAGGTTTCATTTGTAAGTTGTATTTCCATATTTTATTGATCATTTACCAATTGAATATGAATAACTATTTGCATACTTACTTCAGACTCCAGGAAGAGAGTTCTTGCTCCGTGTGTCTTATCTTGAGATCTACAATGAGGTTAGTGGATAAAAAGATAATTTGAAATGTTGAGATGTGGGATCAGTGATAAATAATCTTTTTCTTTGTATGTGTCTTTTGATTCCCTTTAAAATTTGATGGATTCTCTTCCAGTTATAGACAACCATTTCATATTAGGTAACATTGTCTTTTTTAAATAAACTATCAGGCTTATTGTGCTATTTTCATTTTTGTCTCAGGTTATAAATGACTTGCTTGATCCAACTGGTCAAAACTTGCGTGTTAGAGAAGATGCCCAGGTTATTATTTGTTTCAGCAACTTTATTTTTCATTTCGAATTATTAGCTTTGGTGAGGGGCGGGCAAACCTTGGTTCCGAAAAGTAGGCTGTTCCAGATCCCACCGTGGTGTGACCCTCATTCTTTGGCTATCCATCCTTCAGTTTAGGCATACATTTTAAGTTACTTGTGGACATTTTTCTGTCCTATTATTTCTCTTTTCTCAATATCTATGGCAATAGTTGATCAAAGACATAATTCAATTTCCATGGACTGGAATGATGGTATTTTAAAAATTCTTAATGCAGGAGACATTTGCATTACTCGTTAATGTCATATAGCTCAGTTGTTCATTGCTGGTTGATGTATTACTCATTGTCGACCTGTACTGACGTTCGAGAATAAATTGTTCACGAAATCACAGATTTTACTATAATGTTTTGCCAGGTTCATTGAATTTCAGTACGTGTCTACTAATTTTTGCTGCCAACAAATTTTCAGGGAACGTATGTTGAAGGCATCAAAGAAGAAGTAGTTTTGTCTCCTGGACACGCATTGTCTTTTATTGCAGCTGGAGAAGGTAGGCAGATATGTTGCTTCTCAATTTTATTTTTAGCTTAAACATCAATGGAAACACTTTCTTACTGAACTTTCTATTGCTGTTGGTTAATGGAAGAGCACCGCCATGTTGGATCAAATAACTTCAATCTCTTCAGTAGCCGAAGTCACACCATTTTCACTATGGTAATTCTCTCACATTGCATAATCTATTTTACTTTACGTCAATTGCTCAAGTTAATTAGACATAGTTGCTATCTATTTTTTCTGTTTACTCTTTGGATTTTGTTTGTGTCTTATTGATAATTTGTCCATACGCTGGTGCAGGCATGTGTCCAAACACTCAAATGTTTAGTTTATCTGAAGTTTGTGTTTCAAAATTCACTTTTAATATTTCCCTAATCCCATTTTCTGTATGAACTACTATGCATGACAGTTCACATTTTCAAGAATTTAGTGTTAGACAGAGGTATGGTAAAAATCAGAGTTTTGCAGGATACATTAGTCTATTGATCTCACAGTGGTCTACGGTGAAGAATGTTAATGGAGTCTCATCATTGAAAGCTAGATAATTTTTTGTAAAATGACCCCTGTTTACACACTTCCCATTTCTAACTAGTTGATGCGTTTGCAGATGATTGAAAGTAGTGCTCATGGTGATGAATATGATGGTGTGATCTTCTCTCAACTCGTAGGATCTCTAATCCCTTGCTTCTTTTTAGAATATAATGCATTTATTCTGGGTTTTGAATTTGTTTTATACCTCTTTGCTTTATTTTTATTACTTCAGAATTTGATTGATCTTGCTGGGTCTGAGAGCTCAAAAACTGAAACAACTGGACTACGGAGAAAGGAAGGTGCATACATAAATAAAAGTCTTCTCACTCTTGGAACTGTAAGTGCATTATGAATTCTTGCATCAGAGAAACACACATATTGATGATACTTTTTCTCTCCTACTCCTATTTTATATTCTTAACACAAAAGTAAACTAGAATTGTTCTTTATTTCTTAAAAACAAGTGCTAAAACCTATGAATCCTTGTGATTATTTCAACATGCGGTTTATAATGGTTTGATTTGTTTTCACGTGTAGTGATCTGATTAATTTGTCATACTGGATCAATTAATTTTAGTAATAATGCATGCCAGTGTATGTGCATAAAACGCCGCTCACCCAATTACTTTCTGATGTCATCACTTACAAGTGCCTCTTGTACACATGTTGTAAGTTTCTTAGCGTCTCAACTCGGTTAAATGGTTTCGTTTTGCAGGTTATCGGAAAGCTTAGTGAAGGAAAGGCATGTCATGTTCCGTATCGGGACTCTAAGCTTACCCGGCTTCTGCAATCCTCACTCAGTGGGCATGGACATGTATCGGTGAGTGTAAATAAACACTACTATTTTACTAATGGAATATGAATTTAAGCTTTTTACTCTGGTAGGACATTGAAATTTAGTGTATGTGAAGGGTCTTGCACGTGACTCGTCACGTGCAGGTCGGATTACACAAAGCATCCCTCACATGGACCAAGAATATATGATTTTTGCCACAAAACCAAGCTCGTATACCATGTTAAACTTACTCCAATCCAAAAGCTTGAACTATTAGGTGAAGGGCCCAACTAGTATATCAGGTGATCACTTAATCAAATTAGTTCAGCGTGCGACACTTCAACAGTTCTCTAATGTTATTTTTAATGTTCAGAGCTAGTAACTTGTCCCAAGTCCATCTTGGCTCTTGCACTGAAAACTAATTCACCATGTTTTGCGTTTTAATGTGAACTCTCTCAGCTTATATGCACAATTACTCCTGCATCTAGTAGCATGGAGGAGACGCACAATACACTGAAGTTCGCAAGCAGGGCAAAGCGAGTAGAAATTTATGCCTCACGCAATAAGGTGTGCTGAAATCTCTGCTGATGAAATTATCCTTAAATAATATGTCATTGATGAAAAATCTTGCTAAGTCCAAGCTTGCTCTTGTCCTCTAATTCTCTTTTGGACAGATCATTGATGAAAAGTCGTTGATTAAGAAATATCAAAAAGAAATTTCATGTCTGAAGACTGAACTTGATCAGCTAAAGAGAGGAATGATTGTTGGTGTTAATCATGAGGAGCTTTTGACATTAAAGCAAAAGGTTTTCTCTTATTTTTTGATCATTTCTCGTGTAAACTCCTAGTTAGTATACTTTTACAACCTATATTTACAAAGTATCTTGTTATTTATGGAATAGTTGGAGGAGGGTCAAGTGAAAATGCAGTCAAGATTGGAGGAAGAAGAAGAAGCTAAAGCTGCTCTAATGAGTAGAATTCAGAGGCTAACTAAGCTCATTCTTGTATCTTCAAAAAATCCGATTCCTGGCAATTTGAGTGATATCCCTACTCAACTACAAAATCATTCCGTGGGTGAGGATAATGTAAGCTGTTTTCCTTAACCTCTCAAATAAATGCTGGTTTAAGGGTGTCTTTTAGTTTGACAAGAGGCTTGGTCAGAACTCAGTAGTGATGATGCTTATACATGATTGTTAGATTTAGCAAACCAATGATGTGGTTCTCTTTTTCTAACTTGTATTTTTCTGGCATGTTGTCCTACCATTGTTATTTGTTTACATTAGATTCCATGTATATTTAGTTTTCTGATGCAAGCACTGTGCATCAATGCTTATGTTTTGTGCTTTCTCTGTCAGAAATTGGATGTTCTTCAAGGTGGTTCTTTGCTTGTTGAAAATGTGGACTCTTTATCTCTATCAGCAGTTTCTTCAGATCTGTCTGATTTAAAACTCAGAAGATCTTCAAGCAAGTGGAATGACGAACTCTCACAAGTTGGCAGTACAGTCACTGAATCAACTCATGTGGGTGAACTTATCAGTAGTTCGAAAATACCTCCACTTTGTTTTGATGTTTCTTCTTGTTTGTTTGTTTATTGTACATTTTTTTCCTTGTTTACTTACATAGTATTTCGAGAAGATATTTATTTTGCTGTTAAAAACCACTGTTTTATCATTAACGTTTTGTTTTTGGTTGTTGACATGTATGTAAGTTTCTTTTCAATCTTTCTGGTGTGCCGTATTTAATATCCTCTAAAAAGTGTTAGCCTCAATAATTTTACTTTCAGACTTTTGGGCTGTTGAATTTATGTCAATCCTGCATATTGGTCTTGTAACAGTAGTATATTTCTGTTTCACTTTTTTGCAACACGGTTAAGTACTTATTGCTATCACTTTTTGTGTGATTATCTTAATATTTACTATCGTTAGATATCTTGAATTCCTAACATTCTTATGGTTCTGTTCTAATGTTTACTGAATTCGATTCAGGGAGGGATGACGAGTAATGATCAGATGGATCTTCTTGTTGAGCAAGTTAAGATGCTAGCTGGTGAGATTGCATTCAGCTCTAGTACTCTAAAGCGCCTGGTGGAACAGTCTGCAAATGATCCCGAGAGTTCAAGAACTCAGGTAAATCTTTCTTCTTTTTCTAATTCTGCACTTGGTGCAGCTTAACTAGTTTACATTGTCCTAAGGAATGGTTCGTTAGTGCTATTGGGAATGAGATTAGGAAATCACTAGCAATTAAGAAAGTTGTTTTCTTAAGAAAACCTCAAGCTCATCTAAACTTATTTCATTCTTCAACCGGTGTGCGATTAAGAGCATGCATAATTTCCTGAATTTCTACTGAGGTTTGAGTGCCTGCTTTTGAAAAACAGGTTCAGAATTTGGAAAATGAGATCCAAGAAAAGAGGAAGCAAATGAGAGTTCTTGAACAGCGCATTATTGAAAGTGGAGAGGCTTCAATTGCTAATGCATCACTGGTTGAAATGCAGCAGGTGGCCTCTTCATTCTCATTTTCAACCATTTCTTTCCCAGCATTGTTATCATTACCTTGAATAATGTTTTGTGCTCTTTTTTGTTGTAACAGACAGTCATGAGGTTGATGACTCAGTGCAACGAGAAAAGTTTTGAGCTGGATGTAAGTTCTTATCCCAACATTCAAAGTGTATGCTTACTGTGACTTCATTTATAAATGGTGTGTTCAATTAATGCAGATTATGTCTGCAGACAACCGTATCCTCCAGGAACAGTTGCAGAGTAAGGTAATACCAATGCCAGTTGATTATAGGGATAATCTCATAAAAGCACACTAAACATGTCAGCATTTCTCACTCAACTATATGGACCTTTAAATTTTCTCATCCACGTATTCTAAACTTCTAATTATTATCACTTTACTCTATTTTGGTAATAAATAACAGTAATATCCCCCATAACAATTTAGGGAACTTGAGCAAAATATACTGTAGTAGTGGCATATTTTTGAGAAGTAATGAAGTTTATTTTGTCATTTATCCCCAAAATAGAGTAAAAGGAGAAAACTTAAGTCAGTGTAGTTAAGTAGAAAGGTAACTAATTTAGTGTACTTTGTTTTAGATTACCCTTTAATATCCACTGGTTTGAAGATGTTGGCCATTTGCTGATGTTCCCTCAATCGTATACTATTGGCAGTGTTCAGACAACAAGGAATTACAAGAAAGAGTGAGTGTTCTAGAGCAACGGTTGGCTCTACGTGCTGGTGAGAAGACATCACCTTCATCTGAGCAACTTGTGTCTGAAGAATATGCCGAGGAATTGAAAAGGAAAATTCAGTCCCAGGTAATTGCTATGTTCTCCCATAACATCTCTCTCGCTACATTATATTTCTTTCGAATTTCAGTGCTTCATAAATAAAGGTTATGTGTTCTCAATGATATATTATAAGAGGGATATTGATTTGGAATTATTGAAGAAAAATCAGGGGAAATGAAGATTTTAAAACATTTTGGAAAAACATAGTTACCTTAGGTCTTAGGGGAACACTTCGGTGAAAACCCAGGGTTGGATAGCTAAATATGAAAACTAAAACTAATCAGATTCATAGCCATCAGATTGCAAGTTCAGCAGTTCAGATGTTTCCAAACTTCAAGGTTGGAACTTGCCAAAGTAAATGTTTCCGAACTTCAATTTAGATACATCTTTTGGTTTTCATCGGATTGTTACTTAGTATGTAACAAACACGGCTGGTGAACAGTGATGTATTGCATCTAGTCGAAAGGGTGTGAATAGGGTGAGGTAAAGTCAAGATTGAGTATATGGGTTCATCGTGTGATAAACTCTGTGAACCATGGCAGTAATACTCTAACCAAGATTGGTGTCCAACTCGAAGCTCCATATGTTTTAGACTTCAGTCATTGTTCGGGCTTGATGATGGCTCCACAATGCTCCTTTACAATACACATTATTGATCTTTGTAACTAGTGATGTATATCTATGGCCTCTTCTAAGTTATGATACATGGAAAATAGTTTAAACCCATTAAGTTATGAGGTGTTTTTGATGTGATATTCTCTGTTAATATTAACAGGAGTTTGAGAATGAAAGACTAAAACTAGAACAAGTTCATCTCTCGGAAGACAACAATGAGTTACATGTACAGAATCAGAGACTGTCACAAGAAGCTTCTTATGCAAAGGAACTGGCTTCTGCTGCAGCTGTTGAACTGAAGAACTTGGCCGGCGAAGTAACCAAACTCTCCTTACAGAACGGGAAACTGGAAAAGGAATTGTTGGCTGCCAGGGAATTAGTACATTCTCGAGTCCCCGTTTTGCAAACCGTTAACGGTGTTAACCGCAAACATAATGACAACATCAGACCTGGGAGGAAAGCACGAATATCAGGCCGAGCTAATGATCTTACAGGTTCTGATGATTTTGGTTCGTGGAATCTCGATGCAGATGATTTGAAAATGGAACTGCAGGCAAGGAAACAACGGGAGGCGGCTCTTGAGGCTGCCTTGGCTGAAAAGGAGTTTCTAGAAGACAATTACAGGAAAAAGGCCGAAGAGGCAAAGAAAAGGGAGGAAGCTCTGGAAAATGATTTAGCAAACATGTGGGTACTTGTTGCTAAGTTGAAGAAAGAGGCTGGGCCTACCCCTGAGTTGAGCACTGATGGTAGAGATGTTAATGGCGTAGATCATAGTAGTACTGTGATAAGGGATGCCGTTGATGATAATACTGCCCTTAAAGAGACACAATCTTCTGATGATCGGAAACCCGCAGAAGAAAATCCCAAGGAAGAACCGCTTGTTGCACGGCTGAAGGTAACTAAATAACATAACTGATTACTTGTTTCAATTCTAATCCTTTTTCTTGCCCTAAAAAGTTTTGCATTGAGTAGAGGGTTAATTGCACATAACTACCTATTATGAGCTGCCCACAAATACATGACCACATAGTATTTCCCCCAAACACATGTTTACCCTTGTGAATTTTCATGCGTTACCATCTGCAAAATAGACAAATTATGAAAAAGAATTTGATTTTCTTATGGCACATCAGTTTAAATTTTATAATATCCCAGAACTACTCACTCACTTCCTTTGATCTTACGATTTCAATATGATTCCTTGGAGGATGTTGAGAATGGAATCAAATTAAAATCTCTAGAGAAAAGTGTGGGAGTGAGTAGTTTTGAGATATCTTCAAATATACACTCACATGTGACAAAAAAACGAAGGGTAGTCATGTGTCTACAGAAACTTTACTATGTGATCTCGTGTTTGTGGACAATTCATAAAGGTAGATATGTGCAATATCCCTTCAGTAGTTTATCTTATCCTGATTGTGGACAACCAGTTCCAAAAATATTTCCACTATAGGAGACTTCTACAGTCTTCACAATTATGTGAATTGTTTTATCGGTTGGTTCAAGAGATAGTAACACTTATACTATATCATTGTTTACAGGCAAGAATGCAAGAGATGAAAGAAAAGGAACTCAAGTACCAAGGAAATGGAGATGCAAATTCCCATGTGTGCAAAGTATGTTTTGAGTCACCAACAGCAGCAATCCTTCTCCCATGTCGGCATTTTTGTCGTAAGTCATTTTCATCTTCACGCTCCTTGTCTGGATACGGGTTGTTTTACTTTCTTACATTACTAACTGTTAGTGGCTGCTATGCTTTTTCTCAGTGTGTAAATCTTGTTCACTTGCTTGTTCCGAGTGTCCGATTTGTCGCACGAAAATTGCTGATAGGCTGTTTGCATTTACTCCTTGACACCCTCAAAATGAAGGTAATCATATCAACTCTATTTATAATTTTGGATAATTGCACAAACTGACAGCGTGGTTTATGTTTTGTTTTTTTTTGCTAATCGTTATCAACTTCTAAAAACCACTTCGACTTGGTACTGTGAACCATTACGTTTACTTCCCCCATTTTTTGAAAATACTGATTTATCCCTTGAATGAAAGTCCAAAACAAAATTTCAACTTATCTTCTAAATTATACAAAAAAGTTTGCTTGAATTTTAAAAATATAAATGAACTTTTGTTATTTGTAAGGGTTAACGACTTTCTCTTTGATATTTAAGGCGTGAGAAGACTAAACCTAACTGCCTGTTGCAATTTCCCCTATAATTTTTTATCTATACATTTAACATTTAAACTAGTACGTTCTCATGTCTTTAGCCTCTATCTAGCTAGAAAAAGGAAATATAAATATCTTACATGGATTAGTACGCAAGAAGAAACCGATCTTAGACTTCTCTAGTGGACTTGCATTGTCAATTCAAATCATCAAAATCACATTGATGCAATATGGAGTTCTAAACCGCCAATAGTTTATCTGAACATATTTTAATTTGTCGCGTTCTTATATTGTGATTTGCAGGGAGATGTTAAGCCTATTTCCCATCCTCGGTGTGAAATCAGGTGCAATTCTTTAATTAGTTTCGCTGTATGTAACTGGTTTTAAGGTACATCGGTAATTTGCTTCCATACCCCTCCTCGTGGGGCTGTAAAATAATAGGTTTAAAATTGAAGGGGGGAGAAAAAAAAAGAAATTGAAAAGTTCTGTATGCAAGATGTTGCTTTGATTTAGAAAACATGCAGCAGAATGCTGCATTCTGTGGTTTAATCTTGCTTTCCTTGTATAGAAAACATTATATGATTTGACAAAGTAAACTTCTTTTTTTTCCTTTTCTTCTTCATGTTAAGATCTTCTTTGCTTTTGTTTGACTTATCTATCTGAAACCCCGAAAAAAAAACAGAGGTTTTTCGATCGGTTTTTTGGGCTGAAAACGATCATATAACTGATAACTGATCATTACTGAGTTGGACCTAAAATTGTGAGTTTTCAGGGAAATCTATGTGTTGTGTGTTAAGCTCATGTTCTCTTATTGAACATATTTTACAACGATCTTATTTAAGTTGTATTATACCTTGGTTGTTTTTTTCATAATATTTGGGGGGAAATGTTTTATCTCGAAAAATGTCGGTTTTCGGTTGTTTTCATATCTGAAAATTTAAACTGAAATCCTGATTTTAAAATGGTGAGAAACCGACTGAACGAACTAACCTTTACTAACCTCATCTCTATGATTTGTAAGCTCTCATCTTTCACCTGGTCTACAAATTATATTCTCTTTGATTTAACCTAGTAGTCCCCCCTTGATCTATGTTATAAGATTTTTCAAACCCAACTCAAAATCTATCTTTTAACTAATTACATGTTTATTATTTATGTATAGAGTATAATACAAACGAGGTAAGAGCATGTATTGTGGGTGATTCAGCTAAAAAATTGATTAGAAAGTGGCGAAATTCTCTCCCATCGATTCGCTCTATTTTTTTATCTCTTCCCTCTTGGCTTTTCTCCTTTAGTATAACAAAATGAGGTAAGAGCATCTGTTGTGGGTCGATTCAGTTATGAAATGATGAAAAAATAGAAAAATTCTCTCCTGTTTTCTTATTTCTCTTCTCTTTTGGCCATTCTTCTTGAGTAGTTGAAGATTCTGGTCAGAATCGATCGGTTGGCGTTGACCTCTACACCGACACAACCAAGAGTCTACCCCAACTTTTTGTTAAATATACCTTAAAGAATCGACCTCTCTTACTATACGCGCACTAATGCTTGTTCCAACATCGGTGAGGAATTTTGAATCCCTGGCCTCAACAAGATTTTTGAAATATCTTGTTCTGACTTGTCTAATCTGATCAAAATATACCAATGTTGATGCGTCTTATAAATATCTTCCTCTGACTTTTATCATTAGAAGTTCTTATTGAAGACGTACGTTTCGGTTGAGCTTAGGATATTTTTGATTCCACAACATGTGTTGAGGGATGTGACTGTGGGGTACAACATTAGTGTCTACCAAAGCAACTTTTCATGACCATTCTAAAGGTTTCAAATATTCGATCCGGGTTTTTCAATCGATAAATTTTGATTAATTATTAGATGTTTTTTAAGTGAAAACTTATCGTTGATCCCCATGGGTTTTTCAATCGATGAATTTTGATTAATTATTAGATATTATATTAAAGTGAAAACTTATCGAAGGTATTACAAGACATCTGAGCGTCCCTAGCCGCTGGTTGCGGACATTGTTGGCATCAAAAATGTGTTGGGTTTGTATCATAGAAGAAGCACTTTCATCGCTTCTGTCACTCGTTTCTCCTAATGTCTTTTCGACATGACTCAAAAGATTTGATCTTACGGATAATCTTATGAGCGATGACAACCCTAAAATCTTAGATCAGCGTTTTATCCATAACTTTAGCAAAACATTCTTCACAATCGTCATAGACTGTTTAGAATGACGTTATTTCAATTCAACACATCCGGATTGCTAAGGAATAAAAACGACGAGCATTAAAGTTGAAATTGACGCATACATCAAATTTTCATTCAAAACTAATGGATTGAAGATAATAAGACAATTCACAAATGATATTGTAATTCACTTTCCCATAAAAAAAAATGAAATTTAGTCACTCTTGATGTAATAAAAAAACAGAACTAAAAAATAGTGTTTTATTTATAAATCCAAGAAAATAAAAAACTGTGATTTGTAGATAGTTTCTACCACAAATATCTGTGCTTCTTCTTCAAAGATCCAAGCAACGTTTCTGTATCTTCTCTTCTCCTCCGACCAACCTCGAAACCGCCTCCTCCTCTGTTCTTCTCCGGCAAAGATCCCAACTTTACTGGAACTCCGGCGACCCAGTTCGACAAATCCCCCGACGGCATCAAACCCACATCGAATTCAAGATCAAAACTCGAAACCACCTTACAATCATCACTCTCACTCTGCAACAACAAAACCACCAATCAGAACAAAAAAAAATCAAAAAATTCAAGGATAACTCCATAAAACAACTATAGTTCGACTTTGGTTTTCAAATTATAACTATAAACTTTGTAATCGACCATATCACATCCTTGGGTAAGATTATGTTTTTTGAAAATTATTTTAACCAACGATGTGATATGGTCGACTACAAAGTTTGTAGTTATTATTTGAAAACCAAAGTCCGACGATAGCTGTTTTATAAAGTTATCCTAAAATTCAAATTGCTCTGAGCTCACTCCAAACCTTACAGAAGCGATTCGGATCGGTCGCCGGAGGAGCCAGAAAGTCGTCGAAGCACCAGCCCGGCAAGGTCTCGAGGTACTCCGATATGCTGCTCGTCGGAGCAGAGCCTGTTTCGCTGAAGTTTTGGTCGGGAGTGGAGTTTAGTGATCTCGGGGAGTTTTGGGTCGGTGGGTCGGAGCCGGAGGTGGTGGCCGGGAACGGGGAGGAGGCGGCGTAGAGCTTGACGCCGGTGAGTAAGTAGCGGTTGTGGTTCTGGGTCTGCTCGTTGGCTCTGTGGATGGGGATGTCACATTCTCTGCATAGAATGGCTCTGTCTTCTTTGCAGAACACGAAGGCTCGTCTTTCCTGAGAACCAAACAGAATAAATAAGGCTATCCATAGGGGGGTCGATTTCTAAGTTCGAATATGTAAGTCTAAACCAGGTCTGATTCAATAAATTCTACCGTTGAGGATCGGATTCAGAATGTGACCAAAATTTTAAGGGTAAGGAGCAGATTAGTTGAAAAAGGAGAGACAATCGCGAGGGAGGAGAGAAACGACTGGTCGGTGAATCTGTAGACTCAGAAGACGTCGATTTGTAAAGAGAGGAAAAATCAAAACCGAAACGTCACTATTTTCCTTTTTTTTCATCATTATCGAGGATTCTCCCGACCCCTAGGTCTAAGTATATATTGGATGATTTGCAAAATATTATCGGTGAATTATTTATTTGTTAAATATACAAAATTGTTATTATTAACGAATATTTATTACAAGGATCCGTTTTGTAATTTGTAACCCTTAAATGTATATTTTTTATTGGTGTTTGACCTTTTGCAAAATTAGAAATAAACCTGTTAATGGTTTTTCCGTGACAATTGTTGGAGAGTGTTTTTTCGTCTATAATATTTACAAAACACATAACTTATCGTAAAATTGTTGAAAGGTGTTGTTTCGTCCATAATATTTACAAAATATACATAATTATCTTAAGTTCTTGTGATTATCATAAACCATTTATACACTTTACATAGGAACTTTGATTTTTTGTAAAAAACACCACCTACAATAGAGTCCATTGTATCGGTAGATTAAAACAAAGTCAAAAACGGTAGTTTTTACTATAGAGATCGAATTCGTTGAGTTGAATCTGATCAAATTCAATACACGAAGAGTGCATGAGGAAGGAGAGAAAGATATAGAGAGGGAGAATGGTCGGAGAATCAACGTCGATGAATATGTAAATTCAGAGGACGTCGAATCGCAATAAAAAAATGGAACAAAAACATTAGCAAAACCGTTTTTCGTCTCTTTGGACGATTTTATCGACCTTCACTTTAGATGGTCTTAGTGAATTTAAACGCAGAAAAAATTCATCGATAATATTTGTAAAACGCTCGATCATCCGCAAAATGACCCGTTTACAATATTTACAAAACACGCATAGTTTAGTGTAAGTTTCTGCAATCAAAGTACGTACCTTGCAGATGTCGCATAGTGGGGCTTGCTTGGAGGAGGAGGGGCGGAGGAGGGAGAAGCGGAGGTGTTTTCCGGCGAGCTTGTTGGCGTGGTGGACGCGGCGGTCGCAGGCGGCGCAGAGAGCCGCCTCGTCGGCGGAGCAGAACACGGTGGCCTCCTCGCCGGAGCAGACATCGCACTGTATCTTCATTGCTCTGTTTTTGTGTGTTGAGTTTTTGAAGTATTGCAAGTGATTTTAGTAGATTTTTTTTTTTGGAAGTGAATTTAGAGAAAGGGACTAGAGAAAGGACAAATGATGGGGAAGATATGGGGCTTCAAAAGTGGATATGGATGGATTGTAAACTCATCCTAATCAATATGAGAGAGAGAGAGAGGGAAAGAGAGACAAGTTGGGTTTTTTGAGTTTGGTACTAGCTTTCATGAGAGAGAGAGAGAGAGAGAGAGAGAGAGAGAGAGAGGTTTGTAGGTTTTGTACTAGCTTTCATGGAGAGATATACAAACAAGTTGGGTTTTTGAGTTCATTTTGGAGTTGGGTTTTTTTATATTGGTACTAGCTTTCATGAGAGAGAGAGAGAGAGGGAGAGAAGGAGAGAGAGAGGTTGGGTTTGTGAGTTTGGTACTAGCTTTGATGGAGAGAGAGATACAAACAAGTTGGGTTTTTGAGTTTATTTTGGATGTATAGCTTTCATGGGATGAGAGAGAGAGAGGGAGGGGTAGGGTTTATGAGTTTGGTACTAGTTTTTATGAAGAGAGAGATAGAGATAGGTATTGGCCTTCATGAGAGGATAGAGAGACAAGTTGAGGTTTTGAGGTTGTGTATAAATTTTCATGTGAGGAGAGAGAGGAAGATGGGAGGTGAGAGAGAGGTTCTTCACTTTTTCTAGGACTCAAGTTGGGAAGAGCATTTATAACCAACCTTTTTTTTATACCCAACACTTCACATTCATACACCAAGGTTTGAATAGGAATGATATTGGAGAATAATTTGGAGATCACATGCCCTTTTGATTTGGTAACCATCACTCAATCAAATTTCATTGTTGCTTTCTTTGGTTGCAAGTTTAAGTGCAAGCCACCTTTTGTTGGTTAACTTATTTGATTGTCTTAAATGGGGTTATGTGCATGATTAAAGTTGTTGATTAATTAGTTATAAACAAAAATACTTAATATTTTTTAAAATCATTATTCTTTAAACTCTAGTATGTTTGTTTTATATAATTATAAAAAAAGTTTAGAGCTCGGATTTTTGTTGTAACTTATATATTTAACGATTTTATTTTTGAAGTTCAAAATTTAACAATAATAAGAAAAATAAAAATAAAAACGTTCTCCTATAAATGGTAAGGAAAAAAATAAGGAGATGAAATTTTGTTTTTTTTTAAATTATTTATGATCATTAATTTGGGAAAAAAACTACATAAAATACAATGACAAAGACAAGTACATCTCTAAGCTCTCATATGCTCTCTAGATCCTTCTACCTGCATCGTTTGTAACGTTGCATGTCCCCTCGACTATTATGTCGTAGTTTACTCCACTAATGATGCTCACCACGTTCCCTTCTCCTTCTGTAGTGGATGTCTTTCCGACTCCATTAAAAATGCCCCTCCAAACCTTAATTTGAAGTCATCCGTCCGAAGAAAGCCAAAAAGAAAAGGAACCCTGAGGTATCCTCTCTTGCCTTGCCAATTGAACCATCGTTGTTGTTTTCCCTCCCACCTGGCTAACCGAATAAAGAGGACTCGGCTTTGGTGGTCTTCTCTCCAAGGTTTGCCTCGTCGGGCTTCACTCCATTTAAAACCAAGCGGGGTCGCCCGGCCAAATCTCCCTCCCATACATCGTCGCAATCCTATATGTCACCACCAACCATGGATGGCCCGGTTTTCTGTGGTTTCGGAGATGTCTAGGGTTCAGGGCATCTCTGCCCCGCTGCTTCCCAGAAATTCGCCGGCCCCCAAGGATCTGTCGCCATCGATGAGAAATCTTTATGCCGGTTCCTCGGCCTGTTCCCTCGCTGATGAGGATGAGATGGAGGTTCTGGTACCTTACACTTCGGGGGACCCCTACGATCCTCGCCCGTCAGTAGTATAGCATGGTGGGCTAGCTCCTTTCGTCAAAACCACCATAAAAAGGCTTCATGCTCACGATCATCACACGAGCGTGAGGAGATCGACATCGGATTTGGTTATCAAGGACCTGGAACCTGGGACCTATGACTTCTACTTCACGTCTCAGAAGACGAGGGCGTGGGTTCGTAGCAACGAGCCTTGGGGTTTCAATGGCTACCCAATGCTGCTGGGAGATTATATCTACACCAAATTCATTTTTAAATTTGAATTAAAATTGTATTGTCATATTTTTATTTTATTTTATTCCACACACGTGTTCAATGGTGTGTATACATGAATAATCATCTTCACATTTTTCTTGCAAAATCTTTTTGGTTCAATCCTTATTCCTTATTCCTTTTGTTGTGATCAATGTGTATATGCAACTTAACAACTACTAGTCGGTTCCAAGTTGCACCACCCAAATTGACTAGAAAATGCAGCTCTTTGAAATCAATGAGTTGTTCAAATTGGCCCAACAATAAATGACAAAATGACACTTTTCCCATGTTGGGATATGGTGGTGGGTTGACCTTTGAAGTATCAAGGAGCCAATTAAAAATTATTTTTAAAATATAGTAAAATATTCACTTTTGAGATATCATGATATTGTTCATGTTCCAATAGGTACATTGCACATTGACTTGATTTGTTGGAAAATAAATGTGATGTTAATGAAGATTTGGAAAATATTGAATTGGGTTTTCAATCTTTGTTTTACCATGTGAAGCATGTGCACCAAATCTTTGTTTCCAATGGGTTTGTCATATTTGAGTGAAAAAATTAATTGGGTCTACAAATCAGGTTTCACATATCAGATTCGATCGATTAAAAACAATAATAAATTGATAACAATCCTAAGTAAAACTTAATATCAAAAATTAAACTCATAACCAATACCACCACCCTGGTGACCGATATGATCAGTGATAAGACAATAACCAGCTTGTCAGCCCTAAATTGGTGTACCACCTAACCATGCTATAGAAAATCTAATCAAAATCCATTATGATTTTATAAATTTATTATTTAATCAATGGTAACATTGTGGGCTTGGCTTGAGTATCAAAATTTATAATTTGTAAGCAACCAAACCCATTTTTATGGGCTTCAACTCAACTAGTAGCAAAAGGCTGTTTGGATATGGTCCAATAACAGCCCATAAGTCTACATTTGGGCTTCAAATACTCAAAAAGTGAACCAAGCCCAATAGAGAAAAGTCTTAACTGGGGGATGAACTGATACATTGGAGATATGAACTGTCATAGCATTTCTCACAAGCATATATACCTCACTTTTGGAAGATAATTTCCAATTCACTCTTAAGCCTATAACTAAAAATATTATTATACATAAAATAATTATGTAAAATTGGGAAATTATCTCAACCAAAATATTGTATATAAAAAAAGATATTGCCTACTCCTTAAATGTGTCAATTCTAAAACGAGAAAATATCAAGTCACAGCAGCGTTCTCTCTCTCTCAGAAAACCTAACGCGCTTCTCTTCTACAGCATCAGCCACCGGCAGCCACTGTGACTCCGGTCATGGTGACTGCCGACGACCATGTCCCACTCTCTTTCGTCTTGTCCCACGACTTCCTTCCGCTTTCGGACCTCCATCGCCGCTTAGTCACGCCGTCCTCTCCCCACTGTCGCCCCTCTTATGAATTGGTCACAGATCAGTTAATACCCCTTATGTATTAGTAACAAAATATTTAATACCCCTCATGAATTGGTCACATATTATAAAAATAGTGAAAATTGAACAAAAAAATTGTTCAATGCGTTACCAATACATAAGACTATCCACAATGGATGCTTTTGCACGTCGAATAAGGACGTCGATTATGTACCTTTTGGGGGAAAAAATCCCAAAACTTACGATTTCGTCGATTCGACACCCAGTTGAGTATGTGGATCTGCCGATCGTCTATTCGAGTCGAAGCCCGATTCTCCTATGAAGAATCGCCACGTGGCCCAAATAATATAAAAATAATTTCAGCCCACTTTTCCCACAAATCGGGCCCACTTGTTTATTTTTTTTTTGACGAAAAGCGGGAGACATCAATTTTATATATCAATCAAAGTGATATACGTACAATATGATGAAAGCGCACAAGCATACGATAAAATTACAGACTCCAAACTAACAACCCTATAATATAATATTACCGAAACTCCCTACTAGAACGCACATATGATGCCCTAGAACGTGTAAACACGTGCACATCAAACCGTGTCACATTACGAGCACACCAAACAGTGCAACAAGTGCACACCCAATCTGCACCAAGTGCAGTTATTAAAAAGCTGTAAAAACGAAAGGAAAAAACATAGTCGAATCAGAGTCGCCACCGTCTGGCAAGAGACCTTGACCCGAGGAATCCAGAAAACGCGAACTCCAGATCCCCGCTAAAGGTAACCGTTCATACCGGATCTGCAGCGTGCAGAGTCGCCGGGACTGCCCACCACCGCTCAGACCCACCTTGCGAGTCTGTTGGCACCAAAACAGCATCGGTCGGAGATGGACACAAACACCAGAACACGAAAATCCGGCGATGGCCTGGCCTTGAGAGGAGAGGGGGAAAAGGGGGGTACGAGGGGGGTGGGGTTTGAAGTCGGGGGAAAACGGAGCAGAGGATCAAGAGGACCTACCGGTGACGTTCATGGCCGGAGACCATGGCGTCGCCAGCAGGAAACGGAGATCTCAAAGGGGCAGCGGCTAGGATTGAAGAGAGGGGGAGACTTGTTTATTATTTTTCCACCCATTCGACTGAAATTAGAACTAACCGCTTCGACGCCATTAGAAATAGCTTAAAAGACATTTAATTAGAACTAACCGCTTCGACGCCATTAGAAATAGCTTAAAAGACATTTAAAACGTGTTACCGATATATAAAGAATACCAAAAGTAAAATACTGGTAACTAGACAAACCCTAGTCAAACCAGAATGAGATGAATCAACCCATAACCGATCACATGGCAAGAGCAAGGAAAAGGCATATAAGTACAAGACTGAGGGTGGGGAAAAAACAAAAGAGATGGGGTCACAAACTGGTCTTGTGATTTGCAAAGGACGATTATGTCACTGTTCCTCATCACAAGCTGTGCTCTCTACATAGACCATCTTCTTCTTCTTCTCTCCCTTTCTCTTTAACCTAAAACAACTGTTGAGACTTGATTGACACTTAGTGTGTGATGAACCAAAGTACTATTCACAAACAGAAACTTTGCAAGGCTTTATTATTAGTCTGCTTGATTGGTAGTGAATTGCGACCCCACTTTGTTTTGTGTGGTTGGTGGTGAAAAGAGCCTTTGATCTGCTTTGATAATGGCAAGGAACTGTGTTACTGTTAGGAGAAACTCAAATATAGCCCAGACATTTTTCTATTGAGAGCAACTTTGTGAAAATACAAGGGTTAATTATCTTTAATACCCTTTATGTATCGGTAACACTCCTTTAGCATCATTACGCATTGGTGACGTAGTGGATAAAAGTTTGGTCAACTTTACGCCATTTTGATGATTTGAGATCAATTCATAAGGGGTATTAAATGTTCTGTTACCAATACATGAGGGGTATTAAATGATATGTGACCAGTTTATAAGTGGTATTAAATGTGTGTTACCAAAACGTAAGGACTTTATTGATCGTTATAAAACATTGGGGTACCAAAGGTATGTTACCAATTCAAAAGAGGTACAAAAGGTAATTAACCCAAAATACAAAGTAGATTTTCTTTTGTTTATATGAAACAATGACTTTCGTTGAATCGTATTGATACAGTCCGATTTTTTACAAAAAAAAAATGAACATCCACCTAGTAAAAGAATAATAAAAATAATAAGAACATCTACGATGGGGTTGAATATGTTGTAATCTCAAAAAAAGTTTGGAAGCATTAAAGATGTCGGTCAAAGCTCAAGCACATACATCAATCTGATAGATCTAATTATCAGATCATGGAGGATACAGAGAAGAAGTACGAGGATAAATACGATCACGTGTTTGTTTGGAGGCACTGATGGTAACTCATGCAAAACAAGCTTTGTTGGGTGCATCGTTTCGAGAACGAGTTCTTGACGATAAACGGTGATTTCATCGGGACTAGCGGTCGTCACACACCGAGAACTCCTGGCCCAACCAACCCAATGTCTCAGATAAACATCCTGGCAACCGTTGTTAAAAAGGTCGAGGGTTCCCTGCAGGACCAGTCCGCAGGCACCGCCATAAGGGTCAAAGAGGGTGCAAAGGCAAGGAGGGCAAAGGCCAAAGTCGGTAATCCTAGCGACGTCGTATTGGCAAAGAGCTTGAAGGGCATCGAGAAGCACCACGAGGGCTTTTGAGTCACTTACCTAGGAGTTCCGCTTACTCCAAGAGATGGATACCTACCATATGGACCCCGATGATTTGGCAACCCATAAACTCTTTCTCCATGACATAACCTAAAGGATTTCAGGGTTGGTGTGATATGTTGTTAGGTGTTTTTTTATAATCCCGCTATGTAAAGTTTGTAATCGACCATTTATATATTATTCTCCTTTATTTATGTTTCAGGACTTTGGTTAGATTTATTTTTTTATCGCACAATGCTAACAACATTGCATCGGAGAATTACCGAAAACGTACAAAAAACTACCAGATAATTACCGAGCAATAGCCACTAAATTAGACAAACGGAAGAGAAAGTAGTCGAACAATCAATTTTTATTGTTCTCATCATTTGTAATCTAAATTTCCATTTAAAATGTAATTTTAACTATCATTATTTCAATTTCAATAATAGAAAAAAAGCATTAACACGACATGACTTCAGATTCCAAAGAAAAATTGTGGTTAAGTTTAGTCTGTCCCTTCTTGTCTCGAGAACCGAATACAAACCAATTATGTAATTTATAATGTTGTTAATTGATAAAAACTACGTAACATTTAAATTGTGTTAATATGAGTTGTAACAAAAGGTTCATCTACGCATAAACATCATAAATAAAAAATTAGGAGGCACCACAACTATTGAAGAAGAAGCTTATGGAAGGAGGAAGGACTAGACTAGGGTTGTCTTAATGATGAGATATTCTTCTTATTTTTGAAGAAATATAATTTAAAATACAATATTTTTTAAACTACTATGCATCCTCTCTCAAATAAAAAAAACTACTATGCATCCACATAATTTTAAAAGGAATGAATTTCTAATAATTTGACCTAGAATACACCGAATCGGCCATTATAACGAAAAAAATTAGACTTGCGATTCGGGGTCTCATTCCCACTAATTTTCAAAAAATAAACTCAATTGAAATGGGAATAGACCGATTCGGTCTATTTCCATTATGAATATGCTTTAAGATCACCTATAGCAGGGGTCAAAAGAAGCATCGAAAGGGGGAAAATAGGAAAAATCGATGTTTCTTCTCCCTCTTATCGATTATCTCTCATAACTTATACGAATCTTTCTCTCCCATCCCATAATCCTCCTCCGACCATGTGTCTATTTTGGTTAGAACCGACCACCGAATCCGATCTCCATTGTAGCACAACACCAACTCCGATCCTAAATTTACCCTAATCGACAATACCGAATCCAACCCCAATGTACGTGCAATAATATACTCTTTGATTGAAAACCGCCACGTGGATTTGATAAAAAAACATGAGTAAATAGGTGGGTTTGATTCAAAAACACAACTTGATGTGTGATACCTGTTGTTTTCCATTGTAGTAACTATAAGGGCATGGAATATAATTAGTATCTGTTTAGTTTTTTTTTTCCATTGAACTCACATGCATATAGTTTTTAGAGATGAAAAAGATCCACAACATATAGAGTAGTGCACTGGTTCAAGGAACTACTGCATATATATATATATATAGATATCTGCATGACCCACAATCCCAAAACTCAAAAACACCACCACCAAAGAAGAAGAAGAAAAAACCCTAATGATATTGTGTTTTAAACACTGTTCAGAAACTTTCCTCTTCCTCTTTTTGCCACATTTTTTGTGTGATTTGTTTCAAGGGGGTAGTAGTATTTTTTGAGTGAATTTGAAAACCACTTTGTGGGTTTGATAAAAAAACATGAGTAAATAGGTGGGTTTGGTTCAAAAACACAACTTGATATGTGATATCTCTTGTTTTTCATTGTAGAAAAAACTATTGGGTATGGAATATAATTAGTTTCTATTTAGTTTTTATATATATAATTGAACTCAAATGCAAATACTGATATACTACAACATGTATAGTAGCATATTGGTTCAAGGAACTAGTGCATATATATATATACATACATATATAGAGAGAGAGATATAGCTACATGACCCACAAACCCAAAACTCAAAAACACCACCACCAAAGAAGAAGAAGAAGTAGAAGAAACCCAATTGACATACACATCTTAATCTCATCCATGGCCTCTCTTTTCCCTTTTTTGTAGTTTGCAAGATGAGGATGGAAATGATATCCATGACCTAGCTAGTGAGATTGTGAACAGTGGTGGTTAATTACAACATTGCCCTTCTGTGATCAGAAGAAGATGATGATGATGAGAGGGTTTGGTAGAGGAGGAGGGTCATCATCATCATCATCATCATCAACAAGGTGTCTTCTATTTTCCGTTGTTTTTTGTCTGACAATTTTTCTCAAGCTGTAGCTAGGTTGGGATTTATCGTTTTGTATCTTTTTCCTCATAAGATAATTTCAATTTGTTTTCGCTGATCAAAAAAAAACAAGGTGCCAAGACTGTGGGAACCAAGCAAAGAGGGACTGTGCTTACATGAGGTGCAGGACTTGCTGCAAGGGCAAAGGGTATGATTGTCAAACCCACATCAAGAGTACTTGGCTTCCTTCTGTTGGAACAAAGCACCATCACCTCCAAACCCAAACCCTACTTCCTCCTCCTCATCATCTTCATCTTCACCACTACCATGGTGATGATGATGGTGATGGTGATGACCAGCACTTGCAGCTCCTTCTTCCTCCAGCTTCTGCTCACCCACAGAACCCTAGATGGCTCAGAGAGATTCCCTCTACAGGTACCTATATGCCTCATCACCTGATTTAATCAGCTATGATGTGTGTCTGTATGTACATTTACATGTATTAACCCTAACCTGGAGTTCTCAAGAATTTTAACACATATGTACAGTAATTAAGTGAAGAAATTATAGATTGTTAGTTGTGTTTCTTATAATATTAATTAAGGTAGATTGGAGGATTCAGATGAATATTTTAAAGAATTTTTTTAGTGTTTAGATCCCGATGAATTGTTTTTTTTTTGTAGGAACTTTTTATTTTGAAGATAGTAAATGTGTTGAAAACATAACCCTAAAAGCTAGAAATGTTGAAATAAAGTTGTTTTCAATAATTTCTCCATCCATGTACGGGATAACATCGATTTTTAGTCTAATCAGAAAAGAAATTTATAATTCTTAATTGTTCTCGATTTTTTGTCACAGATCTTAAAACAAAAAAAATGTTTTTTTAATACAAAACTTGTATAAATAATTATTAAAAATCGGGTTAGGATCTGTAACAAAAGGTTACCTTTTAGGTTATTTTTTGTAAAAAAAAAACACTTTTTGTGTTAGAATCTGTTACAAAAAATCGACTACGGTTAGGAAATCCTCATGAAAGATTACAGAAGGCTAAAAAACAACGTTTCCCCATTTACATAAGGATATTTTGTAACTTTGGTTTGAAGTTAGTAATAATGTTTGTTGAGAGAAAAATGAAAAGAAATGCTATACATATTTTTGATCTTCAACAAAAAAGTGTTCTAGTTATCCACAAATTCTCCATCACTTTATACAAGACTATTTGGTAATCTTAATCAAAAGTTGTTGTTAAATATTTCAGATCCATAAATCCAAACTTCAACATTATTTTCCTATTGTCATTCCTTAATTTTGAAAATTCATAAAAATCTTGTGTAGTAACTCTATCAACACATCCTTAGTAACCTATTATCAGCTTTACATTGTCATATTTTGTTATTTATTAAAATCACTTATTACAAAGTTGGTTTTATGCCAAAAAATCCCAATAATTTATACCGCTTGAGTAAAGAAATGTGAGAATGTGTTCATTAGGTGTTAATGACATTTTCTCAATGGGAAAATGTTTTTTCCTAACTTTATGTGATCTTTCATTAGGATTTTCTAACTGTTTTCGATTTTTTGTGACAGATCCTAACACAAAACGTGTTTTTTCCTTCACAAAAAGTAATCTAAAAGGTGACCTTTTATCACAGATTCTAACCCGGTTTTCCATAAATATTTATACAAGTTTTGTAAGAAAAAACACTTTTTATGTTAGTATATGTGACAAAAGGTAGAGGACGGTTAAGAATTGTAAATGACCTTTCCGACTAGGCTAAGAATCGACGTTATCTCTTTCCCAAATCCCTCCTACTTTTACATGTGATTCGGGTTTTCGATTAGGGTTTGAAGGAGGCGATCAGATAGCTTCGGCGAGGAACTTCCCGACAGAGGCAATCCTCCCGGCGACATTGAGGTGCATAAGGGTAAGGTCCATGGAAAATGATTCAGCAACCCAATATGCATACCAAGCAGCAGTGAGCATAGGAGGCCATGTCTTCAAGGGAGTTCTCTATGATCAAGGAGCTGTGGCAGAGCCTCACCAGCCAAATCTGGCCAATGCTCATCAAACCCTAATGGCTTCAACTTCACCAGCTGGTGATGAGCTTGATTATAATTATTCTCATAATGCATTGCCTTTCAGTGCCTTGATGATGCCTGGTGTGGACTTCTTTCAACAATCCTCAACACCAAAGTCTCCTTCATGAATATGATATATATATTATATATGTTATGTATATGTGTATATATATAGCTGCACTTTTTGATAAGAACACACCAATTATTCATGCTGTTGTTATTAAACATTTCTTAGTAGTTAATAAGTGTTTGTGGAGAGAAAAATGAACAGAAATGCTATACATATTTAAGATCTTTATGTGTTAAATTTGATTATAAAATGGGATATTTTCATCTCACAATATTAATTTCGTGGTTTTTTTTCATCTCACTATCCTAACTGTTTTTTATGGTACATCACTACACTAGAATGCATTTTTTTCACTTTCATACCCTAACTAATTTATGTGGCTCCTCACTACCCTAAAATGCATTTTTTGTGGCACATAACTACTCTAGAATGTATTTTTGTGACATTAAAACTGATTTTTTAAAGAAATTTTGAAAACCAATGACATGTTTTTGAAAATTTGATAGTTAGTGAGGGCTATTATGGACTGTTTAAGTGTTTTCATCCAAAAATGGATGGCAAATTGACGGCGGGTATGAATGTGAAAGATAAACGCATTATAGGGTAGTGAGGTGCCATAAAAGATAATTAGGGTAGTGAGATGAAAAAAAACCACATAACTAGGATAGTGAGATGAAAATAACCCTTATAAAATAGAAGAAAACTCCAAAAAAATTATCATTAATTTGTATCATTTAAAAACTGACTGTAGACTTATTAGTCGGTCAAGTTGACGCTGTAGACTTAAGGTAATTACGTAAACTAACATTTTCCGTTAGAAATGACAGAAAACGATAGGGAAAACTCTAAGAACTAACTGTCGTATCTCGTATGACAATTGAACTCAAAAACTAACTGTAGACTTGTTACTTTTTTGAGTTTTTCCTAATGTTTTCTGTCATTTCTAACGGAAAGTGTTAGTTTGCGTAATTATCTTAAGTCTGCAGTGTCAAATTGATCGATTAATAAGTTTACAATTATTTTTTGGACGGTACAAATTGATGATAATTATTTTTCGGTGTTATCCCTAAAATAAATTCAAGGTTATGCATATTTGACATTTATGTGATTGATCTTTTAGTTGATCTGGATTTTTCATCTTGACATTTAAGGAGTGAGATAAATTCTTGGTTTATATCAAAATAAGCGATTTTTAATGTTCAAAAGAATTATTAGTTTATAACACAACTCACATCTACAAAAAAGAAAAACTAAAATATATCATACCATGGATAAGAACACACTAATTAACCAAGGTTTTCAGGAAAGAAGAAATGTTTGCTTTGCATTAGCTATGTAGTGTTGTTATTACTAACCATTTATGTTAAACGGAGAAGGGAGATTCATTGAACCTTAATAATGTGATAATCCTTATGGATAGAGGATCATAGAACTTGAGTTTCAGATTATAATCTTGTATCTCTGTCGTGTCGACGCTTGTAGAACTATTTTATTTTGTCTCACTGACGTAGATACAATGTGAATAGTAGAACAAAATATACTATTAGAAAACAAAGAACACAATTTGCTACCATCTCGAGGTTGTCTATGGTGTATATTGGATTCGCTTGTAGGCCTTTTGCAAGGCTGTGAAGGCCGAATCGAGTGCCCGTTGGTAGTCTGTGTCCTTCGCAATAGGGGAATTGTTGAGATGTTGTCGTGTCTATATTGCTAGCCGAACCAGAAAGCCATCCTTCTGCAACCCAAATCCACCTCTGACTTTCGTAGTTCATTAGCGAGCATACCCCCAACACGCAATCCATACGGGCCGCAAAAAATCGACTATGCCGATCCTAGATAGGAGACATAATAAAGAAAAAACTATTGTAATAGCTAGACGAGAAACGGAAAATAAAACTGTAAATAAAGAGTCGTTGTCAACTACAATGGTGACTATGGTTTGGGGCTTTACTAACCATTTTAGTAGTTACAGAGAAAATTGAAAATAAATTATTCAATATATATATACATATACGAAGAATATATTTATAAATGATGATTTGCTAAATGGTTTGCAAATTTCATGAACTGAATAATTTTGTTGTGGCTTCTTCTTTTACATGTGTTGGACATTTCCACCTCCTTGCACTGTCCTTTTTCTTACCTAACAAATAAAGGCTATATAATTTAGTTATAACATGGGAGAATATGATTTAATAATTAATGATTTTGTCTAATCATCTGAATTAGATTCGATCTTCCAAAAAATATCATAATATATTAGACATAATTTCATTGTTAAAAAGATATAAGTAGATTGTAAATCAACAAGGAAAAGGACTTATAAAGTTTGTTTCAAGTGCTCACCTGACCTTGTTTTTTTTTCCTTCCTTTCCAATTGTGATAATAAAGTAGCAATAGTTAAGTATTATTTGAGAGTTGATAGGTTTTTGGTAAGGGAGGGCACTGACATATGTGTTTATGAGTTGTGTGGGCATCATGGTCGGTTCTATTTATCATGATTGGTGTTAAACTATACCTCGTTTAGTTTTTTTTTATATCAACAAGACAGATTTAAATTGAAACCTCACACGAAAAAGAAGAGGAGTACAAGAACAGAACAAACTACAATTTCCGAATTACAATAGAATTACAACCAAAGAAGGATCAAATTGAAAAAAAGATGTCTAAGCTACCCATGTATAACCACCGTAAAACACATTTAGGAAGAATCCAACTGTAGGCCGCCAATAAAAACTAACAAAGTCCAAACCAAGCTTAATCTGTCGAACTCCCAACTCAATAGTGCTACCAAGCCTCATACGAGGAAGGGTAGTCACTATTTATGCCGGCGGCCTACACCACATACGACAGAGTTTATTCCGATGGTTACCCATCAGAACCCCTTGAAAACAGGAAAACCTAAAGCAAGAGACTTCAAAGGAGGTTGAACAAGCCCTAAGATCTTGCCGACGGTCAACAAGGTCGGCGAGCTCGAATCAAACCTTGGTCGAGAAGACGAGAAGTCCACTTGAATAGGTTTGCTTGAAAGGGAAAGAGAAGGAAAATCAAACAAGGATTGGGTAGAAAGAATAGCTCACTTGAGCAGATCGACGAATCTAATCAGGCCTAGACCCTTACTCATTCCTCCTCAACCACTTTGGGCCTACATTGAGAAAAGGGCTAAACACCTGAGTATGTGGAGGTTACGAAGACCATCGATTCTGCCCTCCAACAGCACAAGCGAGACGTCACGACAGAGAGGATAGCGGAGCCCGAAGGATGTGGAGCGGCGGAGGCCATAAATCTGGCTTTGGAAAGTCTAGATCTACCATCAACAAATCCAGGCTCTTCAGCACGAAAATGGAGGAAGCCACCTGATTTGCATCAATCCACTTAAGAGAGAAGGGGAAAGATGTCCCACAGTCGGGTCTGAGAGAAAGACGTCACCAACGAGGAAGAAAGGCCACCACTGAGACTCACCAGAGAGAGAACAAGCGGGGAGCAAGGCTGGACGGGGAGAAGAAAAGGAAGAGGGGACCCACCTCCAGCAACTCCATGGTCCAAGAGACCTTGAGAGTCACCGGTGGTGGTAAGGAAGAGGCGAGGCGACGGGTTGGGTAGAGGGCTAGAGTTTTTCTAGAGAGAGGTCAGAGCGACTCTCTCTAAACCGAAACATGACTTGATCGGATATTTAATTTTTATAGGGTTATTTTCATCTCATTACCCTAACTATGTGACTTTTTTCATCTCACTACCCTAATTATTTTTTGTGGCACCTCACTACCCTATAATGTATTTCAAAAGAACCAACGTTATCTTGAACATTTTGTTTTTCATTTTTTGAAATCAAAGAAACTCACTTACACGCAGGATTTTAAAAAAATGTTAGCCATTAATCAGACGATTATGACCTTTTAAAATTTAATATTGATCAATAAGAAAATAACGCCTATGCGAATACTTAATTGAGACCTGGTTGAAGATTGTCCCAAATTAATTTTATGTGGTCGCGGGCCTCACGTGCGAGCCCTTTAAGCTCCTCTAAACGGGCCGCCAAATTGGGCCTAGCAAGCCCAGAGTTAATCTGGCGGGAAAATTGAAAATCATCTCAATTTTCCCGCCGAAACCAACCAGCCATTACTTTCCTCTCTTCGTGCTCGCGAGGTAGAGAACCAAAATCCCCAATTTTTCTCCTTCGCCGAGCTCTCACTCTCTCCTCACAACCATGGCTTCCGATTCATCTCCGGCCGATTTCAACAACGGTGAGTCTCTCTCTCTCTATGTATGTGTGTATGTAACTATATATGTGGCTCGATTCGTCTCATTTTGTGACCTATGTTGACCTAGAGCCTTACACTCCGGAGGACTCGTACTCGGTTCCAATCGGCGACTCGGTCTCGTCGCCGGGAGCTTCCACCCGCAGCAGGCGGCGCCGGAGGTCCTCTACGCCCTCCGCTTACGCGACCCCGCCGGCTAATCAGTCCAGATTCGCCTCCTCCGAAGCAACCCCGACTTCGTCTCGCAACAACAGGAGGGCCGGTGGGCGCAGAGGCGCCGCCGCCGCCGCCGCAGCAGCCTCCGTCGGAACTCCTACTTCTACTGATGACGTTCCTCCGTCGTCGGAGGCCGGCGATGAGACCGACGAGGCCGCGCCGACGCTTGTGTGGGGGACGAACATTAGTGTGGAAGATGTGAACGCTGCGATTGAGAGGTTTTTGAAGTATTTCCGGGACCGGTCGTCTTCCGGGATGGAGGATGAGTATGAGGAAGGGAAGTATATGAGGGCGATTCAGCGGCTGATTGAGACGGAGGGAGAGTATCTGGATGTTGATGCTCAGGATTTGTTTGATTATGATTCTGATTTGTACACGAAGATGGTTCGGTACCCACTTGAAGTTTTGGCGATTTTGGATATTGTTTTGATGGATATTGTCATTAAGAGAAATGGGTTTTTTGAGAAGCATGCACAAGCTCGAGTTTTCAATCTCAAGACCTCTACCTCAATGAGAAATCTAAACCCATCTGGTTCGTTTTCATGTTCCTCTTTGATTATCATAGTAATTTTGCTGTTTATGGTTCTGGTTTGATGGAAATGATGTTGTAATTAATACAAGAGTACTTGTTTTGGGTGTGTTTTGATTAGATATTGAGAAGATGGTGTCGCTGAAGGGAATGATTATCAGGTGTAGTTCGATAATACCGGAGATCAGGGAAGCAATATTCAGGTGCCTTGTGTGCGGATACTACACTGACCCTGTTGTGGTAGACAGAGGTAATTGTTTGGAATGTTCGGTTTATTTGTTCAATTATAATGATTATATGTTGTGGTAAATGACTATGGTTCATTGTTCACTCCCACTTATCAGGAAGGATAAGTGAGCCTACAATATGCAGCAAGGAAGAGTGTCAAGCCAAAAATTCCATGACAATGGTCCACAACCGGTGCAGGTAATTTGGTTATAACTTGTCTATAGCATTAATATTTGAATGTTTGTTCGACTCTAATTATTTGGTATCATCATAAGCTGTTATTGAATCATGCCTTTTTCATACGAGAATATAGATCGAGTTTTCATTGTTGGTTGATTCTTGACTCCAAGTTAGCTCATATGCCTGGTTCATAGTTATAATATTACATACAACACTGAGATCATGAGGTGAATGCTAGTTTTGTTACTTGTGAGATTTTTATTGTAGACTCTTGTGGCATTTAAGTCAACAGAAAAGGTGGTGCAGTTTATGCACAGAACCGTTAAGTATTTCATTTATTACTAGGTTCAAAACCTTACAAAATGTTGATTTTGCTTTAGAACATTTGTGGTTAGTCCAGTTCCTCAAAAGTAATTATAGGTTTATCATGGCTGGCAGAGGAAACATCCCAAATTGATAGATAAATAAAAAATATGTGAACAAAATGCTAGTATGAATCAGTCAGATAGAAATTCTGTTTTGTTGGTGACTTAGTTTGAGTAGTTGCCACTCACTAGTAATTATGAAACCTTGACCAACCGACTCTGTTCTATATTCAGGTTTGCTGATAAGCAGATTGTGAGGCTCCAGGAGACACCAGATGAGATACCTGATGGAGGAACACCCCATACTGTTAGTTTGCTAATGCACAACAAGCTAGTGGATTGTGGAAAGCCAGGTGACAGAGTTGAGGTAAGACCATATTGACATCGTGATTCTCTAAAAGATCCAATGTGAATCTAGGACTTCTGTTATCTGTTAATGTTTTTCCTTATTCATCCATTATAAACTATTTACCCTCTTATAGGTCACTGGGGTTTACAGAGCTATGAGTGTCAGAATTGGACCAACTCAGAGAACTGTGAAGTCATTATTTAAGGTATCCAGTTTTGTCTTCATTATTAGATGATACTCTGAAAGACTGAAACTGTTTGAAGATGTTGTTGTATTGATGCTGTTCTTTTTCTTCCTTTCTTTGCAGACTTAGTTTTGTCTTCATTATTAGATGATACTCTGAAAGACTGAAACTGTTTGAAGATGTTGTTGTATTGATGCTGTTCTTTTTCTTCCTTTCTTTACAGACTTACATTGATTGTATTCATATAAAGAAGACTGACAAGTCAAGAATGCAAGCAGATGATCCAACGGAACTTGGCAAAGGCTCAAGTAGAAAAAAGGATGATGTCCCTTTTGAGTACAATAACAAGGTGTTTATAATTATTGATTATTATTTGTTGTTGTTTTGATGAAAAGATTAGTCTCTAACTCTCTTGCTCTTGTCACATCCTCATTTGATATTGCAGGAGGAGCAATTGAAGGAGCTGTCAAAACAGCCTGATATATACGACAAGTTAACTAGATCGTTAGCTCCAAACATCTGGGAGCTTGATGATGTCAAAAAAGGCCTTCTTTGCCAGGTTCTTTTTCTACTATTTGACAGCCTGATTGTTCATTGATATTTTTTTTAGTTTCCCAGTACTGATATCTTTGTCTGCTAATAGCTTTTTGGTGGCAATGCTTTGACGTTACCATCTGGGGCTAGCTTTCGCGGTGACATCAATATTCTTCTTGTTGGTGATCCTGGAACTAGCAAGTCCCAGCTGCTCCAATACATTCACAAGCTATCACCTCGGGGCATTTACACCAGTGGAAGGGGAAGTTCTGCTGTTGGATTGACTGCATATGTGGCGAAGGATCCCGAAACAGGAGAAACTGTAAGATGATCTATTCAACATTGTTGTTTTTCCTTATCCAGCTACCTTTGTTGAAAATACAATCTCAATATTTTCAACATACTCAGGTTTTGGAGAGTGGAGCCCTAGTGTTGAGTGACAGAGGTATCTGCTGTATTGATGAGTTTGACAAAATGTCAGACAATGCAAGGAGTATGTTGCATGAGGTTAGTGATGTCTGCCATGTTCTCACTATAATGACATAGGAATTGCTTTGCATGTAATCTTTGAAGCTGACATAACCAATCTCTCATGTGTCATTTAGTCATAATTTAAATCTAGCATCTCCTGGTTGTAGCTTCTTTTTCATTTCTCTTTCATTTTTAAACTTCTCTCCCAGGTTATGGAGCAACAGACCGTGTCAATAGCAAAAGCAGGGATTATTGCTTCCCTTAATGCCAGGACATCTGTCCTGGCTTGTGCAAATCCAAGTGGTTCACGATATAATCCTCGCCTATCCGTGATTGACAACATACACCTTCCTCCTACCCTGTTATCTCGGTAAGGGTTTCGACTATCACATGTCCTATTGATACTCAGATGCACATGATCTGAAGAAAATTAAAACATATTCTAGAAGTTGACCTTGCCAATAATACCTTTTATGTTTATCTCTTTCACGAGCCTTACTTTTTAGTTATGACCATAAAATGGTAATGTGATTGAAAATATTATTACATCCTAAACAAGCTACCTCAAATTTATCTGCCATGTGTAGATATTGTTTACTTTGACCTGACTAAATTAGTTTGATATGACAAAATAGTTACTTTGTTACTTATCTCTTTGACCAACTGTAGTTTTTAGTTATAACCATAAAGATGTTGACATGATTGAAAATATTATTATGGATCTAAACAAGCAACCTCAAATTTATCTGCCATATTGTAGACATTGTTTACTTTGATCAGGCTAAATTAGTTTCATAACTATCTTGACGATTAATACAAGATAACATCACATTTAAAAATACTGACCTGTGCTATATTCTCACGATCTTTACTTTCACAGGTTTGATCTGATTTACTTAATTCTTGACAAAGCTGATGAACAAACAGACAGACGCCTTGCCAAACATATTGTAGCATTGCACTTTGACAATCCTGAGGTATGGTCGGCTGATGCTCTCTCTTAATTAAGGACTGATGATCATCATGATTCATCATATTCACCAGTACTACTTGCTTTGCCATTTGCAGAGTGCAGAACAGGATGTGTTGGACATTGAAACATTGACCGCATATGTGAGCTATGCCCGAAAAAACATTCAACCAAAGTTATCTGATGAAGCGGCTGAAGAGTTGACACGGGGTTATGTTGAGCTTAGGAGGAGAGGAAATTTCCCAGGCAGTAGCAAAAAGGTATGGAGTTCTAAAGTCTTCAACTTTAGGTTTCCTCGGGTTTCTACCTGGGGTATCTTGTGTTTCTTTAACAGAACTATGAAACCCTCTCTTATCTGAATTCGGAGTTGTCATTCTATTCATTTTGAGAGAACCATGAAACACTACATTGACTGCATACCCTCACTTAACTGAATTCTGAATTATTATGCTATTGTATCATCAAAATTGTATATCCTTGAAGAAATCAATTTTGGTAAATAAATCAATTTGTTAGAATCATTAGCCCAAAGGACCATTCATTTTGTCATAATTATGATACACTAAATAGTCGATACTCTCATTTCCCTGAATTCTAAAATGTCATGCTATTGTATCATTCCAAAATTGTATATCATTGACAAAATAAATCAGTTTTGGTTAGAACATTGTCGATTTTGTTAAGAATCATTAGCTCAAAGGGCCTTGTTCCTGGAATTTGTGGTACAGGTTATAACAGCAACACCCAGACAAATAGAGAGTTTAATACGCCTTAGTGAAGCCCTTGCACGAATTCGCTTCTCAGAATGGGTATGTGAAACCTACCACTTTGAATCTGTGTTTTAGCATGAGTACAGTTATATTATTGTGGTTACCTATTGTATGAATGCAGGTTGAGAAGCACGATGTCATAGAGGCATTTCGGCTTTTGGAAGTTGCAATGCAACAGTCTGCAACTGATCACTCCACTGGTAATTTGGGCTACACTCTTCTACTTCCTCAGCTGATTTTATTTTATCATCCTGATGAAC
Source organism: Erodium maritimum (assembly GCA_963921825.1). NCBI lineage: Eukaryota > Viridiplantae > Streptophyta > Magnoliopsida > Geraniales > Geraniaceae > Erodium > Erodium maritimum. Next base: position 61,468,165 of record OY997596.1, on the reverse strand, counting down.
ATTTATATATATGTATAATTAATTAGGGGAACCTTCATCGAAAACCAATTTAAAATGAAAACTAGGAACCAATTCTGATATGTGAAAACAACCTATCAGTAAGGGTTGGTTTAAAAAAAATATATAAATCAAAATTACAAAAATTATCTCAGCCTTAAATTTGACAATCCAATGGATATGAATGGTTTCTTGTTTCTATTGGTTTTTATTTGACTGTTAACCTGTGAACCATCCAATGAAAACTAGGAACCAATCATGGCCGTTGAAAACAATCCATCAATGGCCCATGATTTGTATGTTTTTTCACATGGATTCCTTGTTTTCAGGAACCATTGACATGGATCTCATTACTACTGGAGTCTCCGCAAGTGAGAGGATGAGACGGGAGAATCTGTTATCAGCAGTTCGCAACATGATAATGGAGAAGATGCAGCTTGGGGGTCCATCTATGCGATTGATGGAGGTAAACTATCTATCCCCGTAAGGTTACAAAATTAACCTTTAACCTTAGCTCTTGATACTACAACTAACTTCATTTGCTTAATTCATTCATAGTTTGTGGAAGAGCTGAAGAAGCAAGGCAATCATGGGGAAGTTCATCTTCACGAGGTAGATCTCTCTCTCATACACACACACAAACACTCACACACGTTCCAGTTCACTGATTTGAACACTCATTGTCTTGATGCAGATAAGAAATGCGACAGCCACGCTTGCAAGCGAGGGGTTCATAGTTGTTCGTGGTGACAGTGTCAAGAGAGTATGACCTGGATATCATCGAGAGCCTTGAGAGAGGATCGTTGTTCGTTGATGTTGTTGGATTGAACCGAACTGAACTCACACAAGCCGATAATATGTAAGCTGAGATGCTTTCTTGAAAGGAAATAGTTAACTGAAGTTGGTTTAGATGTTAGATTTATGCTGTAGAATCTCCAAGTTTAGGCATGTGGTAATGATGATCTCTTTAGATTGTTTAAAGATGGTTGTCTCCTTCAGTTAATACTTGATAGTGTTCCTGATAAAATTATTAGTATTTGGCTGCGATCATACCAATATTAATATGCATAGTTTGAAAATGGCATAACAAATGGAAATGACGTTCTTTTAAAAAATTTCATGGTTGGTATAATGTAATTTTGTTATTTTAAGAGACTAGTCGGTCCTAGTTTTATTCTTTCGTGAGTGATTTTCCAATCTCCGATATCGTCAAGGTCGTTCTCATGATGAGAGTCAAGGACATCCGTCCAGGGTTAGGGAGAGCTTTGAGCATTCGTTGAGGACTAGGTTTTGGGCATTGCCTCTTCGATATATGTTAGGTACGAGCCTGCCTTGTCTTTCTCTTTCGTCGTCACCTCTTACTCGACGGTTGCCAGATGGTTTTGCAATCCGAGAGTGGGACGGTAAGTTAGTGTACCGTTCCACGACATCTTAGGTCGGGTTACCCCGACGATTCAAGATGATATACCAGCGATCCCTTATGTGCGAAGCATCCTATTCTAATCCGAAAAACATGATCTATCATGAGTACCCAAACGATTGAGTACATTGCACAATAATAAATAGATATAAACCTGTGCTAAATATAGTTATTTATCAAAACTAAGTTGAATTCCAGACTTTTTACATTAAGAACTTTAACCAAATTAAATCGAACGCAAGAGCTTTCACATCGAGAACTATAACATTGATTAGTTTTTGACATATTCTAATATAAAAAGGTCAAAATTATATAATTTTTCAAGAGAGGAGATAAATATAAGAATAAGGTGGGTGAAAAGAGGTAGGTAGATATACAATAAAAAAGGAGAGACCTACCATGATTTATGTGATTTAATGGCATAACATAATTTGTATTTTATATATACACAAATAAAAATATAGTCAGATCTAAAAATTAAATTAAAATGTTTTTAATAACAATAAAATAATATTTGATGTCCTTGTCATTATCTAAATAAATGACCGTTAATTTTCTTATCTTTTCCTTTCCAAAATTTAAAAAAATACACAAAATCCACGTGTCAGGGATACAGAATATAATATTACAAAGAATCTGGGGCCAAAACGTAAAAAAACAAAAAGTAAGAGAGAGAAGTTGAGAAGCTCGTGAAATAAATGCATAAAAACCCACGTGTCAGGGATACAGAATATAATAATACAAAGAATCAGGGGCCAAAACGTAAAAAAAAAAACAAAAACTAAGAGGAGAGAGAAGCTCGTGGGCTGTGGCGCTAAAGAACAAGAGGGACTATCTCTATAGTAACCTCTCCGTGTTTTTGTCTGTGACGATACTCTGTGACTGTGAGATCGATCTCTCTTTCGCCAATCGAGTTCACGAGAGAGAGAGAGAGAGAGAGAGAGAGAGAGAGAGAGAGAGAGAGATCGGCCATGGGAGAAGGTTGTTGTCCTCCGATGGATCTGTTCCGGTCGGAGCCGATGCATTTGGTGCAGCTCATCATCCCGATCGAAGCCGCTCATCTCACCGTCTCGTACCTCGGCGATCTCGGCCTCCTCCAATTCAAAGATGTATGTCGGTGTGATCTTTATTGTGTGTTTGATTGGCTGAATCCGAGGACGCGATCGTTTTTCTGTGCTTTGGAATCTGATTTTGCTGGTTATGGGAGTTGATTTTTGTGTTTGTGAGTTCGATCGAGGTTGAGATTTGGATTTTGAGTGGATTCGGGGGGGTTTTTGGTTCGTTTGGTTTGGAGTTTTGGGAGAATTTTAATTTGTTTTGCTTGCGATGAGTCGGATTTGGTTTGGTTTCTGCTTCTGAAGCTCGGATTTGAGATGGAACTTGCTGAGTTTTGTACTGGATTCGTTGTTGATTGATCACGCTACTGATGTTTGTTTCATGTGTTTTTGTTTCAGCTCAATTCTGATAAGAGCCCGTTCCAGAGGACTTATGCTGCACAGGTACATCATTTAATCTAGTAGCCATAGTTTGTTAAGAACTGTTTTTATATATGAAAATGTAACGAAGTTGTAGTCTGCTAGGATGTATTTTGCTTTGGTTGAAGTGTGACATTCTCTATAGAAAATTAGATCTAGTTTCTGTATCCAAGATGATACAGCTTGTGAAGGCATCTCTACTGATATATAATCAGTTGACTAATATGTTTAGATTCTCGTGCATTAGTAGTTTGGAGACAGTTGCACCACATGAAGTATTTTCTGGGTTGTTTGTGAGAGTTGGGCTAGCTTCCAAAATAATAGAATCTAATAATTTTTGGTACAGTAGCAATTTGTGCATTGATATCTGGTGATTGAATGTTTGTTGTATTTCATAAAAATTAACTTTTCAAAGTTTGGTAGTCATTGTTTTTATTGGTGTAATTTACTTTTGAAGATTAAAAGAACCGGAGAGATGGCACGCAAATTAAGGTTCTTCAGGGATCAAATGACGAAGGCGGGGTTGTCTCCTTCAGCAAAGTTCTCTAGTCGAGATCAAATTGACGTGGATGACTTGGAGGTATACTATAAGAATACTCTTTAGTTGGACAAAGTGCATTTTCTCTTGGGTACATTTACATTTTTGTGTGCATCTAGGTCAAACTTGGAGAACTCGAGTCAGAGCTGATCGAAATGAATGCAAATGGTGAAAAACTGCAACGCTCTTACAATGAGCTCTTGGAGTACAGGCTCGTTATGCAGAAGGTATGTCTTGTTTGCATGTAAGACTAAACAGTAGCTATGTTGCACAAGTTATAATCACAAGGAGGCGCTAATAGTTTTATTAGGTAGATATATGTAAGGAGTCTTAATTGTATTAGAATTGGATTAATTTAGCTTTGTTTCGGGTATGTAACAATATATTGCACATGCTTTGGAATGATGCTCTTCTTTCTAGGGAATTAGAAAATTTTAGTTGGGCTCAGAGAGAGAAAAAAGGACCACAAGAACATAGAGAAATCAGTAGGGATGCAACCTTGGCATAACAGAAGTTTTGATTGATATAACAGTAGTTTTTTTTATGCTACTTCAGTACCACAACCAATCAAATATTACTACTATAACTCCATATAGTTTCCAGTTTGTTAGGTTGTGTAACCAGTTGAGATGTTGTTGTAGATGTGAGCCATAAGTTTGTAGATACTCAAGTGGTCACTATTTATCTCTACTATTAGTTAAGCTAAGTCACGTGTTGTAAGGTTCAAATCATGTTCTGTCCTTTACCATCTAAGCCAAGGCAAGGGTTGGAATGCCTCAAGACTCCAATAAACTTTAGCTAATGCATCCTTTTTACTGCCTAATCTTATCTTTGGCATTTTAGTTTTATTGTTTACGAGTTATCATGTTTAATTTATATGATATGGTCTTCTGTTCAGGCTGGTGATTTTTTTCACTCAGCTCACAGCAGTGCTGTAGCCGGGCAGAGAGAACTTGGATCGCGCAATACTGGTGAAGGCTCTATTGAAACCCCTTTGTTGGAAAAAGTACAAACATCAACTGCCTCTTGATATCCTCAATATCAACTGTAACCTTTTGTTAACTCGTAATAATTCTTCTTGATTGAATGTTTTGTAGGAAATATCAGGCGATCCATCGAAGCAAGTTAAGTTGGGGTTTCTCGCTGGCCTCGTTCCCAGGGTGAAGTCCATGGCATTTGAGAGAATAATATTTCGTGCTACCAGAGGTAATGTGTTTCTAAAGCAGGCCGTTCTACCAAATCCTGTCACTGATCCTGCCTCCGGAGAGAAGGTGAATAACAAAATTCAATACCACTCATTTATATTTTTGAAATACGAGAAGCCAAGTGCCTGTGGCATCTCATTGTTTTGTAATTTTGATATTGTTATAAATCATATGTAGCGCTAGTTGATTTATACTGATTAAACCATAGAGAAGCTAAGTTAAACCATCTTAACTTCTTTATAGTTTTCTTATTCGTACATTTTCTGACTAGCGGTAGGAAATTGGCAGATGGTGATAGCTTATGTATCTTTTTATAAGTAAATGGTCGTGCCCTATGTTCAGCCGTCCATCCACATATTTTACTTTGAAATGGCATCCTTGATCCTATTATAGCACTCCATACGCTCTCCTTGAGGGCGACCCATGAGCTTATCTAAATATGATGGTTGCAAGTTGCAACTAATAATCTTAAGACTTTTGTGTAGCAAGTTGTTGATTTGGTTCTAGTTCTAAATGTGGGATCCGGATACTGCTTTTTCTTTTCATTTAACTCCCTAGTTTTTAATCCTACTTGCATATATGAATCTGTCTCAGTTATCTTCTTTTACTCCATGCCTTGCTTCAAACATGTAGATGTCAATTTACAGGTAGACAAAAATGTATTTGTGGTCTTCTATTCTGGAGAAAGGGCAAAGAACAAAATCCTGAAAATATGTGAAGCTTTTGGAGCAAATCGATACTCCTTCTCCGAAGAATATGGTAAACAAGCTCAAATGCTTGCAGAGGTATCCACAATTCTCTTGGATTATTTTTAGCGTTGTCCACAGCGCTACAATTTTTTTTTGCTAGTATTACTTTTATATGCCATAGAGAGCAATTGTGGATGTTTTGCATTCTCTGCATATCGACTGTAAGAAGTTGTATCTGCAGTTATGTTGCACTTCTATCCGTGCCTGAACTCGCGGCTTTTATGTAGGTTCCGAGACAAATAGATAAAACTGTGATTTAATTAACGTATCAGACTACTTTGGTTTTCAGGTTTCAGGAAGACTCTCCGAACTGAAGTCAACTATAGATGCTGGAGTCCTTCACCGGGGCAATTTGTTACAGACCCTTGCTGATCAATTTGAGCAGTGGAACGTTTTCGTATGTTACACATTATAATTCCATGTGATTCTCTATTATATAGATATTGGAAACATTTCTCTTTTCTGTGAGAAAACAAATATACACCATATTAATTCATACGAAGTAAATTCTACTGTGCTGAAATTATATTTATCCATTAAACTTTATTCAATTTAATTGTGAAGGTGAGGAAGGAGAAATCAATCTATCACACTCTGAACATGCTTAGTCTTGATGTGACCAAAAAGTGTCTTGTCGCTGAAGGGTGGAGTCCCACATTTGCAACAAAACAGGTATTATTTCCATGTTTTCAGTTTTGTACCATATATGAATTCTTTGCTCTAACATGTAACTTTCGTCTAAGATCCAGTATTGGAGGATTTATACTGATACAAACAATTTGGTCTTGCTTTGTACAGGTTCAAGAAGCATTGCAGCGAGCTGCTTTCGACTCCAACTCACAAGTTGGAGCCATATTCCGGGTTCTACGTAGCAAAGAGTCCCCTCCTACCTATTTCCGGACAAACAAATTTACATCTGCTTTTCAGGGAATTGTCGATGCTTATGGGTAAGAGCCAGTGTATGAGTGTTTCACTGTTGACACAACGATACTGAACGTAAATAAGCAATCTAAGAAAGTAGGACACATCCAAATGACATTTGACTGTTTTTTTTTTTGTCATAACTTGTGAAGGACTTCATGCTGTTTAGGATATAGAATAATGTACCGTCCAAAACTGGTTTTTATTCACATGGATCTTATTTGATATCAACTCCAACATTTTTTGTGTGATATAGTCACTTATATGCCCTTCCGCAAATCATTTTAATCACATATCATAAGCGATGTATATGTTTCTGTTTTTATGTGTGGCTGTGTAGCTGTTTCAGGCATGTAGCAACACAAGCAGTTTATGGCCCAAATAGCAAATGTGATTTTATATAACAGATAGGAAAACATTTGCAGGATATTGGTTTAATCGATTATTATAGTTAGTTTTTTCTCTATGGTGTATGCATGTAATAAGCATGCCAATTTGCATACCCCTAACTAACTATTTATGGTTGAATTTTCCATGTAATTGCAGGGTGGCCAAGTATCAAGAGGCAAATCCTGGTGTGTACACAGTTGTCACATTCCCATTTCTTTTTGCCGTCATGTTTGGTGATTGGGGACATGGAATCTGCTTGCTACTTGCAGCACTTATATTTATTGCTAGAGAGAAGAAACTTTCTACTCAGGTAATCTCATCATAATTTACTCCACATAAAGTATTTGGTTATTTATAATTCTATATTCTGATGTAGAACAATTATTAGAGATAATGGCAGAAATATATTGTGTACTTCAGTTCGGTTGCAGGTTGTTAATGTCATCTTTATTTTTTGGCAGATTGTTACCCTGTAATTTTTTGTAGTTGCACCGTTAGTTGAAATCTGTTCACACTAACTGAAAAAGCCACTCAAAGCAGTATATGAGACACATGTGACCTGCATATTTTCAAAATGACAAACTTATTTTTTTCCCCTCTTGTTTGGATGCGAGTTAAAAAAAAAATACGAGGTAACAACCTGTCACAAAATGAAGATTTTTTAGGGGGGCAGTTTAGTCTTTTTTCGCTTGGGTTTTAACTATGTTATAGACAGTGCAACTACAAATGTACAAGGTAACAACCTGGTACTACTGATTTGTTCCGACTCATGCTCCTGGTACTAGTATTCCTTTGTTATTCTAATATTTACCGTTCATCTGTCTTGAAACTTCGTCCAAAAATAGAGTTCCCATTTACGTAGAATATTTCTATGGTTTTCCAGTTACTTCTCAATAATTTTATGGTTTAGTAATTTACAATTTTCTTTTTAATGTTTATATCTAAGTTTGCAACCTAACTAGAATATGATACTTGCTTACTACAGAAACTCGGAGACATTATGGAAATGGCCTTTGGTGGTCGTTACATTATCCTGTTGATGTCCATTTTCTCAATTTACACGGGCTTGATCTACAATGAGTTTTTCTCAGTTCCCTTTGAATTATTTGGTCCCTCAGCTTATGCATGCCGCGACCTTTCTTGCAGGTATATGACTAAATCATCGTATGCATTGTTGTGTTTCTCACTTGTAGATTTCTATAATATCACTTACATACTCTCTCTGTCTAGGGATGCCACCACAATTGGCTTGATTAAGGTCCGCCCCGCTTACCCATTTGGTGTGGATCCTGCCTGGCATGGGACCCGTAGTGAGCTGCCATACCTCAACTCATTGAAGATGAAAATGTCAATCCTTCTTGGGGTGGCTCAAATGAATCTTGGAATCTTAATGAGCTTTTTCAATGCAAAATTCTTTAAGAATGGCATCAATGTCTGGTTAGTTTATTTTCCTGTTGGATATTTGAATGTTTTAGCATGTTTTTGACTTCCGTAGTTATAGTAGCCACTAATTCACCTGTGAAACTCCAAGGCTATCACATATTAAAATATTGGGATAATCTTACAAAAGTACACTAACCTTGTCACATTGATTTTTAAATGTTCTCACTTTTTCTCTATTTTGGTAGTAAATGATAAAAGTACCCCTACTACAATTTAGGAAAGTAGGTCAAAAAAATTCTGTAGCATTGATACATTTTTGAAAATAGATGAAAGGTATTTTGTCATTTATTACCAAAATAAAGTAAAGTGAGAAAATTTGGTAGTGTAGTTAAGTGAGAAAGGTGACAAGGTTAATGTACTTTTGTGAGAGTATCCTAAAATCTTTAAAGTGTATAGGACTATTGGTAATATAACTGTGTATTATTTGATTTTCATGCAACTGTCTTTTGCATTGCCCTTACGATTTCTTGCAACTTGTCTATTTTGAAATGCTTAAGTTGCATCTTCAAATCATCCTTCTAAATAGTTACTGGTGCTTGATCATGGATTTGCAGGTTTCAGTTTATTCCTCAGATGATCTTTCTGAACAGCCTTTTCGGTTACCTGTCCCTCCTCATTATTGTGAAGTGGTACTCTGGTTCACAAGCTGATTTGTACCATATATTGATATACATGTTCCTGAGCCCTCTCGATGATTTGGGCGAAAACCAGCTTTTTCCCGGACAAAGGAATCTTCAGGTCGACTATATCTAGTTTTTTTTTATAGGGGAAATTACGTTTTACTACCGTGGAGTTAACTACCCTCTACTTTTAAGTGTGCCAGTTGACTACCCTCTACTTTGAATTTGTTGCATAAAATCCATTAAATTTAGGTTTAAGGAATATTAAATGATAAAGTTAGCCTTTTACAAGAGGTGGTTGAGCACGGGAACCCTGAACCCTAAATTTAGCGAATTCTATACAACTTAACTGACAATACAACAAACTCAATATTAAGGTAGTAAGCTTGCACACTTTAAAGTTTAGGGTAGTGAACTGACACACTTTAAAGTTGAGGGTAGTAAACTGAGACACATAAAAGTTCAGCTAGTAAACTGCAAATCATGTATAAAACATAGTAGTAAAACGAAATTCCCCCCTATTTTATAGGTTCAATTCTCTTGATTCTGACCATCCAATTTATTCGCCTCTCTTGATCTGTACCAGATGACTCTACTAGCGCTTGCCCTGGTTTCTGTACCCTGGATGCTGATTCCAAAGCCTTTTCTCTTGAAGAAGCAACACGAAAGTGTATGCTTTTACTTCCGAATATTATCTCTTTTCAACATATTTACAGGATTATATTTATAGCTGTTTTTTTATCTACCGGTTATAATAGCCACGTTTTCTTCAGAGGCATCAAGGACAATCCTACGCACCACTTGAAAGTTCGGAGGAAAGCCTTCATACAAGTCAAGGCTCCCATGGCCATGAGGAGTTCGAGTTCAGTGAAGTTTTCGTCCATCAACTTATTCATACCATAGAGTTTGTTCTTGGAGCAGTCTCAAACACTGCTTCATACCTCCGGCTGTGGGCCCTCAGGTATTGTTAATAGTACACTTCATTTTCATTCTTTTCTATCAGCCAAAATGTAGGGATAATTGCATATAGCTACCCCAAACTATACCCATTTTAAAACGTTACTTACATCTCCCCAACTAAATGGTCACTGTACAGCTAATTTTTCAAACTGAATAGTCTAAAAGGCCCTTCACTGCCCCTCAAGTTTGATAAACAATGAAGGGCATTTTTTGACTTTTCCCCTTCAAAACTGAACTGTACAGAGACCATACTTAACGCCGTGAGATTTTTTAAAAGTTTAGGTAGCTGGATGTAAAAAAATTAAAGTTACGGATAGTTAATTGCGAGGGGCTTATAGTAGGAGATGGCTATCTGCAATTATATATTGTTTGCTTCTAGCAACAGGAAGAGAAAAAAAAAACTATTCTATATCTTTGTGCATTAGTGCACAAGTAATCATTATAAGAGTTACTCTACTTGATAAAATCAATAACAAAGGTGATTTATCGGTCAATATGATGTCGGTGAACCAAAAGAAACTGTAGTATAAGACCTTCTCTCCCCTTTCTTCTCGGTTGTGCCGAGCATAGAATAACAATGCTGTTAGTGACCAATAACTTGCACTTTTATAATTCTTACTCATATCAGTCAAGAAACGACTCCCTATGCTTACACATTATTACATCTTCTCAGCCAAACGGACTCTAGAAGTGACTTAGTGACAGTAAAAAGTAATTAGTAGCCGATTTTGAGTAACCTCAGTGTACGAAAAAGGTTGAGGTTAATTAAACTTTGAAGCACGTGTAAAACATGGAATCAGAGTTTTCTGGAGTCATGATATATATTCCGAATAGTTGTTCTAGTTATGGTTCTAATATTAATAGATTGGCGTGTCTACCTTCTAATCTTACTATTTCTTTGACTTTGTGCAGTCTCGCTCACTCGGAGCTATCAAGCGTGTTCTATGAGAAGGTCCTCCTCCTTGCATGGGGGTACGTTGCTAATCTTTTTATGCTACTTCGTTCACAGTTCATATTGAATTTCACAAACAGATTAATAAGCTCATATACGGAACAGATATATAAATATGAGAGTTCTAAGAAAGGCTTAATTGCACACAACTACCTTTATGAGTTTCCCACAAACACATGACCCCATTGTAAAGTTTCCATGGACTCATGACTACCCTTAGGGATTTTCACGTGTCGCCATAATATAAAATAGATGGAAACCATCAAAACTTGTGTGTAAATTTTAAAATATCCCAAGACTACTCACTCTCACGCTTTACTCTTTCGATTTCAATTTGATCCTGTTCTCGAAATACTCCACAGAATCATATTGAAATCAGAAGGTTAAAGGATAGATATGAGTAGTTTCGGGTGTTATAAAATTTCAAACTCATGCGATGAAAAATCAAAATTTTCGATGGTTTTGATGGCAACACATAGAAATTCGTAAGGGTGACTGTGTTTGTGGACAATTCATAAAGGTAGTTATGCGCAAGTAACCGGAAAAAAACGATTGAGCACCAAAATAAGATATAGGCAAACTGACGAATGATAACAACCTGTCTACTTTTATGTGAAACAGGTTCAACAATCCAGTCATCCTTGTCGTCGGTGTCATCGTCTTTGTCTTTGCAACGGTGGGCGTGTTGCTAGTGATGGAAACCCTCAGTGCTTTCCTCCACGCCTTGCGTCTCCACTGGGTGGAGTTCCAGAACAAGTTTTATGAAGGAGACGGCTACAAGTTCGACCCGTACTCGTTCTCACTTCTCGGCGATGAAGAGGAGTGACGGGTTCGGGCTCGTGTGCATAGGTATGGATCTTTGTTATGATTCTTTTATTTGAACATGACCGAGAAAAGGCGACCGGATGCGCCTTGGTTTGGGTTACCTAGGGGTATTTTGGTCCCTTTTGTTACTTCCAATTATCGGTATTTGTTACTGGAAGGAAATAAGCAAGTCGACGACTAGTTAGCCCAGATATGGTAGCAATCATCGCCTGTGTAACGATGATCGGTAATAAAGATTGTATATGGGCGATGTATTTATTTAAGCTTATGAAACTATTGTTTTAGCTATCGTTCGAGTGTGTCTAGTTTCTGGAGAATGTGAATGTAGTGCTTAATTGATTACCATCTTGAGGTCATCACCTGTAAGAACTTGGTTTGGTGTCTTTAGTCTCCGGAGAAAGTGAATGCAGTTCAGTTAGGTAAGTATTGAATTGGAGTTCGTTATAACCGCGTTCGAGTTGAATTCGAATTTGAAAGGATTTTTTCGGGCTCTGACAGGTTTTCGAGGTGGCTTCCTTAATGGATAATTTTACGCCAGTATTCTAAATCTTTTTATATTTTATAGAGTAATTATTTTTTTGTCATCTCAGTACCCTAAACTTTTATCAATTTATTTAGAGTATCTTAAATCATTTTTTGTCACTTCAGTACTCTAAATTTTCATTAATTTCATTTTAGTACCTACCGTTAACTTTACTCTAAATTTAGGTGTTAGTGGAGAGTATTATGGTCATCTTACCTGTTTTGGATGGAAAATCAGATGGAAAGTTAATAATATGTACTAAAATAGAATTAATGAAAGTTTAGGGTATTGAGGTGACGCAAAGATTTAGGGTATTCTAAATGAATTAATAAAAGTTTAGGGGGCTGAGATGACACAAAAGATTTATTGTAGAAAAATTTAGAGTATTGAGGTGGAATTACTCCATTTAATTAATTTGTAATTCATGATGAGATTATACATCAAATTAACTAGTTCAATTTTTTTTTTAATAACGAACTTATCATTGTAATTACAAGGCAAATGACTGGGGAAGGACAGATCGACGTGAACCTAGTGGAGACGAGAGTAGATACTCGACTGTAGATGCTCTTAAAAGCTCCTCTACCTGAATTCAAGTCGCAACAACGGGTTTACGTATTTAGTGAAAAAAATGCAATCATTCATCTCTTCCATACCCAATACACTTGATGAGGACATTCACTCGTTACATACCTTTGATCCATCAAATGAACTACGCTAATATAAACCCAAAAGTTCAAACATTCTTATTTCAGACCTAAGTACGGAAAACCAAATCCACCAATAAAACAAAATTCAAACTAAGCTCACCGACTCAAAATCACTATCATATTTTTGTTTGTTTTTTTCCTAAGAAAAGCGTGAAAGTAAACCCGTAACATTAGAAACTCCTATGTTTTTATACACAAACCTAACCTGGAATGGACAAAAAAAAAGAACCTGCGATATATGTACATAATTACACTGTAGCATCTGTGAGCTTGCATGGTGTATGCTCTTACGTGCTCTTATTACCTCGCCGTCGTTTAGCGTCAACCTGAAATGACATGTCAAGGTTACTGATAGAGTTGTAAAAACTTGCAGATGACAAACCCAGCTGTTTTCTATCAACAAATCCATCAACGGATTTATTTTTTATTTTTGCAAGAACTAGAAAGTAACCATGAAAAAGTGTATATGCGAGGGTTACAAATTGCAAAACGCGTAATGTAAAGGGAAAACTGATTTCCGTTAAACAGGTCTACAACGGAAAATAGTTGGGGGATGTCATTTGCAAAAAAAAAAAAATAGTTCACCGCAAGTTTTGCAATTATCCATGTTTTTATGTGAATGACGACAATAGCCATTTATGCATATAAAAAAAATTTATGAATTTTTTTTCATATGATTAAGAGCATATGAACAATTAATTTAATAAAGAGAACGACTAAAGGCATTGGAAGTGCTAGATTTATCGAAATAACAGTCGAATTGTTGAACTTTTCATTTTTGAGCCATGTAGTTTGAGATAACAAAGATCTGCCATGTTTATCATTAGAATGACAGTAGTTCTCAAACATAATAGGGTTAATTACCTTTTGTACCCCTTTTGAATTGGTAACATACCTTTAGTACCCCAAGGTTTTATAACGTTCAATAACAGTCCTTACGTTTTGGTAACACACATTTAGTACCCTTTATGAATTGGTCACTGATCATCAAAATGGCGTAAACTTGACCAAATTTTTGTCCAGAGCGTTACCAATACATCAGGGTACTAAAGGAGTGTTACCAATACATCAGGGTACTAAAGGTAATTAACCCAACATAATATTTGAAATGAAAATAGAGAAGTTTATACAGAATACCTTGGAATCAGACTCTGTAGAAGCAGTATGAGAATTTTGCAACTTCTTTTGATTTTCAGAAGAACAAGTTTCACAGAAGAAGTGGTCAAGTCTTTTTGCTTCCTCTGGTGTCATGTGTAAACAAGCTGGATGAAACCTGAGATATAACTTGAGTTTTAAAAAACACGTGTAATGCACTTAAGTAGTACATTGGTTGATAAACTTAACTTTGAAACACGTGTAATGCACAAAATCTGTTATAACAAAAAAAACAAACAAATAGAATAAAGGGAAAACGTTATTTACACCCCCTCGACGACCTTTAAGTTTTAGGAACCCCTATAGATGAGGGGTATCTGTAACACACATTCATCTTCCATTTATTCATACAAAACAACAATTTCCGTTAAATCGTATTGACACCGTCAGTTTTTTGCAAAAACTAATCTTCACCTTTGCAAAGTTTTTCTCAAAGACACCCCCCCTAAAAACAAAGGTGAAGATTAGTTTTTGCAAAAAAATCTGACAGCATCAGATTGATTTACAGAAACCGCTGTTTTGTTTCAATAAATAAAAGATGACTGTGTTTTTGCAAGCAAATAGCATTTACAGAAAGTTTGTGTTAATAAAGGGGGAAAGGGGGGTGTGTTATTGGGGTTACCCCTTAATTACATACATTTTTAATACGCGTATGATACAAATATGTCCATAAAAATGGAGCCAACTGGTAGAATTTCCAGATCGAAATTGTAATGGTCAAGATACTCTGCTAGCAGGTTAGCTTCATTCAGACAATCAAAGTGAGAACCATGACCCTAATCAACCAGAAGCTTCCAATCAATATAATCCAAAAAAAAAATCTACTTACCAGTCGGTGCATCCTTCACATTGAACCATTAGATCATCAGGGTTGTATGGCATCTCACATTTGCAATATCTGCAACATGCATACAAAAGATCAACCCGAGAAGCACAAGTAAACTGAACTGTAAAACATTAATAAGTATCAACCGGCTCTTCGCTAAATTACAAATTCCCTTCTGAAGCTCATGCTTATGTGCTAGCAGTCCGGCACTGGCAATTTTGTAGTTTGGTGAGAATCGATATTTCCATACTCAATTATTACTTAAATTAACCCCTAAAGTATATCAATCAAATTGCACAAAAGCAACTCACCTCAAAGTCATAGTATATCTAAACATTCAGTATAATTTCATCAAACTCAATAGCAAATTACCATGAAATTCAGGCTTGGAAAACATAAGATGCAAACTTTAACTTGTTAGCCAATTGTTTTAGGGTTATTTCTTCAGTCAATCAACATATGCACTGGAATTTAAGCACAAACTTCTACAGCGGTAAAAGACAAACAATTTTCACTACCAAATAGCGCAATTGTATATAATCACTATAGAAACTTGATCGAATTAACTTAACTCTCTCAGCAGATTCCAAGCTACACAAGAAATCGAAATCATATTTAAATTTGGAGGAGAGTAAAGCTCCAACCAAACTAATTTCCACAATAGAGATATAACTGTATATGATCAATATCCCAACTCGCTCAAAAACCACAAATTCCCTTCTATATGTATCAACTCAGCTCTCTAAGCAGACTCCATGCTCAGCAAAAAAATGGAAATCATATTCAAATTTGGAGGATATTAAAGCTCCAATCAAACTAATCTCCACAATACACACGATTGTATATGATCAATATGAAAACTCGATTAAAAACCATAAATTCCCTTCTATACGTATCAACTCAACTCTTTTAGCAGACTCCAAGATTAGCAAAAGACATCAAAATCATATTCAAATTTGGAGGATAGTATAGCTCCAATCAAACTAATCTCCACAATAGAAACACAATTGTATATGATCAATATGCTAACTCAATCGAAAACCATAAATTCCCTTCTATACATATCAACTCAACTCTCTTTGCAGACTCCAAGCTTAGCAAAAAAAAATTGATTATTATATTCAAATTTGGGGATGGTAAAGCTCCAATCAAACTAACCTCCACAATAGAGACACAATTGTATATGATCAATATGCAAACTCGATTGAAAACCATAAATTCCCTTCTATAAGTATCAGCTTAGAAAAAAAAACAGAAATCATATTCAAATTTGGAGGATAGTAAAGCTTCAATCAAACTAATTTCCACAGTAAATCATTGCAATCAGAAGCAAATGAATCATAAACAAACAAATCATCATACATACACGGCCACGCTGTCTGGATCGAAGGCTCCGGTAGTCGAATTGTACAGAAAACGAGAGAAGAAATCTTCGTTCCCCACCGCATCCAACCTCGTGTAGCTCTTGAAGCTATGCACCGTACACTTGGCCTCGATCGTCTCGGCGCTCTGAAAATCGACGTGATCGGAGAAGAAAAGCTCCTTCGAGCCGTGAAACTGCCGGCGACCTCCGATCGTCTCCTCCGGCCGGTAGTACCATTGGACCTGGACCCGCACGCTCCCGCCGTGCGCGTCCGCCTCGATTCCCTGTACCTTCGCCACATACGACGGTTTCGACGGCTCCGAAGGTCGCATCAGCACGCAATCGCCGACTGTTCACGGCGGAAACGGCGCAAATCAGAAGGAAATTCGACGAAAATTGAATCGAATCTCTGTAACTTTTTTTTATTTTACCTCGGATTGTTTTGTTGATGTGCTTGACGGTGTAGGAATCTAGGGCTTTTCTAGGAGCTTTAGGCTTGGCCATGGCGCTGAAACGGAAAGAGACGACGGTGACGATGATCGCGGCGGTGAAGATGTTGAAGAGCTCAACGACATGGACAAGGACGATCCAGAGATGCGAGACACGGAGAGAAATTGAAACTAGAAAAATGATAAAATATTGTATCTACATAAATATTTATTTATAATATAATATTCAAGTCTGTTTTTTTATATTATGATATGAGATAAATATTTATTTATGGGTTAAATATCGAAAGATACTCTTAAGTATTGGTCACGAACACTATACTACCCACGTTTTCAAAATGAACACTACACTACCTTTAAGTATTAGTCATGCGATTTTGTTAGTAAAAATGGACGAAATTTTCCATTCCGTTAGTCATACGACCTCAAGTGTCATATAATGGATGGTAAACTGACGTTTTTTTGCCCTTAAGTATTTGACCTCTATACATTTTATAAAGAACAATAACGAGGGTACAGTGGTAGTACAACGGTAATGTTCCTTATAAAAAGTGAAGAAGTCATATAAATAGAGACGACTAGGAGCCCTCGTCCACCTATGTTAATCAGCTCGTCAAAAACTAAATCCTCTTAACGAGAACCGGAACTCTCTTTTGTTCCCAAAAATCAACAAAATGTAACAATGAGGTAACTATAATTAACAATAGTTTACAATCTTGTACTTATAAGTAGTAAGCACTTGTGACCATATTTCATATCTGTTATAGTTAATTTAGACTTCAAGCACGAATTTCAACTTGGTAATCTTTAACTAGCCGTTGGTAAAATTTGAACTCAAGCTCGAATCGTCACTGCCACTTTAACGCATCGAGAGTTTGTCGATGAACCCGTTTGTCTCCAGCTGCCACGACATTGAAACCTGAAGACAAAAGCGTGAAGCACAATGGATCAGTATAGTTTCAACATGCATGTGATTCTGGAGATGAAAGGATAAAAATAGCAAGGAAGCGAACAAACTTGTTGCATGTGCATCAGGAGAAGCTTCCCAGTAAAGCTGATGTCCTTTCCAGTCGGTTATAGTGCCGCCAGAACCTTCTATAACGGGTATGAGAGATAGAAAGTCGTAGGGCTGGTTCAAAGGATACAAATTAGAAGCATGTTCTAATGTTATAAGAAACCATCTGAAGAGTAATCATACGAGATAATTGCAGATAGTTATCCCGAATTATATGGTTTTTGCACATAGCTATTCTCACATTTGAAAAATGATCACTTCAGTTAGTTTTACAGTGAAAAGTCTAAACTAGCCCTCACTATTCATCACATCTGGCAAGGTGAAGGGTATTTAGTCTTTTCATTTTGAAAATTAACTGTACAGTGACTATTTTTAACACTGGGAAAAAAATGGAAGTTGGTGAAGTTGTACATAACGTTTTAAAGTTGATAATTATGCGCAAAAGACGTATAATTCAGGTACTAATTTGCAATTATCCCTAATCATGTTTAGAGGTGTGTAGAAATGTATAGAGCCTACCTTAAGCCCGGACTCGATGACAAGATCGACATAACCAGAAGATAGTAGAGCGTAAGCGTAACAGTCACAACCATATAATGGAACTTTCACCTGTGCATTAGAGGAACATAAGAGAAAGTTAACATTTATGTGTGGTTGACAATAAGCTGAAGCATTGCGAATCAAAGAAAAACAATAATCGAAGGTTGGAATGAAAACTGAAAACCATCTGTGTCCATTGGATTGATTTGTTTTTTCAACAGCTGAGATGTTCCCAAATTATGTTTGGAAGCGTGACTTAACATTGGAAAGTTCCAAACTTAATCTCAACCGTCAAAAATTGCAGCCCAATGGCTATATGCCTATGATTAGTTTCCACTTTTCATATCTAACTTTCCAAGTTTCGGGTTTTCGCCTTAGAGTTACCTCAAATCAAAAGCCAAAGTAGTAGTGTTACTAAATGTGTTCCCATAAACGGATATTTCCGAAAACCAAATATAATGGTAAATTTTCTAGATTACAGATAATTAACTACTGATAGAATGTTTAATATAGAAATGTATTCAACTTAAGTACACTAACCTGGCTTCTAGCACGGATAAATGCTTCTTCAGCTTCTCCCGTAAAAAGATGAGGACTTGTAGTGTACCTAAAAATGGAAACGAAAAAAACATATAGCTATTTTGTCAAACAGCCAAGATACTTGTCAGTTGTCATCAAGATCAAGTGCCTCGAATCCTACACCACGAGCCTTTTTATTCCATAAGAATAACTAGATCAGAAGACATACATATATGCCTGTGATAGTTCGGCACAAGGACGAGTCGACACTTCTTGCCCATTCAATGTAGTTCTCCTTCCTATTATCCCAATCCATCTTTCTCTCAAAATGGGTTGATCGATAATGCCAAGAATCTGAAGAAATATCCTTGTCATTTTAAGTAGACTACATCTACATTAAAGTATGAAAAGTTGTTTCAGACAACCTAAAATAACAGGCTGAAAACATATCACTACACCTAGCAGCTTATTTCTCATCTCTCACGTTTAAACATGAAAATAAATAGGGGTAATTTCATCAACGCACCCACTTTGACCTTTGTTACCAATAACACACAGTAAAGGTCATTGCGTATCAATAACACATTGTCACCTTTCGATATCATCAAAAACCCACTCAAAAATCGGGGTTTCGGCCAAAAAATTGGGGTGTATCGCCCCGAAACAGGTTTTTTTTTATGCGAAACCCGCCTTTAGAGTGAGTTATTTAAGATAGTGAAAGGTGACAGTTTGTTATTGATACACACCGACCTTTAGGGGGTGTTATTGATAATAAAAGGTCAAAGTGAGTATGTACATGAGATTTTTTCCATATAAATAACATGTGCATGGAGAAAGTTAACTCTTTATTTCAAGCATGTTAGGTAATAAATGATCTCACCGGTTTACCCTTGTGTAGCAAGGCAATGAGAGTACCAAATAAGGGTTTGCCTGAAATGACATATACAACATTCAGACAAAAACGTTACAGCTCCGAACCATGAGAAGGCAAGAGAGAAGAGAAATACCAGTAATAAAACTCTTTGTTCCATCTATTGGATCTAAAACCCATACATAGTCTGCGGACTTTTCTTTACACCTCCACCCGTTCTCCTCTCCATACCTGTGACATAAATCTTTTATAATTACATGAGAAGAAGAATATAAGCAATGAATTCTCCGAAATTACCAAGGAGTATAAATTTAAATATACTAAACTTTCAGTTATCTTTTGCTTCTGGCCTGGGTAAGGTAGTGAGATAAAACAAAGTATACATATAAGTCTTGTAAGATAACCTGCAAAGACAAGAACGCAAATGCACCTTTCCTTTTGACATCAATTAAGAGGATGCTCAATTATTCAAGCATATGTGGAAATATAATACTCCGTCCAACCAAACTGAACGTGTCAACTCGTGATTTATCCATGAATTATGAAGAATATCCCTTCAACTAGTTTTAACATCTTGAGTAGCAGGGGACATGAAAGCACGTATGGAAAATGTTGGAATATCAAGTACTAATAATCGAATCCTTAACATTTACAAATAGTAAAATGAGACGTTTATTTTGGGACGGATGGAATACAAACTTAAACTTGAAAACTAATTGTGATTCCCTAATATTCTACGAGTAATCATATTGTTTTGCTGAAAAGATTATACTACTAGGCTCATTTCATGCACAATACTTACACAGCATGAGAAGGAAAATTTTCTAACAGGATGGAGATCATACATTCCTCTGCGGCCCGATCTGCAATTGTTACAGGACCTGCGGCAAATCAAGTAGAAAAAGTGACATGACAATCACAGTTTTTTTGAGGAGTTATTAGAAATCATATCAATGAAATTGAAGTATAAGGAATTTTCTTATCAATCTTCATCCCGGAAACAGGTAAATCAATCACGATAATATAAATTTTCTTCACTGTGTCTTGGAAGAGAAAATTGGAACTCATATCATCAAATTTCATTACAAAAAACAAGTAAAATACTTGAAAATTAGAGGTTTAAGCAAACAATGCATGACTAATCTATAATTCCTCAAGCTCCGCAAAAATGCATTCAATCACGGAACGAATCAAAAATCCTAAACTCGAGACTGATAATCTCAACATTTCGAAAACGATACATACTCAGATCCTCTTTGTCGATGATATCAAATTTCTTCCTGAAATACTGACGAATCACCTCTCCGGCGGCGTCAGCCACCTTGTTGCCCACGGCGGCAAAACGGTCGAGCTCGTCGCCGTTAAGCGCCACCTGGACGACGTCGCCGGCGCCAGAGAGCTTCGAATTGGAGGCCATTGCGGGAGTGAACCTGGTCCGGCCACGGATTGGGGGAAATTTTAGGGCTGAGGACGAGAAGGAGAGGTGATTGCTTGGAAGCTGAGTAATCGATTGATTTGGAAGGGAAGGGAGGGATCGTAGAAGCTGAGAGTGAGGAAGAGAGAGGAGCTGAGACTGAGTTGACATTTACACAGCACCGAGTCGACCAGGAATCGGATCGAAGAAGAAGACGAGAGGTGTGAGAGATTGAGATTCTGCGACACAGCAGAGAAGAGTGTGTCTGAGAGTGAGAGAAGGGTGAGGACGAGGAATGAAGGTCCACGTGTAAGGCTCCTATTGGGTCCTTTAATTTGATTATAGGAGCATGTATAACTCAATGGTTCGGATTAGGGTCCCGTATGTTAATTGTACAAAATGGTGGGACGTAGGCCATAAAGTGTGTTCCATAGCGGTGAGTCTTAGATAGAGGTGTTCAAAAATAACCATCATCGGCCAAACCAACCATAACCAACCGGAAAATAACCCGGAGAACCCGGAACCGGCGGATTTGGCTTCGGCGGCGGTCGGAAAAGTATCAAACCAGTGACGTTTTGGTTGGATTCCGGTTTTGGAATAGGTGGACCGTCGATTAACCGGTTAGAACTGGACCGGTCAAGATAGGCTGAAACTTTGAGTTGGGTTCCATCCAAATCCGTTTTAGTTTGTTGCTATTGTTCAATATAGGTACTGTAAAGTCATGGATATGAAGGTAAGACACTTGAAGGAAGATTAACTATCAATGATTCTAATAGCTTAGTTTAAACCATTTTGTATCTCTCAATCAATTTGAATCATTTTGTAACGGTTCCATTACATTCAATAAAACTTATGGTAGTAGGGTGTTTTTGACCATTGAGGATGGACCAAGTTAAGTGCTTTAAGCCTTCCTTGATTCATCCTTAATAGTTTTCAGCCTAATTTTTTTTTGGAAAATACTTGTCTTTTCTGTTTTGATCGGCTTTGAGTTGAAAAGTTTGGGCCTAACTAGTAGGCTCAATCAATTGGTTGGTCCGTTTTCAAACTGGTAACCAACCGAAATTTATTCGGGTGAAAACCAACCGGAGTAGTGTTTTGTGGTGGCGGTGGTGGTTGCAAAAAATTACACCGGTGAAGTTTTCGGTTGGTTCACAAAATCTATGTAATGGTTGGTTAAATCGACCGCGAACACCCCTAGTCTCAGATAGGGTCCCGTATTGTGAGTAGACCAATCATATTTAGTTAAATGTGATTTTATGTATTTTTAAAAAAAGACATGTGTCGAGCAATCATGCGACCCGGGATGCATGTCCCGAGTCCCGTTAACACGGGACGCCAGACACGAGCCGCGGACCGTCCCGTGTTTTTGCGGGACGCAAAAAAAACGTCCCACAACGGGACGGCTCGCATCCCGCAAAAACACGAGCCAGGACTCGGGGTTCGATCTGGACCGGTCTGTTGTACATGCTCTAAGGAACCCCCCATGAAAGTATTCACAAAATAGTGTGGATTTCGAGAAAGAAAAACGTGAATTAAGACCTTTCACAGTGGGTCTTTTACTCGTTAAATACGAGACGTTGATTTGGCAGTTTTTCGGGAAAAAAAAATCACGATTTGTGCACTTCGACTGCGAAGAAAGTCTAGAATTCGTCAATCTTCTATTGTATCTAATGTTCGATTCTCTTATGGAGAATCGCCACGTGCCATCAAATTATTTAAATATATTTTCGGCTCATCTCATCCCACGAATAAGACCCAACTTTTTCCTATTTTTCGTCTAATTAGATTGTCGATCTAATCCTATTGTGATGATCTGACACTATAATTTATCAGAAAAATTGTCGGATCACCTGAAGCAAATGAATCGGTCCACTCAAAACATCAAATTAATTAATATTATCACAGGAGGCCAAAAAAGATGAATCGGTCGACTTTAAAGAAGTTGAGCATAAAACGTCTCATTGTTACTTGGGAGGGTAAAATGACCCTAAAAGTTATTTGTGAACAAGCAATCACAAGACTCGATGAAAAAGAGGACAAAAAACAACGGTCTAAGAAGATGGAGAAACAAGAAGGACGGAAAAGAGTCACCACATACGACGCCATCCGGGAACTAAGAATCAAACACACACCAACGAACAATTTGTTAGTGGTAACGTGATGCTCTTTATCAAAAAAAACAAAAAAAACGTATCTAAACCTTTTATGTAATTTTTGAAAATGACGATTTTTGTTAAATATTGCTTGACCTCTCCATTTTTTTTGCGAAAAACTAATCGGTACCAACAACACTCCTTGACATTAAAGGAGATATTATTTAAAAATGTGTTAGACCGTCCACAATGGAATCGATTCCACACGTCGATTCGGCGTCGAAAGGAGCAAAACAAAAAGAAAAGTTGATGTGTCGTCACCGATTTTCTTTCTCCTTTCGATTCTCTCTCTCCTGAGTTTGTAGATTCATCGACGTCGAATCTCTCTCCTCCAATTCGTTCTTCTCTTTGTCTCTCTTCTCCTTCGCCGATTCTCTCTCCTCCCTCAACGAATATTCTTCTTACACATGTAAATCCGTCCCATCGAATCCGACCTTCCACTACAGAATCGACTGAATCCGACCTTAATTTTTTGTTTCTTGGCCTCCATTATGGACGGTCTTATCGTCTAACATTAAATAAAAAGTTTAAGTGTGTTGAGTTGGGCTAGACTTGAGGTTTATAATCATTCCTTCACATACAGCCCAAGCTCTCAGTTGGGCCCACTGGACTTTTCAGGCCAGCTTTGGCCCATTAGTAGACATTGGGCTAAGCTTTGAAACGACGGTACATTCCAGGAGTTGAACGGCCAAGCGTACCGCGTGTTTCTCTTCTTCGATCGGAACCGAAGAAGAGGAGCTTCTCAGTCGCCGTCGCGCGCCATAACCCTCTTGCTAGACTCGCCGGAACCCACCAAAAAGCCAGGTAAGAACACGATTTGGATCTCCATATCTTCAGAAGAATTGAGTTTTTGGTTCTGTTGAAGCTTGCAATTTTAACGATTCATGGAACTTTTCTGGGTTCTGAGCTCTCGCTAGCTTAGTGTCTTCGCGTTCCCATTGTGCAGCTGAGCTTCAACAACCCGAGAACTAGGTTGGGTTTTGATTGAAAATTTGAGGGTGTTTGTGAAAAGTTGAGCTTGGATTTTGATTTCTGCATCTTTAGGACATTTGGGAATTTGGAAAAATCGAAACTTGTAATGTTGATGATTAGTGGAAATTTTATGGGTTTTGAGCTCTCGCTAGCTCAATGTCTCCGCTTTCTAATTGTGGAGTTGAGCTTCAACAATCCAAGAGCTAGGTTGGGTTTTGATTGGAAGTTTAATGGTGTTTGTAAAAATAAGCTTGTAATGTTAATGATTCATGGGACTTTTCTGGGTTCTGAGCTCTCGCTAGCTCAATGTCTCCACTCTCTAATTGTGCAGTTGAGCTTCAACAAGCCAAGAGATAGACTGGGTTTTAATTGAAAATTTATGGTGATTATCAAAAGTAAGCTTGTAATGTTAATGATTTATGGAACTTTTCTGGGTTATGAGCTCTCGCTAGCTCAACGCCTTCGCTTTCCTATTGTGCAATTGAGCATAAACAAGCCAATAGCTAGGTTGGGGTTTCATTGAAAATTTAAGGACGATGGTCAAAAGTTGAGCTTGGATTGTCCTGAATCAGTTCTGGTTATTGGGTCATTACCTGGCGTTCGATCCATCTATCATTTGGGTCTGAATAAAAAATATGAAATTTGCATTATATTGCGTTTCTGTTTGTTAATTCTCCTGTTGTAATGTATATGATACTGTCAAGTACCACATTTCGTTTCCTGTGATTTGATGTCATGTTTTTTTCATTAAACCTATCCATTTCACGGTTTTATGAGATTTTTTTTGCATACGCAGAGCACGAAACTAAGTGGAAGTATGAAATTTGCACTATTTTGTGTTTCTTTTTGTTAATTCTCTTGTTGCAGTGTATGTCAACTGTCGAGTACCACATTTCATTTGCTTTGATTTGATGTTGTGTTTTTCTTTGTTAAAGCTATCAATTTCATGGTTTTGTGGGGGTTTTTTGCATAGGCAAAGCACGAAACTAAGTGGGTTTTATGGAAATGTAAAGGGTATCTGATAAGCTAAGAAAAACTTGACCTTGGATTGTCTTTCATGAGCTCTGGTGGTTGGCCTTTACTTAGTGTTTAATCTCTTCTTCATTAGGGTCTCCATCTAAAAATATCAAATTGCACTTTTTAGCTTCCTTCTATTTGGTTTTCTTCTTGTTATATACGTCAAATCTTGTATGAAGTTGCTGTGATTTTGAATACCTCTGTGTTCTTTACATTACTCATCAGATAGTTGTGGAGCTTGGATAGTTGGTTGTATCCTAGTATAAGCAGTGAAATATTTAGAGAAAACACACCTCCGTTTCAAATAACCATAATCTTTCCTCTCTGGCGCTCCAGGCATCAGACCTTTCTTCTTCGCACCGCACTCTCAGTCCTACTGCTCCTTCCTTCATGTCGTTTGGCGGCGCAGCCATGGGTACTCCAGCGCCCATGGGCGGTGGTCCGCCAGCTGGGTCCAATGTAAAGCAGGTCAAACTGGACAAAGAGAGCGAGCTCAGGATCGAGGTCGCCAATGACACCCCTCTCCGCCTCCGCCTCCTCAGTGGAACTGCCGAGATCTACGGCACCGAGCTTCCCCCTGAAATCTGGCTGACCTTCACTCCTCGCCTCAAGTTTGCTGTAATTTACAATCCTTCTTGGTTCTTCAACTGAGCTTTGAATTCTGAATTTTAGACTAAAAAGGTGTCGTTTAATCTAATTTGAGGATATATATGAGCTGGGTTTTGTTGGGTTTTAGGTGTTTACTTGGTATGGCGCCACAATTGAGATGGATGTTACTACTGAAACAGATTATACTGCAGACGAGGTGGGTATCTTGTGTATTGCCATAATAGTGGAATTTGATTTAAGTTTTGAATGACTGATTTGGTTTTGCAATTCTTGCTTTTCTTAGACACCCATGATTAGTTATGTAAATGTGCATGCTGTATTGGAGGGACGAAGAAACCGTGCCAAAGCCTCTCCCTCCACGGACCCAGTTGCTTCTCAGGTATGGAATGGTGAATATATAGGTTGATTATTTCTACTAGTTCTGTCTCTTGGCTGTAATCAGTCTTGAAGGCGCCATTTTTATTTGTGTCCAAGTATAAAGTAGTTGGAGTACCTCTATTCGCATTAGCCAAATGTTCACCTTTTCTCATAATTTAAAGTAAGCAAATGCTTGTGTAACCTATCAAGTGCTCAAAAAAAGGCAAAGTGGTGCAAAGAAGCAAAAATTTACTCCCTAGCTTATTATACAGTTATATCCTTCCTTATATAAACATGAATTGTACGCTGTTCTTTTATAGACAGCTCGAATAAACATGTATTGACTTAGTCTAATTCCTAACCTAATATCCACCCACACCTGCTCCGGAAGATAAGATCCTTAGATTCACTGATATCAGTATCCTATATTGCTTTAAGTGCACAGTTCATTATGATTTCATTAGAATTGTTTGTTCGATGATATGTTTCTATGAAGTAATCATATGTCTGTCAACAGAATCCTCGTGGAATCCCTATCAAATTGTTTGTTCGATGATATGTTTTATGCCAATTTGTACTATATTTTGTTATTACAGGGACCCAGAGTTATTGTTGTTGGGCCTACGGATTGTGGAAAGAGTACCTTGTCAAGGATGCTTCTTAGTTGGGCCGCTAAACAGGGTTGGAAACCTACGTTCGTGGACTTGGATATCGGTCAAGGATCTATCACGATACCTGGATGCATTGCTGCTACTCCGATCGAAATGCCCATTGATCCGGTGGAAGGAATTCCTCTTGAAATTCCCCTAGTTCACTACTATGGCCACACAACTCCTAGGTAATGAGCATGACATATCCTTGACCTATCGAGTCGTTTCTCATATCTGATTCCACTATATACTCGTCTGTTCGATTCAAACTAAGTTGACGTCTCTTATTAGTTTCTCCAAGATTTATTGCTTTGCAGCGCCAATGTAGAGTTATACAAAGTACTTGTGAAGGAGCTTTCCCAAACATTGGAAAGACAATTCGCAGGAAACTCTGAATCTCGAGCTGCAGGCATGGTGATCAACACTATGGGGTGGATAGAAGGTGTAGGATACGAGGTACTTGACTTCTAAAGCCTCTCATAGATTACGGTTTGGATGTCAATACTTAGTTGGGATAATTGCAAAAAGGTATCCTGAGGTAGCCCTTTTCTTGGCTACTTGCAAAAAAAAAGTACCTCGAACTTGTCTTTTTGTTGCAATTTGTATAAAATGACGCTTTTAGCCTATTTATATTTAAAGTTCAAGGTATTTTTTCGCTATTACCAAAGAACAAGGTACAAGTTGCACAAAGTGAGTACCTCAAGGTACTTTTTTGCAATTATCCCTACTTAGTTTGCAAATACTCTTATTGTGTCAACCGTTTTCTATTTATTGTTTGATGGTCTTCTTTGCTCGGTAATTTGTTGCAGTTGCTGCTCCATGCAATAGATACATTTAGTGCAAATGTTGTCTTGGTTCTGGGCCAGGTAAATACCTTCACCCATTTTTTCATGTTAAATTTAAAATGGTGTAAATTAAATTATTTTCTTATTATTCAGGCTCATGAATGATATTTGAATTAGTAGATTGTTTGTTTTAAAATTCTCCTTATTTTGCTTATTCATGTATCGTTTCTTCAGGAAAAACTTTACAGCATGCTCAGGGATGTATTGAGGAACAAGCCTAACTTGGATGTTGTGAAACTTCAGAAGTCAGGTGGCGTTGTATCCAGGAATGCAAAATTCCGTCACAAATCGAGAAGTTACCGGATAAGGGTAAATAGCTACTTAATGTTTCTTAAATAAAGTGATAATGCAAAATCCATTTTTTTGCAATTTTGTAGTCCTCTCCTTTGATAATCGCAAAAGGATGCCCTGAAATTGTCTTTTAATTGCACTTTGTATAAATTTGTTTCAAAATGACGATTTTTCACTTCGAAATTTAAATTCAAAAATTATCATTAAAGGAAAAAGATAAAAAAAATCAAATTTTTACTTATTATTTTTCAATCTAAATTATAAAGGTAAGATTGTCATTTTATCAAGAAATTGCAACAACAAGACAAGTTCGGGGTACTTTTTGCACTTACCAAAGAAGAGGGCTACAAGATGCAAATAGTGAATACCTCAGGGTACTTTTTTGCAATGGTCCCTTTTTTAATTATCAATTTGAGATCTTTGAACATGTTACCACCATTTGTGTTTTTTCAGGAATACTTCTATGGCCTCACAAACGATCTCTCGCCACACGCCAATGTAGCAAATTTCAGTGATTTGTCTGTCTATCGAATTGGTGGCGGACCTCAGGCCCCAGCATCTGCTCTACCTATCGGTGCACAGCCTGCTGCAGACCCTACAAGACTAGTTCCCGTCAATATCACTCCGGACTTGCTCCATTTGGTTCTTGCTGTTTCATTTGCCAAGGAGCCTGATCAAATCATTTCAAGGTAATCATTAGAAAAAGACATTAATCGTGTTATGTTATTAAAGTGTTATTTACTAGGTTATCAGTTTAGAAGTAACAATGATTAGATTAGGGATTATTACAAAAAAAAAGTACCTTCAGGTATTCAATTTTTGCAACTTGTAGCCCTCTTCTTTGATAATTTTAAATAGTACTCTGTACCCTTCTCTTGGTCGCAATTTGTATTAAACGGATGATTTCACCCTTACAATTCAGATTTAAAAATAATAACTAAAAAACAAAAATCCAATTTTCCATCTCTCAATTTTCTCCCCCTTTTGTACCCTACGAAGGGTAAGAAATTCAAGGGATGAAATTTTGGATTTTTTGCTCTTTAATTATCATTATTTTTATATTTAAATTTGGGTAAAATTGTCTATTCGAAACAAATTTACACAAATTGCAACAAAAAGACTAGTTCATGACATTTTTTTTGCAATTGTCAAAGAAGAGTGCTACAAGTTGCAAAAAGTGAATACTTCAAGGTACTTTTTTGCCATTATCCCATTAAATTATACCAACTTGGTGGAGAGTATCGATTTGCTTAGCTAACTGATCTCGAGTTGTCTCGTCAATTGAACTCTCAACCTATCCATAACTCGGTCCAAGTCTGGGACTGTAACAAGTTACTTCCCATGTGTTTATTATGCAGCAATGTAGCCGGTTTCATCTACATCACCGAGGTCGACGTTCAGAGGTTTGAACACTAGACATTGACAACTCGTTACATTCATATGATTTCTGAGTCAATTAATCTAATTGTATCTATACATTAACAGACGGAAAATTACGTATCTTGCACCATCCGGCGGTGAGCTCCCGAGCAAGTTTTTGATCGTCGGAACGTTGACGTGGATCGAATCGTGATATTTCTAACAAACAAGCTCCAGATCCTTATTGTTTTTACTGAATATTATTACTAAGATCTGGATGTACCTAAGAGCTCAGATTTTTCTCTTCCATAGCTTATTCATGGATTGTAAGTTGAGTTCATGTTTGGACTCTTAAGTGATGCTTCACAATGTTAATTAGTTTGGAAGTCTACAATTGTTATTTATTTTTGGGTAATAACCCGCCTTATGTAGTGGTCATGAACAATAAGTTACCTTAAAGTATTGGTCACTATGGGATGCTAAGTAAATGATATGTGACCAAAACATAAGGCCTTTTTTGTGTCGCTAATTGTTCAAAACCACGGTTGATGCGATCTGGTTGAGTCGGGCGGTCTATCAACCCAATGTTGCCAAAATCGCTTGGGACGCGTCTTACTTACTAGCTGTCGTTGGGGTACGGGATTTCGCTCACCCGTTTGATCAAGTCGGGCAGAATAAGGCGGTCGATAGATTTGTAACAGCTCGTCTTTGAGGCCGAGAATTTTGCTCACATGTTTGATCAAGTCGGGCGAAATAAGGTACCCGACCGTTGGAAGACGAGAATTGATCGTAATTCAAATCTCACCGACAACAAAATCGAGCAGGGGAGGAAGCAAAAGAAAAACTTAAGTGTTCCCATCGAGGTTTGAACTCAGGTTCCTTTGTAATTACCTAAGACCCTTATATCATTAGACCAAGTTTTCATACGTCAGAAAACCTTGAGTACAAGGTGGTTTCACCCCTAGAGTCGAGGATGTAGTTGCCTCGTCGAGGCACAAAAGTTTTCTCGCCCGATGGATCAAGTCGGGCAAAATAAGGTGGTTGGCCTATTTATAACCGCTTAAGGGGGCGAGATGGGACTCGAATCTGATTGAAAACGATAAGACGATAACTCATATCTCATATCATACAATAGAACGTACCGATTTAATTTTGTGAAGACAAGTTCGTGGTAGTTTTATAGGACTAACAAAAATTCTACAAATTACATCTTATTTTGTTACAATTATCCCTAAAAAATAAAAATAAAATAAAAACTTAAACATGGTGTCCACCACCACCAGGGAGGTTTTGGCCGATTTATAACCGCTTAAGCAGGCAAGATGGGACTCGAATCTCATCGAAAACAATAAGACGATAACTCATATCTCATATCGTGCAATAGTTAGTACCGATTTCATTCTGTAAAAAAAAAATATAAGTTCCGTGGTATTTTTATAGGACTAACAGAAATCTACAAATTACAACTTATTTTGTTACAATTAAAAAAAAACTTAAACATGGTGTCCACCACCAGGGAATTTCCGTTTGATCTTCTCCACAAAGCTCACGTGTTCGTGCACGTGCCTGTGTCCCTTATCGTCTTTCGCTTCATCTCCTTCCCCACCGGCGCCACCACCGTCAATACCTCCGCCGCCGCCCGCGACGGCGGCGGCGACGGCTGGATCGGAATCGAGCGCGGCGTCGGCGCGTAGCAAGGACGCGAGAGTGGGCGGACCGGCGGTGGCCACGCCGAGGAGGTGCTTCGGGTTGCCGAACTCGTCGGAGAGTTGGACCGGACCGCCGTGCTCGTCCGTCAGGACGATCGGACAACCGTGCTCGTCTCGTAACGCCGCCGCCATTTTGTTACTGTAGGCCCAGTTTTGGGTATGGGGACTGAGTTTTGGGCCCGGTGTTGATATAGGATGGTTGATTGGGCCCTGATCAGGACACGTGTCTGTATGTGGTGCCACGTGTGATACGGTGTGACACTTGTCTTGTTTGTCACTAGGTGGTAGAGGATCTTTGTCTGAAAGTGGGATATGAGCAAGAGTATGTACGGTGGGTCGGCTCGTATGCTCGGCTCGTATTTTTACGGATCGCAGGACGCAGGTCGTTCCGTTGTGGGACGGTTTTTACGCGTCCTGCAACCACGGGTCGGACCGAGTTTCGCGTCCCTTGTCCTTCGGCCAGCCAATGGCCGTGTGCCACGCGTCCTTTTTTTTAATACGAAAAATCAGATTTAACTAAGTATGATTGGTCCACTCACAATACAAGCCTCACATCCAAACCCCATTGTAAAACACCCACTATTTTGAGTCCCGAGTCCGATTATATTGTCCCGTCAACATGTGAGCCTTACATATGAGCATTTCCATTGTACATGCTCTAGCGATTAAGAGATTGAGAATATGACTCGAATTCGCTGTGTTACATCTGGTTTGGTCGAGTTGCGGTGTCGCCGGCTAAAAAACCGACACCGACGGTGTTTTGCTCGGATCAACTTCCGATACTATCGTTCGAGTTTGGAGTTCATTCCGATTGCGTAATGTTGGACACTGGTAGTGACGCAACTTGCTTTTTTAGTAAGGAGTACCCTGTAAAAATTTGGGTTGAGTATCGAAACTTATTCTTAACGTTTCAAAATGACAATTGCATTATCTTTAAGTATTGATCACGCGATTTTTTTAGTAAAAATAGACAGAATATTCCATTTCGTTAGTTATATGACCTCAAGTGTCATATAATGGATGGTAAAATGGTTTTTTTTCCTTAAATATTTGACTTTCATACATTTTATAAGGAATAATAACGATGGTACAATAGTAATGTTCCTTATAAAATGTATAGAGGTCAGATAATTAAGGAAAAACGTCGTTTTACCATCTATTCAATGATATTTGAGGTCATATGATTAACGAAATGAAATCTTCCGTCCATTTTTACTAACAAAATCGCTTGATCAATACTTAAGACAGTGCATTTGTCATTTTGAAACGTTGGATAATATAGTGTTCGTGACCAATACTTATGAATAAGTTTCGATATTTAACTCAAAAGTTTGAGATGGGTACGACTAAGAAAAGAAAAAGAAATTAAAGAGGTATTTTAATTTGAAAAATATCAAATATTGAGTAACAAAATTTCAACCACTGGTCATCGGAGGTCCCGATTAATAATGGGAAAATATGTCAGTAATCGGTATTGGTTAACCAACAGTGTCCAACCATACTTTTCTCTATCTATATTCTTCTGATTTTCATTATTCTGATAAGCTAAAGTTTATTAAGCAAATGTTATACATGACAGTAGAACGAAGCAAGAAAATTATCCTCAAAAAAAGACTTTTTCCCCATACTAAAACTATATCCTTCCCATTTTCATTATTCTGATGTGTCTTGTTTCAATAACTCTCTCGATAGGATATCCATCCGAAATAAACACGAGATTAATCAAAGATAAGATACATAATTAAGACATAAAAAACTTAGTATATATGTATGTATGCATTTGACATGAAATACACTGCTCAAACTAGTACCAACACATATATAGAACATACTACAAAAGTACTACTATATTTAGTAACTCCACCTTCCTTATTTAGATTATACATAGTATTTGGACGACATAGATGCTCCCAACAAGACAACCTTAATACACCATTTTAATGATCAGTTTGGTATGAGCTTGAAAGGAGGCCTAACTAGGGCTGGTGCTGGATTATATCTCCCATAGTCCCTTGTGTTAGCTCTAAGCAGCCTTTCATGGATGCTCTCATCTTCTTTTCGGTACGACGGTTCCTATCGATCAGATGGTAAAAAATTATGTTCGACTAGGATGAGGATAGTTGCGAAAATGTGATATGAGTATTTATTTTTTGGGTAAACTACAAATGCATACCCTGAAGTTGACACGTTTAATCGATGATTATTCTTAAGTTCAAAAACTACTGATGCATACCCATGAAGTTACACTTTGTAACTAAAAACCCATTCCGTCAGCTAAAATGATGAAAATACCCTCGGTGATTTTTTAAAATATTTTTAAAAAAATGAAGTGATTTTTTAAATAAAAATGAAGTCATTTAATAAGTAAATATATATATATATAACAAAAATGATTTTTAAATAATTTTTTTAAAATAATTATTGAAGTGTAGTTGAGGGTATTTTCATCATTTTAGCTGACGGAGGGGTTTCTAGTTACAAGTTGTAACTTCAGGGTATGCATCAGTAGTTTTTGAACTTCAGGGTAATCATCAGTTAAACAATATGTCAACTTCACGGTATGCATTTGTAGTTTACCTTTTATTTTTTACTAGTTGTAGTCTCTCTTTTTAATAATTGCAAACGAAATGTCATTAATTTACTTTTATGTTGCATTTTGTGTAAATCTGTCTCAAAATGACGAATCTACCCTTCAAAAATTCTCTCTTATATTATGTTTTTCTACTTTGGACGTGCAAAAAGGATGGAATTAAGAAACGAGAATTTTGGATCTTTTGTTTGTGACTCACTATGTTTTGCAAAGGGTGTATTAATCTTTATTATTTTAAACAGATTTACACGAAGTGCAATAAAATGACAAGTTCATAGCACTTGTTTCCGAGTTTGTAAAGAACATGGACTATAACTTAAAAATGGAATTTTTCATGATACTTTTTTATATAAAAAAATTATCTCACTTTAGTACTCAAAACTATCATGCACCTAATACTCAACTAACATTTTGTTTACATAAGCTCGTAACCGAAAACACTAGGATCATGTCAAGTCTTTATAACGTTATTTTTCTCACAACTCGATTAACTCGGGCCATTTCAAGAAATTGTAAGTTTATGGATTTCGATTTTGTGCATGAACATGTATATATGTAACTTCCATACCTCGTTATTGGTTGCACCAACTTGCTTGGCCAACTCACTCACCGATTTCGTTGCTCTACCTGTACAAAAAGCCATATGAATATGGAAAAATTAACAAAATCAAAATAATATATGTAGCGACCTATTTCAGTATTTGGACAAAACCATCTTTATAGTGTAATCGAAAAATTCATAAAATTCATCTGGACAGTTGAATCAACACGATCAATGATCCCCGGTTTTCAGAGGGATTATAAAAACTAAAATAAAGTCTAAATCACGAAACATTACACAAGAAAATAAATATTGCCTCGTCCTCAAAGAAATTCATGGTAAACCCTAAATAATTTAGAAAAAAAAAAGGAATCATTACATATATCAACCAACTTGACTGATATAACCAATACATGTATAAAATATTTTTCTTTTTTGCAGATATAGCTTCTATTATTCATATATGTTGATATCAGCATAAGGTTTTGCAGAAAAAGACACTAAAACAATATTATAATTATATATAAATATATATAGACCCATCTTCATAGTGTAATCCCAAAATTCATAAAATTCATCCAGACAGTTGAATCGATACGATCAGTTTTTCTTTGTTTTTAGAAGGATTGATTATAAAAAAATAAATAAAACCCGAATCAGTAAAAATAACAAGATAACTAAATATTGCCTCGTCCTCAAAGAAATGCATGGTAAACCCTAAATAATTTAGAAAAAAAATGAATCATTACATATATCAACCAACTTAACTGATATAACCAATACATGTATAAAATATATAATCACACTTTTATTTTGCAGATATAGCTTCTATTATTCATATCTTGATCAGCATAAGGTTCTGCAGAAAAAGACACTAAAACAATATTATAAATATATATAAATACATATATATATAGACCCACCTGCAGATGAAGATGACACAAGTGAAGCTGAGATGAAGAGGAAGAGGATGAGACCAGTCTTGACCTTGAGACCCATATTGTGTTTTTGTTTCTATGATCTTAATTATTCTCTCAATGCTCAACAGAGAATGGATTTGTGTTGCATGATGGTGTTTTGTTGTTGTTGCTTCCCTTTTGTTGATTATATATTAAAAAGGAAACATTTGAATTTGCTAATAATTAGAGGGACAATGTGGTCTTGGAGATAAGTTTAAAAAAAAATCAAAGTTGGAAAGGTGAAAGTAGGCCACTTTTCTCTTGTTGGGGAGCTAAATAAGTCTACCTATTTAGTTAGTGGTTGGCATAGTAATTAGTATTTCTTTGATTTTTTAATTACATTTTGTCATTTATGGTAAATTACCAAAATACCCCTTATATTACAGGAGAAAGCAACTCTTGTGACTGCCGTTTAGTGGTGTTGGTCACCGGCGTACCGGAACCTTTGGTTTTAGTGAGTTCTAGGGTTTTACAAGTTTTTAGTTCATTTTATGGGGGATACAATTGTAATGTTCCTTGTAAAATGTATAGAGGTCAGATAATTAAGTTAAAATGTCATTTTACACATTTGAGGTCATATGACTAACGGAATGGAATATTTTGTCTATTTTTACTAACAAAACCGCGTACCCAATACTTAAGGTAGTGCATTTTTCATTTTGAAACGTTGGGTAGTGTAATATTCGTGACCAATATTTAAGAGTAATTTTCAATATTTGACCCTATTTTAAAGTAGTATTCATCAATTTCAATTTCCACGTAGATTGAATCTCAGCAAAAAAAAAACCAGTTTGATATTATTCAACATATGACCATATGAAAGATATTCCATAACCACAAGGGTAATTTGGTCATTATGGTGATTTAATTTGTGACTCCCAACACAACCCAAGTTTCACAAAAACAACCCAAGACTTGGCAATACCAAAAGGGCAGCAATAGAAACTTTAGGATTGTGATTAGAAGTATTATGGTGTTTGGTGGGGCTAAAAAAAGTAAGTATTAGGTTGGCATAAAATAGCCCTTTATTTTTGTTTCGAAAATTTTGGGTTATTATCGATATATTTTTCTTTAAAGAAAACTTATTAATGTTCGTGAGTTATGTCACTACTTGACAATTATTTCAAACTAGTATTCATCAATTTCAGTTTCCATGTAGATTGAATCTCAACAAAAAACCAGTATGATATTATTCGACTTGTGACCAACGGAAAGGTATTTCGTGACCACAAGGGTAATTTGGTCATTACGCTGATCCAAATTTGTGACTCCCACCCCAACCCAAGTTTCACAAAAACAGCCCCAAGTCTTGGCAATACCAAAAGGGCATCAATAGAAACTTTAGGGTTGTGATTAAGTAGTATATATTGTGGAGTTTGGTGGTGCTAAAAAGTAAGAATTAGGTTGGCATAAAATAGCCCTAATGCTCTTCAATTATCCTTGAGGACAAGGACAACACACCAAACACACCACTAAAATGGAAGGACATTTATTGGTGGGGGAATAAAGCATAGAAAGCACTCCTAGGTTTTAGTTGATTAAATATAACCCCTCCTTGTTTTGGGTACTAAAAGGGTGTGCACTTAGATAAAGTCACCTTAATTCAAGTATATTACTATCCTCTTGTCTTGACAAATCTCAATGATTTAACAACTTTGCACAAAACCATGCCTTGGGTTGTCAAATCCAAGTTCTCAAGGGAGTAATGGTATTAATTTATTTCATCATATTTTAAAAATAAATAAAAAATGTGCATTTGTTCTATCAAAATAAAGTGTGGAGGTCACTTTAATTTTGTAATTATTTTTTCTTCAATTTTCTTTAAATTTTTCATTTTTTGTATATTTTTAATTCATTTCTGTTTCATATTAGTTAGTTTTCTCCATTATGAAAACAACTTTATTTTCAGTTTTAATATTACAAAAAAAAATTATAATTGATGTTATGTAGTCTCCTTATTTCGGGTTAATATGCAAAAATAGTCCTATTTATTTTGTTGATAATCATATTTAGAATTACGAATGACTCTCTAAGATCACTATAATCGTATTTATTTTGTTGATTGTTTTTTTGGAAAATGATGAGAATGAACAAGTGAATGTGACATTTTTAGATTATTATGTACATCATGATGTAGAGCTCATAAAGTTACAAATTTGCATTATTATCATGGAATATCTTTCATTATGTTGCAAACCTATAACTTTAAAAATTAAACGACCATTCAACGAGATTTACAGGTTTATTTCTATGCATAACATACTCGTGTCTACATGACTTTATTCATAATAGTTGACAATCAGGTTGATCCAACTTGTGGTGTCAAATCTCAGACATCGCCATTTATAATAAACATATATTTATTATCCTTTGTGCGACAATATATGTTAGGGTTAATTACCCTTTGCACCTTTTTTTTATATTGGTAACATGCATTTTATATCTTTATGTTTTGTAACGTTCAATAACAGTCCATCCGTTTTGAAAACTTCCATTTAATTCTCTTCATGAATTGGTCACAGATCATTTAATATCCCTTATATATTGATAACAAAACATTTAATACCTCTTATGAATTGATCACATACCATCAAAATGGCGTAAATTTGACCAAAATTTTGTCCAGAACGTTACCAGTATATCAGGGGTACTAAAAGAGTGTTATCAATTGAAAATGGGTACTAAAAGGAATTAACCATATATGTTTTTTTAGCGAAATGTGCAATTCTTATTACTTAAAACGATTACATAATCATGCATCGGGGAACAGGCTCCCCGACCATCAGGTCAGTATTCACAAACAATGGTTCATTGATCCTGTTAATATTAGAACCGTCACAGACGGTATTTGGATGCCTCGAGGGCAAGTGAAGAAGGCGATGAGAAGGAACGGGATATCGGAGATCTTGAAGGACCTCGACAATAATGATAATAGCGGGAGACAAAGCATCGTCCGGGGACCCCTGTATGTTAATTACCCTCATTAATATCAAACTTAATTTAAATATACACGTACTGGGCCTATAATTATGGGGTGGTGTAAATTGAGTCGAGAGGTTGGGCTCCTAAACTTTCATATCAGCCCTTTGAAGCCCAAATATAAAATGGGCCTGAGATATTCCAAATTTGGGCCTTATGGATTGGGTTATGATAAGCCAATAACAGCCTGTTGTAGCAACAACGCGTCTTCAATTAAATAAAAGCCATCATCCAATAGTAGTAGCCAGCTCGATTTAGTAAGGCGAAGAACATTTGTCAACGGTGGGCACGTCATCGTGACCGATCAGTTATTGGAAGTTGAACAACCCCAACCGTTTGATTCAATGACAATTCATCAACGTTGTTCCTTACAAACGAACCTTTGACTTTGGGGCTTCTCCAACATGCAAGCCAGTTTATGTTTGGAGACTCCTATGTGCCAACCATGTCTAGATTATCACCATTGATCTATAATACATGTTGTAAATATTTATTTATTTTTGGGTCAAAATATTGAAACTTACTCTTAAGTATTGGTCATGAACATTTTACTACCCAACGTTTCAAAGTGATAAATGCACTACCTTAAGTATCGGTCATGCGATTTTGTTAGTAAAAATGGACGGAATATTCCATTCGTTAGTCGTATGACATCAAGTGTCATATAATAGATGGTAAATTGACGTTTTCCCTTAATTATTTGACCTCTATACATTTTATAAGGAACGTTACCATTGTACCCTCGTTATTGTTCCTTATAAAATGTATAGAGGTCAAATACCTAAGGAAAAAAAACGTCATTTTACCATTTACTATATGGGACTTGAGGTCATATGATTAACGGAATAGAATATTCCATCCATTTTTATTAACAAAATTGTTGACCAATACTTAAGGTAGTGCATTTGTCATTTTGAAACGTTGGGTAGTGTAATATTCGTGACCAATACTTAAGAGTAAGTTTCGATATTTAACCCTTTATTTTTTATTAAAGCCCAATCCAACTCAAAAGTTCGAACGGATGGGTGGAGACGTCAAGATGTATATCAATGAGTCAATTTATCCACACACTTTTGACGTGAGACTCACATTTTAACACTCCTCCTCACGTGTAGGACTGGACATCTACACGTGGGCCATTGCAGGACTGGACATCTGCATATAAGCCGGAGACCACAGGGTGAAGGCGACAAACAAGCCATATTCTGAACAAGCTATGATACCATGTTAAAGCCCTATCCAACCCAAAGGCTCGAATTCATGGGTGGAGGCATCAAGATGTATACCAATGAGTCAATTTATCCACACATTTTCGATGTGAGACTCACATTTTAACATTTCCCCTCACGTGTAGGACTGGACATCTACACGTGGGTCATAGCAGGACTGGACATTTGCATATATAGGACGGAGACCATAGGATGGAGGCGACAAACAGGTCGTAGGCCGAACCATCTATGATACCATGTTAAAGCCCTATCCAACCAAAAAGCTCGAACTGATGGGTGGAGGCATCAAGATATATATCAATGGGTCAATTTATTCACACACCTTCGATGTGAGACTCACATTTTTATATGTAATATATTCCAATTAAATGTACATTTCGAGTTTATCGATAGTAGACTCGTGTTTCGATTATATCTTGAGTCTAAATAACTTTGTATTCTTGAAGCTCAAACTCTGAAATTTATTACAAATGGAGTTTAAATTTAAAATTTAAACAAATGTCGACGTGTAGTAAGTTAGGATGTGTGAAATAAATCATCATCTGTAAAGTAAACTGGCATGTACATCAAAACCGATTAACTTCAAGCGACACTAGCGAAAAAACTATACTGAACACTGTTCAGCCAATTGTCAGTAACTATCAGTCAGCTACAATCGAATCGATAGTGTTTATGGTTTTACATGATAGATTCAGTTTGTGTCATGTCTCTTCCTTTTCTTCTTTCTCTTCATCTTATTTCTTTGCAACTACATGTATACACATCGAGAGCTACACATAATCTTTTCTCTTTTTTTTTTCTCACTCGACTTCAATATTTTCCGTCGACACAATTATAATTTATAAGAAATCTTACCGGTTTATTGTCAGTGACATGCAACGTCAATATCTAAGACGGTATCAATCATCACCAAAATAAGAATAATGCCAGCTATGATTAAAATCTTATCGCTTTTACCTATAATGGTTAATCGACTATAAACGATCTAACAAAATCAAACAATTTATATTTGTTTCCATTTAAAAACCAAATGTGATCCTCAAACAAACAAAGATGCAATCACGTTTTCAATTTCAAATCATAAAAGGGGAAAAAACATCTCATTATTTATTTACCCGATCTCAATCACAAAAATTAAATATAAAAAAAAAACAAAAACACGCGTATCATAATTACAAGACAAAAAAGAATACTCCGCTGACATCGGGAAGCTCGCTGTCAGTGACCAAATCATTACTAATTTAGAATCCAAACAAATCCTGGCATAATTTACGATACTGCCACTACTAATCTCACCGCCGGCAGATTCCTCCACATATGCAACCCCACCTTCTCCTCCCGCCACGTGTCCTTCATATCCTCTCTCCTCGCCGTATATTCTCGATCTCATCGGCGATTCTTATTTGACTCGGCAGCTATTCTCGGATTCAGGGTTAAATATAAAATTCTACCCTAAAGTATTGGTCATCAACCCAAAATTAAATTTAAGGTTATTTTCGTCTCATTATCTTAATTATGTGGGTTTTTTTCATCTCACTATCTTAACTATTTTTTGTGTTACTTTACTACCCTAAAATGTATTTTTTTTTATTTTCATACCCGCCGTCAATTTACCATCCTAACAATCAAATTTTCAAAAACATGCCATTGGTTTTCAAAATTTCTTTAAACATCAGTCATAAAAATGCATTATAAGGTAGTGAGGTGCCCCAAAAAATACATTTTAAGGTAGTGAGGTGCCACAAAAAATAGTTAGGGTATGAAAGTGAAAAAAAGCATTTTAAGGTAGTGAGGTGTCACAAAAAATAGTTAGTATAGTGAGATGAAAAAACCCACATAATTAAGGTAGCGAGATGAAAATAACCCTTAAATTTATGAATTTGTCACAGAACATTTACGTGCCTTGTAAATTGGTTATGTTTTCTCCAATCATGTGTCCTCTCCGACCTCTCTCCTCGCCATATATTCTCGATCTGATCGATGATTCTTCTTTAATTCGACAATTACTCTTGATTTAGGGTTAAATATAAAATCCTACCTTAACACATTGATCACGAACAAAAAACCAAAATTTAAAAGTGTCAAACAAATACTTTAAAGTTTGCTCACAAATCATTTATACGTTTTTATGAATTTATAAGTATTGAAATTTTATCTAGTATGTGATCAATACTTTAGGGTAGATTTTTGTGTTTGACCCTTTGATTTATTATTAAACGTTTTACTAGTTTTTTTTTATTTAATTCAAATATTCATTATCAACAAATCATTTTATACGTTTTTATGAATTTAAAAGTATCGAAATTTTATCCCTATGTGATCAATACTTTAGGGTAAATTTTTGTGTTTGACCCTTTGATTTATTATTACACGTTTTTACTAATTTTTTATTTAATTTAAATATTCATTATCCGTTGCAGTCTCGTCATATACGTTCGTCTTGCTCATCTCCGTCCTCTCTCTCTCTCTCTCTCCTTCGATTTTGCTTTTCGTGTTCAAGGACTGCAGAGCTGAGCTTTCTCTCTTCTGCGTGTCAATGGTTGTGAAGACTTAGGGTTTGAATTTGGGGGTTTTGGGTGTTGTTGTCGCTGCTTCTAGACTCATGCTTGGTTGATTGATTGATTGAGTTCTCGAGAGATTCTCAGCAGGCTTCGTCGTCGTCGTCTCTGTTAATCTTCCGAATTAGCCATGTCTGGTCCACTGGATCGGTTCGCCAGGCCATGTGAGTGCTCTCTATATCCCTCTCCCTCTCAGTTTCATGTTTTTTT
Organism: Erodium maritimum; assembly: GCA_963921825.1. Taxonomy (NCBI): domain Eukaryota; kingdom Viridiplantae; phylum Streptophyta; class Magnoliopsida; order Geraniales; family Geraniaceae; genus Erodium; species Erodium maritimum. The sequence continues at coordinate 61,426,257 of OY997596.1, read as the reverse complement.
GTTGTTGCTGTTCTGGTATGTGTTCATTTCTGCTGATTCTAGGGTTTTCAATTTCATTTAGCTCATGAACTGGCTTAAATTGAAGGAATTAGCTCTTAGAATTGCTCTATTTTTCTGTTTGTCATGGCTCTTGTAATGGGAGAAATCCCCTAATTTTAACCAATTTGGTTTCCACATTTAACATAATTGGACTCAGAATGCAGTGGAGATGAAGAAACATGAAGGTTTGTAATCTGTAGGTTTTATGTGGTTCCTGTTTGTAACTGACTAGATTTTTGGAGCTTTTACCCATCTTGAGAGCTTAGAATGTGTAAATTGACTTTTAGGGGAGTTTACGAATAGGTTTGGTTTGAACCCGGAAAAGTTGAACTAGCGTGCTTCTGAATTTTTACTGTGATTGATCCAAGTTAGATAGGAAATGTTTTCCCGAAGCTAAAGAATCAAAGTATATAAGTCCCACTTTAATTAGTAGAGCAGATCATGTGATAGGACAAACATTCCCGTGAAAATCTGCTGTAAATTGTAGGATATTATGATTAGTTTAATCGTTAGTTGTGACTTCTGAGGTGTTGAGGACTACATGGATGTGTAAGGGGATTTTCTTTATTTGTTTTTTTGAACTTGGTGATTGCTCCGACCTTTGTAAGTGGTGTATCAGTTTAAACATGGGATTCATTGTGATGAAAAATGGCAATCATTAGAGAAGCGTCAAATTATTTTTGGGTTGTTTTTGAAGTATAATCTATTCCAATAGTTTAACATACATTTGCTATCTTGTGTTTTGTGCACCTATTAGACAAAATATGAATAAGGTCATTCGGCTTCAGTGACAACCTACTCACTCTATATTATTTCCCTTGGGTTGTGAAACTTTTAATTCTCAGTAGTTGATGAATCTTCGATAATACAATTTCGTGTTCCTTTACTCCATTCAAGTGTTATTTCTGTAATTGCTAATTGATTCTTTTTAAATGTATGCTATGTAACAGGCTTTGAAGGATCCTCTGGTAGTGATGAGAGAAGAGAGAGGAAGTCAGACTTTGAGAACTCTGAGGATGAAAGGAGAACTAGGATGGGTTCATTGAAAAAGAAAGCACTAAATGCATCTTCCAAATTTAAACATTCTCTAAAGAGAAAGAGCAGTAGAAGAAAAAGCGATGGTCGAGTCAGCTCAGTTTCCATTGAGGATATTCGTGATGTTGAGGAGCTGCAGGCTGTTGATGAATTTCGACAGTCTTTGGTGCTTGATGAACTTCTACCAGAAAGACACGATGATTACCATATGATGTTGAGGTGCTTGAAAACAATGTTTTGAATATCCCTTCCTTGTTTTACACTAATAATCACGTGTGAACGATACAATCTCAGTGTTTACAGTCATGTTTTTTTATCTTGTGGTTTCGTTTAGTAACATGATCATGACTCCATCGTTCAGGTTTTTGAAAGCAAGAAAGTTTGATATTGAAAAAGCGAAGCACATGTGGGCTGATATGCTTCAGTGGAGGAAAGAATTTGGTGCTGACACTATCATGGAGGTGCAGTTTTCAACTATGCCTTGCATTGTTGTCCTCAGCGCCTACTGTTTCTACATATTCAATGCTCACTCTTTTGATGTTTTTATTAGGATTTCGAGTTTGAGGAATTGAATGAAGTATTGAAGTATTATCCTCATGGGCATCACGGTGTGGATAAGGAGGGAAGACCTGTTTACATTGAAAGATTAGGAAAAGTTGATCCGAACAGACTTATGCAAGTTACAACTATGGATCGATATGTAAAATATCATGTCAAGGAATTTGAGAAAACCTTTGCCGAAAAGTTCCCTGCTTGTACAATTGCTGCTAAGAAGCACATAGATTCAAGCACAACGATTTTAGATGTTCAAGGAGTGGTATGTTACCTTTGATCGCTTTTGTTTTATTCTTCATTTTATGTTTTGGTGGATTTAGTAAACTTGATGGTTTATTAATTTCTCTCTTTTATATATTTTTCAGGGGTTTAAGAACTTCACTAAATCTGCACGTGAACTCATTATGCGACTGCAGAAGGTTGATGGCGACAATTATCCTGAGGTATGTAAGCTATAGTTACTTCTTTTTCCTTGGTGGCAAAGTTTGGTTCCACTTGATATTGAATCAGGAGTTATTTCGATGCAGACGCTCTGCCAAATGTTTATCATCAATGCTGGCCCTGGATTTAGGCTGTTGTGGAGCACAGTGAAGACTTTCTTAGATCCTAAGACAACCTCAAAGATTCATGTATGCATCTTGCCAGACCTCATTGGCTTCTCAATAGTAACTTGACCTATCATATCTGATATGTTTGATCCCATTTTTCTGTTACTCGCAATTACATAGGTTCTTGGGAATAAGTACCAGAACAAATTGCTTGAGATCATCGATGCCAGGTACGTGGCCTAGGATTTAACTTCAATACTTTAAAGAACTTCCTTTTCCTTTATGGTTTTGATGTACTTGTATTCCTTGTTTTTATTATCATAACCTGCGCAAAACGTCCATTATGTTTTGATCCCTATGCAGTGAGTTGCCAGAATTTTTGGGTGGGAGCTGTACTTGTGCGGATCAAGGAGGTTGCCTTAGGTCCGATAAAGGGCCTTGGAAAAACCCTGAAATAATGAAGGTAAATAATGGGCTGAGATAATGCTGAATGCTTCTTTCTTCTTTCATCCTCTTTTTTTTTCTTCCTTTTGTTTTCACAAGGCCAATGTTGTTTAGGCTTTTCAGAGGTTTGTGTTGATAGAACTTCTCCTTTCTTCGTTTACTTATAGATGGTTCATAATGGTGGAGCTCGGTGCTCTAGGCAAGTTGTAAAAGTTCTGAACGATGAGGGGAAGGTTGTCGCATATGCAAAACCACAGTACCCTTGGGTATAACTTTCCGTCATCCATTTCTATTATAGTTATTCGTAGTCAAGCTGTTATATCTTTTATCTTTGAGAGAAAGGTTGTTATATCTTGTGTTTTTGTTGGGAAGAAGGTTAAAGGAAGTGACACATCCACTGCTGAGTCCGGATCTGAAGCTGAAGATATTGCTTCCCCTAAAGCAATGAAGAGTTTCTCACATCTTCGTTTGACTCCTGTTCGAGAAGAGGTTGCGTTTTCTTACTGTGTTGTATTCTTCCAAACATTACTTTGCTTGCTAAAACATGTATGATTTTTTTTTCACTTTGAAGACCCCTATTTTGAAATGATTATATATTACATCAATCTACATTAGAAGTTGGGTATAAGACTGACCTTTTCAGGTGAATACATTATTTATAATTTAATTTACTTCATAAATATGCAGTCTAAAGTAGTTGGAAAGGCTAGTTATGCTGATAGCTTCCATGGGTATGATGATTATGTTCCCATGGTTGACAAAGCTGTTGATGCTGGTTGGAAGAAGCCACCAACTCTGGAAAGGTCTTACACTTCTAAAGGTTAGCTATTTTTGCATGAACTAGAACAAAGGTTAATTGCACATAATTACCTTAAGAATTGCTCACAAACACTTGAAACCATAGTAAATCTTACACCCACATTACCCCATGGTATATTTTCCACAAATACGTGACTACTCTTATGCATTTCCATGTGTCACCACCGTACAAGATGGCTGTAAACCATCAAAAGAATTGATTTTTTCATCATCTGATTTTAAAATTAAAAGAATTGATTTTTTTCATCATCTGATTATAAAATTTTATAATATCACAAAACTACTCATTCCTATCCTTTAATCTCCTGATTTCAATATGATTCCGTGGAGGATTTCAAGACGAAATCAAAAGAATAAAGCGTGAGTGAGTAGTTTTGGGATATGTAAACGTGGCAAGAAAAACGAAAAATTTGATGGTTTCCATCTATTTCGCACGATGTTGACACATGAAAGCTCCTAAATGTGTCTGAAAACTTTATTATGAGGTCATGTGTTCGTGGAAATTTAGTACAGGATCTTGTGTTTGTGGTCAATTCTTAAAGGTAGTTATGTGCAATTTACCCAAAGAATAATCTAGATAGTCTCGGATATTTCAGTGATGCTCCTATTTTGTATCATGTGTGTTACCCTAAAGATAATCAATTACTTTTTTATCTTCCAAAACAGGGATGGCTCCTTTACCTAACACTCAAAAAGCTCCAGAAAGACTCCATGCTCGGATTTTGGTAGCGCTCATGGCCTTTTTCATGACCCTTCTTACTCTATTCCGGTCAGTGGCATGCCGGGTATCTGGAAAGCTTCCCAAGCAAGTTTCTGATCAAAACATTGGAGAAGTTACAGTTGATGGAAATCAGAAGGAAGAGCTCCGCCCTCCTTCACCCACATCACCTTTTTCAGAAGCTGATGTCATGTCTACTGTACTGAAAAGACTTGGCGACCTTGAGGAGAAGGTTGATACACTCCAAGCAAAGCCGTCTGAGATGCCTTATGAGAAAGAGGAATTACTGAATGCTGCTGTATGCCGTGTGGATGCCCTAGAAGCGGAGTTGATTGCTACTAAAAAGGTAAGCTCCATTAGCCGAAAGTTTTATGAAACTATAAATTGCCTTAGTCTCACCTAGACTCTTACTATAACGTTTCACATCTAACCCTCGCTTAGTAACAATTTAGTTTATTTCCTTACTATTTCACTGCACATGACTACATATTCATGGGATTGCATTATCACTTGACTATAGTATAGTCTCACAAAAATACACTGAGCTTATCACATTTCTCATCCAACTACAGTAAACTTCCAAATTTTCTCACTTAACGCTTTTTTGCTAATAAATGACAAAAAAAATCCTTTCTGCAATTTATAGAACTTGAAGTTTTTTACTGCAGCAGTGAATATTTTTGTCATTTTTTATACCAAAATAGAGTAAAATGAGAAAACTTAGATGTCAGTGTAGTTAAATGAGAAGGGTGGCAAGTTTAGTGTACTTTTGTGAGATTATCCCTTGAATACATGCTCATATCCCTTCCACATACTGTCATAAGAAGTTAGTGTACTTTTGTGAGAACAAGTTTCATTGGTTCCATGCATGCTTGTTGAAATACATTGATTTGAGTCAGTGATTTTTTTCAGTTCACCTCTAATCTTTCCAAAATCACCTGAATCATGCATACATCTGTGTCTATCTATAACCGAGTGCAATGCATGATTCACCAGACTTACATATTCTGGATGACCAAACATGAATCATATCTGTCTTGACCCAATTCTAGAAAATTCCTCGATCATTACATTTGTTATTTATTGTTTGCAAATTATGGCCAAAATCATGATCTTAGGCAGTTTTCAGCTTAATCTAAGAAAATAAATCAGGCTTGGAAGCCTATTTGTTTTGAATTGGGTGTTGTGTGCGATCCAGTTTTCAATTTCAATCCCAACTTGACAACCTTGGCTTCATGATCCTCGTTATCTGAAAATATGCTTGTTCATATGTTTTTTTCCTGATCAGGCTTTGCATGACGCCTTAATGAGGCAAGAGGAACTGCTTGCATACATAGACGCCCAACAAGAAGCCAAATTTCGGGTAGGTTCATTTTAACAGATAATCTCTATGACTTCTAAACCGACACCCTAGTCTCTAGGAATAATTGCAAATAGCTAATCTGAACTATGTCTTTTGCACAGATTATCCCCAACTTTCAGTTTTCTCACAGTTAATTCTCAAGATAAAAGGTTTGATATGTCCCTCACTATTCATCAGATTTGAAGGTAGTGGGTGGCATTTTAGACTTTTCACTTTGAAAGTTATCTGTGCAGTAACTATTTTTCACGCCGTGAGAATATTTTAAAAGTTTAGCTAGCTAAATATAAAACTTTAGAGTCTGGTTTAGTTAATTGCAAAAGGGAAAACGTTAGGTACACCCCTCAACGACCTTTGATTTATAAGAACCCCCTATAGGTGAGGGGTTATCAATAACACTCTCACCACGGATTGAATGGGTGATGGCTTTATCAGGAACACATTGAAAAGGTGACAGTGCGTTCCTGATAAAGCCATCACCTATTCAGTGTGAATCCACGGGTTTTTGATGAATAATGAAATATGACAATGTGTTACACTGTTACTGATAACCCCTCAGAATCAAAAGTTGTCGAGGGTGTGTTAGCGAAGTTACCCCCATTGCAAAATGCTATCCGCACTTATCCCCACTTTCTAATGTACAATATATGTATGTATCACTCATACAACCCTTTATCTGTGAAACAGAAGAAGAAATTCTGCTGGTAAGAAAGATGGCTTACCGGTCGCTGAAGATAGACACGAACGTAAATCTATTTACCCGTTTCTCGAGAGTGTACGTATAACTTATACCTGCTGATGCTGATCTTGCAGTGAATATACAATCTTTGAAACTATGATCTATGTTTCTGTCAAAAACAGGCCATTGTGAAATGTGTTTGGAGTCATTTTATAATCTTGTGTGTGCACTTCATTTGTTTGAATTAATTTATAACGGTCTTTCCTACCCTATTGTTTCTTACTTACGACTTTGTAAGATCTGAATTTTTTTCAAAACTAATATTATAAAATTTGAATTATTATTTTTAAATAATTATTTGCAAAACAAAAATAAAGGTCTGACCATCTTTATTTATTGCATGTATTTTAGAATGACATCTCTATAGTAATATTTTGATTATATATTCAATTAAATTTAGAGAATAGAAAAGTACAAATCGATCAATTCCATTTATTCATCAGAAGAGGCCTGTCTTAGGGAGCATTCATTTCTTGATCAAGGAGACGACGATATTCGTGCACACACCTCTCTCTGTCTTCAGGTACTCTGTTATCTTCTCTGCAAACCTATGGAACAAACGATCCATTATCGTTTCATCTTTGCCGAAATGACTTGTTAGAAGAGGTTCTATAACGGCTCTAACGCTCGTTGCGACGCTCCTTCCTTTTTCTAACCCGTTGTCGCCATTGTTTTTAACTTTCCAATCCATTTCGAAGGTCTCGAGTCGATGGACGATGAATGACCCTTCTCTTTCTACCACGCGCTGGACGTCTGTTATTGCGGGTGCATAGTATGGTAGGTTGAATGAGTTCAACTTCTTCTCCTCTATGATGCCCTATAAATTCATTCATATGATAGTTTAGGAACAATGATAAAACATTACCCTGAACTTATCTTTTTGTATTGTATTGCATAAATATGCTTTAAATTCATAATTTTACCCTTAGAAATTGAAAGATTAAATATATCAATTAAGGAACAAAAAAAAATCAAAACTTTAAAGAAGTTACTCTTAGTACGGTATGAAGAAGAAGAAAATAAAGGGATATGATAATTTCTTTTATTTTTTACTATAATATGTAAGTTTAAGACCGTCATTTTTATACAAATTACAAAAAAGAAAGACAGATTAAAAGTACTTTTTTACAATATCGCGGAATATAGCTACAGATTACAAAAAAAATGAACACCTCAAAATATTTTTTGTAACTATGGAAAACCGAAACAAAAACCGATTTCGTCGAGATAAATTCATACGATTTAAAATAGGGATAATTCCACCTCAGCTTTTAAATTTTTTACATTTCATTTAGAGTACCTTATTTTTTTTTTGTCACCCCAATACCCTAAGCTTTTATTAATTCATTTAGAGTACCCTAAATTTTTGTTTTGTCATCTCGGTACCCTGAATTTTTATTAATTTTATTTTAATACCCACTGTTAACTTTTCATCTGATTTTCCATCCAAAACTGATAAAATGACCATAATATTATTTACTAACAATCAAATTTAAGGTAGGTGACATAAAAAATATTTAAGGTACTCTACATGAATTAATGAAACTGAGATGACAAAAAATAATTAAAGTATTCTAAATAAAATATAAAATATTTAAAGTACTGAGGTGAAATTATGTTTTTAAAATATGGAGTAATAAATTGAAAATACCCAAAATATAAAATGTAATTTCCCCCCTTTTTTATCGACAAAAAAACAGGGAGAGAGATTCTCGTACCTCTACAACCATGTCATGGAGAGTGTTTCCTAGTAACTCCCAAACAGTACATCTCTTTTGGTCCGAAGATGGGTCGAATCTCTCGTCTCTCCCAACAAGTGTGAGAAACATATGGCCGCTAGGGATCACCTCCTCCGCCCGACATCTCAAGAATAACGAGAAATCGAGCTCGAATTGACCCAAATACACTTCGAGAACAACAAGAGGGCTCGTTTTCGATATGTAAATGTTTTCTTTGTTCGATGCAGCCCCGATAGATCCACTTCCAAGTTCTTCGGGAACCTAATCACACACAAACAACCCATGAATTAGTACCATCGATTCACCTACTTAAAATTTCGATCTGATAGGTATGGTTCGTGGAATTATCTATACATGATAATCAATTTATCGTCCTGCAAGATTGGATTAAAAAAATCCCCGTCACATGTAGGTTTTTACACAAAACAAATTCATAACAATCACGATAACTTCAATTCTTTCAAAAAAAAATCAAACTACAACCGATGGAGACTTCAAAATACTTACAAACATGATAAGATCCACATATTATAGAATATATATATATATATATATATATATATATATATATATTGGTAGAAGTTTAAGGTTTTAGGAAATTACTAATTAGAGCTATAATTAAATAAGCAACAGAACAGTACATTATAGACTAATATATATATTTAATCGGTGATTAAAAGTTTCATTACCAAGCAATAATTGGTCGGTAATAAATGTTTTGTTACTTAATCAATATAAGGTCACTCGGCAATGAAACCTTTTATCACTAGGGGACATAAAATTGAGTCGGTAATGAATGGTTTATTACCAAAGAACCTCATATTGAGTCAGAATAGTTATTTCATTATCGGCTTATACAAATGAGGCCGATGATGAATATTTCATTACCGATTCAATTCTTCAAATCACTCGGTAAAATAATTTTACTGTGTAGTGATGTCAGGTCTTGTCTGATCGGGCAAAGACCCAAGACCGTCTCAACTCTTAAGTCATTTAAGCAATGACTTAAGGCACTCATTCACACAAGGCTCCAAATATTTAAATTAATTTGTTTTTATCAATTATCAATAAATATAAAAGCCCCAAAACTTATTTTATTCAATCAGTATTATAAAAGCCTTATTTGATCATAACCAGATTAAAAGATTTTTCGTAAAATAAGAACTTATATAAACCGCTCATTTGGGCCTCTAAATTTGTTGTGTCGGCCCTGCAAAGACCTAAGTCGGTCGAGATTTCATGATTCGATAAAAACGCAACCGTAAGAGTAACTCAAATGGAGGTTATTTTACAATCGACCAGAAGAAAACCCATGGACCGACCTTATTTGATCATAACCAGATTCAAAGATTTTTCGTAAAATAAGAACTTATATAAACCGCTCCTTTGGGCCTCTAAATTTGTTGTGTCGGCCTTGCAAAGACCTAGGTCGGTCGAGATTTCATGATTCGGTAGAAACGCAACCGTAAGAACAAGTCAAATGGAGGTTATTTTACAATCGACCAGAAGAAAACCCATGGACCGACCTTATTTGATCATAACCAGATTAAAAGATTTTTTCGTAAAATAAGAACTTATATAAACCGCTCATTTGGGCCTCTAAATTTGTTGTGTCGGCCCTGCAAAGACCTAGGTCGGTCGAGATTTCATGATTCGGTAGAAACGCAATCGTAAGAACAACTCAAACGAAGGTTATTTTACAATCGACCCGCAGAAAACCCATGGACCGACCTTATGTGATCATAACCAGATTCAAAGATTTTTCATAAAATAAGAACTTATATAAACCGCTCCTTTGGGCCTCTAAATTTGTTGGGCCGGCCCTGCAAAGACCTAGGTCGGTCGAGATTTCATGATTCGGTAGAAACGCAATCGTAAGAACAACTCAAACGAAGGTTATTTTACAATCGACCCGCAGAAAACCCATGGACCGACCTTATGTGATCATAACCAGATTCAAAGATTTTTCATAAAATAAGAACTTATATAAACCGCTCCTTTGGACCTCTAAATTTGTTGGGCCGGCCCTGCAAAGACCTAGGTCGGTCGAGATTTCACGATTCGGTAGAAACGCAACCGTAAGAACAACTCAAATGGAGGTTATTTTACAATCGACCCGCAGAAAACCCATGGACCGACCTTATGTGATCATAACCAGATTCAAAGATTTTTCATAAAATAAGAACTTATATAAACCGCTCCTTTGGGCCTCTAAATTTGTTGGGCCGGCCCTGCAAAGACCTAGGTCGGTCGAGATTTCACGATTCGGTAGAAACGCAACCGTAAGAACAACTCAAATGGAGGTTATTTTACAATCGACCAGAAGAAAACCCATGGACCGACCTTGGAGAGCCAATGAAGGCTATAAGAGGAGTGAACAAAGTGTAGGGACAGATCAGGGAAGAGCCTCCCATAGAACGAACCAGCCACGCAAGCCACGAAACATTTCGAACCCATCTCAGCTCCTCTTTTTTCCTCCTTAAACTCCTCGAGAAACCTAGGCAGAGATCGAAAGATCGAGTTGTAATCATTGGAAGGAAGGTCATTGAGGAAAAACTGGAACATGGGTTTTGGTCTCTGATCCATGTTCTTGCACGTGGCTTCGATGATGTCCATGATTCGTGACATTGTTGTGAGTGTGTTGGGTCCTGAAGAACACCCGAGGTCTGCTACTTTGAGGCACCTTGGTAATGGATCGGTGAGGCAGAGATGCTCCAGAGCTTGTTGTAGTGTGGGTTTTGCTCTCATCATGGCTTGTTCCTGAGGAAGAAGAAGAGAGTTATTACAAGGTGTGTGTGTGTGTGTGTGTGTGTGTGTGTGAGAGAGAGAGAGAGAGAGAGAGAGAGAGACCTGGATGTGGGAGTTGTGGGTGTAGCTGGTTGCTCCATCACCACCATTCATGCAAGGGACTTGATTTACTTCCATGTTCTTCTTTCTTTCCTCAATGTTTCTTTGTCAATGTCTTATGAGATATATAGGAGTGGAGTGTTAAAGAGTCACACAATGGGAAAGACTTAGTTTATAAGGTTCATAAATAAAAACTGATCTTATTTTAAAAATAATAAAATTTTCATTTTAACACCTTAACAATGGAGAGGGTATTATTATCATTTAACTTATTTTCAAGTTCCAAACTAATAGCATGAGTTTGAAAATTTGAGTAATAGTTATGGCTATTATGGACATTTTATCTATTTTGGATGGAAAGTTAACAGAATCTAACGACTATGTATGAAAGTGAAATTAAAATTTTGGTTAGGGTATTAAAGTGTTAAAAATTTATGTCGTAGTATGAAAATGAAATTAAATGTTTTGCAGGGTGTTAAAGTGAAATTTTCTTTAAAAAGTACATAGAAAACTTATGAGACAATTTTTACAAGAACAAAAAAAACTGTTGAAATAAATATTTAATGAAAAGTTGAAAACCATTATGTTGTCTATTTTTCTTCCGTTTAGTTCTGGTTGTGGTTGTTTTGTGTTTTGTTTCAAACTGTTTTAAGCTTTTGTAGCTGTTTTGGTATGGAGAATGGATCCCGGTTTGGGACCATTCTTTCGCTTCGTTCTATCCTCTTATAGAACGAATGCTCAATAAAATATTTAGCCTATCAAAAAAAATTATTTCATTACCTCAAATGAAAAATATATTTCTAAAAACAATAGAATAGTACATGTGTTTATTAAAATATATATATATATCGTTTTAGGGTAGTATTAAAATTACCCTTTGTTTTTTTATAATTTAAAGCTCAATAATGAAGGTTACTTGAGATCCAAGGTTTTGGGAAGATAGAAATGTAGGATTTAAGAGCTTAGCATAGTCCAATGAAGATCTAGTCTAGTCAATCGAGAAGTCAACGAATCTATGAGATGACACGTTCGCGCACGTGTTTTCCTATTTCCTAGGTTCATGCGCACGTTCAATTCTTACATTCAAAACGAGGAATGATATGATAATCATTACGTACAAGGTTTGCTAACCAATCAAACGAGTTGGTGCCATTTCATTGGTTGACAAACCTCGTACATGCATGCACAGGATAGGACCTCACGAGTCACGTAACAGTAAATATAAGTATGTATAAACAATAAACCTAATTGGATTATGGATACACAAGGTTTTATTTTTTAGTTATAAAAGTATGAGTAGTTCTTTGATTTGATTGAGGTTGAAAAGAAAAATTAAATTAACAGACTCTTACTTGTCGTCTAAAAGGGTGAAACTGTCATAAAAAATGTGTGATCCCAAAAACTTCCTATCAATCGGTTGAAAAACGTCGACGAGTAACTATTAGAGAACCAACTCAACTAAAAGCTCAAGCTCTAACACGCGCCCTCACGGACAAACCTGTTTTACGGGTTTGGAGGTGAATTATTAGAAGAGGAGAAGAGCCCATTGAGAATAGTGATAAGGGCTGGCCCATTTTGGGCAAATTTGATAAATTGAGAGAAATTAGAAATTTTTGTAGAGAGTGGGGTTTGAACCCGGGTCCGTGAGGTGTCACGCTCTGATACCATATTAGAGAACCAACTCAACTAAAAGCTCAAGCTGATAGTTGAAGGCCCAATTATACTTATATATTCTAACAATAACTTATCGCCGTATGTTTCTACCAACGCGTTTCAATCCTTTTTCTGTCTACCCTTTCAACATTTCAACCATCATTCTCAATCTGCCAACGTATTTTAGCCCCTTTTTTGCCGAGGACTACAAATACACCGAACATGATTTGTACTATTGAATGAAATACTTTTTAAAAGAGTGGTAGGGACTGAAATGGGAGTGCAAACCAACCAAACTAATTTTGAACAACCATAATTCTAAAAAAATATCTTTGAGGTAATATACTTTTTGAAATATCTCTAAGATACTTAGTTTTTCTTATAATTTATAACATATTTTATAATTATAAAAAAGTAGTCTGAATTTATCTTTTTTGTTATAGATTATATAAAAATATTATTTATACCATACAAAGAGTACAATTTTTAATCGACATATAAGTTTAAAATTTAAATTCTTAAAGAAATTTATTATTTTAAAAATAAATTTATACAAAGTGTATAAAAAAAGTCAAGTTCATAACTTGTTTTACGATTATCAGAGAAGAAAACTATATATAGATTGTAAAAAGTGGACATCTCGAGATATATATTTTCTTTTAAATATCTAGGATTCGATTGATTTATAAAAAAATGTTCACCCAGTCTCGAAGGATTCTTACAATAAAGCTCGACTTTAGCTCAAAAATAAACACTCAACTTTAAATTTCGTTCCGCATGGTTGGTTTAACTTTCGATGTGGAAGATGAATGTACAATGAAAAATATATATATAAATGATTAAAGAGGTGTTGTCCTTTTTGCATTCATGCTCTCACTAGTTTTAATCGTGTTATCCTCAACCTTTTGTATTTCAAATTTTAAGAATAAAATAATTATTTCCGAATAATTTTTTAGAAAATATAATTAAAAAAAACCATTATCACTAAGACCTTCTGCAATGGTGTTGAATCCACGCATTGATTGGCGTCGGAAGGACCAGAAAAAAGAAAGAAAAAAGATGACGTGTCGCCATCGATTTTCTCTCCTTTCGATTCTCTCTCTCCTGAGTCTGCAGATTCATCGATGTCGAATATCTCTACTCCAATTAGTTCTTCTCTATGTCTCTCTCCTCCCTCACCGTCTCTCTCTCCTTTTTTCTTTTCTGTCTCCTCTCTCAACGAATCTTCTCCTTACAGTGTAAGTTCGACCTATCGAATCCGACCCTCCATTGCAAAATCCACTGAATCCGACCTTAATTGACACTAAACCGATCTCTTGAATAGCATCCATTATGGACGGTCTAAAAAAGGCTCCAACTTACAAAAACTCAATACCTTGTAATATTCTTGTGCAATTATCTCTTGTAAATTTGGTCGAACTTATACTCAGATGCGAAATGATGTTAATTATAAAGAATTTGAATCAAGTACTTAACTAAAAATACTTCTATCACAAAATAAAATTACATTTATTTTGAAACGGAGAAAACATATGATTCAAACATATGTACACAAAACCAAACCACTTAAGGAACAAGAAAAAAATTACGCAAGACTTCCAAAACCTGCAAAAAAACTCAATCACCAAGTTTCACCTCTTCTTATCCTCTGCTGACGAGCGATGAAAGCCTCGATTTTGCTCCGAAACTCCTTATTGCTCATCTTCTCTTCTCGACCGACCGTCTTAACGTTGGAGCTTCCCATCTCCTTCAACTTCTCCGACTCTGATCTCCTCAATATAATTTTCCGTTTTTCGGGGCAATCGAGATCCGGACCCGTAACCCGAAACTCTTCCTTGCTCGTCTTATGTTCTTCATTAACCCTCTTCCCCTCGCCGGAACTCTCCATCTCCGGGAACTTCTCCGACGACTCCGATCTCATCACTACACTTCCCAAATTCTCGGTGCAATCGAGGCTTAGATCTATAGATGTTGCAATTTCCTTGCAATTTGGATTTATATCAACAGATTGACTCCTATTGATCTTAGCTGCTCTGTTTTCCTCTGTTTTGATCTCAAATCGATGGCGGCTCCGGTGACTGTTTTCGCTCTGCTCCATGAACTCTCTGTAAAGATCGGTACCGGAACCTTCTTGGGTCGGATCTTGGGCTTGGAAATGGCCGGACTTGGCCAAGAGGACGATGATGATCGCGTTACCGATCAAAAAAACAGAGCATGGGCTCGCCGGAGACATAGATAGGTCCCGGAAAAAGAAAAAGATGCCGGAGCTCTTGAAAGCTTCCGGTATCTGGGTCGCGACGAGGATGAGGATCAGGCATATCTCGATGATCTGGATCGAACCCGCGAGCTTCTGGAGCTTCCCTGACCGTTTGATCGACTTTTCGGGTTTTGTGTTCGATTTCATTTTTGTTATGGGGAGAGAGCTCTGTTTTAATGGATAAAACTTGATGAAAGTTGATTGAGAAAATCAAAACGGAGCTACTCTGTTTTGAGGTGTGAGTGAGGAACAGAGGAAAACAGAGTGGTCTGTTTTGAATTTTGGAGAGGGTGAGGCTTTTGTATTTATAAACCATAGTTTTTTTTTTAAAGTTAATTAATCTATTTGGAAGTTGCACTATACTTTAAAAGATGCAACTTTATTGATAAGAAATCATTATATAGATGTGTGTCAATGAACATGTTTCTTGACCATTAGAGAAGAAAAGACATATAACACAGTGTTTGCAATTCTTTTTAGAAATATAATCGTCCCTAACGGTTTTAAAAATACTATGAAGACTGTCACATATAGTCTTTGATATGGAACGCCATATAGGTTCCATAAAGACAGGTAGGAAGGGTGGAGGATGAGAAGACGGTATTGGGAGTCCCGCTCAAAGCTCGAGCAAGGACTGCATCAGTAGTATTGGGAGGATATACGAGAATCAAGATTCCCTCCCAGGGAAAATCCCTGACTCTCTGTGCGCTAGTTTTTGACCCTTCAAAAATGAAACCAGTGAAAAGAAAAAAGACCCACTCGATTAGCTTGATCCAGAATCGAGAGAGGGGTCGAGGAGGGTGCGTCGGTGGAGGCCACAGAGATGAATGCGCCGGTAGCGGCTTCAGAGATGGCGAGGGTTGTTCAAGAGAGATGAGTCGATATAGTTTGATCCAGTGCCAGATCAAATTGCAGTATGTGCAAAAAGCGGGGTACATCGAATCTGTACGCTTTTCGCATGCATCGGTGGAGGCCAATGGGGTGGGGGCAACAAGGGCGACGAGGAACCTGCAAGGGAAAGGTCTGTGTGGGAGGATCCCTCCATCGAGGACCGAGGAATTGCCGGCGAAAAAGGCCGAAGTAGGTCGCCTCGCAGAGAGGGAAGCTTCTCTAATCTAGGCCTAGCGGCATCATACGAGATAGAGGAATGGGGAGAACACCATGACATCAGAGACGAGAGGCCGGAACCACGCTGGGAGGGGTAGAGACTGAGCCTGGATGAGGCACGGTGGGGCGCCACCAAAACCTTATCAGAGTTTCCCATCATATTTTATTTTTTAGATAGCATGAGAACATTATTATTTTATTTATGATATTGAAATCAATTAGTAACAGACATAATCAAAGTAGAAATAATGAGGGGGTGAGACACTCATTCGGTCGAGACTTAAACGTTAACTCCAAATCTACGTTGCCCGGCTAATCCAGGTAGCATACTAGGGAGAGGTTCCCTATCCGCTCGGTGAGATGCACAAAATATCCATAATGTTTTCCCTAACTCGACTCGGACGGACCTATTTCATCTAAAGAACGTATTGGTCTCTCGCAGAAGATCCTTAGATATAAGTGAGGATGATGTCATGTTGCCAAGGAGGTTCCCAGAAAAAGAAAGATATTTGGGATCAGATTGTGATATACTTCATCGGGACAGGACGTGTCTCCTCAACAGCATCCCGCTCTTTCGTCTGCTACTCATTGGACATGGAAAATGTGCATATCAGACCTCGCCTAATTGTTCACGACGACACCACAACGCCTTTGAGTTTTCACCGGCTACTACCGATATTATTAGCCGCTGATTTCAATATAGCTTAATATGATCGGGGTGCTAGTGTCCCGTTCCAGCGGAGGGCTGGAGTAGTCTTGCACGGAGGCCCTAGGTGATCGGGTGCGCCATAATCTGGACTCCGAAACCTGGGTTGGGCCTCCGATGAGTTTGAATGACTGGATGACGACGAAGGAGATTTGGGGCCGCAGTAGATCCACCAAATGTAAGTAAATTTGTTCGCGACGGAGGCGGCTGTTTAACAGCCGGAGGAGAAGAAAGAGGAGGTGGTGATACTCGATCGCAACAGTGACGGGAGAATGGAATGTCGTTTATCTCGTTCCCTAACCTTTCCGATAGGGGATCTGGAACATAGAGGCTAAAGTAGATGAACGAAGTGGTGATGGTAAATTAATGGTAGATGATCGGGAAAATACATGTAAAGAATAACGACGATTTCAACCGGAAGATGATCATCGTAAGAAAAGATAAAAAAAAAAAACATTTTTTTTTAGAGGATGAGCCTCTACTTGATACGATACAAAGACAATCTCACCAAATTAGTTAATGGTGATGAAAAAATAAAGCATATTTTTTTTATATCTAATGAAGTGCAAATATTATAAGTTAGTAACCTGATGTTGCCTTTCCTCTAGTCTGGATCTTGTCTGAATCAGACCGCATTTGTGGTGAGGGAATTTACGGAAATGCCACTGTTGTCATTTACATTTTACTCTCTACTTTTATGCATAGACAGATAAAAGCAGGTTCAAGTAACTAAACAGATGTAATTATATTCTTGGTCTGATTAATATGAATCAGAATAAGATATTTTAAAAATTGAACAATTTCAGTTCGTCATTTAAAAAAAAATCGATTTTTGAATCACTATCTTAATTTTTTTTCCCCTCACTATCATAACGCTTCAAAATTTTAAAATTATTATTTTTCGTTTAATTCTTGGTATAAACCGTAGAATAGATAGTGATTTGAATATGTTTGACAGAATATAATAACCAGAATATTTTGAAATGTGAAGGTAACAATGGAAAAATATTCAGGCTAAGAAAGTGATTTGAAAATCGATAAATTTTAGGGTAACGACTAACGAGGTGAAATCATCCCTTTAAAAACCGATGTGGTCCCGAATGTTATTTTACTGAACACGAGTTTCAATATTTTGAACTCGATCGGTCGATAATAAACTTTGTAAAATTCGATGATAAAATGAAAACCATATCAATACTTATTATTTTTGTCGAAAAATAAAACAAATATGATGAAGGGAGTCATTTTCTTGGTCACTAAGAAAGTGCCACCTAAAAAAAATTATCCCTTTTATTTTTCTTTTAAAACTAACATTTTTAGTTATTTATGCTCAAGTCCCAATCCTAGAAAAAAAAAAGAATTAGACCCACCACCATTGCCCATAAATTAATCATTTATCCAATTGAGATCCATTTCTTTTTGCTACTTTAGCTTCTATTGAAGAGAACCAAGTGGCAAAAGAGGGAGGGGCTTTTGTAAAAAGCTTAGTGTAGCTTCAAACCAAGGTCTCTCAACTCAACCATAGTCTAATTAGTAGGATTCATTGATTTGGGGTGGAGAGACCCACAAACTACAATAATGTGGCCATTGGGTCATGGAAGGGTTCTTATCCACAAACGGCATGACTTAAATAAATGGATATTTTCATCTCATTGTCTTAATGGTTTTTTCATCTTACTGTTCCAATTATTTTTTGTGGTACCTCACTATTTTAGAATGTTTTTTTTCACTTTCATACCCTAACTATTTTTTGTGGCACTTCACTACCCGAAAATACATTTTGCGTAGCACCTCACTATCCTATAAAGCATTTTTGCGACACTAAAAACTGATTTTTTTAGAGAAATTTTGAAAACCAATGACATGCTTTTTAAAATTTGATTGTTAGTGAGGGGTATTATGGACTTTTTAAGTGTTTTCATCCAAAAATGGGTGGCAAATTGACGGCGGGTATGAAAGTGAAAAAAAATGCATTCTAGGGTAGTAAGGTGCCACAAAAAATAGTTAAGGTAGTGAGATGAAGAAACCCACATATTTAGGGTAGTGAGATGAAAATAACCCTTAAATAAATAATGTATTAACACATGTTTATGTAATAAATAGCAAATTATTAAACCAGCCACAAACGAAACTTGATTTTGGTTTAATTTTGTATTTTTATTTTATTGCCTTAGGGTTTGTTTGGTTTTGACCGATAACCGGTCCAAATCCCAGAGGGCATAAAGCGATTTTTTTTAAATAAAACAGTTTTAATATCGTTTTTTATTTTAAAAAAACCAAAGTGATCCGATCCGATTAATCAGACCGTGCCCAACCATACAAAAACTCGTCAAGCCAAAACAAAAAAGACAGTCGTACCATCTAAAAATGACAAGTGAACTTACTCAAAACTCCGGTGATTGAAATCACTAATAACATATGCCAGCTTATATATAATGTATGTATGTGTTACTATCCATCAAACAATCTTTCAATTATATCGATCAATAAACATAATAAAAGGACATTGTATCCTACAAAAACGATTTTAAAATGGTATACTTGAAAATTAAAATATACAGATTTAGGATCATGAACTTTAAACACACTACCAAACTAAATCTATGGATTTTGGTGTATACATGTATGCTTTACATGACTAGACCATGACTAGTCACACATTGTCCCATTGATGGGAACACAAGTGATTGCCAACAAATAAGGAGGGAAAGAAAACAATAAATTATTTTAATAAATTTAAATAAAAATGAGTTAATTCCATTTCAGTACCCTAAACCTTTCATATTTCAGTTAGAGTACCTTAAGTCATTTTTGTGTCACCTCAGTACCCAAATCTTTTATTAATTCATTCAGAGTACCCTAAATCTTTTTTGTATCACGTCAGTACCCTAAAGTTTCATTAATTCCATTTTAGTACACACCGTTAAGTTTACCCACATTTTGATTGTTAGTGAGAGGTACTATGGTTATTTTACCTGTTTTGGATGAAAAATCAGATGTAAAGTTAACGGTAGGTACTAAAATGAAATTAATAAAAATTTAGGGTACTGAGGTGACACAAGAATGATTTAGAGTACTCTAAATGAATTAATGTAAGTTTAGGTACTGAGGTGACAAAAAAAAATTTAGAGTACTCTAAATGAAGTACGAAAGATTTAGGGTATTGAGGTGGAATTATCCCAATAAAAATAAATAAATTTCTAAGTAGATCAACTTTTGTTTCAACTGTGCAAAATTGGGTTAAGAACTTAATATGGGCTCCATTTCAACTATTATGTACCTTTATATTATTGTCTATGGCCAATAGAGAGATATGAATTGTGGTGTAGGATTGTAAGTGTAACCTTTTTATTGTTTGTAAAAGATTAGTTGGATAGTGACAAGGCATGCAATTGCAAGCAAGCCAATACAAACCTATCTACTTTTGCTCCACTAATAAAGTTCATGGTGTTTCATTGTCCAAAATAAATTTTTTAAGTATTTATTTTTTAAATTAGTGTCACCGTCGTCGTATGTTTTAAGCGTGGTCGCAAAAAAGTACCACGGGATATCGATTTTGTACAACTTATTGCTCTCTTTTTTCATTATTGCAAAAATATACCTAATTGTTGTTTTATGTTACCCTTTGTATAAAAATAACATTTATGTTATTTTTTGTTTCTATCGTATTAGGGTGTTCACAGTCACTTTAACCGAACATTACACAGATTTTGAGAACCAACCGGAAACTTCATCGGTGTGATTTTTTGGAACCACCATCACAACCCAAAAATACTACTCCGATTGCTTTTAACCGACATTCCAGCTTATACGAAATCTGTCTTTGGCCATGGTTCGCCACTTTTCAGGCCGTTGCCACCACCGAAACCTCCGGTTTCGAGTTCTCCAGTGTCAAATCCGATTGATTATAATCGGTTTGACTGATGGTGTTTATTTTTGAACACCTTAATACCCTACAAAGAATAAGAGATTAAAAAGAATGAATATTTGGATTTAGTTTATGATTTTTTTTTTAAATAAAACGAGCCCAAGATTCCAAAAAAGAAAAGCCCATGATAACATAATTTGTGTCTTAGCTAATCATTTTGGGCTTACTTGTTCATAACCGGGCCTTGGCCCATTCAGGGTTCTAAAAGTCCATTTTCAGTTCGGCCCATGTACGGAGGAAAGCCCAACGTCATCCGCGATACGACGTCGTTTGTTCGTTTGTAAAACCTAATTCAGAACGTAAACCCTATATATTCATATAAAACCATTTCTGCGCCTACCCTTGCTCTTCGTCTTCTACCTCACAGCTCCAAGTCCAAGCTCCAATTTCAGCCGCGAGAAGAGCTCAATTCAATGGTACGTGCTTGGTCTCATCTTCACGAATCGCGATTTGTGCTGTTAATTTTCAAATCCAGCTGAGCTCTGCGGTTATGGCGATTTGGATATTTGTTTTGACATTTTGTTTTGGTGGGATATGTTTGTGCTGATTCTCTCAGGCGCCGAAGAAGGAAAAGGCTCCTCCACCGTCCTCCAAGCCTGCCAAATCTGGCGGTGGCAAGCAGAAGAAGAAGGTCGCACTCGAAACCCTAAACCTTTTTAATAGTTCAGTATATAAACGTTTACTATTTATATATTTTGTATATTTATACGTGTAACTTTCTGTTTGGGGCTTTTAGGAGGTTTTATTTTGATTTTGGGGATGATTGAGAAACTTGGATGAACTATCCTTGTTTTGCAAATACTATCGTTGAATGTTTTTTTTGCAAATTTCATTCCAGCTAGTTTTTTTTTGTCTGCAAATCAGTTATCTATAATCTGGATCAGTCACCTGAATTCAATCTTTCGGAAATCAAAGTTTTGCCCTTTACAGCGTTTGTTTGCAATTTGGAACTCATATCTCATTAGTGGATTTGCAGATAGGAAATAGATGATAGATTCCATTTGCAAAAATAATAATTCACTGTAGTATCTTTTGCAAAATGTACTTAGTTCACTACACGTTTTGCAACTATCTATTGACTTTATGAACTGGGTTGTGAATTTTCTTTAGATATTTGTGTTTGTATACATATACATATGTATAACGTTCTGTTTTGGGTATTTATGAGGTGGGTTTTTGACTTTGTGAACTGGGTTTGTGAAATTTTTTTACAGAAATGGAGCAAGGGAAAGCAAAAGGAGAAGGTGAACAACATGGTGTTGTTTGACCAGGTCACCTATGACAGGCTGCTTACTGAGGCTCCTAAGTACAAGCACATCACTACCTCTGTTCTCTCTGATCGTCTTCATGTATTGTTCCTCTTACCCTATCTCATTTTAAGATCATCGATGAATTTGGGCTTGAGTGATGAATGTTTGAATATGTTGTAGATTGTTCATTTATTAATAAGCTTCAGTGGTTGGTGATTAATTGAGTCATTTGATGCTTTGAAATGGATTGTTTGTATTGCATTGTTAATTTGCTATTGAGTATACGAAATTATTGACTAGTACTATGATTGATTTGTTAGTTACTATGGTTTGCGTATGCTTATGTGGGAGTTGAATGAAAGTGTGTGGTCTATTATGCGATGTGTGAATTGAATTAGATAAGATTGTCCGATAATGGTCTCAATTGGTATTTTATTTATGAAGATGTGTGGTGATACTGATATAAACTATCTAGGTTAAGGAAGAGATAGTGTAACACACATTCTCCAACCTGATGATTTTTTTCTTCTTTAGATTAGATTGGGATAAGGAAGTTTACATGTACATCCATCTGATTGCATGGTGACTGTATATTATAATTCTGTTCTGATATTGTATTGGATGTTGATATTTGGTTTTTATGATTACAAATCTTCTCTTGTAATAAAATGTACCCTGAACTTGTCTTTTTTTATCGACATTTTTATCCAAACAATTTATATTTTAAAAATAACAAGTTAAAACAAAAAATCCAGATTTTCATATTCCTTGAGTTCTTTGAGCAAGAAATTTTAAGGGATATTTTTATGCAAAATGTCATTTCATGGTACCTTTTTTGCAATGATCTAAAATGAGTTTCATGAGTGGGAAAAGTGAACACCTTAGGTGTGCTTTTTTGCAATTATCCTTTTTTATCGAAGTATGTTTTCCTTTTCATCTTTCTCAAATGTTTGCAAAATCTTTAACATATCTACTGCCCCTCACCTCGCTGTCATTGTTGTTTTTTTCAACTGTAGATCAATGGATCTCTTGCAAGGAAGGCGATCAAGGAATTGATGGCGAAAGGGTTGATCAGGATGGTATCTGCTCATGCCAGCCAGCAGATATACACCCGGGCAACGAAAGAGTGATCGATTAGTCATAAGAGCTAGTGGTTTTGACAATGATGTTCTTTTCAGTTCCGCATTATTATGATCTATGTTCTTTTTGCTACTGTTTTTAGTGGAACTTAAACCTTTTTCAATGCTACTTTGTTCTTGAGATTTATGTTTGGTTTTTCCATTACTTTTATCCCCCAAATTAATGTTCACCCACTTTTATTATCTTCTTGAATTTCGTGCTGTCCATTGAAATGCGTATCTGTGTAGATTGTTTCTTTGCATTTTTATGGCATCTTGGTTTTGTGGCATATATTTGAATAAAACATTTCTTGTAATGGAAAAAATAATATCTATATTTTTCATTTGGAGCATCCATAGTGAAATCTATTATGACTGTTTTTTTTCTTCCTTGGATATCATGATTCTCCCGAATCTATGTCGAATGTAATTAGTTTCTTCTCTTTGATCCTCTCTTACTGTCTCTCGAGATAGTTGACAATTATTCTCCATACATTACATATTCGTTTTCTTTACATGAGGTTTTGTATATTCGACTCTCGATTGCATGTAGTTTCTCTCTAATCCTCTCTTACTGTCTCAAAAATGACTTCTGCCGATTGTTTTCCTTACATACGATCCTATATATTCTTCCTCTTTACATATAGATTCGACGGTTTCTTCTCTTTAATCATCTCTCACTGTCTTTCAAGATGACATTGGATGATTATTTTCCATACATGCGATCCTACATATTCTTCCATTTTCTACATGAGGCTTCATATTCTTCAACTTTTTATACGAGGTTTTACAAATTCGAATCTCAAATGTAAGCAGTTTCTTTTCTCTAGTACTTTCTCTCGAGATGACACCTGATGATCTTACATGTTCTTATTCCCTATGCGTGGTCCTATAGATTCGATTAACATGAGTTTTTTTATTTATCGAATCGACGTCCACTATAGATGCTCGTACCGGTAAATAACGAAGGCAAATGGGGAGTGGATCGATTTGGCAAACATGGCACGTGAACCTTAGCTCCTAACATCTCCTAAACAAGATCATCGATACTTGTTTGTTGGCATTCTCTTTTTGACCGTACAAGTCTTTGTCAGTGGGCCCTACCTCTGGTTCTGATTTTCGAAAATTATTGCACTTCACCATCAAAAGAACCTCGACGGTCCAGAGGCGTACGGACGATATTGTGCCCACTTCACATCCATGACACGTGTACGGACAATAACCCAGGGGAGGAACCACATATAGCTTAGGCCCATCCATTGTCGTGGGCGGTGAGGTTCGGGCGGGGAGTAATTACCGGCGAAGAACCGACTGAGAGGTCGCTGACGGGGAGTGTTGGTTGGGAGCTCGAGGCCGGCACTCATCGCCGACTGAGAGCAAAAATATGAACAAAAGAGGTTACAATAAGCCAACAAAAAAAGTTAGCATTGTAGTGCACTAACCGGGAGAACTGATTATAAGTCAACAAAAATAATTTTTTATTCTCCCCGTTAGCAACCGACTGTATGGTCGTAGATGCCCTTAGGGTGAACACCCTAACATATGAAAACTCGATCTAATAATATAAGGTTATTGAATATTTACTGAGGAATATGATTTCGTATTACTACTGATGATAAAACGACGCCGTGTACGAATGTGTGTTTTGGGTCCGTGTAATAAGAACCGTCCACGCGGGTTAGGTGAAGTTTGAGTGTCGAGAGACAAGCGGCGAGGCACGTGCATGATTGATCGGTCCTTTTGTTCGGACAAGGCTTGTGGGCCCACCTCAACATGATCATGCAAATTTCGTAACCTTGTAGTAAAATAATTGTAAGATATATTTGTGAATCTTATATATGTTTTGATAAAAAAAGGTTAATCATGTTAATTTATCCTGAATTATGCATGTTTAACGGGTAAATAGTTTTAAAAAATTTCGTAGCGAATATATATATATATATAGAACTAATAATTTATAACAATATCTCTTTCATTAAATTTTTATCTATTTTTAGGGTTAGATTTAGTTTTGTAGAGATTTAGAGTTAGAGTTGGTTTTGGGAGTGTAACACTAGGAGTAGTTTCTGATTTTCTGAAAAAAATAAACAATACATGGACGAAAAAAATAGATGGAATGGAGGATGTTACAACTCAATTTATCAAATGGGTCGGGAATGAAATTTCATTACTGACCGAATTAAACTCAATTTTATTTATTAATATGAAGTTGTCTATTTTATGTCAAACGAACATTGAATTTTTTATTCATCAATAATATAGTCATTAGATATTCTAAACATATAGTTAGGATCAAAATAGTTAAAGAGAATTTCCTTGTTCACTATGTTTTTTATGGTTATAATTAATTCTCAATGTTATTTCTTAAAAAAAATACCTTTTCTTTTATTTTCTTCAACAAAACACTTGAAAGACAAAGAAGAAAAATAGCAATGAATCAAGCAACTAAACATGATTGATCAAATCCAGGTTCGTATACAATTTCACATATCTCATCTTTTTTTGTTACAATCTGCTTCAAAATCTGCATTTATTCATCATCTTCAAAAACAACAAGGATTCCCATAATTATTTCGAGATATAGGTTTCGATCAATTTTTTAGCCTCGAGTATTCCTTTCATTCGAAAATACACATATATCACGATCATGAATACACGATATATTCAAACGTAATCATAATTTTTTAAGTATTTGTCATATTCATTATATTTTATTTCTCCTACAAACATGAATTCAACATTGATGCACATTTGGCCAAAACTTAATTCTTTGTTACAAAGTGACAAGAGAACTATAAGGTATATAATAGTCATAACTATAAAAGATGAATACCAAATTAAATATGTATAGTTGCAAAAAGTACCATTAATGATATCATTTTTTTGTAAGTTATAATCTTTATTTTTTAATTTAAAAATTGTGTCATGAATTTTTTCTTTTATTATCCTTTAAGTAACTTATTTAAAAATTAATGATTTTCTTCTCAAAAAATCAAATTAAATATTAAGTAAAAAAACATAATTTTTGCTTCTTTTAATGTTCTTCCTTTTCTTTTTAGATAGATAAAAACAATAAAATTAAGGAGATGAAAATTTTGAGTCTAATGTTTCTACTTATTTTTTGTACGTAATAAAATAATTTTATAAAAATTATAAAAAATAAAAAATTACAACATTTTTTGCCCTATAACAAATGAATATCTTAGAGTGTTTTTTTTACAAATTATTCCAATTAAGTATTATATTTGGTAAATTAAAATTATTATGAAAAATAACTGTAGCATCAAAAGGTACAAATGTTTGGTATTAAAATGGCTTCTTCTTCCACATGCAAGAGGAGCATCGAAACTTGGTCTGTGTCTGTGATTCTGTGAGTAAAGCAGAGGAATTTCTGCATTACATTTTCCCCAGAGAAATATATAATTATATATATTTTCTATTTTATCTACAATTTATACATTTGTGAAAATCTAATTTTTTATTTTTATTTTTGCAGGACTTCTCGTGAAGCTCACAAGACCCGTAAAAAGCTAACCGCCTCCTCTTCAACATCATCATCACTCACGCATTTCACTCCATTTCGAACAATACTGAAAGCTCTTGTGGGTCTGTTTCAATCTCTTTTGCCTCTCAATGTTTTGCTCAGATTTTTGATTTTGAGCTTCTGGGTACTCGAGATTTTGGATTTTTATGAGCTTCGTTGATCTGGGTACTTGTGGTTTTTGTTAGATTCGAGCTTGTGCTAGAACTTTTCTGCAAGTATTTTATTGTTTTTGCGTGTGATTTGTGTGACACAGCTGTGTTTTTTTTACTCCATTGTTGAATTTCTGTGACCTATACTTAACTTGGTTACTTGATCATGATTCTACTCCATTGTTGGATTTTTAGGAGCTTCGTTGATCTGGGTACTTGGGTTTTTGTCTAGATGCTTAGATTCGAGCTTGTGCTAGAACTTTCCTGCTAGTATTTTGTTATGTTTGTGTATGATTTGTGTGACACAGCTGTGTTTTTCTTACTCCATTGTTGAACTTCTGTGATTTATACTTAACTTGGTTACTTAGATCATGACTCTACTCCGTTGTTGGATTTTTTTGGAGCTTCTTTGATCTGTGCACTTGGGGGTTTTTGTTTGATATATCTCCAGATGCTTAGATTCGAGCTTGTGCTAGACCTCTCCTGCAAGTATTTTTATTGTGTTTGTGTGCCACAACTGTGTTTTTTTACTCCATTGATGAATTTCTGGGACCTCTACTTAACTCGGTTACTTAGATCCTGACTCTACTCTATTCAGATTTGAGTTCGGTGCTTTTTTGTTGCTGTTGATACCATTTCCTGATCCACCATTGTTTCTGGGTTTCCAGTGAGCTAAGGCAAAAATTGCTGCGATGGATTTATGTTGTGTGTGTTTGTGTACACAGCTGTGTTTTTGTACTCCATTGTTGAGTTTTTATGACCTATACTTAACTTGGTTACTTAGATCATGAATCTACTTTATTCAGTTTCGAGTTCAGTGCTTTTTGTTGCTATTGATACTTGATACCATTTCCTGATCCACCATTGTTTCTGGGTTTTCAGTGAGCTAAGGCGAAATTTGCTGTAATGGATTCATGTTGTGTGGGTTTGAAAGCTAATACCCTTCTCCCCAAAACAAGCCTCCTCAATGGAGAGAGTGGGGTTTTTGGGGAGAGGGCCAGTTTTTCGGTGAATCAATTGGCGGGAGGTCTGAGAACTGGGACACGGGTCAGTAAGATCAAACCTCGGCTTGCTTGTTCTGTTCTTACATCAAATGATGCCACCAAGGACACTGTGGTGAGTTGATTTGGGTTTGGTTGTTGGTTTCGTAGTTCTTGAAGTGACCGTGTTTGTAGGTCTTGTAGATATAGCTAAAGTATTGATTTGCAACGTGTAAATTCAAGTGATTCCGTGTAGTTAATTTGGTTTTGGTAGTTCAGTTTATAGTACTCGAAATGGTCAAGTTGTAGAAATGGGTTGGAATGATTCTGTCTGTGGGTATTCAATAGTTATAGTCAACTAATATATAATCTAGGGATAATTGCAAAAAAGTACTCTGAGGTATTCACTTTTTGTAATTTGTAGCCCTCTTCTATGACAATTGCAAAAAAGTGCCTTGAACTTGTCTTTGTGTTGCACTATAGGTAAGTTTGTTCCAAAATGACGATTTTACCATTGAAAATTTAAACTTTTAAAAACAATAAGTCTAGAATTGTCATCTCCTTTAATTTTCTTCCTCTTTGTACTGTACAAAGAGGAAGAAAATTAAGGGAGATGAAAAATTGGATTTTTTTTGTGTTTTTTACTTTTTATTTTTTAAATCAAAATTGTAAGGGTAAAATCATCATTTTGATACATACTACAACAAAAAGACAATTCAGGGTATTTTTTTTTTGTAATTATCAAAGAAGATGGCTACAAGTTGCAAAATATGAATACCTCATGGTACTTTTTTGCAATTATCCCTTTATAGTACTTGAAATGATCAAGTTGTAGACATGGCTTGATTATCAATTGAAACGGTTTGGTTTGGTTTTAGAAATGCACTCTTTAACTATTGGCTTTATGATCTCAGACTATCCCAACTCCATGGTTGGAGAGGCCAAAAGCTGACCCAAAGAATGTGGCATCGATCATATTAGGAGGAGGTCGCGGGACCCATCTCTTCCCTCTAACCAAACGAGCTGCAACTCCTGCGGTAAATATGTAGTCTCATCAGTTTTGTCATCGTAAAGTGGATGCCATTTTGGTCTTCAACTTCGATTAGGTTATGAAAAATGGTCAAGAAGTTTAAGGGATAATTGCAAATAAGTACCCCAAGGCATTCACTTTTTGCAACTTGTAGCCCTCTTAAATTAAAGTGCTTCCCAATCATTAGCTTTGTGTGTTCTTGTGATACCTGCTAACTAATTCTGTTAGCTGATTGTATCTTGAAGACCATACTTGAGATTTGAGTTGTAGCTGTTAATCAGTATGGCATGTTGTGTAGGTTCCGGTTGGAGGGTGCTATAGGCTTATAGACATTCCGATGAGCAACTGCATCAATAGCGGCCTAAACAAAATATTCGTGTTGACTCAGTTCAACTCTGCTTCGCTTAATCGGCACATAGCACGGACGTACTTTGGGAATGGTATCAACTTTGGCGATGGATTTGTAGAGGTATGAGACCCTTGAGGACAATATGTAGCTTGGTTTCGTGCTATAACTAAGGGTTATTTTCACATAAATGCAACTAAGTTTATACATTTTTACCTAGCTACACCTAAGTTCCAAATTCATTTTGCATAACTCTTTAATCTGAAAATGACGAAAATGGCCTTGACCCTAATCTCAAAACATGCTCTTTTTTTGTCTTTTTATTAATAGTTTTATCTTCTAAGTAGTCTTTTACATATACTCAACTGCTTTTTGTATCTAATTAGAATGACAAAGATACCCTTGATTGATATTAGATTTTTTAAAGAGTTAATTGTCCAAAACTAAACTAAAGTTTCGTCTTCAAATGGATGCATGCACATATTTTGTTTATGCCATATTATAGTAAACTTTGCCCAAGTTTCCTAAATTGTTGTAGGGGAATTTTTATCATTGGAGTTAGGATCAAGAGCATTATCATCATTTTCCGACGAAAAGGAATTGAAAAAACGTGTAAACTTTGGTGTAATTAACCCTATAATTAATCGGGTTGCTGACTTGAGCGAGTTTCTTACACGGGTGACAGGTTCTAGCGGCCACTCAAACACCCGGAGACACTGGATTGAATTGGTTCCAAGGAACAGCTGATGCCGTGAGGCAATTCACATGGGTATTTGAGGTGATACAAGTAGATTGAATCGAATGTAGCTCTTCAAGCTTGTATACTTGTAATGAAATGAAACTTGAGAACTTTTGTGGATCTTTGTAGGACGCGAAGAACAGAAACATTGAAAATGTACTGATCTTGTCCGGGGATCATCTTTACCGAATGGATTATATGCACTTCATTCAGGTATAACTGTATATATATAGTCAGCTACTTCCTTATATAATAAGACTTCAATGGCATGATCTTGTTTACCTTTCTTCTGCGTAAACAGAATCATATCGACAGAAATGCTGATATAACTATTTCATGTGCTCAAGTTGGTGAAAGGTTAGTCATGCCTTCTCTTCATCCCTCGATAATTTTATGCCACAGTTATGCTTCGCGGTTCTATATACTGTCAACTCTAAATTTCAAGGGTTATTTTCAGAACTAATTAACGGTCAGAGTCAATGTTCTAAAACTCGGCCTGGGGGGACTTTCTATTTTTTAACGGATATGAATTGTAACAAATATTATAATATTTATGTTTACACGAATTTTGAAACAAATTTATACAAAGTGCAACAAAAAGACAAGCTCAGGGCACTTTTTTGCAATTACCAAATAAGAGGGCTACAACTTGCAAAAAGTGAATACCAAATGGTATTTTTTTTGCAATTATCCCTATTTTAAATCGGAAAAATATGTAATTTACCTAAAATTAAATTGTCAATTTCCAGCCGAGCATCCGACTATGGATTGGTAAAGATTGACAACACTGGCAGAGTTGTCCAATTTGCCGAAAAACCAAAGGGTGCAGCTCTTAAAGCAATGGTAAGTTCAATATCGTGTTTTATTTTGATCACCTGCTCCCAAGCAGATGTACCCACTGGGGTTCGAACTCTGACCACCAGGCCAATTTGCTAAAATTACCCAATCGACCCTCGTAGTTACATATATTTCTATAATGATCCGGCGTTATGCTTAATAATTGAATCTCATACCGTGTTCTTGGGCTGTTCTCTGTAGCTAGTAGACACAACTCTTCGTGGGTTGTCTCCACAAGAAGCTGCCAAGAACCCCTACATTGCATCGATGGGTGTGTATGTGTTTAAGACAGATGTGTTGTTGAAGCTTTTGAAGTGGAGGTATCCTACAGCCAATGACTTCGGTTCTGAAATCATTCCTGCAGCTGTAATGGAACACAATGTCCAAGTAAGGAATGTTTGAAACCCAAATATTATCCTCCTTTAGTTTTGAGTGGATTTATACTGACTTTAAAATTTTCTCACTTCAATCCGTGTTGGTAATAAATGACTAAAATACCTATGCAGTAGTTTAGGGAATACAGACAAGAATCACGCAACAATGATGTATTTTTGAAATATTCAAGGGTATTTTTGTCATTTGTTATAAAAATAGAGTAAAGTTAGAATTTGAAGGGTGAGAACATTATTGTACTTTAGTGAGATTATCCCTTTAGACTACCAAGATGCATATGTAATAAATGACAGATGTTGGTAATAAATTTTAATCTGTGTTGGTTATAAATGACAAAAATATCCCTTGAGGTAATTTAGGGAGTGCGGACAAGAATTATGCAACAATGATATATTTTTGAATTTTTTTAAATAGTGAAGGGTATTTTTGTCATATATTACCAAAATAGAGTAAAGTTAGAATTTGAAAGGTGAGAACGTTACTGTACTTTTGTGAGATTACTACCGAGATGCATCTTAACAATTGGAAAACAAACTGGTGGATTTTTGCTAGTCGGCGGGCTAAATTGGTAATTTCCTGATAGTTTGAGGGTTCTTTTGATAGTTATTCCGCTAATATATATTCACATGCTTATTTTATGTCTGGAATATTTCTGATCGTGACAGGGATATTTATTCCGAGACTATTGGGAGGACATAGGAACGATAAAATCTTTTTATGATGCCAACTTGGCTCTCACCGAAGAGGTTAGTTTTACACTAAAGAACCCGATATGTGCTTAGGTGTGACGTGAACTAGTTATTGATTCTGAAACAATCACTGGCTTCTTCAGTTTCCACAGTTTGAGTTTTACGACCCAAAGACACCGATATTTACGTCTCCTCGATTCCTTCCACCTAGCAAAATCGATCAATGTCAGGTATAATGGTCGATTTTAATCTCAGTCGTTAAAATTTTAATCCAATGGCTAAGATTAGTTTTCTTGGATCCTCATTGTTCAGTTTGGTATTTGTAGATCATCGATGCTATAATTTCACACGGGTGTTTCTTGCGAGAATGTAGTATTGAGCACTCGATAGTGGGAGAGCGTTCACGATTAGATTATGGTGTCGAGATCAAGGTGATTTTAGATTCATCATTGATTCTATAGTTCTGTAAGATATGATATCAGGTATTGACAAAAATTTTATTGCATGATAACTGTATAACCCGAATTGTTTCTTCGTTTCAGGATACGGTCATGATGGGTGCGGACTTTTACCAAACCGAATCCGAGATCGCGTCCTTGTTGGCGGAGGGGAAGGTCCCGATCGGGATTGGTCAGAACTCAAAAATCAAGTACGTAAACTCTGAACCGAGACTATGAATTAGTAAGTTAAGATAGATCCAAACACATTTTACTTCATGCTCTGTGAAATTGAGTTGTATTTGAGAAGTGAATTGGACTTGCTACCATTAATCTCTCTTCGTGTTTTTGTTATGCACAAATCTTCGATTATAGATTAAACATATAGTTTAGAATTGTGTATGTAAAAAGTTGACAAAGTTCGACTCACCTTTGACCGAGTTTTGACTGATTTCCCCTTATCGAACTCAGTGATTAAGTTTGATCGAGTTTTCCGGGGCATATCAGGGTTTTTAGAACTCAAGGTGAACTCCTAGAACGTTGTCGTCTTAACATAGTGGTCGGGTTTTGTTTTCACGCAGGAACTGCATCATCGACAAGAATGCGAAGATAGGGAAAGATGTCGTCATTTCGAACAAAGATGTAAGTCGATCCACTCTTATCCGAAAAAACTCATTTAGGCATTGAGAGAAGTAAACTACATAGTTCATTAGGATAATCTCACAAAAGTACACTCAACTCGTCACTTTTCTCCCTTCACGCTAGTTTGTAAATAATGACAAAAATACCCTTCATCAGTTTGCAAATTTTCAAAATTGTCATTGTCACAGTAATTTTCCTAATGCAGTTTTTTTGTCATTTATTATCAAAACAGAGCAAAAAGGGAAATTCTGAAAACTCAGTATACTGTGAATTTTTACTAGCCAGTATAGTTATATGAGAAACATAACAAGTTCAGTGTACTCTTATAAGATTATCTCTACTTTATAACCGTTCTTGTGCGCTATTTTAACGGCTTTGCAGGGTGTCCAAGAAGCTGAAAGGCCCGATGAAGGATTCTACATCCGGTCGGGACTCACCATTGTGATGGAGAATGGGACAATACAAGATGGCATGGTGATATGAAGCCAAACACAAGCAAGATTGAAGAAGATCATGGTCAAACATTGATTCGACCGAAGAACTCTTCTCCCAGAAGGTTCTTAATGATGTCATCGAGCGGGGTATCGCCTCTTCTGTAAATTAGAAACTCGTTCGTCGTGTGAAAAATAGGACATGTAAGCAAGAGAGTTGGTTCTGGTTTTGTTTCTTTTTGGGGAGAAGTTGATCTGTAGAGGGACTTTAAGAAGCTTTGGTAGTATTATATGAGTGTGTTCTAGTGAAATATTATGTCAAGTCTATTGCTTATTGTCTGTATATGTACATATAGAATAAAAATTATTTTTTATGGTGTAAATTGGAAATGAATTCCAATAGTTGGATTTATTGATTCAAATGTCTAGATGAGTTCTTAGTTTGTATCACAAAAATTGGTTTTACCTGGGGGTAGTTGATGCCCCGAAGGAGTGATAGGGATTGTTCGGGCCTAAGTCGAGGAGAGCGAGAGGGTCTCTCCCGTCGAGCAGACCAACAAGCCTTCAGGGTTGGTACAGGGAACGGGGCAGCATGCCCAACAAGCCCCCGTTGATCAAGAGCTGGTGGAGAAGAATGACGACCCAATTGAGCAAGAACGAGCACATTCCGTCAGACATGCGCGTGGCATTGTACCTCTTTCCTTACCAGAGAGGACACACGCTGTCACATAAGCCTTTTTATGACCAAAGGAGGAGGGAACTGGAGCGGGTGAGAGCCCCTCCTGCATACGTAATTCTCCCACCTATCTAGATCTATGGGGGATAGTAAACACCCTTGTCTCTTTCAATAAATATCATTGGGACTAATGAGTGGTTTGTAGGTACCACCTTCTCACTGGTTTTTAGGTGCCAGAAATTCCACCAAATATCAACTAAATTCTCTCTTAGTCTCTCGGGAGCCAGCATTCCCACGTTTCAAGAGCCCTGACTGTTCATCCTAGAAAAAACGAAGTTAGCTAGATCCTCGAAGGTTTAATTAGTACAACAATGCTCCACCCCTACTTGATAAATGGTAGGATCCCCTTAATTATATGACCTCTACACATTTTATAAGGTATTGTACCTTCGTTATTGTTCCTTATAAAATGTATAGAGGTCAAATACTTAACGGCAAAAACACGTCATTTTACCATCCATTATATGACACTTGAGGTCATATGATTAACAGAATGGAAAATTCCGTCCATTTTTACTAACAAAATCGTGTGACCAATACTTAAGGTAGTGTAGTGTTCATTTTGAAAACGTGGGTAGTGTAGTGTTCGTGACCAATACTTAAGAGTAAGTTTCGATACTTAACCTAATTTTTTTTTTTATCAATTTGTCTACTTATAAATAAACAAAAAAATTACATGACAATTATTTTAGTTATTGAACTTATTTTACACACATCAAATGAATCTCTAACTAAAACCCGAATTAAAACTTGTAACTTAAGTAACTGAAATGTCTCCCCTTTAAACCAACCTACCGTTATAAATGGAGAGCGTATTAATTCAGTTATGTATTAAACTATTTCATAACGAACAAATTTAATAATTTTGTCTTAATTATTTAATTCCGCCGAATCAGATTACGGCACGTGTAATAAAAGATATTTTAAATTTATTTAAATTACGAAAAAAAGGGTTGGAGAGTGAAGAGGTCGTTGTCGTTGACGGAGGCGGAGGAGACCGTTTCTTTCTCCAAAACCCACTCAATATCAAAGCCTTCATAGAGAGAGCTGAGAATGGGGAACGAAACGACACCGTCTCTGTCGTCTCTTCGCGAGCTCGAGCGATTCTGTATTGTGACTATGGCGGCTATGAGGTTCTCTTTCCTGAGCTTCTTTCAGTCTCCGATTCCGGCGTTTCTGGAGTATTCCGGTCTTCTGATGGACTCGAGCGCGAGGTCCAGCCGCCGTCACGGCGGATACAGGTCGGCGCAGGAGCCGGAGGAGGATGTGTTGGTGAATGGCTCTCAGTCTCCGTCTACTGGCGGAGCTGCCGGGGAGGGAGGCGGAGGGGAGGTTTCGATTCGGATCGACTCCGACGGCGACGGTGGTGTTGACGGTGGCGAGTCTGGTACTGTCTCTGCTCCGGCTGTTAATTCGGGGTTTGGGATCGGGATTGATGCGGAGGCTGGGAGTGATTTGGAAGCTTCGGAAGCTTCTTCTTCGTCTTCCTCTCACCAGAGGCACGACCTTCAGCAGCTTGCGAAATGGCTCGAGCATGTCCTTCCGTTTTCGTTCCTCTTGCTTCTCGTCTTCATTCGTGAGCATTTACAAGGTACTTCGAACTTTCGTAATCTCTATCCTTCGTACTTGTTCTTCAGATCATTATGTGATTGTAGGTGTTTGATGATCTTGGCACATAATTTCAATTGAAAAGAGGAATTTCATTAATTGGATCTTCAATTGAGCCATATGATAGTGTTTTAGTTACTGTCACTGAGAATTGTTTTTTCAATTGACAAGAGGAATTTCACTAATTGGATTTTCAATTGATTCGTGTGTAGTGTTTTAGTTACTGACACACTGAGAATTGTTTTTTGTTTGTTTGTTTGTTGATTTTTAGGGTTCTCTCTCACAATTTGGATTGTAGCTGTGATGTTCAAGTGTGACAGTGTTCTTCAGAAACAGACAGCTCTAAAGGTGCTTTGTTTTGTTCTATGTTCTGTTCTTCATATCTGTTTTGAAACCATCCTAGAGGGGAAGAAGAAACCCATAGAAGTTTAATGGTTTATGGGTTGCTGCAGGGAGACAGGAAAATTTCTGTTCTCATCATCATTTCCATCGTTTTGATTCTTCATGTGGTTGGAGTTTACTGTTGGTATCAGAATGATGATTTATTATACCCATTGGTTATGATTCCGCCTAAAGAAGTACCACAATTTTGGCATGCTGTGTTTGTTGTCATGGTAAATGGTATGATTTCTACACCACTAGTTGTATTACTAATCCCTCTAATATAACTGTTATAGTGTGTTGTAAATGTTTGGTAGGGACTGGATGTAGAGGTCTTTTTCTTTGCTTATAGACCCTTTTGTTAAACCACAATTAATCTAGTATTAGGTGTGCCCACATGTGAGACCGGGGTTTCACCTCGAATTGTTGAAGTGTAAAAAAGCGTTAATATACATCTTGGACTCATGACTTGATAGACTTGTCTTTTGGATCAAGTGGGGTGTCCAATATGTATATCACGGACTTTCTTGTTGTGTTCTCCTTCTTATTAAGGTCCGATTCTCCCCAACAATGATATTCTTGATTCTGATGACTCCCTAGGGTAAAAACTCTTAAGCTGAGAACACTTGAAACCATGATCGCTGCTTCTCATGAGAGGGTAAGCCTAGATAGGATGAAGTGGGCCCATGAAGGATTGAGTAAGAACGTGTAAAAGGTGGGTTTAGGAATGCGAGCAACCCAATGCGACGAGACTCAATGTGAAGGGATATTGTTAAGTATGTCCGCATGTGAGTCAAGAGTCCAACATAGAATAGTTAAAGAGTAAAATAAGAGTTCATATACACCTTGGACCCATGACTTGATAGATTAGTCTCTTGGGTCAAGTGGGATGACCAATGTGTATATATCATGGGCTTCTTGTTGTGTGCTCCTTATTAAGGCCATGTTCTGCCAACAATTTGGCAAGTTTAGGACCCCTTTTGTTGATTCAGTATGGATCCATATAAATGAGTAATTTTATAAAGTATTATGCGATTGCCATACTGATATCTTTTTCTCTTATGTTCAATCTGCATTTTGTAATTTCCGTCATGTCATATAAGTTAATTATCATCTACATACTCTCCATCATGTTCATCGTTCTCTTCAAATATATTTAGGAATTTTAATCTGTTGGGGATTATTTATCATGTTTCTGTTTTGTTCAGATACAATGGTGCGGCAAGTGGCAATGATTTTCAAGAGTATGCTGCTGATGTATTACAAGAATGGAAGAGGGCATAATTCCCGCCGACAGGTAACACATTGCCTTCAATAGGCCAGCACAATCTCTCTTGTAGTTTGATGGGGTTTTCTGACATTTGATATCTGATTCTGAAGGGCCAAATGCTAACTCTTGTTGAGTATGCAATACTGTTATACTGCGTCTTGTTACCAACATCTATCTGGTACCGTTATTTTGTGGGCAATGAACACGGGATCCTGTTTTCTTCACTGATTACGGGGTTATACTTAACCTTCAAACTGACATTCGTAGTTGAGAAGGTATGGTTTATTCCCTGCAACTATTTTTTGCTGTTTCTGAATTGGGAATTTAAATTTACTCCAGAAAATGATGCCTTACTTCGCTATCTTTAACATTCTTAATTTCTCTGTAGGTTCAAACTTTCTATGCCGCCTTAAAAGCATTGTCACAGAAGGACAGTCATTATGGGTCTCATGCAACATCAGAACAGGTATTTGGTCTCTTTGGAAATATGTTCTATACTTAGATAAGCTATCAGCTGCATACCTTGGTAGGGAAAGTGAGACATTACTCTCTTTTAGCACACACAAGATTTGAAGCTATATTGCTATGTAATGACATCTATATACCACATATATTTTGCACAATTTCTAGATCATTGAAGATTGTCATTATGTACAATTTATACAAAGGTTCAGGAGCTAGGCACTTAGATCCATCAACCTGCATTGATAGCTTTGCCATCAATATACATTTAAATCACTTTTCAATTTTATCTATGATAAAGCATGCAAGTTGATAATAAACCTAACACACCCTCTTTTTACCTTTAATAAGACAAACTAGCTATGATGACCTTTTTTTTCACAAAAACACAGTCACCTTTCATTTATTCACACAAAACAACGGTTTTCGTTGAATTGTTATGACACCGTCAGTTTTTGCAAAAACTAACCTTCACTTTTGCACAGTTTTTCTCAAAAACAACCCCCCTAAAAACAAAGGTGAAGGTTAGTTTTTACAAAAATTGATGGCGTCATAACGATTTAACGGAAACCATTGTTTTGTGTGACTAAATGAAAGGTGGTCGTGTGTTTTTGTGAGAAAAGGTCACCCCAGTTAGTTTGGCTTACTAAAGGTCGAGAGAGGGTGCGTTATTGGGGTTTTCCCTAAATATAATTATGATTAGTTTATAGTGTAATCAATATATGCAATTTTATGCTGTGATTTCATCAATACAGGTAAATGCCATGGGAGATCTTTGTGCTATTTGCCAGGAAAAGATGCATACCCCAATTCTGCTGGGCTGCAAACACATATTCTGTGAGGATTGTGTTTCAGAATGGTCAGTTCATTCTTCCTGTATTTTATTAGTATTCAGTACGAAAATTTCATATCCGATGCATGGTTCAAATAATTGGGACTTGCAAGCTTGTGAGGCCTACCGGAACTTAAGAAAATTTATACCTGCCATGATCAGTAACTAAAGTGTATTTGTTACCTTCCTCTTTTGACCAACACAAGGCTGACTCTTTTTTTTTTCAGGTTGGAGAGTGAAAGAACTTGTCCTCTTTGCAGAGCTGTGGTTAAACCCACAGACCTGCAATCATTTGCTGACGGATCTACCAGTCTCTTCTTCCAGTTGTTCTAAATCATATTGGGAAAACGTTATTTAACCCCCTCGACGACCTTCGAGTTTCAGAAACCCCTATAGATGAAGGGTTACCAATAACTCACTATCACATTTCATTATTCATCAAAAACCCACGGATTCACACTGAATAGGCGATAGTTTTATCATGAACACACTGTCACCTTATCAGTGGGTTTGTTTTTGATGAATAACAGTGTGTTACTGATAACCCCTTACTATACAGCGTTTCTTGAGAATCAAATGTCGTCGATGGTGTGTTAGCGAAGCTACCCCGATCACATTCTTTGTCACGATGTAAATTTTTGTGCAGCCTTGAGGAAATTATTTCTTTTTTTCTTTCCACTTCCTTCTCACATAAGAAAACAAGGGAAGTGTTTTAGGTGTCCTCTCCTCTTTCTAGATAGATCAGCTAGAAGGTATGGTTAGAAGGATTTTAGCAATGGATAACTCCATTTATAGGCTTACATTTCTTGTTTAGTTCGTTTTTTCGATTGCATTCGTTCCAAATAGATGAGAAAGTTATCAAAGATCTCGTCCGACATGTACATACATTGGATTTTTTGTAAAGGAATATCATAATCTTGGCGCTGTTTCACACTACCTCTCTCGCTCTCCTATCAATTTGTTCATCTTTTAGTATACAGATTATATGTGCAGAGCCG
Organism: Erodium maritimum; assembly: GCA_963921825.1. Classification (NCBI taxonomy): domain Eukaryota; kingdom Viridiplantae; phylum Streptophyta; class Magnoliopsida; order Geraniales; family Geraniaceae; genus Erodium; species Erodium maritimum. The sequence goes on along the minus strand of OY997596.1, from coordinate 61,386,891 downwards.
CAACTATCAGGGGACCTTGTTACAATCATCAGTTCAAAAAGCTTTGTGGGTCGTCAATGGAGGATCGCTACATGAGATAAGATCTTACATGTATACTGGTTACAGATTTCTTTAGAGTTAATTGTAAAAATTGTGGTGAACTAAACACTATCGGCTCAAACTACTGTTTTTGCAAATGACAATCTATTATCTTTTACGGAAATTAGTCATATGACAGCTATGTGATTACAAATCTCTTGGAAATAGTAGTTTTGCCCTTTGCATATACGTGTTTTGTAATTTGTAACCCTTATGTATACACTTTTGCAAAAAAAATGACCAAGTTAGTGATTTTGCGGACAAAAAATGGTTGAACATGTCATTTGCAAAAAAAAATAGTTCATCAATGGTATTTGCAAAACGCGCTATATTTTGCAATTTGTAACCCTTGTGTATTCGTGTTGTGCAATTTGTAACTTTTATGTATGCATTTTTGCATGGATACTTAGGAATTTTAGCAAAAAAAGGTTAATTACCAAAAGTTACTCATATGTATTCTTCTCATGCGAATAACTACCCTATGTTTTGTCCATGAGTTTAGTTAATAGTCTTGTTTTTTCACCGATCCCGGTATGTATAGTATCTATGAATTGCATATAGGAAGAATGTACCCCAAAAAGCATTTAATCATGTCATCATGTGTATAAGAAGCAAAGTTGAACAGAAAACTAGGAAAGAAATTGCATTGAAGCTAACGGAAGCGAAGTTACTCAAGCATACGTTTTGCAGTTTCTAACCCTCATGTAACTTTTATGTACACTTTTACATGGATACTTTGGACTTTTTTGCAAGAAAAAAGGGTTAATTGCCAAAAGTTACTCTCATGTATTGTCATGTGCAAAAAACTACCTTATGTTTTGTCCATGAATTTAGTTAATAGTCTTGTTTCTCACCAATCCCAATATGTATAGTATCTATAAATTGCATATAGGAAAGCTGAACAGAGAAGTAGTAAAGAAATTGCAGTGAAGCTAAAGGAAGCAAAGTTGAACAGAGAGCTAAGAAGAGCCAATTTGAGGAAGAGATTGCTACAACGACAGATAAAACTCAAGCTTCTGGTACTGATAGAGCATCCATAACCACCTGACATGTTGTTGCAGCCTCATCAGCTACACTGGTAGCGACCGTCACCAGATTATCCAACCAGAGTCCCGAGGAGCTGCACAGCAGCTACCTTCCCCAAACAGTCCCTGATACGATATGAGCAAGAGATGACCTCCTCCGCCTTCATCCAGAGCTCTGCGAGCCTATGATAAGCACCTGTCATGGACCTCTCAATGTCAGTGCCTTCGAAGATCCTCTTCACCTCCCTGACCTGCAGCTCCTCAGGGGTGTAGAACGAATCCATGATCTGCTCTCTCATAACCCGCGACCGAACAGCTCCCAGCTCTTCGCGGCTGAGGAGTTCACAGATTGGCAGCTCTGTTCGCTGCCTCAACCGCTCGACCCTCCCGTCTGGATCCTCAATTGTCTCGGAGAGTCTGTTGGCATTGTAGACGATCTGGTAAGCTGATGGGAGTTTCTCTCTTACAATCTTAATGCGCGCCATTGCAATGGCGGCTTTTAAGGCTAGTGTGTTCAGCTCCTCCTCTAAACCTTGGAGATCAGCTCCTGATCGGTATTGGTTTCGGATTGATTCAGCTTGGTTCTTGGCCTCGTCCAAATTGGATGCGGCGTCGTTTGAAATCGGCGAGATCGACCCGAAAAACTTCACCAACATAGCTCGAGACATGTTTCAGTTTCAGAGGAAACGAAACCCAATTTCGAGTGAGTGCTCTGGGAAGTGAAGAAATGAGCAAATTGTGTTCTGGTACAAAATGGAGAAGAAGGGAAGAAATTTGTGTTGACAGAGAACACGCGGGAAGTGTTCTGTTGGGCGCGTACGGGCTTGGGCTTGGGCATGTGTGGGCTTGGGCCTGGAATCTCTTAATGCGAAAATTGTGTTGGGTTGAAGTTGCTTTGGACGTGGTGTAAGCTCGCATGAGCGCCTATGCTCATTAATAGATCCTGTTTTTCGGATCAGAATGGGATGTTTCGTCTAATGAAGAGGGATTAGTGGGATCCGACCCGAAGTCGTATGGGGTAGGACTTCATCCTACCACTCCCACCACATTGTTCTTGGATCCAACTCATAGGTTTTACGGGTCAAGTTGGAAGCCTTCGCTTGAAGAACCACCCTTCCCATTCCTCAGACACCGGAGGGGTCGGGGCGATGGTGGTACTAGTGACTTTAAGGGCCCGTTTCAAATAGCTCGTTCGAGAGTATGTATGTCCAATCTCCCCCCGACCTTTTGATTTCCACCTCATTTGCTTCATGGGGCACAATCCCCTGAACTACGGCTAAGGTTCCTTCTGCTCCACCAATCAAAAATGTTTATGGTTGTGATTTTCGGCTTAGCTCCTCCCCCTCGGTCTGATGAGTATGTTCGTCCATACCGGGGTGTGTGACAATTGATATCCCCTCTCCTCCGCCTCCCACTCATCCTAGGTCTTGTTAGTTAGGTCTCATATATTTGCGATCCCAACTATTCCAACACCCATGTTGGGATGCGCTTGTTACACAACTAGAGTCACCACTTCAGGGCACTCCTTAGTTGAGTCACAAGTCTTTGTAGTCGAATTCTCATCCTTGACGTGAGGGAACCCCCGAAAACCCGGTAGGGGCCTTCGACTGCCAAGGTTCGACCCCCTCGGACCATAGTTCTCCTACTTTTGTTAGAGGTGTTTCGCTTCCCCTACGCTCCAATAGTCGTCGCTCCCAGGATGTTGTTCACTCCAACCGTAGTAGCTGGTCCACGTCCATCGCCAACGGGCTCGGATGGAGTTGTCGAACTAGGCCTATGTCCTACTTCGGGGAGATTGGCCTGACAATCCCCTACCCGGTGATTGAGTCACCCACAACAAATGTAGAATCTCAGTAGTCTCTCATACTGAAGCCCGATACACGTAGGCTCCTTATGACCCGGGAAGATCAGATGAATCTGATGTCGGAGTGGCCAGTCCACATCCAGACTAACCTGGATTTAGATATAGCATCTCAGCGATGGTGGTTTGGCCTCGGGTCCGTAGCCACCTCGCACCAAGCGTGGTGGCCAGTAGAGAACAGACAAGGTCCATCTGCGCATCCTCGTGACCTTAAATGCACGTATTCCAATCTCCGTGAATCAAAAGACAATGGAGTTGGGTTGCATGTACGATTGGAAGGTCTTCATCAGTAGTGGATACCCACTGAAACCCTACTAGCCCCTGTGCCAGATGTCTTTCATGGTTGCTCGATTGGGGAAGATGAAGGCCATCACATCCTTGGAGAGGTACTCGACCTTCAAGCCCTGGATCTTCCATTTCGACGCCATCACACTGCAACAAATACGAGGGTTATAGTGACACCCTACAATATCATCCCTTGCAACGTGTGACGTATCGGGACCCCCATCGTTAGGACAACCCTTGCTGGTACCACTACCACATCGTCGTCCTCCTCGTCCTCCAGGGAAAACGAGCCAAACTAGCCTTGAATGGCGGCCACAATATTTGTCTATGTCCGGAACGCAAAACAGTGGCCTCGATCTGGTGGTCGCTTGTTTGTGGAACAATCTCGTCCGTGGCACATGAAGACGACTCAAAAAGGCGACTACTGGAGCTTCTTTTTTTCTTGCTACCCCACCTAAAGAAAATTTTCAATGTACTATTTTTAATGAGAATTGGAAAATAATAATTAAATATTTAAAAAAAGAATTTAATGAGATTTAAAGAAATAAAGATTAAAATAATAAAATTTGTAAAACTTAAAAATTAATATTAATGAAAATAAACTATTTCAATTATGTATTTTAAAATTTTAAAAGTAAAAGAAGGGTTCTATTGACATTATATTATTTTAGTTTAGAGAAATCAATGATCTGATTTTGAAAATTTAAATGTTATTAAGAGACTAAATTAAAAATAAATTGCACTAAAATAGAGGAAATTTAGTATATATTAATTTAAAAATAAAAGAATTTTAGAATACGAAATAACATTTTCCCTAAGATATATTTAAGTGAAACTTACTCTAATAATATAAATGGATAATATTCTAAATCAACCATTTGGCTTCCGACTCGCACTACAGCTCCAGAGCTCCAACGATTCGTCTTCGATCACAATTCAATTCACGGCGTCGATCGTGAACACGAAACCAAAACCCAAAAGATAGAAATTTCGGCTGTTTCCGATTCTGGGTTCGATTCCGATCTGGAATCGAGCGAGAACCACAAACCTACCGGCGACGACGAAGGTACCGTGAAACTTTCCCCCTTTCCGTTTCCATTTCATTTTCGGGTCGAACTTGATCTCTCCTCTCTGCAAATCATCCGAATTCCATTTATCTGTTGTTTTCTCCGGTTTGGGTTTGGTCTCCTTCGTTTGATGCGCGCGTTGCGATGATCAGAACAGGTGTAGAAGAAGTAGATGAACATGATGATGGTGATTCTGTAATTTCTCTATAAAAAATTGGCTTTTGCTATTGCATTCTAAGGTGTTTGTTTGTTTACATTACAAAATAGAGATTTAGGTTGGTTCAAATTACACCCTCTTCCAATTTGTGTATCTCAATTTCAGAAATGTACTAATCATATCAAATCCCATTAGCTGATTCTTAGTTCTAGTTTTCTTATGGAATATCTGTCTGATGTGTTTATGTGTTAATTTAGTTGATTCTATTGAATTAGCTAGTTCTTAATTTTTGGCTTATGTACAATATTTGTGTGATGTGTGTGTATGACAATAGTTGGAATTGGGGATGGTTTTCGAGCTGTGAATCTTGTGGTGCACCCGAATTGCACATTATCCACAATTCCTCATTTCATACCTTTCCAAGTGCAGTTGAAAGTCCCAACCAGCACCATTGTCAACACTTCTTAGTTTCTGTTCCTAGATCTTTGGAAGTTAATAGCTTTTAGGGAAATTTGCGAAAAATGACCCTCGTGTATGTGTTTTTGGCAACTTGTGATCCTGCAACTCGTACCCCTGAACTTTTATTTTTTTGCGACTTAGTGAAAGTAACGGATTTCATCCAAAATGGGTCACGTGTCACGCATGTGACCTCCAAAGTTTTTTCTTATACCCCCTATACAATAAAGAAATGTTTGCAAAAAATGCCTCTAGCTATGACATTTTGGCAGTTTGTGGCCTTGAACCATATAAAGCCTCAGGAAAGTTGTGAAAAACGAACTTCATGTATGTGTTTTTTAGCTCCGTTCAGGGGTACAATTTGCAAGAGTTTTGTCTTAAGGGCCACAAGTTTCCAAAAATGCATACTTGAGGGTCGTTTTCGCAATTTTCCCAAACTTTCACAGGCTTATAGCTTGTTGTTTCCCAATTCCCAGTAATTTGTGTTGCTAATGATGGTTTTTGCGTGCTGATGACACAGTTTCGGTTGTCCCCACTCGATCCAGTGAGCTGTTATGACTGTTCCTTCATCCCCCATGAGTTCAACTGTTTCAAAATCTCGAGGAGTGCTTTCACCAGCAAGGTTTGGTGCCTCTGATCCTCCAAATACTGGGACTTCGGCTTCCTTTACCCAACCCAACCAAGAGCTCAATGACACTTATGATGCAGAGTTACTCTCCCTCTCTTGGAACCAAGACTATGGTTGCTTTGCTGCTGGTACAACCCATGGTTTTCGCATCTTCAACTGCGAGCCTTTTAAGGAAACTTTCAGGCGTGATTTGAAAAGTGGGGGATTCAAGATTGTTGAGATGCTGTTCCGTTGCAACATTCTAGCACTTGTTGGTGCCTCAACTAATTCCCAGTACCCTCCCAACAAAGTAATGATCTGGGATGATCATCAAAACCGCTGCATCGGTGAATTTACCTTTAGGTCTGATGTTCGTGCGGTGAAGTTAAGAAAGGATCGGATCGTCATTGTTCTCGAGCACAAGATCTATGTGTATACTTTTATGGATCTGAAGCTACTTCATCAGATCGAAACTTTGTCAAACCCTCGTGGGCTTTGTTGCATTTCACATCATGCAAATACCTCTGTGCTGGCTTGCCCGGGTCTTCAGCGAGGGCAAGTTCGTGTTGAACATTTTGGCCTGAACATGATGAAGTATATTAATGCTCATGATTCTCATATTGCGTGCTGTACCTTGACAATGGATGGACTACTTCTTGCGACTGCCAGTACAAAGGGCACTTTGATCAGAATTTTTAACACAATGGATGGAACTCGCTTACAAGAGGTACTATTCGGGGATTTTAATTAGGGATAATTGCAAATACTATCGGTGAACTATTGTTTTGCATATGACATCCTCCAACTATTTTCCGTCTGCAAATCTGTCATCTTCAACGGAAATTAGTCATGTGACTTCATTTTCTTTGGGAAATGACACTTTTTCCCTTGTATATTATACGTGTTTTTCCTTTTGTAACCCTCATGTATACGTGTTTTGCAGTTTGGAATCCTTACGTATACACTTTTGCATGGTTACTTTCAACTTTAAGCAAAAAAAGTAACCCCGAGAATTACAACTATGACTGTGTATATGCCATTTTCTAAGCAGCTCATACATTCATACTGGATGCTTTCATTATGTAGGTCCGTAGAGGAATGGATAGAGCTGAAATTTCTAGTATCGCACTCTCTCCAAATGTCCAGTGGTTGGCTGTGTCAAGTGACAAAGGTACTGTTCATATATTTGGTCTTAGAGTTCGAGTGGTAGGGGAGGACTCATCTGCTCAAAGTCATGCCCAATTTCATCAGAATTCTTCAACTTCATTAGATTCCCTCGTGTCTCCAAACAGTGGTGCCAACCCTGGTTCGTCGTTGTCTTTTATGCGAGGTAAGAAAGTTCTATTAGAGCTAGTTATATGTTTGGAATATGTTGACTTGAATATTCTTTTTTTCTTTTGGACAATGGTTGCATTGGAGTAAAATGTATTTGACAAAATTGTGCAGCGTTATTTGCCTCCCCCACTTCCCTAAAAATGGCCCATTTGACTATTTGCAAAAAGGGTAAATTGCACATATAACTACCTCTATGGAGTGCCCATGAACTCATAGTAAAGTTTCCACATACACATGACTACTCTTATGAGTTTTCATGTGTAACCATCGTACAATATAGACTTGCACCATCAATTTTTTTTCGTCATATGAGTTACATCTTTTAAATAACCCCAAACCACGCAATTTCATGCTTTACTCTTCTGGTTTCAATTGAATTCCGTTCTTGAAATCCTCCACCGGATCATATCAACATTGGAAGATTAAAGGATGAGAATGAGTAGTATTGGGATATTATTAAATTCTAAACTCACGTGACGAAAATTTTGCTGGTTTCCGTCTATTTTGAACGATTGTGACACTTGGAAGTTCATAAGGGTAGTCATGTGTCCGGAGACTTTACTATGATTTCATCAGAAGTTCATAAAGGTAGTTATGTGCATTTAACCCTTGCAAAAATTAAGAGATAGTGTTCGAGTATCCACTCTTCATGCCTATGTGCTCCCGTGTTCCCACTAATCAAGTTTATAACGAACTTATGGAGAAATGCCACTGGAAAATCATGCTTAATAAACTAACTGAATTGGAAATGAAACTTTTTTTTCGGGTCATTTATTTGAGGAAAGCAAGACACTTAATTCTGTACAAAGGAATTGTATGATTAATTGCAGAGAGGGGGATTGTGGTGGATTAACAAAATATCTACTGATTTCCTCGTTGTAACATGTGATGTCACCTTCATTTTACAGGGGTTTTACCAAAGTATTTTAGCTCAGAATGGTCCTTTGCGCAGTTTCATTTACCAGAAAACACTCAATTCATTGCTGCTTTTGGCGCACACAATACTGTCATCATTGTTGGCATGGATGGGAGGTATGTTATTGCTTTTATTTTAAGTTGTTCCCCTGGTTAATTTTAGGGATAATCGCTAAAAAGTACCCTTAGGTATTCATTATATGCAACTTGTAGCCATCTTCTTTGATAATTGTAAAAAAAATACTCCAAAAGCGTATTTTTGCAACCTGTAGCCATCAGGAAACTATGAAGCCCAAATTATCAAAATATGAAATCAAAATATGAAATGTACTCAAGATTCAATCTTCATAGTCCATTATATGATCCAATGGTCTGAGTTAGTTTCCAGAAACGTATTCTAAAGAGGGTAGTTTCCAGAAGCGTATTCTAAAGGGGGCTTTCTACCAGAACTTACCTCGAACAAGTTATTGCTAACTTATAGACCGTTATCATAGCTATTACAGGCTCAAATGACTAGCTAAAATAGAAGGGAAAATTCCTTAATACTACTTTATGAAAAAATATGAAGTGTAGACTAGGGATAATTGCAAAAAAAGTACCCTGAGGTATTTATTTTTTGCAATTACTTCTTTATAAACTACCCGAAAATAGAAAGTAAATACTGATCTCCCCCCTCTATCTTTTCCCGCTATCAGTTTCTACAGGTGCAGTTTTGATCCGGTGCATGGAGGAGGGATGATGCAGCAAGAGTATGTACGGTTTCTGAAAACTTGATGCCACCACGCCTGGTCACTTGTTTATGAAGTCTAGCACCATGCACTTCTGTATGTAAAGTTGTAATTGCGAAGCTTGAATCATTCAAGTTGAATGTTTATCCCGTGTAAATATCTGGACATGGTGTTGACATTGATGCTTACTTTTCATCGTACATTGATTCATAAATTACCAAGGTAAATGTTATATATCCTCCCAGTTTGTTAACATTTTGTCCAAATGTGTCCATAGAACACACGATTTTGTGTATCTTCTTTTTCTTCGGTTCTATCACTGTCTTGGGGCGCGATAAATTTTTATTGGCAGTGAGGATGGCAATGAGACGGGTTTGTATGTACTCCCTGTGTCCATTCCAATCCCCAGATTGTGTTGTTGCCCAAACTCACCTAGACAAGGTAAGGGTTGGAGACGGCTGCCCTTAGGGACGAAAACGAGCTGAATGAGTTTAAATTTGTCAGAGTTTGGATCGGATCGGGAAAAAAATGTTACCTAGATAAGGTAAGGGCTGGAGATGGTTGCCCTTGGGGATGTAAACAAGCTGAATCTAGTCCAAATTTGTCAGAGTTGGTTCGGAAAAAAATTTGTTTGGCTCGAGTTCGACTCATGTTCAAACCAGTTCACAGTTCAGCTTGAGCTCTCTGACACGAAAAAATATATTTATTTATTTTTAAAATTATATTGAATAAAATTTGTATCTAAATATTAAACGAGTTGGTTCACAATTTTGTCATCCTTGATTGAAAGTAACAATGAAGTGCAAAATATAATTATATAAAGTCACCATATTAGGAGTTTCTATTTCAAATCTCACTTATTTTCAGCAGAGTTCACATCTTCATAGTATTACATTGTGCCACCCAAGCTGATGAACCTAAAGCTTTGATTTTGGGATTGTCTCTTTATCAAGAACAAGCATCACCTTCCCAATAACTTTTCTATCCTTAATAGCAGCAAATGCTAGACTGGCCTGTAATCATAAGGTACAACAAACACAACATCAGGCATCGATCGATCCTTATAGAACAGAAAATGTACATTAGTAGCATGGATTCGTATCGTTAAAAATGGCACGCTCGCTTTATAGATCGTCTAATTATAACGACAGAAGATGATAAACTATCAGAAAGAAGAACGAATGAGTAACATCTCAACACCAGAAGTAGGAACTCCATGTTGAGGATTATAACCGGCAACGTGTTCTTGATCCAAAAACTTGAAACGAAATTCAATCAGGGATAATTGCAAAAAAAGTACCCTGAAGTATTTACTTTTGCAACTTGTAGCCCTCTTTGTTGATAATTGCAAAAAAGTACCCTGAACTTGTCTTTTTGTTGCAATTTGCATAAAAATGAAGAGTTTACCCTTGAAGTTTTAAAAATAATAATTAAAAAACAAAAAATTCAAATTTTCATATTCCTTAAATAAAGAAATTTAAGGTACATGAAAATTTGGATTTTTTTTTGTTTTTTTACATATTTTTTAAAGGGATAATTGTCAAAACATGCACTTATGTTTCGTCCACAAACGAAATAGTGCATAATGTTTCGTCCACGTCGTCTGGCTACCCTTATGAATCATCCACGCACTTCTGTCAGTAAAATTAACAGAATATTCGAATCTGTAGCCTCACGTGCTATCATGTGCTTGTGTCTGAAATTTTTTTTGGACGAAATTGCCCTAACAATCCTCAGGCACTCATTTTTTTGGTCGAAATTCTTATTTTTGAATTTCAAACCAAAAGGGCAAAATTGTCAATTCAGGTTCTGCTGTTACACTTTTCTGACAGAAGTGCGTGGACGATTCATAAGGGTAGCCAGACGACGTGGACAAAACATTGTGCACTATTTCGTTTGTGGACGAAACATAAGTGCATGTTTTGACAATTATCCCTTTTTAAAATATAAAATGAAAGGGTTAAATCATCAAATTTGCAACAGAAAGAGAAGTACAGTGTACTTTTTTGCAAATATAAAAAAAGATGGCTACAAGTTGTAAAAAATTAATAACTTAGGGTACTTTTTTGCAATTATCCCAAATCCCAATCAATTACTATGTAAATTATGGGTTTGGGTGTTAAAAATTGTTACCTCTGACAAGCTGTAAGTATGAGAAATGTGGATTTTGATCAAACCCTTAGCAAGCCAGGAGAGCAGCTCCTTGGTAGAATCTTCAAGTACACTGGGGTTATGTATTCTGTAGCTGCCCCAATAAAGTCCGTGCACTGTCCAATTCTGTATAACGAGAAACATTAAAAATATATCGAAACTAGAAGCATTGCAACGATTGGTATAAAGGCTGTTCTTCGTTAACACTCAGATAAAAGTTATCAATGCATTGGTGTGTCATTTCCTTTTGAAATTGTTCTGTTTGTACATACATATGATGACTCAAAAGTTGAGATGAGTTCCAAAAGTCGTTTTGCAACTACCCTAGGTTTCAGAAAAAAAATCCACAGAGCTCTTCTTCGCTAAAACATGGCGAAAATGTCCTTGACCCTAATCTCAAAAATTGCCATATTTCGTCATTTTCCGCCAAAAGGGCTATGTCATTTTAAAAAAATCAGGGTATCTGTACGTGCAAAGTTAGGTGTAAGCAACTCCATCAGCAGAACAAATGCACAATAACAAAGACAACGGCTATTTTTCCTAGAACATGCTATCTTTTGCAATCAAAACCCAAGGTAAACAGATGTACCACTGGGATTCGAACCTCTGACCTCAAGGAGATGAGAGAGCTCTTTGACAGCCAGGCCAACCCAAGTAGGCCACAAGGTAACAATCATTCATGGACATAAACAACATATTGTCAAGATTTTTACGAACATAAACAGAATCATACCTTAACAAGAGCAATATTTGCAGGTATGACGGGGACTTCCCCACTAGCAAAGCCTATGACAAGAATGTTAGCCCCCCAATTCAATAGCTTCATGGTTTCTTTAGTAAGCTTGCCTCCTACGGGATCATACAAGACATCGACCCCTTTAAGCCCTCTTGATTTCAGGAAGCCTCTAATGCTGTTGGTAACATTTTCATTGCTCGGGTCCACGACATGATCAACACCCATGGACTTCAAGAACTGCTTCTTTTCATTTCCTCTGAAACATCGGAAGTCTTAGAGCAACCGCTAGTAAGCATTGAAGCAAGAACGAATTGATAAGTGCAAGAATAATGTACCTGGCAACAGCAATAACAGTGGCTCCACAAACCTTCCCAATTTGAACTGCTGCAACTCCAACTCCTCCAGCAGCACCAAGAACCAGTAATACCTATCAATATCATCATCAAGTAAACAAGTGCAATGCACATGTAGCAAAAAATGTAGCATTCATAAATTTAAGGGATGATTGTAAGAACTTGCGGTGAACTATACGCGTTTTGCAAATACTATAGGTGAACTACTTTTTTTTGCAAATGACATCCCCAACTATTTTCTGGCTGTTAATACTTTATGTTTACCGGAAGTTAGTCATGTGACAGTCACATGACTTCAATGTCTAGAAATGACAGTTTTTCCCTTTATGTTATACGTGTTTTGCAATTTGTAACTCTCATGTAAATGCATTTTGCAATTTGGAACCCTTATGCATACATTTTTGCATGGTTACTTTCGACTTTTTGCGGGGAAAAAATAATCCCGTTAGTGGATTTGCAAAATGAAAATAGTTGGGGGATGTTACTTGCAAAACAAAAATAGTTTACCGATAGTATTTGCAAAACGTGCATAGTTCACTCCAAGTTTTTGCAATTATCCCATTACAATATTGAGTGTACCCTGGAGTAATCAGTAGCTCAAACATTTTAAAAGATAACATGATTGTCTAGAGTGGCTAGATTGAACCCAACAAATAGATAAAGTTCCAAGTATAAAGCTACATAATCAAGTAATCAACTCTGACTTCAACAATGATTTTGATGATCATTTCAGAGAAGCATGTATAGTTGAAGAAGAACTGATAAATCATATAAATAAAAATATATAAAATTAGCAGTACAGTACCTGAGAGGAGCTCAATCGAGCTCTGTGAACAAGAGCCACATGAGAAGTACCAAACGCAACCGGAAGAGCAGCGGCGTCGATCAGATCACACCCCTCCGGTACCCGAAACCTTTCACAAAACCACACGAATTCGTTCGAAATCGATGAATTCTGAAACCAAAAACGAAAGAAAACCTACCCAATTGACCAAAATCGGTGAAAAAAACCTACAGATGAGATTGTTCGGCGACGATGAACTGAGCGAAGGAACCGAGGGCGGCGAAGGAGCAAACGGAGTCGCCGACCTTGAACCGAGAAACCTCTGGGCCGATTGATTCAACGACGCCGGAGTAATCGGAGCCGGGCACGAACGGGAGCGGAGGCTTCTCCTGATACTTGCCGAGGATCTGGAGGTAATTAGCATAGTTTAAGCTCGTCGCTTTGACTCTCACCCTCACCGCCGTCGGAGAGTTGAGCTCCGGTATCGCCTCGGTCTTGCTCACCGTGATCGGTGAATCGGAGTTCGCCTCCGGCGCCGACGGCTCCCCCAATTTCGTGCACACCAATGCTTCCATTTCTCTCTCTCTCTCGCTACAGTGATGACTTGAAGCTCTTTGGTACGTTGCTTTGCGAAATCGTTTTGCTGGTAATGAAATTAGTTTAAATACAAATGTTCTGAATTAATTTTAACTAATAGTCCACCTTTACTGTGCGACACGTGAGCGATCTTCTCGATCCTCCCGACGAACTGTCGACGGTATTGTGGAAGGTTGGACGAATCGACCGGATTCAGATGCGGGTAATTGTTTCGAATCGATTTTCACATTTTTGTTAACGAGAAAGTTGTTCTGAATCGATTTTCACAATTTTCTTAAAGAGATAATTGTTTTCTATTTTTCGGGTTCGTCTTGGGAGTGGTGGGTGTTCGTAATATGGAGAACGAATATGGAGGCGTGGGAGAATTGCAAAGGGCATAGGGCTATTTTTTGATTTTTTTTATAAGCAAAATTTTATTAGGCTCTTGTCCACCTGAGATAGAAAAATAAGACAAAGAGAAATACTCGAAATAAGTCGTCCTCCTCAATACCACAACGAAACTCAAAAGAACTAACAACCAGTTCTCAGATAAGCTGAAAACCTCCCAAATCACAGAGGAAACAAAACAAAACAACAAGAAACCACAAGTAAACTAAACCAGGACCCGTGTTACAAACAAAACCTTGAAAACAACCCCGCCCATCACAAGGGGCAACAAATAACCTTCACAACCGAAACTGACACTTAGTAAGGAGGTCAACCAAACCAATCAGATCAAAAGTTGAACCCTCACTATAATCAGATGGAACTCTGGTCTCCCCTTCAACCTCGTTCCCAAAACTCAAGGCGTTAACTCGATGTGTTGAAGATGATAGATGCTTTGCCTATTTTTCTGTAATATTACTTTCATGACGATATCATATTAGTTTGTTGTGACCAGATCGAGCGGATATGGTTTGTTTTCTAGCCATTGAGGGAAATGTCACGAGGGGAGGATTTATGGGTGATTTATACAATCTGGCTTTTATCGAGATCTGATTGCTTTTTGTCGCGATTGAATTAGGCGTCCCTCTCCGATCCTAGTTCACGTGCTTCTCAAGGAACTCAAGATATAACTACTGACTGTGGTTAGAATTGTTACTCCATCTTGTATGGGGGCGAATTGATTTCTATAACGTGTGTTTTCTATTGTAAATGTAGATAAAAAAAACCTTATCATCAGATAACAATGACATTAGCGGTGATTTATCTAAACGAATTGAGTTCGCCAAACGGTGAGTCCTAGATCGTCTGAAAGAGAATCGTCCAAAATTATCTAAAATATCATTTTCGATCGTCGGCTCTCCAATTCGCCCCATTTTCATTCTCCATAGGAAATTTCATCAATTGGGCCGATACTGAGAGAGGTTCAATGTTGGGCCACGACTCGGACAGGTTAAGAAGATAATGGGCCGGGCCCTGGCCCAAGAAGCAATAAATATGTTTTACCAATAAATAGTATTTATTACAATTAAATTCGGAAATAGATTTTTGAAAACAGATCGGAGTTGAATTAAAAATCAAAAATTGAAAAATCCATTTTCATTTCCGGCAAAAACTTTCCCTCTTCTCCTTCTTCCTCAGACCATAAGAGTCTGAGACCGACCTAGCTTCTGTGGAGCTATCCACAGTCACCTTCTTCAATTAAAGCTCAGATTTTTCCGTCCTATCGCTGAAAAGCCCTAGAGGGTTCGTTTTGGTGTCGCAATTATCGACGGTCGGTGGAGAATTAGGGTTTTTTTGTGTGTGTGAATGCAGTGGGTCGAGGTTCAGAAGAGTGAAGAGTGAGCGATTTTGAGGTCGGAGAAGGAAGGTGAGGTAGTGGTGGGTTTTGTCTGTGTTGCGATGGCTGCCCTCGCGTAGAGAGGGTGGATTTGTTGTTTTGTTTGAGGTTTCATCTGTTTCAGAGAGAGAGAGAGAGGGAGAGGTAGAGAGAAGGAGAGAGATGGATGGTGGAGGGAAGAGGATTTCGGTGAGTCCACGGCCTTGCAACGGCCGGAGGGTTCTGGCGAGGAAGCGGCCGAGAGGGTGTGGCGTCGATGGCTTCGTCAACAGCGTGAAGAAGCTTCAGAGGCGCGAGATTAGCTCGAAGCGTGACCGTGCTTTCAGTATGAGCGATTCCCAGGAGAGGTTTCGCAATATCCACTTGCAGGTATTTTTTGTTTCATTTCTATTTTGAGCACTTGATTAGTTCTTTGTTTATTTAATTCCTGCTCAATTGTTGTATATAATTATATGCATTTGTTTGTGTGGATTTTTTGTGAGATGCTAGATAGTAGTTTTACACTGAGCTTGATGTATGGTGCTATAGACACTTATGAACAGACATAATGAGTAATGGGCTTTTGTGTATCATGTTTTGAAGGTTTCAGCTGGCTTCTTTTGAGATTTTGTCTGGTTGGAAGAAATGTTAATATGTGTCATAATTTTGGTGTATACTAGTTTTAGCTCGAGCTTGATGTATGGTACAATACAATTATGAACATAGATGATGAGTGATGGGCTTGTTTTGACTAATAGTTGTGTTGCATATTGAGATGCAATTTAGTTCAGTTCAAACCTAATCGTTCTTCATGATTATTACTTTTTTTTTACATCATGTTTAGAAGGTTTCAGATCAATTCTTTTTTGCATTTTAGTCTGGTTGGAAGAAATGTTAATATGCTTCCTAATTTTGGTATATACTAGTTTTAGCTCGAGCTTGATGTATGGTACTTTACAATTATGAACATAGATGATGAGTAATGGGCTTGTTTTGACTAGTAGTTGTGTTGCATATTGAGATGCAATTTGGTTCAGTTCAAACCTAATCGTTCTTCATGATCATTACTTCTTTTTTCATCATGTTTTGAAGGTTTCAGATCGATTCTTTTTTTTCATTTTAGTCTGGTTGGAAGAAATGTTAATATGCTTCCTAATTTTGTTAGATACTAGTTTTATCTCGAGCTTGATGTATGGTACTATACAGTTATGAACATACATAATGAGTAATGGGTTTGTTTTGACTAATAGTTGTGTTGCTTATTGAATGCAATTTGGTTCGGTTCAAACCTAATCGTTCTTCATGATTAATACTTTTAGTATATCATGTTTTGAAGGTTTCAGCTTGTTTCTTTTGTGTTTTAGTTTGGTTGGAAGGAATGTTAATTTTCTTCCTGATTTCGTTAGATACTAGTTTTGGCTTGAGCTTCATGTATGGTACTATACAATTATTTTTATGAACATACATGATGAGTGTGGGTTTGTTTAAACAAATAGTTGTGTTGCATATTGAGAGGCATTTTGTTTCAGTTCAAACCTAATCGTTCTTCATGATTAGTACTTTTTATATCATATTTTGAAGGTTTCAGATTGATTCTTTTGCATTTTAGTCTGGTGGGAAGAAATGTTATACGTGGTGGTGGGGTAGATATATAAATGCAGATCATACTATTTGTAATATTAAGTAGTGTAAATGTATTGTCTTTTTATGATTGTATTTAGGAATGATATGGCATGTTTCGGATTAGTAGTCATATTTTGGAAATCGAAACGATGTTTGCCGTCTCCTTTTCGACAATTGTTGTATTAGCAGAGTAGTTTCCATTATTTAAAAGAAAGCATCATATTGTAATTTGTTGTGGTTGGCCTGGAGGTGAAGGAGCTCTCTCATCTCCTTGAGGTCAGAGGTTCGAATCCCAGTGGGTACCTATGCTTGGGAGCAGGTGTGGGGTGAGGGTAGGTTAGAAGTAGACTAAGCTAGAGTAGGATTTCTCCGTGTTCTTCAAGATCATTTATTTATTTAAGGTCGTGAGAAGAGAAATGTAACTAGGCTTTGACATTGTAAACCTGAATGCATTTGTCCTAAAAAAGGAAACTAGGTAGAGAGAGAAACCTCAACAATGCTCAATTAAATAGTATACTAGAGCCACCCCATCATTCCAAGTCGAATGATTGTTCTTAGAAAATCATAAGAAGTTTGTTGCTCTCGAGTTCATGATGTCTGAATTTGTGTGTAGGAGGAATATGATACACACGATCCTAAGGGTCATTGTGAAACAGTACTGCCTTTCTTGAGGAAGAGATCAAAGATCATAGAGATTGTTGCTGCCCGTGACATTGTTTTTGCTCTTGCACAATCTGGTGTTTGTGCAGCATTTAGCCGAGGTAGTCACCACAATACATACATCCAAGTTTATCACTGATTTGCTGTTACATTCTTTTCGATACAACGAGCTTATAACACGTGGTTTTGCTGTTGGATGCAGAGACTAACCAGAGGATATGCTTCCTGAATGTCAGTGATGATGAAGTTATAAGGAGCTTGTTTTATAACAAAAACAATGATTCACTTATCACAGTTTCAGTCTATGCTTCCGATAATTTCAGCTCTTTGAAATGCAGAACAACAAGGATTGAGTAAGTAACAACCTTCATCACAAAAATGGAAAGTAAAGGCAGTGTTCTAAAAATTGGCCCAGGCGTCTGCCAAGGCGCTGGTTTTTAGAACACCGACCCTATTTTACCAAATCGGGTGGTTCCAGGCCGCTTTGGGCTATTTTTAGCGATTTTAACCATATATATATAATTACTTTATATGTGTGGTCTTTAGTTCGAATCCCAAAAGGTGTTGTTTGATTATTCTTTATTATAATAGTTGTGTTTTTAAGGGAAAAATATTTTAATAGTGTATTGTTAGTTAATAATTTATTATTATTAATTAGAAAAATACAAATCCGATTAATTCACGTACACACGTGTTCTTTCATGTTTCTTTTTCATATTGTCCAGATACATAAGGAGGGGAAAACCTGATGCGGGTTTTGCACTGTTTGAGTCCGAGTCGCTGAAATGGCCTGGATTTGTAGAGTTCGATGATGTAAATGGGAAAGTTTTAACATATTCTGCACAGGACAGGTAATTGTTTAGTATATAAAGATATTAATTAAGTCCAATTTATGTTAATTTTTACGTAAACTTATTGACTTTAACGAGCCCTCTCTTGTTCTTTTTTATCAGTGTATACAAGGTGTTCGATCTAAAAAACTATTCATTGTTGTACTCCATATCTGACAAAAATGTTCAGGAGATCAAGATTAGGTTTGTTTCTTTGCTGCTTGATCTTTTGCACACTCACTAGCCTTAGGCATCCAGTGGTTGCTCATCCAAGTCTTGCATAAATTTTAGGGACGATTGCAAAAAAGTACCTTGTACTTTTTTTTTTTGCAAATCATAGCCTTCTTCGAAATAGGCAAAAAAATGTCCTGAACCTGTATTTCTGCTGCACTCTGTATCAATTTGTTTCAAAATGACCATTTCCCCTTGAAATTTGAAGTTTAAAAATCCATTTTTTACAGTACAAAAAGGGAGACAATTAAGAGATGAAAATTCTGGATTTTTGTTTTCAATATTAAAATTTTAAAGGGTAAAATCATCATTTTGAAACAAATTTATACACAGTGCAATAAAAGTACAAGCACATGTCACTTTTTTTTTGCCACCATTGTCAAAGAAGAAGGCTATGTTTTGCAAAAGGTAAGAAGTACATAGAACTTATTTGTAAATATCCCTTTATTTTACAGATTTATTGGTTTCTAGATATGCTTTGTACAAATATTAGTTTTATGATATGTACTTACATATTAGAGTTTTCCTGACCAGTCCAGGAATCATGTTGTTGATTTTCACCAAAGCTAGTAGTCATGTTCCTCTAAAGATTCTTTCCATTGAAGATGGGACTGTTCTCAAATCATTCAATCATCTTCTTCATCGGAATAAGAAGGTCGATTTCATTGAACAGTTCAACGAAAAGCTTCTGGTCAAGCAAGACAACGAGAATCTTCAGATTCTTGATGTAAGAACAACTACCCCAGCTAGAAAGAATTGTGTTCATTTACAGTTTATGACACATTTTGATCCCTGTGTTCTAGGTTCGCAATTTCGAATTAACCGAGGTCAGCCGAACTGAATTCATGACGCCGTCAGCGTTCATTTTTCTTTACGAGAACCAACTGTTCTTAACGTTTAGAAATCGAACCGTGGCTGTTTGGAACTTCCGCGGGGAGCTTGTTACTTCGTTTGAAGATCACCTCTTGTGGCATCCCGACTGCAACACTAATAACATTTACATTACGAGTGATCAAGATCTGATAATTTCATACTGTAAAGCTGATTCGGATGATCCTCTGGCTGAAGGGAACGGTAACTTTCTAAACCCTTGGCTGTATCTAATATAAAATAGTGATGATTGCAAAAACTTGCAGTGATGTATCACGTTTTGAAAATACTATCGGTTTTGCAAATGACACCCCCAACTATTTTCCGTTTGTAAATTCACTAATGGTGTTAATTTTTTTTTGTTGCAAATAGTTGAAAATAACCATGCATGTATACATAAGGGTTCCAAATTGCAATGATATGTATACATGAGGGTTACAAATTGCAAAACACATATATTGTATTTGCAAAACATGCATCCTTCACTTAGTTTTTGCAATCATCCATATAAAATATTGAGTTGCCTTGTATGTTTGCATTCTGTGCGTGAGTTGACATGTCAACCTTGTAGACTTCCCTTTCATATTGTTTACATGAATGAAATTAGATAGCTGAAAAACAACTTAGTCACTTCACGTAGAAACCGAATTAGGAGCATGATAGTAGATTTCAAACTAAGTTATTAGTAATATCCACTCATAGCATGATCTTTCCACTCATAGCACGATCTTTGAGTGTGTTGGTCAAGGCATTTCCCGATGGGGTTCCATGATTGCATGCTTTTTATCGACTTGGCTTTCCTTTCAGTCAGTTTATAAGGAGATATAGGCTGTGCTTGTGCACCAAACATTCATTTCCCCTTTTCTTTAAGTATGGGTTAATTACTCCTAGTAGCTACATCTAAGTTTACACGGTTTTTAATTGCACTTAGCTGCGACTAAGTGCACGTGCTTTTTAATATCACAAATTCATTTTCCCTTCTTTAAAATACTTTAATAATCTTGTAGTTGTAGGGAGTCTTCTCACATCTACTCAACCGTTTTTCACATATAATCAAAATGATTTAGTCAATCATGGAGACTTTTTTTGAGATTAGGGTCGAGAGCATTTCCATCGTTTCATGACAAAACAAGAGTTTTGTGAATTTTTTTAAACCTAGGGGTTAGGATAGCTGCAAAATGAATTTTAACTAGGTGAAAAATGTGACAACCTAAATGTTGCTAAGTGTAATTAGCCTTTATAAATCAACAACATGACAAAACGGATTTGAAATCAAATATTGATCATTACTATATACAGATCTTCATGTACAAATTTCCACACTTTATTATTGTACATGAAAATGGCTAAGTTTTGACCGCTTATCTACACTGACCATGATTTTGCTTATATGATGTAGCGGGGTCGATCAACATTAGCAACATATTGACCGGAAAATGCCTCGCCAAGATAAGAGCGAGCAATGGTCACCCCATGGAGAAGGAATGCAATTGCGGCATTAATTGCAGTTGCAGTTCGAAGAAGCGGGTTCACGCCTCCAGCATCAGGAGCACAGCCGCTGAAGCATTGGAAGATATCACGGCTCTGTTCTACGATGAAGAGAGGAACGAGATCTATACCGGTAACAGGCTTGGTCTGGTTCATGTATGGTCTAATTAAATGGTTGCTTTTGTTGTGTTTCTTTGTATCATTTGGTAGAGGGGAATATGAACTGTCATGATGTCTTGGATGGAATTGTAACATTACAATGCATTTTCTCCAATTTATTTTATTTTATTTTTCTACTCAGCTTGTTTGTGTGTTGTTTCACTATATGGCAGATTGGTATCATGATTTAAATTATCATCATAAATTGAGGCATTATTAATATTTAAACACTTGGTAGTAGGGATGTAAACGAGTTCGGTCTAGTTTAGTTTTTCATGGTTAGGCACAGGCTAAGTTTTTCTATAAAAAGAATTGTGGGGACTAAGGATTTTGAGATTGGCTTCATATTTTGCTTAGAAATCACATTTCTTAACTTCACAAGTTCTCCAGTGAAAATGATATGTTCTTGTTTTTCAGTTTTTGAACACAAGATATACAACCATAAATATATGAGGTAATTGCCAAAACCTACCGTATAGTATTGTCCACGACCAAAAAATACATTCTAAGGCGAACAAAGTATTGTCCACCATTGTTGTCTGGGAAACAACATATTACAACTTTGATTTATCATTTCTGATAACTCGCCATTTTGTAGATGATTCGTGGACAATTTATAATGCATTCAATGGCACAACCATAAATACTTTGTGCATCTTAAAAACATGGACAAAAGATGAGGTATTTTTTTGGTCTAGACAACAGGGTAGGTTTTAGCAGTTAACCCTGAGTGTAATGGCTCAACCGTAAATACAATCATCTTAAGCTTCCTTCAATGTTTGCACAGTTAGAAAACCTCATTTCTTGTGTAAAAAGATACAGATTTATGGCACAACTTTAACTAGACTCTCAGCTTAAGCTTCTTTCAACAGTGCTACACGATGGCACAATTGTAATACAAATACAAATATCCTAAGTTTTTTTTCAACTTTGCTACAATTTTAGGTTACTAAACCAATTTTCCCTTACCAAAACAGTCCTCAATGCTTCCTCTCCCACTTACCGCCTTCGCGCCTCCCCTCGCGCTCTCTCCGCTCCATCACCTGCTTATTCGACTTGGCACCACCTCTCGACCCGTGCCTCTGAGCTCCTGATCCGAACCCAACAGACGACCCGTCGAATGCTGACATTAACTCTGCATCACCGATGCTACCCGTATCGCCAGAGTCCTTGCTCCCGTCTAGATTCTCTTCATACCCACTTCCACCTTCGTCTGTGCGGTCACGTGACTGTAAAATAGTTGGCAATTGCCCGGAAAATGCACGTGATCCGGACAAAACGACAGTAGGCATGCTGGAAACTGGTGAACCGGAGGTCATAGCTTCACCGCTTGCTCTTGTGCTCGCTTCGTTCCCCGGTCTTCCGTTGTCCCTTTCCCTATACCTATCCCTCGGGCGACTGAAAATGGAAATGTTAACGAATCAGCAATTGTGGTTTCACACCATGAAACTCCATATAACTACCTTATGAACTGCCAACAAACATAAGAGCTAGTAATAGATTTCCATAAACGAACTAAATCCATAGTTAAGTTCCTACCTACATCACCGTACAAAATAAACGACATAAATTTCAAAATATCCCAAAATTACTTACTCTCGCTTTACTCTTCTGATTTCAATTTGAATCTGTTCTCGAATTTGAATACGGAATCATATTGAAGTGAGTAGTTTTGTGGTATTACAAATCTTTAAACTCACATGCCAAAAAAATCGAATTTTTTGAAGACTTTCAGAAATCTATTTTGTATGATGGAGTCGGTAGAAAATTTACTATAGGGTCAACTGTTTGTGGACAATTCATGAAGGTAATTATGTGCAACTAACCTTACATTTATTCACCAGCAGAAAGTATATTAACATTGAATATAAGAATTTTACCAACACAAAGATACATTCATACCCACTATGACCGGAGGATGGGAAGTCACGTCGTGGCAATCTTATCCCCGATTCAGCCTGCTCCAATTCACGCTGAAGCTCTCTCTGCACAGAAGTGAGTACTTATTAATTTTTCCAGTTAATCTTCTCAATAACCCAGAACCGAAACTTTGGCTGTAAGAAGGCAGATAGAATAAATTTGGCATCACATAACTGTCCCCTCCAATAATCAATTAATAAGTATAATACTATGCTGAAGAAGATTAGATCTAGAAACTAAAGAAGAATTGTTTTATATGGTTCCGCATAAACGTGTTCAACTTAGCATCACCGCAGCAAAGAAGCACCAAGTTCGACAAGTGGAATTGGTCAGAACTTGGGAAACTCGATCATAACATAATCGAACTTGGTCAACTATTTTTCATATACAATTCTAAAGTGTAAAAAATTGTACTTGAAATCTGGCATAGCACAAACACAATAGGAGATATCAATAGCAAGTTCAATTCACTTTTCAAATGCAATTTGAGTTCACAGAACATGAATTAAAATGTGTGAAACTGTCTTATTTTACTCTACAGTTGCTATTTTTTTATCTTTAATATTGTATTACAAATAGTATTATGTATTTAATACAAATCGAGTTTTGCCGATATCACCCCGATTAGTCAAAAGAACTCTTACCTGCGTTTGCCTCTCCTTTTCAATATCAAGACTGTGCCGCAGCTCCCTAGTTTTCGCACGCTCTTGTTCAAGCAACCGCTGTCTCTCAATCTCCTTTTCTACTTCAGCAGCCCTTTCCCTGATACAGGGACGGTCAATGTCAGTTACAAGATTAGTTACCTGTAATAGAGTTTAAGATAGAGCTTAACCTATCGAGTTCTTGCAGAAGCTCTGCTTCCCGCAAAGCTGCTTCCTCCAGAAACCTCTGACGATCATGTCGCATGAGTAGCTTCTTTTGCCTGCGGGCTACTATGTCTTCTTGGAGTTCGGACTTCTCACTGATGACAAAGTAACCATTTAAAAATAAGTTCACCAAACAAAGGCACATAAAATGATATTGTCACAAACAAATTATCATATTCGCCTCTTAAACATGTCAACTTTCTCAAGATTGTCTTTTTCCAAAGTTGTATATCCAACAATGAATGTTATCTTTGAGCAGAAATGGAGTGTTGAAGACAATTACTTACATCAAACGGATTTGATCCTTGATTTTCTGAAGACGATTATTATCCTCAACGGCCGCTGGAGAACATGTAGTTTGAAAGTGTAAAAAAGAGAGGAAAATTTATAGAAAAAATGATTAAAAATCATGGGGCAAATCATTACCAGCTATACTAGGAATCTGACGCCCATCTTTAGAATCATGGGACGATTCCGGTAGAACATGTTTCTTCTGAAGAATATCGAGTTCTATTTCAGCCTCCTCAAGTTCCTACAATAAATTTGAGCAAAATAACTATATCTTGAGGGTTGGAAGCAACAAAAACATATAAAATTACGATTATCACACATCTTACCAGATCCTCTCGATCGACTTTATCTGAGAATAGATCCAAGTATGACTTAGCAGAAGTTAGATTGGCAATGACCTGGTATATATGTATTATTAAATAATATGGAAATCACTGGATACGGGAAATAAGAATCTGTACCATTTTTTCGAGAATAATGGAAAAGAAATTAATGTCACTGCTGCGATATCATATGATGACTTTGAAATGATCTACGAAGAACACAATTTAATACTCATACAAGGCTCAAAAAGTGTTGTACATATTACTACCTGTGAAACTACAACAAGCAGATTTTTAGCACGTAAATTATGTGTACAGTGTTATGTTACCTGGAGAATTGATTCCCGAATACTCCCAAACTCTGGGTCAAGTTGATTCGAAGCTTGAGATGAAATAACTTCTCTTAAGACCTTGCATGTAACCATATGGTTCAGTTAAGAACTACACTGACAATATATAAAAAAATTAGCATATTTTCATGGGATAATTGCAGATAGCTACCCCTAACTATATGCCTTTTGCACATAAATATCCCCTTCTTTAAGGCGTTATTTACAGCTGCCCTAACTTTTTTTCTCACGGTGATAAATATGGTAACTATACAACTAAGTAAAAACTCTAAAATGCCCTTCACTATTCATCACGATGACGGAAATTATGTGAAACTTTGATGAAATGCGAAGGGAATTTTAGACTTTTCACTTTCAAAGTTAACGCCTTAGGGAATGGTTATGTGCGAAAGTCGTTCAATTATTGTTAGCTATATGCAATTATCCCTAATTTTGTTCTCCTAAAAGCTATCTGCAATCATCCTATTTTCATTCTACCAAAACGGTACCCAAGTTTCAAGAATGATGCTTCAGTCATAATACTATTTTCTTATAACTACTTTAAATAAGAGCCATTTGCCTGCTGTGTTATAACCACGAAACATACGGCGAGTTTCTCCTTGTCCTACTACATTATACCTCTTTAGCTTCATCCCCCTCGCTTTTCAACCTACATAGGGCTTGGCATGCCCTTTTCTCCAAATCGCCTACCTTGCCTTTTACAAGAGAAAAATGAAATGCAAAAAGACTGGATATTAAGTGCACATTTCTTCACCATTTCAGGGATTTTAATCTTAGGGATAATTGCAAAAAAAAAAGTATGTACTATCGTTGCAGATTGTGACCATGAACTTGAATGTTGATACACTTTGTGTCAATTTATTTCAAAATGATGATTTTGCCCTTGAATTTTTATAGTAAAAGTAAAAAAGATAACATGTAATCGAACTTTTTCGATTTGCAAATGTTGGTCATAAACGAATAATTTTTTATTATGTTATAAGAATCATTAATACTCTATAGATAATTTTCAATTTAAAATTTCAAGGGCAAATAGACACAAAGTGCAACAAAATACAAGTTCATGCAACAGTTGAAGGTACACGCTACTTTTTTTGCAATTATCCCTATAACATATCAAATAAATTAAATCAACACAAGACTGTACCAGTGTTTGAAGACGCTAGTGTTTCAATATTTCCCCAAACTTGATCTGGAATCAAATATAGATCTTCAGCTGGAGAGTAGAGGCATGCACCAGCAATAAGAGCTAACGAAAGTTGTATCAGCGGTCCCTCACATGTGGGATTGGGAATCCCCCCCAACCCATGAAGAACTTTATCAGCTGCAGCAAGAAAAGATTGTAAATGCTGCCGATTAGCAAATGGGATGTAATCTACAATAAGTGCCATTGCTCGAGTCCTCAGAGGTAACAATGAATCAGATGATGCCAGCACAACGACCATATCCCATGTACTCGAAACCAAGTGAAGCAAAATGTTCTCAGGAACCGAAACAACGTTGCAAAATGTAGAAGATTGCATTACAGTTGCTCCATCTGTGCCTTGGCCCACAAGTTTCCCCAAGTGCTGAATTGCTATAAAACGTTGCTCCGGTTCAGAATGGCCGAGCATCATACAAAACAGATCAGAGAGATGAGCTTCTTCAATATCATTAAGGCTGCGAACACCTCTACTGAGTAAACTCGACAGCCATTTATCGGTTTGCAAGCGCCAACCGATTTTAGGCGCACTAGATGCAAAGCTTTTGATTGCCAAACAAATAGTGGAAATTACACTATCCAAGGCAAAAAGTTCAGGCACTTCGAGTATGCAATCGAGCATCACAGATTCAACTTGCCAGCAAAGCTTTTGCTGAAGCATAGTTATGATTTCAGCAAATCCTTCAATCCCAACCCTCCAATGTAGCAAAGATTCATCATCAGACTTCAGAGGAAATGGGTTTTCGATTTCATCTTTCGTGATGTAATGTTTTTGTGCAATGGAAGATAAGCATTTCAAGTACACAAAACATTCTGCTGATGTAACAGTCAGCCTCTTTGCCAGCTGATGATGAAGACTCCAACATAACTCGATGGTTGGGTTAAGCTTGATAATAAGACCTTCCAAGTCTTTACAGAAATCTTCCATTTCTTCAATTTTATTACTTTCTTGAACCTCATAGACCTTGGATGGATGAGGGTTATTGCAAACATCAAATAGAAACAATGGCCGTGATCCTGATACGTTGCTCATATCCGGAAAGTGGAGTGATTGAAGAGGAATAAAACCAATGGCTTGTAAAGTTTGAACTAGCAACACTTTGCAATTTTCCATAACACACTGAAATGCAGAGAGGTAATCATGGAAAGAAGTTGTAGGCTCAAAGGCAGTGAAATCAGCCCACAAGGTTAAAGATTGCAACATTTCTCTTCTGCGCCGAAACGATAAATCAGGCAACACCGAAGACAAAATAAATATCGTGTGAGCTCTACTATATGCCTCTGTAGAACTATCTTCATCCTCATTTTTCAATCTGATATTATTGAAAAGACCATCGAAGCATAATGACTCAAAGTTAAGACACGGATAATCAACCATTGTTTTCTCCTCATCAGACACCTTACGCAATGAATATGAAATGATGGGCTTCAACAAATCCAATATAGAATTCAGAAAAGGCACATCACAATATGAGGTTCGACATAGGCATACCAGCAGCTGCACTACTCTAGGTATCTCGGGCACCATTGCTTCCATGTGCTCCACTACAATGGCTTCAAGTATATACAGAATGATTGCTTTAGCGTTCTTTGCAATGTGTCCTTTAAGATGATCAGAACTTTTCTTTTTCTCGAAAAAAGGACATGAACACAAATCAGAAAACCAACACAAAATGTCGGGTAGGACACTGGAAGAAAGAGATCTCAACTGCAACCCAACAGCCTCTAAAATGATCTCCCCAAAAACTTCGAATTGTTTTTTCATATTTGGGAAAAATTTACTCAGATCAGGGTAGATAACTTGAAAAGACTTGTCAACATGTTGCCGATGTGCCATTTCAAATTTCATAACAATGGAAGAATCTTGAGCGACATTATGTTTCCGATTGACCGCATTATCTACCAATGCAAGCTCATCGGTAAAAATGGATAGTAAATAAGTCAGTTGTGGAAGATCTGATGCAAGGAACAGCCGATGATCAGTATACTGTTTTGCATTACGGGATATTCCCATCCAACCAAGAAATCGAACCAGAGGAGATGCAGAACATGAGAACGTAGGTATTCTTTTCATCCACGCTGAAGGTGGAATCAGGTTTCCATATAAAACACCACTGCTGATATTAAATGTGAAATTTGACCCTTCATCATCACCACTTGATGCGATTACCAGTTTCTGAAGTAGCATCCAGCGCCGTTGTACCCCATGGATTTTCTCCAAACCCAACTGAAAATTTTCATCTTTCATTTGATGATAATATGAGGTAAGCATTCCGTTCAAGTACTCAGCAGAACCTAATATGATATCAATAACACATTCCGGGTCACAGTATAGCTTTGTAGCTGAGTGCAACAAGAACACAAGACAATGCAAGAGAATTTCATGCATTGAGTGTTGTCCTCTTCCCAATCGCTGAACCAAAAAGTTGAACAATAAAGCTTGATTTTGCCTAATCAAGGTCACGGCATCTGCAGATAGTACATTGGCGGGAGATAACTTTACGACTTCCTCATCAACTCCTTCGGTGTTATCTGATCCCTTCTGAAAGTTCCTTTTTAACTCAGCAGCTTCAAGCAGTATTTGTAGAACAGTTTTGTCTCTTTCACTTTCAAGTTGAGCTATTTTTTCCAAGTTGGCTTTATTCCTTTCCGAAGCTCTTCTGTGCTCTGAAATTTCCGAAGTCATTGGAGCTTTAGACCTCTGACTCGTAACAAAATTACTGGCGGTGTAAGATGTCAAGAAGAAAGGGTTGACATAGCACTCAGCTGCCAAGAGCAAGGCATCTATAGCAGCATTATGACCCTCAGCAGTAACCTCATGTTGTGAGTTCAAGTCTGAAGCCAAACGCCGAAACTCAGAAGCCCTTAGCTCACATTCACGATAGTTCGTCAGCTGAAAACAATTTGCTTGCAGGTTGAAGTATTCAGTACTGAAACCTGTATCTAGTACTAACCCATGGCTCGTGAAATTTTGCTCACTCACATGTTTCTGGTCTGACCTGAGATCTCCATGGTCAGAGTGCAAGCGCATTTCATTTGGGGAATTCGAAACATTTATGAGCCCTATGCTACACAGATCTGGAGGGGCAAAAAAAAGACTGACATCTTCAAGAACATCCACCTTTCCATCAGAATCATCTTGGTTGTTTGGTCTTGAAGAAGCTCCTCCATTGCGAACTGCAGATGACATAGGCGGAACTGTTGCAGATTCATGATCCAGAGTTGGGGAAGCAGGGGACTTGCAAAGGTCAATTTCAGGAGGTAACTGCATGTGAGGTTCTAATATCGAGAGAAGCACACTGCATGAAGAATCATATGGATCAGATTACATACATAATATAACTGAGTGATATAGCTTCTGACCTGAAAGAGACCAGGACCATCCAATTTATAATCTCCACAGAAAATCAGAAACTAAGTAAAAACTAGTAGGTTCTGTTTGGATTGTTTTTTTTATGGGAATAGGAAAGAGGATGGCTTTTCTCTTTGTCGTGTTTACTTATATACAACATAGTGTCACATTAAAAGGCAGTTAGCCAATTAATTTTTCTTTTTATTGACATTTCTTTCAAATTATCAAGTCCTTAAGGTTCACAGAGCATTTGGAGTGAAGTTCATTTCTTCAAATAATGTGCAACAGCATAACTTAAAAGGACCAAGAAACATTTAGCACGAAGTATGTATACTTATGGAATACCTAGGAGTTGCCAATCCACGCCTCCACTCAGATTCTAGGGAAGGAAGAACGGCTGGCTTCTGCACTGCTGCACGGATTACATTGAGAGCAATCGAGCAGGTATGCTCTTGCTTTTCCAGAAAAGTAACAGATACATCTCCAAATGCTATAGTGCTTCTTAATGCATATATGGCTGGGTCAAGAAATGGCTCAAGCATCTCCACAAGAAAGAGAATTTTGTGCTTAACTTCCTGAAATTTGAACAGGGAAAATAGGGAATTCCAAACAATTACGGATTATGACAGTGAAAGTAAAATAGTTTGTTTCAACAGCCTTAGCTTACTTTTGCAACATAAAACACATACAGTACAATACAGTTAGTACATGTGCAAAACAGATAATGTATACCTTATACTTTCCAAGTACATCATCCATGTGTCCAGATAATGCAAGCACAATGTACTTAAGGGCAGCCCGAGCACGAACAAGTGAATGGCGAGAATCCTGAAGAAAAAAAACATACAATAAAACTGCTATGCTTCTTAAATATATCATAATTGGACTAATTTAGGTATGTTTAGCTATATTAGGATTTGGTTAATTTAGGCTTTCCTTTCATATTAGGATTGAGTTAATTAGGTTTCCTAGTTCCAGTTATTTTGGAAAAGTTAGCGCTATGTAAATCTTTGTTTAAGGTTTCATATTATTATCAATTGAGAAAAATATTTACTGATTTTAAGAGATCTTGAGTTCTCTCTAACGAACTCTTTCGAGATCTTGGGTTCCATCTAAACGAATCATAAATACGAGATCCGAGAGTTCTCTAGTTAATCAAGCTCTCAATCTACCCCACAACTTGATCCAAATCTGGGACCTTAACACGAACATCCATTCAAAATGGTGTGGCTTCTACCAATAAGAATATCATAGATGCTAACACCATTTTTTTTACTGTCTCTGATCATTTCAGATGTTTAGAAGCAAAATAAAGAATGTACAGGTGGCCAATAAACAGACCTGGATTATGCCCAGAAGATCCTCTAAAAGCTCCACAGTTAAATCAATCTGCATCACAATCAACACCAAACAGAGAAATAAATAAATAACAAATTGAAAATAAAATAAAAAACTAAAACAAATAGAGTCTGCAGTAGACTAACCTTGGCAATCACCTGAGCCATCCAGGGTGCAAGCACACTAGAACACATATCAATCAGAACACATGCAGCCTTAGCCTGTTGACATCAAGATTAAAGTAGTTTTATTCCAAATAACACATATTTTAATGCAATGAACTTTGTTAATTTTTATAGTAGAAAGCTACATTGGAGGGTTATATGTGTCATGCGTTGAGCTGTCCGGTGAGAGTTCTTGCCAAGAGGCGTGTAAATCATAATGTCAAGGTAGTTTGCAATAATAAATACCTCAAGGGAGCAACTTTTGTAGGGAAGTTAGCTAGATGTAAGATTATTAAGTTAAAATGTTAAAAGTACCATAAGCTACATAGGCTTGCTTTTGTATGTGTGAGCATTATTGGTACAAGAGAATATGTCATCAAAAGTGCACGTGTTGTGTGTGAGATAGAAAGGGATTAGATAGGAGGATATGTGCTATTAAGACAGAAGAAAGGACCCAAGAGAAACTAACATGTGACGGAGAAAACGATGACAAATAGCCAGCACAGGCATGGAGAAGCGGGCAATATGATGGTGAAGATGAGGTTGCGACAATCTGCAATATACAATCACCACAGTGAGGATAGTATATTCTGAAGTTGATTAAATTGCATTCAGAGAACACGTGAACATTACATAGCCAAAAACAAAATAACAAAGTGAGAAGATGTGTTGCACCTGAGATAGGGCTTGTTGCACAAAAGGTTGTCTCCACTGAGAAAAACTATCATCCACATGATCAGAAGAATTGTTCACCAAGGGACGAAGTGCTACATTTCAAAGAAAAAAAGCATGTCAAATAAGTTCAAGTATATGTTATGACAATCACATCAAAATTCGGCCCACGATGGGAACAGTGTCCTAAAATTGATTATGTGATCACTCTTAAAAAGAGTAAAAACTTACGGCTGAAAGAATAGGGCAAGGCCTTCAAAACCCTACCCTTGAGACTTGGGAGCTTTCTTATCTTTCTGTTTCTGACAAGCTAGGCCCTAATTATTTAATAGGCTTGCGGATATAAAATGGCAAAATACACAAATTTCGTGACATATTGTATAGCAGAGATACAAGAACACAAAAACCTCTACAGTAATGCTCTAGACAAAAAAGGGTGTGAAAAATAGCCCTACAAAAATTATTTTTCCAAAACTAGGTGAATGAGAGCTGAACCTCTAAATCCATTCAAGTTGTGAGCTATACTATCCTAGAGAGGCTGTGTGGTATATACACATTACCTGGCAGCAATGCTTGTACAAGTGGCAATGCAGACCAAAAGTCAGAAGTGTTGTCTGCCAATTTTCGGCATAGAAGAGGCTGTAAAACATATAAGGAAATTAAACTGATTAAACAAAATGACAGCATAAGAAATCATACAGAACATAACTATTATGGTGCTTGAGAAATGTTATGAGCCTAATACTGTATTTGACCTGTGACGCACAAGCATAAAGAACATGTAAAATGCCTTCTTCCACAGCAGCTATATCCAATATGCTAATATAGCTGGAGTCCCAGTGATCATCAGGTATCTGGAATTCTTCTCCAAACAAGTTTGAGTAGTCAACTAAGGGAACAAGGTTGCCCAATTCAGATTTTGATGTTTCATCCAAAAGAGATGTAACTTCACTTGAAGGGGGCGATTCTTCTAGCACCACGGAAGGCCCTATGAACTTGTGCAGAATTCTAGAAGCCTGATCAAGAGGGAAATAACAGACTTTAAAAAAAAAACACCCGAGTATTGTAATTGTCCATACTTATCAAAAATTTATATAAAAAAATTTACCAATCTGCAAATAGACCCCAGATCAGGATCTTTATATGCTTTTCTTAATAATGAGAAAATTGCATCCGGCCGGAACACTATTGAACTGGATGTAGACGGTGATGTGCTGCGCGATCTCCTTGGCTGCAGATTCACAGCATGAAGAAGCATGTTTAGTTACCTATCACTTGCACAATTAAATAAAAATTAAAATATGTGAACAATGATGGATAAACAGCTCTACAGATTGACTAAGAAGTTAGTGAACAATGACAGAATATTTGTCCAGTTGTCTCAAGATTCAACATATTTGTCCAGTTGTCTCAAGATTCAACCCATTTATTTCCCCCTAACCCCCTAAAATGTATCGCCTGTATGACAAAATGGTCGGCCTGCAATCAACCTGTTATATATGTTAAACTTGACATTCAGCTACATATACTTCTCATATACGACACACCTTTATATGTTCAGGAATACAATGGTTTATAACACTGTCAAAAAACACTCTAGTTGATAGATAGATAGATAGTAGTATCAAGCAAAAGGCAGTAACTACATGAAACCATTAAGCATATATAACAAAATCAGACATGAGAATGGAAAATGAATAATATTTCTACTGAACTAAAAAGGCATGCACACACACACACTAGAATGAGAAGAAGCAAGTCCTTCTGTAACTGTAGGCTTGACGCTCAAAATATAAAGCAGATAGTAAGTATGACTACTTCATACCTCACTACCTGAAACCTAAATTTTGGATTGATTTTGCGCAAAACACTACAGAGGACAAGGAAGAAAGATAAATCAGTGCAAAGATGGTACCTCAAAATTGGAAGAAACTGTCAAGGCTAATGCTGGCTGACTGTTTTTAGAGACATCAGCATCTGAGCCTGACAACCTTGCATTTTCTCTGCATGAGAAAAAACAGAACTAGATGTGAAAAAACTTAATTGTTAAGTAGACAGTGCACACGTGAAAATCAACAGAGGACAAAGTAAAGTTAAGGCTCATAAGAAACCAGGCACTGAGCAAATACTCAGTACCGCCACCACATGTAAAACAAAGACTGGCCAACACATTAGATTGGACATATGAAGGGAGAATGAATCAGATAGGCTAGCGAAGAGAAGAAAGTTGATATCATTTTGGATCCACAGCAGTGTGTCAATTGTATTCCAAAGCTTAGCAAGCATTACATCGTGACAGTTAACAAACAACCATGTGAAAATGTTTACGTTGATTCAGGGAAAAACATCAATGAACTTAATATGAACATCATACTAACCTTTCTTTTACAATATGAAGAATTGGATAAAATGGGCCAACAAGCATGGCAAGAAAACGCAAGTTAGGCTCAGCAGCATCTGTGAACCCAGTAAGGTCTATCTGAAAAGTTATAACATTAAACTTGCAAACTAGACATGATTTTGCAGAAAGAGAAGAAAATGTAAAGCAAACTAAATAAAGATCACAAACTGAACAATGATGACAACAAAAAATACCTCGAGTTGAGGAAGGAATGACAACAATCGATTTGTCATGTCTTGAAGTAACTACAAAATAACAGGTATCGGAATAAAAATGACAATACATGAAATTATAACACATCAAAACATTAATAGGCAGGAGCAATGATATGATCCACCTGAAGATGCATATCATGGACATCTTGTTTGTGTGATATTATGTGCGGCAACAGATGATTAACAACTGGTTGAAATTCTGGTTCAAGGCCAGTCACTGAAACCCCAATAAGCTGTAAGAAATACAAGGTGTAGACAACTTGAGTAAGTAAACTCAAAGGTACCCGTGGAAGGTAAGACCACATAGTAGAGACTGTAGAGTATTGAACTTAAGTATTATGTAGTATGTTCTGTGAAAGTAAACAACATCTCAAGTAACAATCAGCTTGCTCAAGAGTTTCCAGCAAGGACAAGCATACACCATAAACTTAAAATGAGATGACAAGATTGTGTTGGTCGATTAGTGACCAATTTTACCAAACCTTAGGAGAAAGATATAATGCCATTTGTGGGATTAAACCAGAGCAGTATAGATGTTGATTACCCTAAATCTAGAAACAGCCAAAATGCAAGAGCTATCGGTGACAAGCTGCTCTCTCATGGCTTCTTCATGACCCCATTGGAAGTAAAGCAACATAATCATTTTTTAAGAACAAATTTTGTCAAGATAAAAACGGTGTGATGTAGACCGAGTCAAACCTAATGAAGTATGAAATTCAATTGTTGACTGTCTGTAAGTTCCCCAGCAAGATTCTCATATGCAAATACACATACAAAGGAAACGATGCAATATTTCCAAGCAAAATAAACTGTTTTATACACACCGACCAAAGAAATACATTGCACATTACACTAAAGAAATGTGGAATTACAACAACATGACACGGCAATCCAAGACACGCTAGGATGGAAGGACCATAACATACACAAATGCATATACATAGACATGCACACACACTACCTGTATGAAAAAAATGGCTATGGGGTTTCCCCGCAAACACGATATCCGCACATAGCGGCATGGAGTGTAGTTCATAGGGTACATCATGTCACGTCGAGGAGCTTCACATCGTGGGCGAACCTTGACAAATGTCTCCGGCTAAAAACAAAAAGCACCACATATCAGCTCAACAAACCAAAAAAATTCAACCCCTTTCAAATAATATACACGATAGTATCCTTAGTAACACCATTCACCTTAACATTATGCATATAATTACTCGCCAACCCACTACTCACATTTTCCATTACATGCATGACAGATTCTTAATAAATCACATCAACACACATTTTCAAAATAACAAACTAATTATGGATTAGTGGCATTAGCACTTTACTTCCCACTCCCAAGTTCTCTCATATGCTCCATGCAGTATAGTGGTTATTACTAACTTCTAATTAACCCAGTTGTAAAAATGATATGACACTTGCTCTGGAGCAAAACCCAATACAGTAATTACACCTAAAATCCTACTCAAGACAACTTGTAGTTCTAGAATCCATAACCCAAAAAATTAAACAGAACGGACCTTGTAGCGTAAGCCAACTTCAATTCCCTTCAAATAATATACATGATAGAATCCTTAGTAAAACCAGACACCATAACATTAGACATATAATTACTCGCCGACCCACTACTCACATTTTCCATTACAGGTAACAAAATTTTAATAAATCACATCAATGCACATTTTCAAAATAACAAACTAATTATGGATTAGTGGCATCAACACTTAACTTCCCACCCCCAAGTTCTCTCGTATGCTCCATGATGAGGTGGTTATTGTTACTAACTTATGAAAGGGGTATTATTGGTGACTTATAATTAAATCAGCTGTAAAAATGATAAGACACTAACTCTGGAGCAAAACCCAATATAATAAATTAGTAATTAAACCTAAAATCCTACTGAAGACAACTTATAGTTACAGAATCAATAACCCACAAAAACAAACCAGAGAAAAATAATGATAATAATTCAAAAACCTGACCTTGTAGCGTAAGCCAACAGCAATTTCCCATTCCAGAACGGACTTATTATAAATCCGCAAATGCGACAATAAGCAAGGCTCCTGCAAAAACGAAATCAAAATCATATGATTAAGTAAATACACAGAAAAATGGAGAATCACGACTAAGAAGGAGGAGGTACATCGAGTTCTAGGAGGATCCACTCTTTGGTGTTGGTGGCGGTGGACCAGTGAGTGCGAAGGTCTGCGTCGAGGACGTGAAGGGCCTTCTGGGAAGGAGATTCTCGAGACATGGCCTTCACTTTGTAGGGCAAAGGCTTGACTCGAGGCTCCAACTCCATTTCCATCTCCGATTCGAGAAGCAATACCCAATTCGATTTTCAAGTGCTCTGAGCAATTTTTGCAGTTCCTCTTCACTCTCCTTCTTCTTCTTCTTCGTCTTCAGCTCTGTGTCTGCAGAACAGTCGCTGAGTCTTCAACTACGAACACTGGTCGACTCTTTTAACACTTCTGGGGGATTTTTAGTTTTAGTACGGTTGGGCTGGGCTACATATGGGCTGGGCTCTATATGGGCTGGGCTTTATATTGGCCGGGCTTTATATGGGCCGGGCTTTGTTCTCTTGGTTCATTTGTTCTAGTCCTAAGCTATTTTAAATTCAAAGATTTTAGGGTTTTTTTAAGAGTAAATATAATTTCATTACTCAGAATCAGAAACCAGAAGTTAGGGTCTGGAAACCGATTCAAATGGATAACAATATGAGACCAAATAAAAGCATCACGAGACAATACACGAGCAATACGATTAACTTCTCTACGAACATGTTGAACCTTCACTCCAGAATCCTGACTGAGGATAACCTTGCAATCCTCGATAATTCCTCTTAAAGGAGAAAATAAACTCATCGAAATATTAGTGGTTAGGACTACCCCAAGACAATCAGATTCAACAATCCCAACTGCTCAATCACTTTGCCTCACCCAAATTAAAGCTTCCTTGACAATAAGCCTTCAGAATTTGGGGTTTAATGATACGAGGAAAAGTATCTAATAGATAGTTTGCAATTCCTATTTGTAGTAGGGTTTATACGGTCGGTTAATCGGTCTCGTTATTGAAAAATTAATCGAATGTTCACTCGCTACCTTCGATCTAAATTTCAAATATATGAATACTAAAAACGCGTTCAAACCGATCGATGCTCACCCCTAAGAGTTATTGATAATTTAAGATGGAGGTAGAAAAATATTCTTGTATTGGCCATGTGATTGTGCCATGTCTTGGGCTTAAGTCGGGTTTGTACCGAGCTTATTTTACGAGTCAAATTGGGTATCCAACTGGGCCTGTGTTATGACGAATAATGGGCCCATTAAGAAATTCGTATATGGGGAATTGAAAGGCATGTGTGTTGTAAATGGCTACATAAAACACGTGACATCCAATTTGTGGAAAAAAAATGTTAAATGTATAATTCTAGTTGTATTGGTCACGGACAATAAGCTATCTAAAGCTTGAAAATACTAAATAAAAGACTTTTTGTTTTTGTCACAAATCTTTTACATGTTTTAAGAATTGATCACATGTCTTTAATAAATTAGTCACACACCATTTACATTTTTCAACAATAACCAATACTTTAAGGTAGTTGTTCGTGACCAATATTTTAATGTAAGTTTTTTCCTTTATTTCTTATAAAAATGTATAATACAAGTATTTTGAGAGTGATGTGTTATGATATGTCAAATTTTTAGTCGATAATTCTCATTCTTCATACTTTTTAGTTACAATACAATGTTAGGAGTTTACAAAAAAAGATCGCATTATATAATCATAGGTGTTATTAGTCGAAAAGTTCGGTATATTATTATTGAGCAGTAAAGGTTGGACCATTTACGTCGGGTTGGGCTTTCATAACTAAAAAGTCAACTTTGTTAGTTGGATGTGACTCTAACCTTTATACATAGCTCTTTATTCTTATATTTAATCGACGTGGGTTCATACTTCAGCACTTCCCCTCACGTGTAGTACTGAACATCTACATGTGGGCCATAACAGGACTTGACATCTCCATGTGGACCGGAGACCACATGGTGAAGGTGACAAACGAACAGTGGGCCGAACCAGCTCTGGTACCATGTCAAAGCCCAATCCAACCCAAAAGCTCATTGAGCTTTGACATGGTATCAGAGTTGGTTCGGCTCACGTCCTGTTTTTCATCTCCACTCTGTGGTCTTCGGCACATATGCAGATGTCTAGTCTTGTTATGGTCCACGTGTAGATGTCCAGTCCTATACACGGGGAGGAGTGTTGAAGTGTGAGTCATATACAAAAAGTGTGAGTCCAACATCTTGATGTCTTTATCCATCAATTCAAGTTTTTGGGTTGGATTGAGCTTTGACAGAAACAGGAATAACTCGTAACTTTTTCATCTATTACCTAGTTTAAGTTAATGATTTATCAAAATGAAGATCCATCGTTATTTACAATTTTCCTAAAGAAGTGAAAACGATAAATGATTGAAAATTATCAAAAGAAAATACGAAAACTAAAAGGGAATCAAACTCCAAACACAAAGTAGTGAAACCAGGGCTTATACATATAGATGTCAGATCGGTAACACACAAAGCACGAAAAACCGAACAATTCAAACATACGAGTAAACGACCGAAAGAACAACAGAAGCCCAACTTATTAATACTATTATTATCGGACGATAATAGCCTTCACGAGTAGTTATGTCTTCGAGGAATCGTTGACGGTTACACGAATCACTTCCATTTCTTGTACCCGAATTGGCCTTGCATGCCGTTTCCATAACGGTTCCCGAACTTGCCGTTGTTGAACTTTCCTTGGCCGTATCCGTGGTGGCCTCCATGACCGGAGTGGCCATAACCACCGTGGCCATGAGCTACATGCTGACCTCCGTAGCCGCCGGCTACTCCTCCGGCCACCATTCCTCCCATGTTGTGTCCATGGCCTCCTGCAAATTTAATCCACTAGTTAAATTGAAAAGGGTTTGTATACATAAATTTGAATTGGGTAATTCTCGTTTCAAAATAAATAAATAATTGCAAAAGATACGTATATTACAAAATATTTAGTTTTTTGTAACTTGTAGTTCTGTTTTTATAAAGGATATCGTTATTTCCTAGTCTTATATGAACTTCCATAGGATTTTTTAATAGTCTTAAATAAACCTTTTGTCACAGATCCTAACACAAATATGTTTTTTTGTACAAAAAGTAACCTACAAGATGGTATTTTGTCATAGATCCTAACCCGTATTTTCATAATTATTTGTACAAATTTTGTATTAAAAAAAACACCTTTTGTGTTAGGATCTGTGACAACAGATTGAGGATGGTTAGAAATTATAAATTACATTTCCGACTAGACTAAGAGTCAATATTATCACTTTTTATACATATAAAAAATAAGCATCTCAAACGGGTCTCTTTGTTGTAGTTTGTACAAAAATGATGATTTTATTCTATTAATTTATATTTAAATAAATAATTAGAGAACGAAAAATCCAAACCTTTACACCAGCTCCTTAATTTTTTTCATAGATACGAAAATTTGGATTATTTTTCCTTTAATTATTATATTTTAAACTAAATTTACAAATGTAAAATACAACTATTTTGAAAGAAAGAAATCATACGAAGTGCAACACAATTTTTTAAAATTATCAAAGAAGAAGGTTACCCATTGTCAAAAACAAATACCTCAAAATATTTTTGCGAGTGATCATAAAAAGAAGTTACAAGCTATATTTTCTAATTATTGCGATGAGTAGAAATGTACGGTTACGAATAAAATGAAAATATGAATTGTACCGGAGTGATGGGGATACCCAGATGACATGTGTCCTCCCGTGGGAGGATAAACACCATGTGCATACCCTCCAGAGGGAGCATATCCCGCAGTTGGGTATCCACCGATGGAGGGATACCCGGCAGCGGGGTAACCTTGAGAAGGATATCCATGGTTGGAGTGCCCTCCGGAACCATATCCGCCCCCAAATTGTGAAAACAACCCTCTATCTGTCATTTCTCTTCTTTGATCAAGGATAAACCTGTTAAAAAACATGTTAGAAAAACGATGATGAGAATTAATGATATCATAGCCATTGTTCTCTCATATCTAAAAATTGTAAAAATAAAGTATTACTTAAAAGACATCAAATTAATAAAAAAAATTGATATAATCCAACTCGATATATTTAATAGCGGTCAAATACAACTAAACTAAACCAACTCGAACAAGGAAACATTTAAGAATCGTACTAAGAAACTAATTGAATCCAAAAGAAGAACACACAAAAATTATATTACAAAATAATAATTGTATTTTTGAAACAATTAAGACAAAATCGAAGAACCGAGAGAAGGACTAGAAATGGTACTTACCGATTAAAAATATGAGCTTCCTTGTTTCTTCAAATTTCCCTCCATTATCGTACCTATATATATATATAAATAAATACG
Organism: Erodium maritimum; assembly: GCA_963921825.1. Lineage (NCBI taxonomy): Eukaryota > Viridiplantae > Streptophyta > Magnoliopsida > Geraniales > Geraniaceae > Erodium > Erodium maritimum. The sequence goes on along the minus strand of OY997596.1, from coordinate 61,346,606 downwards.
TTCGAATATTTCAAAATTAAAATAAAGAGGCGTTAAATGGACGCAAAAATGCTACTTTATATATTATTATTATTATTATGATTCTGTGTAAGAATAAATATCATGTCTTTTTCACCATTACAATTTACAGCACTAAAAGTTGACGAATATGAACTATTTTTGGATTAAACGTGCGATTCTTTTTATTATTATTTATGAGCAAAATTGTCATTCAAGAAATATCATAAATGATAATATAATATTTCCTCAAAAAATAAATAAATGATAAAATAATATGTGCACTTTTCGGAAAAGATAATAATTGTGTGGGGGCGTTCGATTATTCAACCGAATATTAACGATTTTTGTAACATAATTAAAATATCGATTATCAAATTATACTACCTTAATCGATTTTTTTCATTTCACTAATCTAATCGAATCAGGGGGGCTGAGCCCACGGATCAGGGGGGTCGTAATGCTACGACTTCCCTCCCGACGGGTCACAAGTGTCTGGTGGGAAACTTACGATCCGAACTCGAGCACTTTACGTGTTTTGAGGGGACGTCTTGTTCAACAGTGGGGAGCTATAAGCACCATTGCCTCGATCGATGAGGAGCTCGTGGTCTACTGAGGTGTCGGCCAGCAACACCGCCCTAGTGGACGTAAGGTGGCAGTGGTTCCACCAATTTCTGGCACGATACTCTCCTACCATCATGGAGGCCAACACTCTCGCGTTATAGGGGATCCCTATTTTATTAATCCAGGGAGGACAAGGTACGTTGGTACATCGGGAGAGTTCATAGTCCACCATCGCACCTCTCCGACGATGGGTCGACTCTACCCTAAATCTTAGTTTGGCTCTGTTGTATCAGTGTCTTCGGACACTACCGCAACGTTAGTTGCTGAACATCTTGATTGAGTATGTCGGTTTCTAGAGTTTTTATTTGTTTTCCACTTCAGCCCCATGATGTTAGGATTTTTATTTGGTTATTTATTTTAGTTGCTACTCTGTTACGGTACCTACTTTAGGCTGAAATTGTTGTTTTTACTCTCGTTTAATATATCAATTCGTTATTTTCATTAATAAAAAAAGTTTGTGTGGGGTGCCACAAATAATATCCCCATGTCTTTTTCACCATTACGATTTGCAGCACTAAAAATAGACGAATGTGAATTATTTGTAGAATATATACCATGTCTTTTTCACCATTTCTATTTACAGCACTAAGAATTGAAGAATATGAATTATTTGTGGAATAAACGAGTGATTATTTTATTATATTTATTTATGAGCTATATTCTTATTGAAGAAATGTCGGAAATGAATAAAAAGGATATGCTCCCTCCCTTTTGTTCATGTGGTTATTGAGTATTTTATAGGGTAAACTCATTTCCATTTTGTAAAGTACTTTTTTCAGCACGTATGTATTGTAATCACCTTTGTAGACGTGTCATTCCAGTGATTTTTTTTTTCATTTTCAAGTCCTGACTTAGTTATTTTCAAAAAATACATGTTTTTTTTGTGAATGTCAGTGTCACCTTTAACAAATTTCGTCAGTTTTTGGAAATTAAAGGTCGTTTTCTGACAGGACTTGAACATAAAGGTCGCCACAGTATGGACTTATCACTTTCACCTTTGTCCACAGCACAAAAATGTCGTTACCCTATTTTATATGGTTTTTAGGAGACATTGTTTGCGTTATCAACAATCAATAATTGTTTTATTTTCTTCTGTTTATTCTTTATTTTTCTGATAGTCAAAGTTTTATAATAAAATCCACTCCTTCGATATGAAGAATGATGATAAGGATTAAACCTTAAATTACAAGACACGAGCATGTCAAACGTAGCACCTCAACCAAAACAAACAGGTGCAAGAGCCCTTAATACAATCTCAACCAAGTATATACATGTCTAGAACCCTGATTTTATAACCATTAAACCCGATAATATCCCAACACGTAAACTAGAAGACTAAGATAACCCTACCTTCAAACAACAAGCTAACACAATAACAAGTAATAATCACGAAGAGGACAAAACCAACACAAAAGGGTCTAAAACCCAAATTTTTCTAACTTGAAGCTCCAACAAAAAGCAAAAAATAACACAACAGAAAAGAAAGACGACAAACCTGCAAAACCAAACCCCAAGCAACTGCCAAACAACATCACCTACACCGGCATCCAAAGAAACCGAGAACCCCCGATAAAGCAGTTGACTCCTAAAGCGCAAAACAGAAATACCTCCAACAAAGCCTACCGTCAAGACACCACAACGACGCCACACCTAGCACATCGTGTAGCTCCGTCCACCAACATGATCTAGAGAGGAAAAGACTTCTAGTCTGACACAAAGGAGAAATCAACTCACCGGGGAGGGGAGAGCGATCACTGTACCAGACACCGAGAGAGGCACCACCGTTCACGTCTTCTCGCCTGATTCTTCTGATTTTTCCCAACTATATCGTCGATCGTGTCCCATTCAAGACGTGGGAGGCTAACACGGAGAATGCAAGCATCACCGCAATAGGGAACCACTGATCTTCGCTGATACAACATCCTTCCGATACAACAACGCCAGATTGTGGACACCCATAAGAGAACACCACCATAATAGAGGGTCGCGATCCGTCGTCGATACGTCTTCTTTCCTATACAACACCGTTGAATCGTAGATACACGAAAAAGAGCTACACGTACCTTAAGCAAGAGGAAGTCGATTCCTTTTTCTCTTTTTCCAAATTGATGCAAAGATAACTTGTACATATATATATACAAATGATGTCAAGTCAATGTACAAACCCTACACGTGCCAATAAGTGTTTCATACTTTAAGACAAGCAGGTCGGTTTCTAAGCTTGAATGAGGGCAGATAAGAAACGTGAGCTGATAGTGCATGTATTGTAGAAGTGTACAAAAAAAGATAATCATTTAGTTGCTCAGTCCATAAATGGTGTGTTTTATTAGGGCTTGCGAAGCTAAATGTGTGTAAATGAGTGGAATGGACTATGGAGTTCAATTTATGTGAAAGAAAGTTGAAATACTTTATTAACAATAAAAAAGAAGAGTTATTTTAACGAGCATGGCTTAATCACCTCTAATATGTTTTTTCTATTGGTAATATTTTTAAGTGCCCTGATATATTAGTAACGTTTTGAATAAAATTTTGATCAAATTAATTTATGCTATTTTAATGATTTGTGATTGATTCGTAAGGAGTATTAAATGTTTTGTTATCAATACATAAGCGGTATTAAATGATATATGACCAATTTATAAAAGAGTACTAAATGACAATTACTACAGCGGAGGGACTGTTATTGAACGTTACAAAAGGCATGGGTACAAAATATATGTTATAATAAAAAATGGGTACAAAAAGTAATTAACCCTCTGTTCAAATAATTATGAGGTACAATGATGGTAGCTATAGACAGTTTTGAAGAAGCATAATAATTTAATAAAATTTGAACTAACAAACTAAAAAAACCCGTTATTTTCTGGGGTTATCTCTAATTTGTACCAACAAAGGACGTGTAGTGGTTAATACTACCAAAAGAAATCGGCAGAACATGATTTATATTTCTTTATTAAGGGATAATCGTAAAAACTGACCTTCAAGTATACGATTTTTATCATTTGTGTATTTAAATAAAAAAATCCTAACAAATTTGACTCCTACATTTTTTTTTAGATTTATACCATCCATTGCAAAGTTAAAATATAAAGAAAATAACCTATTTACCCTCCTATTATAGATTTTTTATTATTTAAACCCTCGATCACATGTTAAATTTTCATACTTGAGCTTAGGGATGTTTTTTTTACAAACATATAATACTTGAGGTACATTTTTTGCAAAAACATAATATATGAGGGACATTTGTTTTTGCAAAATATCTATTTTAGCGTAAGGATAAGCGATCTATTTTAAACGGAAAACATAACTTTTAATTGATAGTGCAAATTAAGAAAAATATATGAATACGAAAAATAAAAATGTACTTAAAACGCAAGTTTGTAAAAAACGTTAGGCGCTAGTCGGATGGGAAGGGGACCTAAGCGCTAGGCGGGGATTAATCGGATTATTATTATTATGTTATTTTTATTATATATAAAAAATATTAATAATATCGAAGATTAAATATATTTTAAAAAAACATAAATATTTTACCAAATAAAAATTATCATACAATTCTTAAAATAATATCAATAAGTATGACTATCAACTATCATAATTTTATGATTTCACTTGGTTTGTAGAATGTTGGAAATTGTTTTTTAACTACAAATCCTACCCGACGCCTAACCGACCCGCTCAAGTAATCGGCCAGGCGGTGGATTAATCGGTCATATTCCGTCCAAACGGCCTGGAACGCCCTAGAATGATAAGTCGGATCGGCAGAGTCCATTTCAGCCCCTAGGCGGGAACTAGACGCCTCCAAACGGAAATTTTTACAACATTGCTTAAAAGTCACTGTTTTTGCAATTATCCCATTTATTAATCTTCTTTCTATCCTCTCTCTCTATATATTAGCTGTTGCTGTTGATGACAAACCATCAGATACTCAGATCCAGCAGAGAGCTTAGTTCGAACGTGAGCTGACCCGACCCACACTGACCCGACCCGACTCCACAACAGGTCGTGGCCATGGCTATGGCTTTAGCTTCATCACTTACACTCAAACCCAAACCAACCAGCTGGCTCTGCGCCTCCACGTCATCACCGCCACCTTCCCAAAATTACCGTCCTGCCATCATCCTCCCGGTTCGTCGTCCTGTTGTCGCCGGTTCTTATTTTCATCTCCAAACCCTAATTTTTGAGCTCGGTTGTTTTTGCAGGGAATGGCGAACAATTCCGGCGACTACCTGAAGTTGCAGCGGATCTTATTGAAGGAGCACGGCGTGCCCTCGGTCGTTGCCAACGTGTCGAGAATCGATTGGCTGAGAAACGCCGCCGGTCTGGCGGAGCCTTACTGGCGCGGCACTCTTCGTCCCCAGCACGTCCTTTGGTACGATAATCGTACGTGGCAACAACGTTATGAACTCTATATTCTATAGAAATAAAGGATAATACCGAAAACTAATTATTAAAGTTTAAAAAAATAGGGTTAAATATCGCAATTTATTCTTAAGTATTGGTCACGAACACTACACTACCCAACGTTTCAAAGTGACAAATGCAGTATCTTAAGTATTGGTCACGCGATTTTGTTCGTAAAAATGCGCGGAATATTTCATTATGTTAGTCATATGACCTCAAGTATCATATAATTGATGGTAAAATGACATTTTCCTCCTTAAGTATTTGACCTCTATACATTTTATAAGGAACAATAACGAGAGTACAATGATAATGTTCCTTATAAAATGTATAATGACCAAATAATTAAGGGAAAACGTCATTCTACCGTCTATTATATGACACTTGAGGTCATAGGACTAACAGAATGAAATATTTCGTCCATTTTTAGTAACAAAATCGCGTGACCAATACTTAAGGTACTACATTTGTCACTTTGAAACGTTGGGTAGTATAGTGTCCGTGACCAATACTTAAGAGTAAGTTTCAATATTTAACCCCAAAAAATATATTGCTCAAAAACAAGTTATAGATTTGTTAGTCGATTAATTTGATACTGTAGACTTACGATAATTATCCAAAACTAAAAAAAAATCGTAAGGAATGATAGAAAACGTTAAGAAAAACTTTAAGAACTAACTGTCATATGACTACTAATTAAACTAAAAAATTAACTGTGAACTTGTTAATTTTTTGAGTTTTTCCTAATGTACCTTTTTTGTAATTGCTAATGGAAAATATTAGTTTGCTTAATTACCTTAAACATACAGTATCAAATTGATCGTCTGACAAATCTAAAGTTAGTTTTTGAGTTCAATAATCAAATGATCGCTTGTTCTTAGAGTTTTCCTAAAAATAACGATCGGTATTGTTAACGTTTGATACATAGTTTACACGTCGTTTAACAATCAGATTAGGAAATAAAATGGAGTGACAAACATATCGGATAACTAAAAACAGTCAATTTCAAATCTCATTCCATAAATCCTACACCACCCGTCACGCCTATTTAATTAATTCGATATAATATATTTGATTATTTTTAAGGGAATCATATGATATTTTGATTTTACCAGGTATTTGAAGAGGGTGGACGAAGCTGTACAGCAGGCTAAGGAACTTTCAAATGGTATGTCATGACTCGTGGTCCCGTTTGTTAAAGTTTCGTTTCAAAATTTCGGACGACTGAATCAAACTATGTGGTGATGTAAATTAGTCGAATAATTGATGTCGAGTGAGAGAAAATGTGTCATGTATAAAAGAAACATATTTGTTTCGTCGAGAAGTTGTTAGACGGGAAATAAATGGTGATCGAGTACATTAAGGACATGACCTGTAACATATTGTGGTTGGTTGGAGCACTGACGCTCGACAAGGAAATGCTTACCCTCAAGCGCCCTCCCGATGCCACTCTCTCGTCGATTGGCATCCTCTCGGTGCTAACGCCTAGCATAACGGTGTCCTCCCAACTTCCTTATAGCGTTACCTCGATGGAGATACTCTCACAAGCCTTGGTCTCAAATAAAAACCCTAGCACATAGATTCACGCGCCAACGAAATTTAATCGTGTTGCTTTTCCCATCGCACGTTGTTAATTAAAATATCATTTAATTATTATATCTAACTATGCACGGATTTCACATAACTACATACAGTTATAAAACTTTCGGGATGGTACCCAGAGTTTTCAAAATTCGCCTGAACAATGCTCAATTTTCATATAACTCCCCTTCCATTTTGAAGTAACGTGAATTTTTTTGAAGCTTACGATACCATCCATACGGATTTTTATTATTAGAGTAGTTATGTGAAAATCAGACACAACTAAATTTAGAGATATCTTTACAAAGAGAAGATAAAACGTGTTTTATTCACATTTTTCGATACAATATAACTCTAGCATTCCTACTATTTTTACTTGGGGGAAACATTGTCCTTGATCGGACACTCGGCTGGAGGATGGCTTGCTCGTGTCTACATGAAAGAGTTCGGGACTTCCAATATTTCGTTGCTACTCACCCTCGGAACCCCTCATTTGTATGTTGTCCGATTTATTTATTTTGGATTACTTCAGTTTTTTATTCCAAATCACTACGCTACACTCTCTTTTTTCTCTCGTTATCTGAAGTTTAAAAGTTTTCGAGTTACTCTTTTCCGTCCATTATTTTAAATCTGATTTTCAGATAACGACAACAAATTTGGACTTAAAAGAGTATCTTGTACGTTAATTAATGTTACAAAAAAAAATTGGTATCCCTTCGTTAAATTTTTCAACTCCGTCACTGATCACTTATCGATGTGTTTTGTTTTCCCCAAGGCCTCCTCCAAACGGTTTGCCATGGGTTATCGACCAAACGAGAGGGCTTCTGATTAACGTAGAGAGACACTGCCCTAAAGCTGTTTACACTTCGCAGTTGAGATACGTATGTGTTGGAGGAAGGTAAACCGTAAATGTATTGATCAAGTATATCTGATCGGGTTTTACGATTAAAATGTCAAACTTAGTCGTTGAGTGTGATATTTAGAGGTACGAAAGTGTTTCTAAAGATACTCTTGATGCAATATTAATTTACTTAAAATATGGAAAGGAAGAATGAGTGAGATATTTCTGAATTAATAGAGTTATAATATTATGCAAAAATAACAATATTGATATACCTTAGAGAATTGGTTGATCTTAACACATAGCTGAAAATGTTACAAATTCACACCACCTTTTTTATTATCTTAAAAATGTGTAATTTTAGAAATTATTTTCCGGTCGATGATTCAATTGAGTTTCAATCTATATGTTTTATGGTTGATAAATCGAGTATTTAATTTTAGGCCGTTTTCAGTTCTTTTAATTATACCCCTGGTTGGATTTGTTATATTTGTATTCTTTATGGTTATAAAATCTAGGTTATATATACATGTTTTAGAGACTCCTTGATTGAGTCTGATTTCAACTTATTGAGATTCTGCCATAGAATTTTCGGTTTATTTATTTACCGAAGGTGCTAATTGTCATATTCTTGTCTTTTCTTTTCATCTTGAAAAGGGTTAAAGTTTATATATCATAAAATTTTCTTATAAAAAAACGTATGATAAAATTGTTTTTACGATATTACATTTTTTAGTATTATTTCGCCAAAAAAAATATTGGTATCTCTTTTATGGGAAAAGCTCGTAAGTCTAGTTCATGCAACTGCGTGCATGCATGCGTTTACGTACATCAAAGTTGATATTATTAGAAGACCAGTTATAATTTGGAGGTTGAATATACCCTAATTTTTTTATATTTATTTAGAGTATACCATAATTTTTTTTGTCATCTCTATATTCTAAACTTCAATTAATTTCATTTCAATACCCATTGTTAACTTTTCCGTCTAATTTTTTATCCAAAACAGGTAAAATAATCATAATACTCTTCACTAACAACCAAATTTATGGTAAAGTTAACGGTGAGTACTAAAATGAAATTAATGAAAGTGTAGGGTATTGATGTGACAAAAAAAAATATGGTACTCTAAATGAATTAATAAAAGTTTAAGATACCGAGGTAATACAAAAAAGATTTAATGTACTCTAAATAAAATATAAAATAGTTAAGGTATTGAAGTGGAATTATCCTATAATTTTATCATCAAACATGTGGTTTTGTGACATACTCGTTATGAATTTCGATGAGAAATGAATTATGAAGGAGAAAGAGTCCATTGGAAGAGATGCAAGGGTTAGGATCCATGGCAATAAAGGAATAACAACATTTTTTTTACAAACTGCGGAATTGGAACATGTGTCCGTAAAATATTTGGTGTAAAACACTGATAATTGAAGACTCGATTATACTTTTATATTCTAACATATATATGTATAAGATTGACAGGTACATTCAAGGGGCTCGAATGTTTGGTACCTCATACGCGAACCTCCTCGAGCAAGTTCCTATCGACAACGATGAACCAATCCCCGAGGTCGTTGTCATGAATCAGAAGAGCAATTTATCGTCAGCTTCAACCACGTTGCTTGCTTGCTTGGTTGGCCAAGGGTACAAACAGGTAAGCTCGATCACCTTGCTTGGTTGTCTTTGTTTGCGGAAATTAAAGAGTACACTTTATTATTTTGTATTTTGGAGTATTTTCAACGGGTAATTCTACCTTAGTATCTTAATGTTTTATAATTTACTATGTTAAATATATTTTGTGTCCCTTAAGTACCTTAAATTTTTATTAATTTATTTAGAATATCCTAAATCTTTTTTGTGCCGTCTCAGTACCATAAACTTTCATTAATTCTATTTTAGTACATACTGTTAATTTGCCATATGATTTTTCATCCAAAGCAGGTAAAATGGTCATAATACTCTTCACTAACAGCTAAATTAGGTAAAGTTAACGGTGAGTGCTAAAGTAGAATTAATGAAAGTTTAGGGTACTGAGGTGACACAAAAAAGATTTAGAGTACTCTAAATGAATTAATGAAAATTTAGGATACTGAAGTGACAAAAAAATATTTAACTATAAATGAAATATGAAATATATAGAATACTGAGATGAAATTATCCCTATTTTCAATTCACAATCATGTATTTTAAGTAGTACTAATTCACTCCAATTAACATCACTTTTGTTTCGGTTTATTGAATTTGAGATTTAGTGACGAAAATGGGCTCCACATGGAAAAATAAAACTTAAAGAAATAGATAAGAAGATCCTTAAAAAATAATTAAATTAAGAAGACTATTATGCCAATATTTTTTTTTTTATAAATTTCTAATTTTTATAATATTTTAATTGATTTCATCTCCTATATATATATAGGGAGCATTTTCGTCCACAAACCTAAAATCGGACAAACTGAAACAAAAATAAAATTCGTCTAAGTGATTACACGAATTGAATTATAATAAGTAAATGAGGGAGTGAATTGACAACAATCTAAAACACATGAAATGCACCAAATCGATTAGATATAAAAAACCTTTGCATTTTTTTTAAATTATAGTAAAATAAATAAATAACAGAGTCATTTTTATTTCTGTTCATCTTTAAACTTAATTTTTTAAAGTTTTATAAAGAGTAACTTTTGACAAATCAAACAATAAAATGCACTGACTCGATTCGATTTTTAGTATAGTGTCATGAACTGAAACAAATTTTTTTATCCGGATGATAAATTTTTAATACAAGACCATAATAGTTTGATGAAACTAAAAACATAACACTAAAAAATACCGATAAAAAAGGGTAAAAGTTGACACATAAAAGTTGTACCAGGTTTGTGGAGAAGCCGATGTGTGGGGTGACGGAGTTGTGCCGGAGGTATCGGCCTATCTGGAAGGTGCACTCAACATAAGCTTGGCCGGAGTTTGTCACTCTCCGGTCGGCTCCGATGATGATCTCAGGCCATGGTATGGTTCTTCGGCGGTCGTCCAACAGTGGATCCACCACCTTCTCAACTAATTTCAAAGTTCGTAACTATTGGTCTCGAGAGTTATTAAGGTTTTTGTATTTTGTAAGTTTGTTATTACGGGTTTTCAATGTATACGATTGGACTGAAATCGATTATTTTTGTCATATTGTGGTTGATTGGACTGAAATCGATTATTTTTGTCATACTGTGGTTGATTAAGACGAACACTATCATTATATGATCGGATGCTTATGTACAATTAGCAAGTGTAATTCGAGCCTAATCGTAAAATTTGATTAATAGACTAGATGACCTCAAGGTCAAGTCTTTCAAGACTTAATAGGTTTGTGGACCGGTTTTTCCCCGAAGGGATAACGAGTGTAATATTACAGATAAAAAATGTTTAAAGACGGATAAACTATCAAACACCAGACTAAAAGTACTGAAAGCATGGCCATAACAATAAGGGACCTTAACATAGAGTAAAAAAGCTCAAGGTATCGAACCGCTTCACTGAGATGTTCAGAAGGGGATATTGCAATAGCATATGTCGACACCGATACAACGGATCTAAAGTAGAAGTTGAGCAGACCCATTTCTGAAAAAGTACCGTGGCAGAGTGAATACTCCTCCTACTTGTCAGCATGCGTCGTCCTCCCTTTAATGATAAAAGTAGGGCTCCAGAACCTGTGATTTCTGACCTCCGAGATGGTAGGGGAGGACCATACCAAATCTTGGTATAACCTTGCCACCTTACGTCCAGTGGAACGGTGATACTGGTCGATCCCCCGTTAGACGCTTGGCCTCTCATTAGACGAGATGAGATGCTTATCACACCGCCACTGCATGATATTTTCCTTCGGATCATGCGGATCCTTAATAGCTTGACCAGAGTTTGGTTCTCCGGTGATGAGCTCAGGCCATGGTATGGTTCTCCGGCCGTCGTCCAATCTTCTCGATTGGTCGCATGTTTCTCATGCAATGCGGAATTTGAACACCATACATACATTGTTAAGGAATTTCAAAGTTCATATTTATTTGGTCTCGAGAACTAATAAGATCTTTTAATTCAAGGTTTTACAACAACTAATGTAGTTATATGAGCAAATAAGCAAGGTAGAAAGCGAATCGACCTCAAAAAGCGGGTTAATTATTCAAATTAGGGTTTACTGTATTGTTGAATCGGACGGTCTAGAAGCATGTGTTGAATAATCCCTCGGTTTTAACAGATTATACATTCGACCTAAAACTGTAACGACAACTTTGACCTGCCAATCAAATTTGGCCACTTGACACCATTGATTAAATTAAATAAATAAATTTGATAATTTAATTATATTCTCATATATTAAACCCGAGTCGGTCCAACATCCCTTGTGACATTAGACTTGTATTTAGAAAAAGAAGACATTTTAAGGATTAATTAAATCGATTCGGTTTAATACAATAAAAAAATCAAGGAGACTATTACAACTAGAAAGTTAACATAGTTCCTCGAACCTCTACTTGTTTGTTATTGTCATTGTCTCATCCAAAAAATGGCGATCGAATAGTTGGAGATAAGAACCGAGAGAAGGATTCATAGAGTAGCTTCCGCAAAGATTGGGTCTCCGGGTGAAGTTATAGAGATTGATCGCACTCATTTTCGAATTCGCGGGGTGATCCAACAATTCGGGCGGGGCGGCGAATTCGGTTTCGGTGATTTCTGTGTCGGTTTCAGTCGGGTCGTAGCGAACGCATGAATACGAGTCTGTTTCCTCCGCTCTGCGGAGGCAGTATAAGTTATTTCCCGAGCAGGCGTAACTATGCACGTAAAAATCGGCCGGGACGCGGAGCCAGGCGAGCCCCTTTCGGGGCTCGCCGTCAGGACAGCGTTGACCACGCGGGATCCGAAATCGTCCGCCGGGGTCGGCAGGGGGATCGAGGCGGCGGAGATTGGATCGACGAGTTTGATCTCGGGTGCCAGCATCCCCGCGCGAGCGCGACAGGCTACGAGCCAGCCGAACCGAGACCCGAAGACGGTGAATCCTTCAATCTCCGGTAGGTAGAGGTGGTGTTGCTTGGCCGAGACGACGTCGTGGAAGACGGGGAAGGCGGTGGCGGCTCCGTCGTTGTCGGGGGTTGTGGACATCAACCAATTCATAGTGATCGAGGTTTTGGATTGCTTGGCGGCGGAGCGCCAGTGGCGGCTAAGGAGAGACAATCTTTGAGGGAAGACTTGAGTGTAGATAGGATTAGATCTAACAACAGGTCCGACAAGGCGGACCACTCCGCCGCCGCCGCCGCCGCCTGCGGCGGCGATGAACACCTCATTCTCTTACCTGACGACATTGTGTAAATCTCTAGTTGGAAGTTGGACCGTGATTGATTTATATAGGGTTCCTAATTCCTATTACGTGTTAGAATCTGACACGGATCGGTAGAGAGTTTCGGTCAATTTGTTCATATTATTAGGATTCGAGATTAGATGCAACATATTATAGGGATATATATATTAGAAAATTCAGCCATTTTCTATCGGCTGGTTTTTTCAATTTTTTTTTGGCAAAAAAACATGTAAGAGCATGTACAATGTTGAGATTCAACATAAGAGCATGAACAATGGGTCGGCTTGTGTAGCGTCCAGTGTCTCGGCTCGATTTTTTACGGGACGCGTCCTGCGAGCCGTCCCGTTGTGGGACGGTTTTTTCGCGTCCCGCGTGCGGCAAAAAAACCGAGTCGGGCTGTGGCTCGCGTCCACGTCCCGCTAATCCAGGACCCGGGACGTGCGTCCCGAGTCGTCCTGTTGCTCGACTCGTGTCCTTTTTTTTAAAATACAAAAAAAAATCATATTTAGCTAAATATGATTGGTCCACTCATAATACGAGATTCTCATCGTAAAACACAATTTATTTTGAGGCTTGAGTCCCACTATTTTGTACAATCAGCATCCAAACCTCACATTCGAGCCATTCTATTATACATGCTATTAGGATTTATATTGATGGGATGGGTTTGAACCTTTTAATGGATGTTGGTTGGATGATGGGTCTTTATTCGTTTTCTCGATTTGAAGTGTAAATCGATTTTTTTTGTGATCGAAGAAATTAAATATTACTTTTAGAGCAATATGAACGTACTGACTATAAATTTACAAATTATGGAATCCGTTTGCACAAAATCGGGTTTAAATTTATTACCAACTGAATTAAAATGTAATAAATAGTAATTCTGATAGGACATATGGCGAGATCTGAATGACTGGTTGCAGCTCGCGGTTTAATGAGTCGTGAGTCGCAAGTCGCACACTATTATACTCACAACAGTGTGATTCACAGTTCGCGACTCATTATACCACGAGTCGTAACCCACGAGTCAGCGTGGGTTAAAATACGTACATGCTTACGTTAAAATAAATATTGACATTTTTATAATAATGCTAAAATGACATGAAATGCTAGGGCATCTCTATTGGTTAGATACTGTGCAGTGTCTACATAGTTTCAGTAAATTAAAAAAAGCACCTAGATATTTGTGACACTTTTAATTAAACCCAAATACGAATTACATAACAATTTTTTTATTACAAACAAAATAGAAATTACATTAACGTTGCTGATTAATATTTAATTGGGGCCGCCATCTCCAAATTTTGCCCAAATGTGTTCGATGAGATCATCGTGGAGTTGGTGATGAACATTTTGATCCTGAATCCTTGCTCTATGGCCCAGGATACTGTCGTTGGTCACCGCTGGTGGTGGTCCTCTACGTACGGTGTGGTTCGGGACAACAAGATCTGCAAACGGATCAGTGGGCCACGGCCTACGCTCATCCTCAACGATCATGTTGTGTAGGATCACACAAGCAGTCATGATCACTGCGAGTGAGCCCCTATCCCACATTCGACCCGGGCGAGTAACGATGTGAAACCGGACCTATAGAACTCCAAACGCCCGTTCGATAGGGGATTTCAATTGGAGCAGATCTGAATTTATAGGAAATTGTTGGGCACTATGGGAGTCGGCGTCGCCACGTGTCGGGTCGTGACTGGCCAACCAACTAGCCGTTGGCGCCAGACACGACCGGCTGCGTCGTTGCCAGAACCAGCAACGACCAGCAGCAACGGCACCACAAAGACGGCTTCCAGACACGACCAGTCGTGTCTACGCGTCGTGTCTGGGCCGTGCCTACGCCAGACACGACCCGTTGGAGGTGCTCTTAAAAATGTCCATGTTTTTGTTGTTTTTTATGTTACATTTTTTTTAACCTGAATAAAAAGTGATATAAATTAAAAATAAATATGTAAATGAAACGTATGTATTTTCGTATAACTAAAAAAAATAACAGTATCCCAATACGTAGCATCATAAAAGGCTATAGTTGAAAGGAACTCTTTCCTATTTCATATAGGACTACGTGTTAGATTCTGACACAAACCGTATATAAATTAACAACACTTGTTCTCATACCATACATACTAGATTTACACAATGTCAGCGAAGAGGATGAGGTGTTCATCGCCGCCGCAGGCGGCGGCGGCGGCAGAGTGGTCCACCTTGCCGGACCTGTTGTTGGATCAAATCCTCTCTAAACTCAACTCCTCCCTCAAAGATTGTCTCTCCTTAGCCGCCACCTGCCGCCACTGGCGCTCCGCCGCCAAGCAATCCAAAACCTCGATCACCATGAATTGGTTAATGCCCACAACCCCCGACAACGACCGAGCCGCCACCGCCTTCCCTGTCTTCCATGACGTCGTCTTGGCCAAGCAACACCACCTCTACTTGCCGGAGATCGAAGGATTCACCGTCTTCGGGTCTCGGTTCGGCTGGCTCGTAGCCTGTCGCGCTCGCGCGGGGATGCTGGCACCCGAGATCAAACTCGTCGATCCAATCTCCGCCGCCTCGATCCCCTTACCGACCGTTACGAACGACTTTGGATCCCCCGTGGTCAACGCCGTCTTGACGGCGAGCCCCGACGGGGGATCGCCGGATTGCATCGTCCTGGTGGAACACGCACCAGGACGATTAGCGTTCGCGAGGCCGGGACGCGGAGCATCCTGGCTCCACGTCCCGACCGATTTTTACGTGTACGGTTACGCCTGCTCGGGGAATTACTTATATTGCCTCCGCAGAGCGGAGGCATCAGTCTCGTATTCGTGTGTCCGTTACAACCTGACTGGAACCGACACTGAAATCACTGGAATCGAATTCGCCACCCCGCCTGAATTGCTAGATCACCCCGCGAAATCGATAATGGAACTGTTCGATTTCCCTCACTTTACCCCGAGATTCGATCGTTTGCAAAAGTTGCTCTACACCAAATACCACCTCGTGGAGATAAAAGGGCGCCTTTGCTTGGTCGTCAAGTTCTTCAAACACGGAAGCTATCCTTTCATCGAAATCTTCGAATTCGATCTCGAAACAAATCAATGGAGCAGGGTCAATTCGCTAGGCGACTCGTGCCTCGTCGTCCAAGACAACTTGAATCTATCGGTCGTGGACGCGCGCGACGATCCGGAATTGGTTCCGGGATGCGTATACTACCCGATTACGTACGTTGGACGCCTACACAACCCTTTCATGTGGTGGCGTCAACATAATCGGCTACACCGACCATATATTAGCGAGGATAGCGAAAAGAACTCGATTTCACGACTCATATACTACCCGTCTACGAGTATATACGATGACAAGACTCGAGTCTGGGTTACGGAACGTTACGATGACTCGCCGGATAAGTATTCTAAGATCTATCCGTCTATTTTGCTTCATGTGAATCCATCTCTCGCTTCTTATCTCCAACGTTTCGATCATCATTTTTTGGATGAGACGCTGATGAATTATATGTTACCTCAACACAAATGAGACACTTATGAATTATCTGTTACCTCAACACTCGCTTGAACGGCAAGTTTTGTAACGTTTTTTTATTTCATGTTTGTATCTTGGTACGTTACATATTATTTACCCACAAATGAATATAGATATTGTTTTATACATTTTATAAACATTATTGTTTTTTAGGAAAATGTGGAATATATTAACTCAAATAGTGCGTAAGAACTTGTAACAGGATGCTGGGAACGGTTAAATCAACCCAATCAACATTATTTCACAACAAAACACTTTTAGTTAAGATATGAGCCGCTTTATTAGCGGTACGATGCACAAAGTAAAGCGAGAAACCTGTCAAGATTCGAAGGGTACTTCTGCACTATGTTATTACAGCTCCAATTGGTGACACCATCGGACTAATCAAACATATCAACGATAGTGTGACAAAATTAATATATTTCAATTCAATTGTACATTTTGGAAACCAAATACACAAACTTACGTGCTGAAATCAAAATACAAATGTTTAATCAATCTAATTATCCCTTAAAACATATGTATCTGTTGCAGCATACTGATTAGTCAGGTCTGCAATTTTTTTTGTCTTTTCTTTACGTGGTTAGGGTTTATACCCCCTAATACACTTGTTTGTATCCGGTCACAAGACACTCTTGACCGAATCTGGTAAGGTGGTCAAGGTCACCGCTGACAGACTCCGATCGAATGCAGAATTTATCAACGTTGGAAGATTCCTCAACTAAAGGATTACAAACTCCGACCAAACTTATGTAGCCTGGCCGGTATAACTCCACGAGAGAGTGGATGCGACTTAGTTACATCTAGATTTTTCTTTGCCATTTTGTTTTTTTTCCTTGTGAGACTCACAGCTAGAAATAAGTACATGTACCCAAGAAATCAAATGAGAACCAAATCAATACATGTTCTCACCTCAAAATTGAAACAAACACTGAAACTAAAAGTCTGAAATAAGTACATGTACTCACAACATCATTAGGATCAAGTGACTGAAAAAAATTACATCAATTGAAGGGACAGATACTAATATAAATTGCGTTAGTATTTATCGAACTATAAATGTTAAGATAAAGATTTGTGCAGTCATTATTAATAACTATGAATGTTAATATGGAGATAAGTGACATTATTAACATGCAAACTCACTTCAAATCCCAACCACTGAATTATCTACTCCTATCTCATAAACACTTATCTATTGTCTCATTGAAACACTGGTAAAAAAGATTTACCACACATATCAAACATGTCATCGTATAGATCCCATTTCCCTCTATCTACAGACATAGGCAAGGTTCTAAAAACCGCTAGGCGCTAGTCGGGCGGCTAAGCCCTTTTGGGGATTAATCGGGGACTAAACGGAGATTAATCGGGTCGGCCAACAAGGAAATGGCGCCTAGACGGGGTCTGGTCGGGATTTATAGAACACTCATAGGTCTCTGTGGGGTTTCTAGTTGTATACAACTACATAAGAAACATATTTAATAGAGACAAATGGGCAAATAGTAAACGTGCATCTACAGTACCTTTGTTATGGAGATTTTTCACCCTCAAATCTCATTTTGAATCTCATCCCTATAGAACTGTGTGAGTTTTTACGAACTATAGGACACCAATCCAATGCCCAAATAGGCCCTCCTGTGTGCATCACAAAGTCTGTACTGCAAAAAGATCAACATAATTACACTTAAGCAGCGACATATGTATTCTTTAAACTACTTGACTTCATATTGAAAACCATTATCATTTCCAAGTATAAGAAGATACGGCTATAATCGGAGGATTGTACATTGAAAATGATGTTACTTCATGAACCATTATGCTTATGAAACTATTACAAGAATTTCAAAGGATTCAACATTCTCATACAACCTCCCCCAAGACCATAATAAGAAACAAATTGAATATAAGTACATATAGATTTAACCACACAAGATTAAGCAATGACAAAACAGAGCTATTTATACAGTAATAGATGAGAATCTAAAAAAAAACTAAAGCTTGTACCTTTTTAGGGACTTTAATGGTCTCTTTGAACATACTAACAGACTTCTTGCAGCTAACCTCCTCGCCCTCTGCAGTTCCTCGAAGGTCACTTCCGTGAGCTCTAGTAGACTCCCTGCAGCAATAAAGAACCAAGAAAATTTCCAACCTCATTCAAAGTAAGCCTTTAATCCATACTACTTTGAGAAACCACAAGAACTAATCTAACAACAGTTTTCTCCCAGTTCAGCACAAAACCCATGACTAATGGCAATACCTATTTCCGAGATCGACCTAATCATCACAAACAAAGGAAACCCTTTTCATGTAAGTTTAATTTTTTTATAGCAGAAACAAAAAACCGTTATCCAAACTCTACTTTAAAATTATCAACAATCTTAAGAATAGTATACATGCAAGGCATAATCAAGTCAAGAGATGCAGATAGGCTATCATTATATAAGGATCAAGGTGATATTTAATTACCACATCATCACTATTTTATAAAGATTGCTAATGTTTCATGCATGTTGCATCAATGTCTTCAAAATAAAAACTATCTCTTGTACCACAACTGTATACTTTGTGTCATTAAAATATAAGCATATGTATTTTCACTCCTCATGTTCCGATAAGGCAAAAACCAATAGCTAGTTTAGTGCATCAAGCTTACCAAGAGAAGCCTCCAAGCTGTGGGCCGCATGTATGGTGGAACTCCACTCTAATCTAACTTACGCAACCTTTCTACGTGACAAAACCAAGAAAAAAGAAATATTATATATAATAAAAATTACTACACTCTAGTTAAGACTGATGGAACTGCCATCTCCACACCCCCTCTAAACCAGATATTAATGATACATTGATATGTAAGCAGAATGAGTAGAAGAAACAAAATCAAAGTGCTTTTGAAGGCAATGTTATTAAATTATATTGCATTCCACAACCAATAGATATTGTACATCAAAATATCATCACAGAAGAAACAATCTCACATTAAAATCATGCAAGTTAATAGAACTTTTTCTGTTAAGGGAATCCCAAGTCTCTATTCATACTTAACATCTTAGGCTGCTTCTTTTTTCCTACATTTTCTAGGCAACCTAACAAAACAGGACTGAGGGCCCACTAATATCTGAAACCATATAACAATTATCACCAGAACATATCCAAACAAACCAAAGTTAATGACAACCCACAGCAATGTGAGCCATTGCATGAAGCATTTTGAGAGATTAAAAGCTATGAACTTCAAAATTACCATTAAGCAGTGAACAATAGGGGCACATAGATTTCTAGATTAACGAGCCTAAAAAGGAGAAATACTGAGCTCGTATCACAAATGGGTAGGCCAAATTTTGGACACTTTCAATTCATAAAGGCAAGTAAATAATATGTGAGCAATTCATAAAGACATATAAATGACCTGGTCATGACACTTTTAAATTTTGGGTAGTTTACTGTTCGTGACCAATACTATAGGGTATGCTTTTACATTTAGCCCTTAAATGTGCGATAACGGGTGAGTTTAATTGTGCATTAGTGGGTGAGTGAAAGCGTGTTTGGTAGGTGAATTCACTATTGTCCTTAAAACTTGCTATGTACTTCATTATAATTTTATAAGTAGACTAGAAATGAAGAAAAAAGTACCAAGTTGTGGCGTCAAAGAAATAACCGGAGTTGGTTTCTTATTGTCTTGTCCTGTGTACATTTTTCTCCGTTTTGTTTCCAACAACCGAGACTAAATGAAAGTTAAATGAGGAGTTACCATACTTAAAGAGTGTGATATACTAAGATCATGATATGGTTTGTGCTTCAGCTTCTCAGGCCAACCCTCTGCCATCTCCTCCATTTGCTCATCAATCTGAAATAGATGTTCTTCTTCCCTAATAGCTCAGAGACTAGAACCTGAAATGGATACAATTCACTCTATAAATCACATTTTCAAGGCAGGATCCGAAACACATATTTTACATTTTCTTACCATTGTGCCAATCTTTTCCAATGACAAAATCTTTCAATTGGAAACATTGCACTCTACGAATCACATTTTCAAGGTAGTATTCAAAACATTTATTAATTTTTTTACCTTTGTGTTCCAATGACAAAAAAATCTCTATCTTCCATTATCAGACATGATTCAATAGTTTGGGCCTCTTCTCTAGCACGCTTCATCGCTGCTACTTCTCCTAACCTTTCCGGGGTGGAGAGGTAAGCTAGAGTCCCATGGTTTTTAATTTCTTCAGCAGCATTATAATGACATGTTGCTCCTTCTGGGCCAACGATAACCAGAGTGAGTAAGGTCGAAAGCTTCAAGTATTGAGCCAGCTTCTGGCAACGCTTATCCTTCACAGGCAAAGCAAACCAAGGCATTGTTTCAAAGAAACCAACGCTTATAATGACATGTTGCTCCTTCTTGGAGAAGTACCCATTGAAGGACTTGTAATCTTTATCAGCTGAACAAATGACAATCTCAAGATAACCCTATGAAGAGAGCTTGTTTTATAGAAATTTTAAAGTTGGAGTTAATTGCCAAATCCGTTATGCTGAAAAAAAACATCCCAATTCTGCTCCTTTAAGATGTCAATTTTGACCTGTAAAATCAGAATCAAACGCATAAGTAGATTAGAATCATCACCATGTCGCTTCACTTGAAACATCCCAAGACATGTTAATTGATCATTATAAGAACCTTAGATCCTATATCTGCAAAACTAAGCAAATGGTAGGATCTAATCATACTCGCACACAGTTATTTCATCAAACTATACAAAATCTTAGGCTGGATGTTTAGATTACGCGATGTGAACTTCAATTTGAAACTCTTTTTCCAAACTAAATTTAGTTTCTGAACTTTGTAAGCAAGTTTTCATACTTCCATAAATATCACTGAATTAAATAGTAATAGCTAAGTATTCAGGATCATCCCAGTATCAACAATCGTACTCCAAAGTAAGAAGTAGCACACATCAATATTACTAATATAAAATTTGGATTGAAAAGGGTACAATCTTGTCAAGACGGGTGTTCATTGTCTTCATAATACGAATCATTTAGATTTGAATTGTTCTGTGACTGATTCATAACATAACATTCAATGTGTACCTTTATTTCCGGAGGCTGATCTATCCAATCGGGATTTTGACTCCAAACTTGCATTTCTTTCTCTAGATTGACTTCCAAGGCAGTGGATGATCCTTTCTCCTTCTCCGAACTAGAGATAGCTGAGCTCACACACTCACTATCCTTTGCTAACTTCTTCAAGCGAGACTGTACCGAAATTACAGCTTAGTCAAATGAACTCGTTATGGGAGCTAAGCAAGATATATAGGAAATTTATAATCAACCAGCTCGAGTCTTCCATTTCTCTTGTTTTGATCCACCCATTGAAGCCTGGGCTATTTTAAGAAGTTTGTTCAATCCATTACTTCTTGAGTTAATTGCCAAAAACTACTCTTAAGTATTGTCCACAAACGAAAAACTACCTAAAGTTTTGTCCACCGACTTCCGTAACAGGGAGAAACTGTGATGAATGTTCAGAATGAATGGTCCGGGAAGTTCTTCACGGATTCAATAGATTTGTGGGCGATACATAATGCATTCTAAAGTTGTGTGGGGAATTCATAATGCATTCTATAGTTGGGTGGGCAATACTTTAGGGGAGTTTTTGGTAATTAACCTGTTACATTTATTGATACCAATTCTGGTTTGAAGGGCTTGCTCAAAATTACATACTTAGAACAAGTTTTTGATTGGATCATTGTGGTTAATTTCAGGACTAAAATATGCTGCCAGCATATATACCCGACAGTGATGATGTTGCACTAATTTGTGATCCTGGGAACCCGGATGTTCTGAAGGTTGAGCTTCGGAACAAAGCCGTGTACTGCCTAACTCAGGCCGCTACAGAGGTTTATATATAGTTCATTTCTAGTTAATTTCTTAGTACCTTCAGAGTTATTATGTACCCATCTCTTATGCTACATTTTGTTTTTTTTCCAGTCATGTTCACGTTTGCTACAAACAAACTCCGAGGTCTTCCAGTTATATCCAGATTGGCTACCAGAATGCTTCAGCTGGTCTTTCATATACACCGTGTGCGATGAGTTCAAGGACTATGTGGACATCGCGGTTGAGCTGTGCCAACGCCTGCTACCCCTGCCAGCTCGAGGAGAAGGTATTGAGTTCGGTAATTTAGCTGAGGTATACTTGGACATATACGGAGACCTGGTTTTGGAACCATGCTTTCAGTTATGCATTACTTCCTTCTTGGTGAGAGTAAGTGTCATCTAAAACCTTTTGAGTGTTTGTTTTGTGTTGTTTTGTTTTGTTTGAGTGCTAACTATTTTACCATCTGTTCAGATCGACGTTGCGAAGTATACTCATGGCATCATTCCCTGGAGAGATTCACTGTATCTGACAAGCTTTTGGACAATATGTGAAGCTTTTCCATATCACAGGAATTTTTTGGTGAGGTTGGTGACCGCACTTGAGGACGATGCTGCAACAAAAAGCTCCAGAAACCATGATTATAGCTGGTTGAGCCCACCCATACCATCACAGATCACTGAGAGACTGACCTTAGTAAGAATCATACTTAATCTTGTGAAATTGCTGAATTTTGAGTTCTACTGACATTTTTTCTGTTGTATCTCCTTCAGCTGAACAAGGTATTGGAAGAGTGAGTCACATGAGACTGTTGCTCCATTAAGTCTGATGATGACCATATATGACAGTTTGTATGTAATGTTTGTACAGAGTTCTATGTTAAGAACATATACTACTAGTAGAATTGATATAGTGGGCAAGTGTTGCATATTCACAAGTTAGATGTTAAAATCTTGTTTGTAATTGTTTTGTTACCAATACATAAGGGATAGTAAATGATATGTGACCAATTCATTATGGGTACTAAAGGTGTGTTACCAAAGCATAAAGACTCTTATTGAACGTTATAAAACTTTGGGGGTACTACATGTATGTTACCAATTCAAAAGGGGTCCCAATAAGGTATGTGTAGATGAATGAATCAATGTGTCTTTTTTGTCAACAATACATGGGGAAAATCTATATCCATTAAATAAAAAAACAATAATCCAGCATATATAAACAATGTGTACCTTTTGGACAATCAGAAACCAAACAAGGGACAGTAAAAATAACAAAAGTTACAACAAGCAAAACATTGGAAAAATGGATCAAGCCTTGAGCAATTTTCATGATCAACAATCCCCTGCTATCAAGTAAGCTGCACCCAACTGGACTGGATAGAACCGTTTCAGACGGTACTTTGGGTCTACTTTCTAATTCGATATAGTGATGGTTATTAACCATGAGAGCTCTTGCATCCCCTGCTATCTTGACGGCAGCTTTTGCAACGCAGAAGCAGAAATAACAGCCTCATCACTTGTAAACCAAAGTTGCTTCAAGGTTTGCCTGAAGATAAATTAAATATACACTTTTAATGTTAGTAAAGTTATCATATCAATGAACCAAACCAGAAACAAATATCTAAGGTGACGAAAATAAGTTTGGGTTCATGCCTACAAACACATGACCAGGAGTAAATTTTCCAGAAACTATTTGCAGATGGAGAATAGTTGGGGGTGTCATTCGCAGCAAAAAAAAGTTCACCAATAGAATTTGCAAAATGCCCATAGTTCACTGCAAGTTTTTGCAACTATTCTATAAAATAATTCTCACCTCCGTAGGTAGACCAATTGCCTCTATATGTGTCCATGGACTTTTTTGCAGAAACAGAATTTGAATGAGCCTCGAAAGAAGCTATTTGTAGCTTTTCAGCCTCCAACATTGTGGACAAAAGCTTGTTGGGTATGTTGGCAGCGAAAGAAACGGAAAAGAATGAAGGAGAAATAAAAAGAACGAAAATACATTGAATACCTCAAGTTCGAAATAATAGGTACACTATGCATTTGTGCCTTATGGAATCCAAATGAAATTTCAGTGTCCAAGTATACACCAAGTAAGTAATAGCATTTGATATTAGCATACGTAAAAGAGTTCTAACAAAACCAAAAATATCAGATGCAATAATAACTGAGTAAGCCTTAACCAGCATACTAAACAACTATTAAAATCCTCAAAACAGGAAATGTGATAGGAAACGGAAAAATGAAATTGATGCTTACTCAATAATCAAGCCAAAGCTTCCTTCACCTGGATCCACTCGCATAGCCATAGCCTTCATCATACCTCTCCTTCCTCAAATTCGTCCCAACAATGCTATCAACATTTTTGTTATCATTAGTTTCAAAGCTTCTATGTTAATTAATTCTATCAATTAGTAATGAATATGAATAACTGGGAATATATAAATACTTTAAGCAAAGGAGAGTTGGAAATCCCAAGAATGTTGAGTGGTAAAAAGAATTATATAATAATAGCTTATTTTGTAAAACTACATCCCATTTATTATTTACAATACAAAAGCTTTGGAAATTCATCAATGAAGTTGCAGTGAACGCATCAACAAATTTCCATAACTAATTGATATTTAACGCTTTACTGAAATCAACATTATCGCCTACACCATTCATACACTTCTACTGAAACCCGGTATGTTTCCATGCAATAATGTCACTGATTTGGCATCAAGTATATCTATGTAGAATTATAAATTCAATCCTAGAGGCTACTCATAAACTAAAATGATATAGGCTTATTTAACATCAGCTAATCAGTGAATCTATAATCACCATAAACACATGCTAACCATAAACACAGCCACCTTTTCAGTATCCACACAACATGACCTGCTCTCAACAATCTCTACTAATAATTGTTCTTACAAATTCACAATGATAAAACACACACAAAACATCACCAATAAGTGTGAAAGAGGTCATGTATATTTATAATCTACAACTATACACTCGGTAATACACAATATATTAAGAGGACAGAATGTTAAGAGATCATGTATATTAAGAGGTCATGTATATATACATCTTCAAATACAATCTATCACTCGGCATTACACAATATATTAAGAGGACGGAAATAAGAAAATTGGGGCGAGGATCACGTAAAATTTAAAACGATATAAACGGATGTAAGCCCTCCTTATTCTTCGAAGACAATTTTGTTTTTGTTTTTTTATTTTCTTGATATTTGTTTTACATCGTTAAACTATTATTAGAAGAAACATTTACCTTAAAATTTGGATTTTGCTCTTTAAGAAATCTACCAGCACTGTAGTTATCATGTAAAGGCTTACCAAGATATGATGGATTAAGACGAAAGGAGTGCCATGTCTTTCAGTCGCTAAGTTTGCACTCAAAGAGCCCAAAGAAAGAGAGGTCGCTTGGAAATGCCTTACTGATAGGAGGCCTTGCCTGGGGCTCTCTTGAGACTCTTTTCTGGATTGTGTTGGCTTACATTTTTCTTGTTATATTGGAACTCTGTGATGCAAATAAATGTTGAGGAGCAAAAGTAATCAAGAGAATAATAAGAATAATAATAAGTAAAATCTCCTAATTACTTGCATTTACAGTCACTCCCTGTTCTTTGACCATTCGAGAAGTCCTTCCATAACCAAATCTATAGCAGTTTGAACAAAAAAAATTAAAACATTAAGCTTAACAATCATTAACACATTTTTGTTAAACAATCATCTTCAAAATTTTGATTCATGATTGCTCCCTTTCTTACCTTCCCCGTTGGAACTTGATATGCCCAAAACCTTATCGAGCAAAAATAAATTCCAATTCATCTGCAAACAACCTCTAACTCAAAACTACAGGCCCACATAACACCATTATTTAATATTAATGTGAACCACAAGTCATAAGCTCAGTGTCAAAATCACGACCAAGTCCTATATTTTCACCCCGTATCAGACCACGTAAACTGTACAGAGAATAACTGTTAAAAATTAATGAAGACCTATACACATACCAAAGAGATTAAATTTCGTATCAGGACACGTTATCGCCTAACAAATCTCCCTTTCAATAACTACTCAAAAATGTGCAGAAAATGATAAGATGCTTCCATCATATCTAGAACCATTACTTACTGAAACAAAATAGCAAGAACCCAGCTTATTTGACAGTTCTCAGCACCTTCTGCTTTTGCATAAATAAATTAAACAAATCCAGAATCCATGCAAGAAAAGTCATATAGAGCTTCAACTAACATAGGAGCCTATGTGTTTCACTCAAAATTTATTTTTTTGTATTCTTTGACATGCTTCCAGTGGTGCAGAACCTAGTACTAAGAAATGTATGTGAAGGTTAAACAGAGGTATATAATTGAAAATGATGATTGATGTGTTACAAATTACACAATCAAAATTCACATTGCATGTCGAGGAGTGTTTGGGCAGAGTGACCATGTAAGTACAGCTCTCAACAAAGAACCTAAATTCACATTGCAGACATATGTAAACATTGAAACGCAAATAAGTATGTTCTACATTTCCCTCATATTTTAAAAGCATGTGAGCAAAATATTATTTGATGAGCAGAGACAAAAGTTTCAAGATCTGTCATAGAAAGAACAGGTTTGAGAAAAATGCATCCACTAAAGTAATATAATTAGATTTACAAACAAAATAGATATGTTCCAAAACACAAGTCTTGTAATCATAAGGTAATCAAAGAATGGAGTGTAAGCACATTGTGCTCGTGACTTTAACGAAGAGGAACCGTACTAAGTGGGTCTTGTTTGAGACATATAAGAAGTCTCGCACACACTAAATACTATGACTATATGCTTAATTGTATGTGCACGCAGCACAAAAACATCTGGTAGTTGCATCAAAATTGCAAAATACATGATTTCTATGTAGAATGATTCTTCGTGAGAGGAAGAATAGCTTGTTCAGAAACTTACATGATTCAATAGCATCGGTTACATCACATTTTACCTCTAAAACCCAAACAACAATTAGTAAATTCACACCTCATCATCCATGACCGATCTAAGAAAAATCCTAACACAGTTAAAAACCTAAGCATTATTTAATCTATGTCCGCAGGACAATAAATTACCTGCTATGATTCTCCTCGAGCCTCTTCTTCATGTCCTCTAAATCCTACAACGCGAGATTGTATAAGTGTTTCACAGTCATCCCCTAGGGAAATTTCATAATATTAAAACACGTTTTATATTAAAAATGATTATTAATATATTTTCACCATCATCCCCTTGGGAAATTTAATTTCGAGATGTTATTTTCTAGAGCTCTCTTCAGAAATTAGGTAGTTCTTGCACCAGAACATTGATAAAGAAGTATAAGCCTTGATATCGGCTCTTCAGTTATCTAGAGAAGCTTTTTAAAAACATTTTACATATAACTTTGTCTTCATTCTCAGTGTTAGTTGCAATGTGCATACCAAGCATGTTTTTTTTTTCTTAGGTCTTTATTATAGGGTACAACTTTGTTTCAAAAATGGAAATTTACAACAGTAAGCCAATGATGCAGCTTATCCTAATGACACAAAACAAACCTTCCCTCAATAGCACGTATTGAGAATCAATAATTTGTTTTTCTAAGTGACCGTACAAATGAGTTCTTAAGACTAACATAATAGTTGACAAAGAAAACATGCATGAAACATACTACAACACTCGACTATAGTTCATCTTATTTTAACAAAATGACACAAAAATCATCTTGAGCAAGTACCACTCACTCCAGGATAGATGTAATGCTAAAAACCAGTTCTAGTTGAATAATATAAGCAATTGGTCAAAAGAAACATAAAAGTAAAGTTGTCACGCCCCGATTTCAGCGAACCGAACTCGGGACGCGAACTTTTAAAAACATGAACACTTGAAACCTGTTTTCAATAAAAGCTTTGACATTTCCATTTACTTCTCAAAATAATAGTATTTACAATACAAAAACGTCCCAACAAGTGGACACGGTACAACATCCGTCACTAGACTCAACAAAAGTAAAGACCAGACTCCGCTCCAAGCTCCATGAACTTCAAGAGCTAACCTAGTCCGTCCGGTGATCAGTACCTGTAGGAAAAGCAGCTAGGGGTGAGCGTTCGCTCATCTCCACGGATAACAGACTGACTATGGCATAATTAGCAGAAAAAGCCAGTAACACTAAAACCAAACCCGACGCCGGGACTACAGTCCCCAACTCAAGTACTCAACTGACCCACAACCCGTCACCTTCCTCAACAGACTCGACACTCGATAAAAACAGTGTAGACCCGACACAACTATCGACGACCTCCTCAAGGACTCGAACGAAACGACACAACACCAAACAAGATCACAAAGGATCGCACACCAGCTGCTCAGTAACCAATCTCAATCAGGTCAGGGTTCGACCTATCGCAATTCCTCGACACGAAGTCGGATCAGGCTGTCGACCTTTCAAACTCGCAATTCCTCGACACTAAGTCGGATCAGGCTGTCGACCTTTAAAACTCGCAATTCATCGACACTAAGTCGGATCAGGCTGTCGACCTTTAGAACTCGCAATTCATCGACACTAAGTCGGATCAGGCTGTCGACCTTTAAAACTCGCAATTCCTCGACACTAAGTCGGATAAGGCTGTCGACCTTTAGAACTCACCACCCCAGGTAACCACAATCACAATCACAGGCAAGTTCAATCACACAGGCACTCAAGGCCACTCAAGACACCTCAACAGTCAAGACTCGGGTTCAACAACCCCACGGGCACTCGCTGCCACTCAAGACACCAAATTAAATACACGGCTCTCATGGCCACCCCGACTCAACAATTAAATACGGGCTCTCAAGGCCACCCAAACTCAACAATTAAATACGGGCTCTCAAGGCCACCCAAACTCAACAATTAAATACGGGCTCTCAAGGCCACCCAAACTCAACAATTAAATAAAACGCACGACAACCTCTGGCATACTCGATGCCTCCAACGGTCCTAAAATCACTAGTTTCACAAACAACCTCCGGGCATGGTCATATGCCTCCAGTAATTCAATTATCGCTAAGTTCTCTGTTCCTACGACACTACTAAGTGTCACATGCTTTTCTCTTGAACGCTACAATCCCGTATCATGCTTTTCTAATAATTAAATAAATCTACTCAACCCACGACACCCCGGTGTCACATGCAATTCTACTATTAACTTTCCCTAATCAGGGCCGAGATCCGGCCACTTTTCCCTACCTCGTATACAATCCCAAAAGCGCTCCAACAACACCCGAAGCACACTCAGTCACTCGCCGAGCTTCCCCTTGCCTCGGTCCGTAGCACGATCTAAAAGAACACAAATTTAAAGTACTTTTAAACTAGTACGAATAAACCAAAAATTTACATACTTAACGCCCAAACGTAACCCCGACAATGTCGGTCACTCCCAAACTTCCCAATTATTCGATATTGCCGAAAAAGGACCCGTAAGGGCCAGATTCGCCCGACATGGCAAATCTGCCCGGTTTTGGTTAATTGCCTTCCGGGGCTCCAAAAGCCCCCATTTTCGTTTCTACGGTCTTAGAATATTTCAAGGAACCCAACGCACTTGACGGAATTGAATTCCGACTTCTAAGTCAATTAATTAACGTTTAAAGTTTCCCAAAACCCGTTAATTACAACTTCTCCAAATTAATTCCAAATTTCGATTCGATTAGGAATAAGTGGTCCGGGGGACGTTTTAAACCACCCGAACATTAAAACCCGAGCAACCGAGCACGTGGGCCCCACCCAAGAGGCTTGGCCGAGACCCTAGGGTTTGAGGGAGGGGCTCGGCCACCAAGTGGTGGCTGCTGCCACCTCCGGCCAGCCACCACATGGCCGGCCGGCCACCACCCACGGTGGCCGGAGCTCCTCCCGAGCCTCCGGTCACCGGAAAACGTGAAATTAAACCCCCAAACACCTCTAAAACGTCTCCAACACCTCCCCACACTCTACACAACCCTAAGCCTTAGTTTATAACCAAACCCTAGCTCTTGAAAATAATCAAAACGAGAATCGGTTCGGGTATTACCGTAGAGGAGAACGAGGGGAGCGGGATTGCTCTTTGCTTTGACTCGATCCAAGGGCTCGATCACAAACCCTAGCTCAACCTCCCTTCTTCTCTCTTCTTCTCCTTCTCCTTCTCTCTCTAAAACCTCTCTTCTAATTTCTAATTTAATTAAACTAACAACAAAACTAATTTTCCTCCTTTAAAACCTCATACTCGGCCAACTATTCCCATCCACCCATTTTCCCTCCAAAAATTACACCACCATATAATTGATAAGTGTCAAGGTGGGTCCCTCACCTTTTGGAAAATATCTACTTGATATTTTCCAATCAGATTCGCGAAAAACAGACGTTTCGGGCCCCGAACGGGCACTTTTCCCAAGAAATTTTTAAACTGGACGGGCTTCAAGGAAACGGCCCAACTAAGACCGCTACGACGACGGCTAAGCTTTTCGAGTCCCAAACGGTCCTCGAATGGACCAAAACGTCGCTCGGGTGACTTTTCCAGCGAAGAATCAATCTTTCCCAAATTGACCAGAAAGTTGCCCTGAGTCCCCCGTAACTCATTTTAGTCGATAACGGGGTCAACTTAAGTCCGGCATGACCCTCGGGGTCAATTTAAGTTAAGTTAAGTGTCTGTCTTAAAAAATTTAAATTTTCCTGTTTTTTACAGGTTTGACTGACGTTGACCAGAAGTGGTTATTACAAAAGTATTTTAATAGACGGACTAAGGATGGCATCAATCATAATAGATAAGAAATGTAGCTATAATGCTTAAGGAGCAGCCTCTAAACAGGGAATGCTACTAACCCTAACCCTATAATGATCATAAGCATCCCTTAACACCCATTTCCTAATCCTTGTTTTCTCAATTTCCAATTCATACTCCCAATCACTATAGTGTGTACCAATACCCTTTTGCCAACCAAGAACTCTAATCACCCCTATCTGAATCCTTACTTTCCCAATTACCACAATACTTTCACCCTCATAACTTCCAAAAAAGTAGTCCATAGAATTAAACAGCTAGAACATGCCAGCAAAAGCTCAGGGAAGGTGATTTAATTACCTCGACGGTCTCATCCTCACCACTGGAGCCGGCAATAACTGACCGAGTACCGCCGGAGTCGACGAGGAAGGGAGTCTCGCCGGAGTCCTTCAGAGCCGAATGGATTTTTTTCGGTAATATACAGAACTTTAGCCTGTATTTCGCGGAGAGCACCGGCTTCTTCCTCAATCTCCTTGAGCCTCTTCTTCGCATACTCTAAATCCTACAACGCGAGAACGAAGAAGAGAATAAAAATTAGGGCTAAGAAATAACAGACGCCGAGAGAGTGGAGGGGGATACGAAGACGGACCTTGGAGTTGGCGGCGGGATCCAGGTCGGCTTCATCGACCTCAAGTCTGGAGGTCATGTCGACATCGGCGTCCATGTCGTCGTCGTCGGGGATATCAACGCCGTAGACCTCATGTTCCTGATCCTCGTGGTGATGCTCCATGACAGAATAAGGAGCTTCGAAATGGGGTTTTGGGTTTGAGAATAGAGAGAGTTTGATCCTCAAATGATACGACGAATGGAACGGAGAGACAGAGAAGGGAAGGGATTGAAGAACTGACCATGACGAAGAAGAGAGCTTCTGATCCTCTCTTATTAACGATCCAGGTGAGAAGTCAGGAATAAAATTGAATTAATGGAGTTATGAGAAACGGCTCAAAATCGATTAAATGTGGAGGAGTCGAAATCGATTAGTGGGAAGAACTGAGGAGAGAGCTGTATAGACACGGAGCAACGATGAAGATGCAATGGTGAGATTCGATGTAACTCACTCAGATGAGCTCTGAAATTGATGGCGAAAGTGTCTGGTTTTTGCATTCAGCTCTGGTGAGAGGAGAGAGCTAGAAGAAGTTACAGAGTGATGTCAGGAGGAGGATGAAGAAGACAGGTGTTGCTCTGATGCGATGCGAATGTGATAAATGGATAAGGGGTAGGGATTGGGGGAGAGCCAAACAGTCCGTATGGCTATAATCTTTTCGCACCCAAACATGGTCAATTTCCGCTCTCATTATGTCAATACGGCGCCGTTTACTATTTCCAAACATCTTTGGAGTAGGTGACAAAGGATTTTTTTTAATAACGTCAATTAATAAAAACATAAACTCGATCAAAAAAATTGGGCTTTAAAATATGTATGATAATCTTGTAAGTTTCTTCCCTATCACCCATCTCGGGAGTCAACATCTCTGTATTTTTATGGTCCTCATTTATCATCCGAGGGTGGACGGTTCCAAATAGACCCGTGGGAGAGAACTCAATCCAACAAGGCACGACATTTTTATACGGAAATGGGCATGCTCCGCCCTAGCTCCCCGTCATCAGCAGTTGTACTAGTGGTATCATTTGATAATGTAATCGCATCAACACCATGACGACACCTTTCAAACAGTTCGACAAGTGAGTTCTAACTCTATGAGTTAGAATATCATTTTTCTTTTTATTTTTTTTATTTTCTTGAGCGAAAGGGATAACTTTTATTGATGTTAAAAAACTGAAACAATAAGAAGAGTAGTGGAAGAGTAGTACATCGTAGACAAACTACGACTAATCATCTAAAAGAACCCAAGGTATATACATGTTTTTGAATGACTGAGCACTTAGACCTAAACATGAAAAGAATAATCCAAACGAAATTGAAAGGCATGAAAGAAAGATTCATGCAACATGATTTAAAACAATTACCTATACCTAACTCAAAATATCTGACTCGACGTAGACCTACTCATCATAGTCTGAAAACATATGGATCCTCCAAGATGGATCTCTAGCTTGCTGGGAGACGCGCGCGGTGTGGGGAGGGATTGCGTGATTTGCTGGAGGTCCCCCATAATAGGGCGGGCTGTTAGTCCTTTAATGATGCACATCGCTAAAAGTCCTCATGGAGCCCGACGGGGTTGATTTCCAGCCCTCGCCTAAATTCCTTTCATTCCTTCCAACTCATCCCCCCATGGGCCCCAGAAGAAACCTAGATATCATCCTAGAGAATCAGTAGTTCTCGTTCTACCTATACTCGGGTTAGGCATGACGATTGACATCACCGAACCCTCCTCATAATCTCCGCATGTAGATCGTCCATCATCTAACAATGGAGGCGCGACAGGCCATGGCTCCGAGCCCGAGCATTGGTCGACCCTCTTTATTGAGTCGATGGTAGAGAGGAGCCCCACCTCCAGTAATGCAGGGGAGCAGGCGTCCAAGGACGACGGCCCCACCACCCCGGGATAGAGGCGGTAACAAGTATCCCCCGATAAACCCATGAGCCTTGTCGGTTCGTAAGGGACATTAGGTTGTGGTTGGATCATTGAGAGACCCCCTCACCCCAACCCCCACCCCTCCTCGTATCACCTCGCGATTGTGTTGGCGCGATAATGACTCTTCGCGGTTGTGTTGTCGGGATGGTGGAGAGCTAGCCCTCCTTAAGCAGCATGGCCCGGGCTCCTCCAATGTATTGGGATCCCCTTCCAACGGGAATGGTAACCCTCGCTCTGAGGGATATGTGATAATCCGAGGCGGCGTTGGATTTATGTGCGACATCAACGACCAGAATGAAAAACGTCTTGGTAAGGACTGGTGAGGAAGGCAATGCAGATACAGAGAAGGTCGATGGCCTTTTGAATATCCTCTTTCTACGATCCGATTTGGAAAAAACCATGGGCTGGCTTGATAGGGGAACCGACCATGCCATATGACGTGTTAATCGCGCGGCCAAGTAAGAGATCGGCGCATCAGGACATGCGTTGAAGGAAAGAAACGACAGAGTAGCCATTAGGACACCGAGTAAAATAATTAGGTCAGAGTTCCTATTACAAAAAGACTTTTTTTTCCTTTAATTGGCATACGATGTTACGGCTTTTTATTGTTTTTGCCTGATTCTTTCGGAATTCAGTTTATTTTGAGTGACCCTTATGCGACCTGTGTCTTCATACGCTATATCTAAATATGTACATGTTTATAATAGGAAAACCGCATCCGCTCTCTAAACCCTAGGGGAGGTTTTGCGATCACCACTCGGAGAGCATGGCGTATTCGGCAACAAAACTCTCGAGTGATTCCGGTGGATTCGATATGGAGTTGCTGTAAAGACCGGGAAATTTTTTAATATTTAAATTATTAAATATTAACGTCGAGGTTGGGATCGAGTCTGTTTTTTTTAAATCGAAATAAAAAATAAAAAAAGGGAAAAGGAAGAAGGTTTCAGACCTGGGCCTGATCAGACTTGGCTTTGGGCCGAGCCAGACCAGGCCCGTTGCTCTCTCGCGCTCCAGGACAGGCCCAAGGCCCATGCTTCGTAACCCTAGCTTTAAAACCTAACATCTGCCGCTTCAGCTTCATTTGGCACGCACGAAGACCGAGGCGTCTTCAACCTCTCGCTCCCGACCTCTCGCCATCGCCGTCCTCGCACAGAGCCGCCGGAGCTCCATCTCCCGGTCGCTTCTCCTTCCTTCTACTCCCTCCTCCACCCTCTACTAGCCTCGATAGAACCCACAACCCAGAAAACCCCAATCCCCTATCCCTCGTCCCTTTATCCTTGCTCGATCCTGAAGCATCGCCGGAACAGTCTCGCTCGGGTTCCATCTCGCCAGAATCGAGCAGATTTGAGTCGGTAAGATGAAACCCGACCTCGACTCATCTTCCCCATCCCTTTTCTCCTTGTTTTTCACTCTCTCGCGAGCTTTTGGGGTCAGGATTGGGTGTAAGAGAGTCGCCGGAGTCGCGCACCTCAGATCTAGGGTTTTTCCCCTCCGGCGACCTCACACGGCACCAGATCTGGCCGGAGACGCGCGCCCTTCGTTCTCTCCGTGCCCTGACACCACCCACCGCCGTCAACCCTCTCTCCGACCTCCCT
Organism: Erodium maritimum; assembly: GCA_963921825.1. Classification (NCBI taxonomy): domain Eukaryota; kingdom Viridiplantae; phylum Streptophyta; class Magnoliopsida; order Geraniales; family Geraniaceae; genus Erodium; species Erodium maritimum. The sequence continues at coordinate 61,311,471 of OY997596.1, read as the reverse complement.
AGACGCCGTGAACGAAACCCCGAGCAACGCCGCCGCCGCCACCCATCGCCGGAGACGAAACCCTAGCCGAGCATCGTCTTAGACGAGCTTGGGCTTAGGTCGGCCGAGAACGGGCCTTGGGCCCAGGTTTGGGTTCGGGCCGGACCAAGACTCGGGCCAGGCCCTGTTCTGGAATGGGTCCGGACTTAGGTTCGGACACGGGTCTGGAGTCGGGTCAGGTTCGGGTTAGATCCGGGTTCTGGACCTGGATTCGGGCCGAGCCGGGTCAAAAACAGCTTTTAATTCATAAACTTAATTCATAATTGGGATTTAAAATCAGATAAACACCTAGACTTGTCGGACAATTTACCGGACGCACTGATTTAATTTGAGGACCGTTACGGGTTGGACCGGGACTAATACCGTCCCTTTTGTGTAAACCAGGCCTTAACCCCGAGCACGGAGAAGACCGGAAGTAGGCCCGGACGTCAACAGCTAGGAGACGTAACGGTCGGCTCTTCAAGAGGTAGGGATTACCTCGAATCCGCTTTATTACGGTTTTACTAGTATGCATATAGGGAAACCTAATAAACCGGCTAAAGAACTAGTATGCATATAGGAAACGAACAACTAGCGTCGACGTATCAAACTGCGAACATTTACGATTTCTGTCTTGGGAACTATTGTGCTGGTAGGATCGGGCCATGTCGCGCCCGTAGGACTTGTGTGCTGAATGTATCTGTGTATACCTTTGATGCTTGAACGGTTAATAAATAACGAACACGAAAACGAGTTGAATTGACTAGAGAACGCATGATCAGAGACTTGAGTGCTTTCCCCTATTTTACTTGATATGTTGGATTGGGAATGTCGGGGATATCGGTTAAGCCGGTGGGGTAACCACGTGGAGAGTGGTATCGGTAAGTGATGGTATGTGCCTGTTGGCGGTGTTATTATTGAAGTATGATTGTGGTTGTGAAAGTGATTGTGACTGTTATGTGATAGTTGTATTAAGTGTGTGTCCGAGAGGGTGTCGGTAAGTGATGGTCAGTACGGAACAGTTGTGAGTGTAATTTAAGGGTCGAGATATTATATTCGGTGTGGCATGTTGTGACCGTACGTGGGCAAGTGTGTCGTGTTTGTGGAGATATAAATTCTTGGTTGTGAAATGGTCAGGTGAGTGATAGACCGACGTGATTATGATTGTGAGTGTGGTTGTGATTGTGAGCGTGTACCTATTGGTTGTGGTGGTTGTTGACATATGTTGTGATCCTGTTTGTGAGTGTGATTGCGATTGTTTTGATGCGCGGCCGGTAAAGTGTGAGAGAAGTACTTCCGTCAGGTGTATCGTACCTTCCGGCGCGTAATCAGTAGGGTATTGTAGTTGGGGTACTTGGGTTACATGAGAAAGGTGGTTTCCCTACCTTCCGACTGGGAGTCGGTAAAACGATGTGTCCTGCGAAGAGGTGATTTCCCTACCTTCCGACTAGCACTCGGTAAAACGCTGTGTTGAGCACCGCGAGAGATGAGGCCGCGAAGAGGCGATTTCCCTGCCTTCCGTCGATCGGTAAAACGCTGTGTCCGCGATGAGGTCGACCGCCTATCCTGACTTTGTGTTAGGGAAGTTGCGTGCGGTTACGCCGGGCCGAGAGGGTTGCTCCCTAGACCGTGCGATGGCTACGGGCCGCTTCATTTTGAATTGCTTTGAATTGAATGAGTACCGTTGTGTTTTGACTTTGGGTGTTCTTCTTTGTTATGAGTTGCGTGTGACCGTTGTGTGGAATCGGTTTCGGTATATTTGGACTTTGAGTATCCGAGTTTAAAGAGGGTCTTGGCTTTTATTAGGTTTAAAGGTCGTATTGTGTTAAAACCATTATTATATTTTAAATTATGGAACTACATTTTGGTGACTTCGAGATAAGGTGGTTTGACGGTTTTCCCTACTGAGCGTCAAGCTCACCCCCCTATTTTACCGGGTTTTCTACAGGTAGTGGTCATGACTTGGAGTTGAGGACATCGCAGAGCATGGGGCTAGCGAGGGTCCGGGTTTACGTTCATTTATTATTTTCGTAGTGACGAACGGTTATTTCGGACTTATGTATTTTACTGAGCGTAGGACTCGGAGACTCTAACTCGTTCGTTTATGTTATTTATCTTTATCATCTATTATTTGTCTTAAATTACTTTTAATTGAAATTCACTAAGTCGCGTCTCGGGTCCGGTCAATACCGGATTTGGGGTGTGACAGTTGCTGCGTGAACCGCGTAGCCCGACGTCATCCATTGGAAAGCATGGGATGGAGGAGGAAGGCGGCGATACAGGGCCGATACAACCATCCTCGATGCGGGAGGAGACGCCGGAACCATTAACGCCACGAGCGTTGGGGGTGGAGGCCGATAGGAGATGATGTTGTTCTCGGCCAGTGTGGGGAACTCAGCCACACCAGTGGCTCACGGGAGGGGAACGAAGGTACGTGGGGATCAGGACGTGCGGGAGAACCCGGGTCGGGGATTGGTGAGACGGACTCCAGTTGGCGGACCTCGACCTCGTGGAGGGGGAATGAATGGGACGCGTAAGATTGATCGTTTATCGACACTGCCAGAGTTGACGAACGAGAAGGAGATATCGGAGGTGGTCATCGCGACGGGGGAAGGACCACGGAGGATGGTGGGACCGGAGCGTGGGACGCCGAGTCTGGTGATTGTCTCATCTGCAACCGAGGGCATCCCAGAGAAGGAGGCGACGCCGACGATGTGGACGCGGAGGCCGGGCAAAGAGCCCATGATGACTAGGGTTTCGGGCAAAGAGGACAATCGGGATGTGGGTCTGGGCCGCGGGCCCGACTTGATGATAGATGCACGTAAGGCTGGTCGGGCTGGGCTGAGCCGTGTGTGGGCTTGGGGAGAGGTGGGGCAAACCCGGGCGGGTGCTGAGGCTGATGCTGATTCGGGAATAGTGCGGGTCTTGGAGCAGGTTCGGATCCCGGGTCCATCGGATCGAGCCACGCAGGTCGGGTCTGATCCGGACCCACAAATTTATGAAGAATCGAGGGGCCGGGTGGGTTTCCACGGCATCCCGAATCGGAATCAGAAGGATCAGGTGGGGGAACTGGACACCCAAATGGGGGCCATGTGTATCCGGGAGGTCATAATCCCGTCAATGGAGTTCGGGGGCGTGGTCCGAACTTTTCCTTCGCTCTGGAGGCAAAGGTACTCTCCACAAAGAAATTTTACTGGAGGTCTCTAGTAGCCAGAATGGAGGACATGTGGGGCATGAAGGTAGAAGCGCGACCCCTAGAGAATGGTTGAGTGACATTCTTTTTTAAAACGACCAAATAGAGAGCCATGGTGTTTATGGGGGAACCTTGGGAGTTTTGGGATTCGCTGGTGCTGTTCGTGGATATACGGGGACATATGCGACCTACAGACCCATCCTTCACTCATTTCTCAGTATGGGCACGGGTGTCCAACCTGTCAGTGGGGGAATGGAACAAAGCGGTGGAGTTTCGTTTGGGATCCGCACTGGGGACGTTTCAAGGGGTAGATGTCGATAAGGACGACCTATGCTGGGGGGGATTTTATGCGCATCCGAATCCGGGTGGATATTAGGGAGCCCCGGCAACGACAATTGTGGTTCCGCTCAGCGGAGTCCCATGTATGTACCCTCTTATACATATCCTATGAACATCTTTCAAATCACTATTTTGGATGCAGCTGTGCTGGACATCTCTTCTCGGCGTGTACGACACGGGAATGCGTGGGTGGGGGGTCAAAGGCCAGTCATTGAGAGCCCTGGCTGATCCTAGGTCGACTTTGGAAAAGGAAAAACAAGGGAAACCGGTCCCAGGTACTAACTGGTCATATGTGGGGGGGGGGGGGGGGGGGGAGGTGAGACATGCTTCTCGACTGATGGACAATTATCTGATACACGGGCGAGAACATGTGAAAAGTAGGCAGGTGGGACCTATCTTCATGTCTGGGACCCGACCAATGGATGAACAGGAAGGGAGGCGGGGGGCGTGAGGAGTGGACCCCAGGGAGCCTATGTTGACATTATCAGGAAGGAAGCGCCTCGAGAGGGAGGCGGAGGCACGGGAGTCAGAGGATTCTACATCCTCGGATGGAGCATCACACACGCCAGCGGCGGGGGGCTATAACCACCCTCGCCTCCAGGAATGAGTGCTCAAGGGTCTAGGGAGGGGTCGGTCGGCTGCATCGCCTCCCTGGACGTAAGGTGGCACTGGTTCCACCAACAACTGGCACATTTCTCCACTGTCAGGTCGGGGTCAGCACTCCCGCATTTAGGAGCCATACAAATATCAGTCAAGGGAGGACGACGCACGTTGACATCCCGGGGGAGAAAGAGGTCCACCCCTACAAAAATCCACACTAGATCTGTGCTCATGTGTTTGGCTTATGTTGTATCGGTGTCTTTAGATGCTACCACAGTTCTTTGTCCACTCAACACCTAGGTCCAAGAACACATTTACTTTTCAGTTCTTATTCTTTAAATTTCGATGTAATTTTATTCCGATACTCTATTATTGGCGCTTTTGCAAACATTGTTACGGTTATAATATCATCCATTTTAGCTCAAATATATATATATATATATATACATGTTTACGTTAAAAAAAGATTGACAATTATTTATAATAATGCTAAAATTACCTGAAATGTTAAAAAGTGAAATAAATTTAAAATAAATATTTAAATGAGTCTGTATTTTCGTATAATTAAAAAAAATGACAATATCCCTATACACAATGTCAAGGCCAACACGAAAGGCTATAGTTTAAAGGAAATCTTTCCTATATCGGACTCCGTGTTAGATTCTAACACGTATTTAAGACACCCTGTATAAATTAACTAGACTTGTTCTCATACCGTACAACCGTAGAGTTACACAATGTCAAGAAAGAGGATGAGGTGTTCATCGCCGCCGCAGGCGGATGCAGACTGGTCCGCCTTGCCGGACCTGTTGTTGGATCAAATCCTCTCTAAACTCAACTCCTCCCTTAAAGATTGTCTCTCCTTAGCCGCCGCCTGCCGCCACTGGCGCTCCGCCGCCAAGCAATCCAAAACCTCGATCACTATGAATTGGTTGATGCCCACAACCCCCGACAACGACCGAGCCGCCACCGCCTTCCCGTCTTCCACGACGTCGTCTCGGCCAAGCAACACCACCTCTACCTGCCGGAGATCGAAGGATTCACCGTCTTCGGGTCTCGGTTCGGCTGGCTCGTAGCCTGCCACCCTCGGGCGGGAGTGCTGGCACCCGAGATCAAACTCGTCAATCCAATCTCCGCCGCTTCGATCCCCTTGCCGACCCCGAAGGAAGATTTCGGATCCCGTGTGGTCAACGCTGTCCTGACGGCGAGTCCTGACGGGGGATCGGCGGATTGCTTCGTCCGTGTGGAACACGCACCAGGACGATTAGCGTTTGTTAGGTCAGGACGCGGAGCGTCCTGGCTCCGCGTCCCGGCCGATTTTTATGTGCATAGTTACGTCTGCTCGGGGAATTACTTATATTGCCTCCGCAGAGCGGAGGCAGCAGACTCGTATTCGTGCGTTCGCTACGACCTGACTGAAACCGACATCGAAATCACCGAAACCGAATTCGCTGCTCCGCCCGAATTGCTAGATCACCCAGCGAATTCGAAAATGAGTGCGATCAATCTCTATAACTTCACCCGGAGACCCCAATCTTTGCGGAAGCTACTCTACACCAAGTACCATCTCGTGGAGATAAAAGGGCGGCTTTGCTTGGTCGTCAAGTTCTTCAAAACCGGAAGCCATTCCTTCGTCGAGATCTTCGAATTCGAGCTCGAAACCAATCAATGGAGCAGACTCGAGTCGCTGGGAGACTCGTGCCTCGTCGTCCAAGACAACTTGAATCTATCGATCGTGGACACGCGCGATGACCCCGAATTGGTTCCCGGTTGCATATACTATCCGGTTACGGACGCTGGATGCCTACACGATCCTTACATGTGGTGGCGCCTACATATACGCCCACACGAGCAACCATATATTAGCGAGGATAGCAAAAAGAACTCGATCTCGAGACTCGTATACTATCCGTCTACGAGTATGTACAATGGTGGGACTCGAGTTTGGGCTACGAGTAAGTATTGCACCCGATCGTGGGGCTTTGAGAACGGCCCGCCTTGTCACTTGGAATGTTATGACGACTCGTTGGATACTTATTCTAAGATCTATCCGTCTATTTTACTTCATATGAATCCTTCTCTCGCTTCTTATCTCCAACTATTCGATCGCCATTTTTTGGACGAGACATGGCAATAACAAACAAGCAGATGTTCGAGGAACTATGTTAACTTTGAATAATCGAATCCTTATTTCTAAATGTAACAGTCTCCTTAACTTTTTAATTGTATTAAACCAAATCGATTTAATTAACCCTTAAAATGTCTTTTTACTTTCTTAAAATATGAGTCTAATGAAATCACGTGGTACAAAGGGATGTTGGACGGATTCGAGTTTAATATATGATAATATAATTAAATTGTCAAATTTATTGATTTATTTTTAATCAATGGTGTCATGTGGTCAAATTTAATTGGCCGGTCAGAGTCGTTCTCGTCTCCTACAACCAGAGTTGTCAATCCCAAACGAGCTCTTATCCCTCGCTCTGCTGTTCTCAAAATGCCCTCGGATTGTCCTTCTGCTCTCGTAACGTTGTCGTGACGCTCAGTGGTAACTATCTGAACTGTCAGGCACATAGGATCCTCGTTCCTTGCTCTGTCGACGAAGACCCTAACCAATGACCCTCGAAGGATGGGGCCCAATGGGAGAAGGAAACCCATTGGGACCAGAACCGAACGAGTCTTTCATGCGCCTGTTTTCGAGTACAACCATCTGGGGACGGGTCGTTTTTCTTGCAAGGACTCTAGTCATCACCTCGCAAGTCCAGACAACCACCCGACGCGGTATTTAACTTCTTTGTTTGACTTTACTAAACGGATCTCCAACGAGCACTCTATTATACAGACTTCTCCTGTCCACTCAACACTAGGTCCAATAGCACATTTACTTTTCAGTTCTTATTGTCCGCCACCGCCTTCCCCGTCTTCTACGACTTCGTCTCGGTCAAGCAACACCACCTCTGCCTGCTTGGGGAATTACTTATATTGCCTCCGCAGAGCGGAGGCAACAGACTTGTATTCGTGTGTCCGTTACAACCTGACTAGAACCGACACTGAAATCACTGGATCGAATTTGCCACCCCGCCTGAATTGCTATATCACCCGCGAATTCGACAATGGAATTGTTCGGTTTCCCTCACTTTACCCCGAGATTTGATCGTTTGCAAAAGTTTCTCTACACCAAGTTCCACCTCGTGGAGATAAAAGGGCGCCTTTGCTTGGTCGTCAAGTTCTTCAAACACGGAAGCCATCCTTTCATCGAAATCTTCGAACTCAATCTCGAAACAAATCAATGGAGCAGAGTTGATTCGCTAGGCGACTCGTGCCTCGTCGTCCAAGACAACTTGAATCTACCGGTCGTGGACGCTCACGACGACCATGAGTTGGTTCTGGGATGCGTATACTACCCGATTACGGACGTTGGACGCCTACACGACCCTTTCATGTGGTGGCGTCAACATATAAGGCTTCACCGATCATATATTAGGGCATTCACAACCATTTCACCGGCTGCTGGCGAGGAGGCAATTTCACGACTCATATACTACCCGTCTACGAGTATATAAGATGACAAGACTCGAGTTTGGGTTATGGAACGTTACGATGACTCGCCGGATAAGTATTCTAAGATCTATCCGTCTATTTTGCTTCATGTGAATCCATCTCTCGCTTCTTATCTCCACCGTTTCGATCATCATTTTTTGGATGAGACGCCGATAAACTATCTGTTACCTCAACACTCGCTTGGTAGTCAATTGTTAACGAATTGCACTTGAACGGCAAGTTTTGTAGCGTTTTTTTATTTCATGTTTGTATCTTGGTATGTATCACATATTATCTACCCACAAATGAATATAGCTATTGTTTTATACATTTTAAAAATGTTATTGTTTTTTAGGAAAATGTGGAATATATTAACTCAAATCGTGCGTAAGAACTTGTAACAGGATGCTGGGAACGGTTAAATAGTCGCTTTATTAGCGGTACGACGCACGAAGTGAAGCGAGAAACCTGTCAAGATTCGAAGGTTACTTCTGCACTATGTTATTATAGCTCCAAATGGTGACACCATCGGACTAATCAAACATATCAACGATAGTGTGACAAAATTAATATATTTCAATTCAATTGTACATTTTGGAAACCTAATACACAAACTTACGTGCTGAAATCAAAATACAAAGGTTTTAATCAATCTAATTAACCTTAAAACATACGCCTGTTCTTACGTGGTCAGGGTTTATACCCCCTAATACACTTGTTTGTATCCGATCACGTGACACTTTTTAAGGAATGATATCAGGACATTTAAAAAAAACATTTTTTCTTCCTTGAAATTTAATAAAATCACATAACATTTTAGTATTAGACCGATTCGAGTAATTATGTGAGAATAATATTGAATTACAAGGTGGTGTCATGTGACTGAATCTAATAAGGTGGTCAAGGTCACCGCTGAAAGACTCCGGCCGAGTATAGAATCTATCAGTGTCAGAAGATTCCTCAGCTAGAGGATTACAAATTCCGACCAAACTTATGTTGACACAATGACACCACCTTCCAGATAGGTAGATACCTCGACACGACTCTGTCATCCTATACATCAGCTTCTCCACAAACCTGATACAACAATATGGGTCGACTTTCAAGGTGGCAGTTTGGTAAATAGGAAGGAAATCATATTTCGGATGATAAGAAAGTAGTCGTTGCATCCATGTGGCGTCAACGCTTTGGCACGTTGACTAGCCGTTGCGACGATATCGGTACACTAGTTAATCGTTACAACAACATGACAACATTGACATACCAATCACACGTTTGTCACATGCCTCTTAAACATTCCTGAAATGACATGATAAAACTTAATGTCTCTGACCTATCAATTTTTCTTATTACTGACCAAACAGTCGTTAAACTCGAGGACAGAAAAAGATAAATGTTACGGTCAACACTATGATATGAGAACCGACATTTGCTTGTGTTAAAATTTGATAATAAACGAATGATCATGATCATATCATCGAGTTACTCCTTTTAGATTCGATCGACTCGTTCCGACCTTACTTAAAAATTCACCACAAAGTTTACCTTATCAACTCATCAAGCTCACACCAGTACACAACCATACAGTACCGATAACCTTATCAAAATTTTATCCGTATAAATATCCATATACGTTTTCGAATAAATTTCATCACCAAAACCAAAAATAAATAAAAAATAAAAATGAAAAAAGCAGGTTTGCTATTCATCCCCTCGCCGGGGATCGGCCATCTCCGGCCAACTTCCGAGCTCGCCAAGCTCCTCGTCCGCCGCTACGACCACGTCTCCGTCACCGTCCTCATCATCAACCTCCCCTTCGAGTCCACTCTCCCTCCGCCCTCCACCGACTCTCCCGATCCTCGCCTCCGCTTCATCACCCTCTCTCCTCCGCCGCAGAAACCCGATCCTCCCAGAAACTTCTTATCCGCCTTAATCGAATCCCACGCGCCGCTGGTCCGGGACCACGCCGCCGCAATCGCCGGATCCGAGCACGGACTCGCCGGATTCGTGGTCGGGATGTTCTGCACCGCTCTCGTCGACGTCGCCGACGGCTTCGGCGTCCCCTCCTACGTCTTCTTCGCCTCCAGTGCCGCCTTCCTCGGCCTCCTCCTCCACGTCCAGGCGATCCACGACGGGGAGGGAGCTGACGTCACCGAGTTGAGGGACTCGGGCGCCGAGCTGGCCGTGTCGAGCTGTGTCAACCCGGTCCCGGCTCGGGCCCTGCCCTCGCCGATGCTGAACAAGGAGTGGTGCGCAGTGCTGCTCGAGCACGCGAGGAGGATGAGGAAGGCCGAGGGCGTTTTGGTCAATTCGTTCCGGGACCTCGAGCCTCACGCGCTCAATTCGTTTCGTACAGCTCAGACGCCACCGGTATACCCGGTGGGACCCTTGCTGAACCTCAAGGAGGCTAGTGGGGCCCACCGGGACTCCGAGATCATGACGTGGCTTGACGACCAACCGCGACGGTCGGTGGTGTTCCTCTGCTTCGGGAGCATGGGAAGCTTCGGTGGGGATCAGGTGAGAGAGATCGCCTGCGCGCTGGAGCAGGGTGGACACCGGTTCCTGTGGTCCTTACGTCAGCCTCCTCCCACCGGCAAGTTCGGATTGCCGACGGATTACACCAATCCCGACGATGTCTTGCCTGAGGGGTTCCGAGATCGGACGGCTGAGATTGGTCGAGTGATCGGGTGGGCCCCGCAGGTGGCGGTCCTGGCCCACGTGGCGGTCGGAGGCTTCGTGTCTCACTGCGGGTGGAACTCGACGCTGGAGAGCGTGTGGTTCGGAGTTCCGGTCGCCACGTGGCCGATGCACTCGGAGCAGCAATTCAATGCGTTCGCGCTCACGCGGGAGATGAGATTAGCGGTGGAGATTAAAGCTGATTATAGGAGCGAGAGCAAAGAGATCGTGGGGTGTGAGGTGATCGAGAGAGGGATAAGGTGTGTGATGGAGCTTGATAGTGAGGTGAGGACGAGGGTCAAGGAGGTGAGTGAGGGTGCTAAGAAGGCCGTGATGGACGGTGGATCTTCGTTCTCAGCAGTCGACCGTTGGATGTGTAATGTGATGGATAATATGTAGGGAAATTCATTTGTAAGTCAGATTATGAATCACAAAAAACAATCATCAATGTATTAAATATAAAATAGGAGACATGTCCGTAATTGTTCTTCGGGAAAATATCGTTCAAATAAACTTAACAAAAACTCAAGCCTGCCCTCTTCTACCTCCAGCGACTCGGCCTCCGGGACCTCCGAGCTCTGGCCTACCAAGACCCAGACCTGCTGGTCTCCAGTGTCGAGAACACCCTTGTCCCCAAGCTCATGTTCCTGAAAAGCTTGGGGCTCTCCAGAGGTGAGGTTGTGGGGATGGTCCAGAGGTGCAATGGGCTGTTGACATAAAGCATCGAGAAGAATTTCACGCCTAAGTACGAGTATTTCAGTGTGGAGATGGAGGGGAAGGTGGAGGAGCTAAGGGAGTTCCCACAGTTCTTTGCTTTCAGCTTGGAGAAGAGGATCAAGCCGAGGCACTTGGAGATGGTGCAGAGGGGAGTGAAATTGCCTCTGCCTGTGATGCTCAAGACCAGTGATGATGAGTTCAGGAACCTCTTAAACCAATATCTGCTATGCTAATAGACATTCTGTGCTCTTCTGTTTGTTCTTTGGTTGTATATTTCAATGGTTCAGTTCAAGTTATGTAAGAGCAAGAACAACGGAACGGCCCCGCTCCCCGCGCCGCTCCGTTCGCTGGCCGGGCGCGCTGGCCGTTCCGCTGTAATCGGCGAAAATCACGGCCCGCTCCCCCTCCACGCGCTCCCGCTCCCGCTGCACACGCCCCCGCTCCCGCTGCACACGCCCCCGCTCCCCACTCGCTGGCCGGGCGCGTTGGACGCGCCTGCGCGCCGTCTGCTGCGCTGGCAGCGTGTGGGGCTGCCACGTGTCCCGACCGTTGCACACTAACGGCTATATATATATATATTTTTTTAATTCAAAAATCAACAAATAAAACCCTATAAATACCCCTCTCCTCTCATATTTTTCACACCACTTCCTACTTCAACTATCCAACTTCACTATCTCCTTCCCAAATTCTCTTCTCTCGTTTCAATTATTCTCGCGAAAAATGTCGGGCGACGCTGGGTCTCGTGCACACTCATTTGGTGACGAACGAGAATTCACCGAGGACGAACTGGCACGAGGTTTCGGAGACATTCTGACGGGCCCTCGCTCCAACTCCCCAAGCTCGAACCCGGGGTCGAGTTCAGGTTAGTGCAAACTTATTTTATTGTATTAATGCATTATATTCATTTTTTTGATTAATTATTTGCACTTATTTTATTATTTTATTTTTGAGCACTTAATTTAATGTATAATTTTTTTTTGTATTAAATTTTTGAGCACTTAATTTAATGTATAAATATTTTTGTTAGGGCAAAACCGTCCCCCACAATACCAAATGGCGTCAGGGTTCCAAGTGTCATCACAATGGAGCATGCCCCCACAAGGGTTCCAAGTGTCATCACAATGGAGCATGCCCCCACCAGAATCACAATCACAATGGGGCATGAGACCCCAATTCTACAACTACGAGGGTCATCCACTACCCGACGTAGAAACCCCCCAACCATCCTCTTCCCAACGACAAGGCCGAGCCCCTGCCCCTGCCCGAGCCCGAGCCCGAGCCCCTGCCCGAGCCCAACCCCGAGCCCAACCCGAAGAACCAGAGGCGGATGGCCGGACATTCAGCAAGGAGGAGGACAACCACCCCATAACTTGCTGGTTGAGCACAACAAGAGACGCCGTCAAGGGCAACTCGCAAACCGGCAACACATTCTGGTGCGCAGTGCAGAAGAAATACAACTCCCAGAACCGTTACCCACCTCGCCGCTGGGAAGCCATCAAGAAATGTTGGCTCAGAGGTTCCGGCCAGACAAGGAGGATGCTCGGCTATATGAAGAGGTCCAGGGACGAGAAGCCGAGCGGCGCAAATGACGAAGAGCACTTGAGACGTGCGAAGCAAATGTGGGAGGAGGATGGGAAAGTGGTTAAAGACCACCCGCTGAAGTTCGACCTGGATCATTGGGTCTGGAGGCTCGATGGCAATGAGAAGTTCAGTGCCGAGGAGGGCACAATGGGAACTGTCCGCCGTCAAGTATGCCAACAACGACAACGGTTGGATGAGGCTGGGGCTTACAACTCAACCCCACCTACAAGCACAGGGGAGGAGGGCACACCTCTCAGTGGTGAGTCCCAACCACCAGAATGGGGAGGAAGCGAGAACTACGAGGGGACTCAAGTCCCTCTCAGCGACACACCCCCATCCCCCGAGGCCGACCCAAGTCCCCCTCGCCGACCGCAAGGGAAGAAGGCAGCGAAGGCCGCAAAGAAGGGGGTCGTCCTCACGGCCCAAATGTCTGCCTTCGCTGAACTGGAACGTGCACGAATCGACGCTGAACGTGCACGGTTTGAGGCTCAACGGTCACGTGGCGAACAAGTGGAAAATAAGTATCGCATGTTACAAGCATTAACCCAACAGTGGGAAGCAAACATCGCCAACTATAAGGCCCTGGTGGAGAAGGATACATCTTCCTACGACGAAGAGGCGTTGGCAGACCATAAGTTGTGCAAGACCCAAGTGCGAAGACTCATCACTAGCCTTGAAGCCCAAATTGATGATCTTCGAAGCCAACCCCCACCACCAGATGTCGACCCAACAGAGGATAATTCTTGAACTTGTATTTCGTTTTGGGTTGTATTAAAATGGATTGAATAAAATTAGAAGTTCATTTCTATTCGTGTTGAATTTATTAATTATTGGTTGTCTTTAATTATTTATTTCCAATATTGTTTAAATTATGACTAAATTAAACGGTTTCTGATAACGAATTAAATAAAACAGGAAAATAACAAATAATAATCCAGTCAGCACTGTTTTGCACTCCCAGGACCTCAAGGTCCTTTCTATTGCAAAACACCCACTTTTCTGCACTCCCACTCCCTGACTTTTGTCCAGTCAGCACAAGGTCTGCACTACCACTCCCTGACCAAGGTCCTTTCTGTTGTACATGCTCTAATATATAATCTTATCATATTCAGTGTTGAAATTCATAACTTGAACTGAGCCCATCTCTGGAAAGCCTGGCTTTCCAGGAACTTGACCTTGCTGAGAAGGGTGTTCTCCTATGCTGGAAACCAGCAAGTCTGTGTATATGAGTATGCATGAACACGTACACATGTGAGTATCTCAGACTATCTTACACATGTGAGTTTTATATGACGAACGTTACTTGTTTCAGGTCTTAGGTCTATGAGGTGTCTCCATCGCTCTACATGGTTGAGCTTAGGAAATCTGGAGGAGATACCCTCGAATTTCTCAAGGTATGGTATTACATTCTAAATGATTTTGGCATAATCAAAGAACCCAAATATAGAGTTAAAACGGTACTAAGAATACAGTTTCTAGTTGTTTATTGAGTTATCTACTTGATTACATGCTCTTAGTGCAATTAATTTGATTTGGGACATAATCAGAAATGTGCCTCCTATCTCTTTTTCTTATTGCTACCCAGGCAAGTACCTTGTCGGTAATATAGTCAAGGGTTAATTGTCAAAAGCTACCCTAAAGTATTGTCCATAAACGAAAAAAATACCTAAAGTTTTGTCCAACGACGTCCGTTAGAAAAACCTAACAGGTTAATTGTAAAAAACTACCCTAAAGTATTGCTAGCACAACTATAAAATGCATTATGAATTGCCCACACAACTTTAAAATGCATTATGTATTGCCCACAAATCTATTGAATCTGCGAACATTCATCACAACTTTAGTGTAGCCTAAAAACGTGGACAAAACTATAGGTAGTTTTTCGCTTGTGGACAATACTTTTGGGTAGTTTTTGACGATTAACCCTATAGTCTAAAACCAGTCGTATTTGACTGTGGTTTCTTGTCAGAACCTACTTTTTCTTCCTCGTTCATCGCCTACTAGCTCGTATACTGATTGTTTGTATCATACATTGTTGTTAAGCAGGAGGCTGTGAGAAATGGGTAGGATCTCGAGGGGTCAGAAAATCGTGTTTAATCGACTACAGCCCATCCTTCACCTATGGAGAGGTAGATTCACAAGAGCTTGTCCTTGTTTTGTATAGACTATTTGTTCATGGATCAATCAAGTTCCCAGCAGCTCCAAGTTGTGCACTGCTATCAACCTGACAAAGCTTGTCTTGAGATTTACTTACACTGATCAAAACCCATTGGGGTGCAATGGGTGCAAAGTATAAATTATGATTTGATTCTTTATTCATTTTTTTTGGATGATTGGGATATTGAAGATTATTATCTTGAGTGGAATATAGAATTACAAGGAATAATCTTAAGGTATCCACTTTTTTAAATAATTGTCAAAAACATGTCTTGGACTTGTCTTGTTGGTGCATTTTGTATAGATTTATTTTAAAATAACGATTTTATTCTTTAGAAATTTAAATTTAATTGTAATAATTGAAACTTTTTCTTTAATCAAGGGTTCCGCCCTGTCCCGGAAGAAGCGGAAAAGGGCCTCATTTCATTGGAACTGCCCTCGCTTCTCGGACCACGACGTATGAAAAATGTCAAGGCCAGCTGAAGAAACGGGATTTTTATTTTTTGGACATCGATCCAAATCTAGTGGGCAGGAAGGGGAGGAAGATCCATAATCACTGGGCAGATCTGTCAACCAGCCTTACCGAAAGCCATGAGTGTCGAAAGTTGGGGTCAGATAGGCTTTAGAAAGGACATGCCTTTCTAGCTCGTCTTCCTCGGATTGGGATCGCTCGTGGTGCCCTAACAATTTAAGACAACCAACTAGTAGAGTCTATAGTTCCTTGTGTCTTTTTAATCATGCCTCACAGTTATACTAAAATATTACATCCTTTGTTATCTAATAAGATTTTTTTTACCGTAGCTTAGAGCGTCAATACACTTATTTACAATGAGGTCCAGGGATTATATTCTCGGTCTTAAGGTCTTGTCGCATATTATAATTGGCTATTTTCTATGAGTGAAGCCATCTAACCTCTTCAAAAAAACGTAAGAGTTTATTATTTGTATTTTTTTTTTGAAAGAATATTATTTGTATTTAAAAATTAACTAGTGACATGAATTGGTTGACATTTCTTAAATAGTCTCGAACTTCATAGAGCAACGACGACGTATTGAAAGCGGAAATTGGCCATGTTTGGCTGCGAAAATACCGTAGCCATACGGACTGTTTGGCTCGGTTTGAACAGAGACACCGATAGGAATAGAGTAACCTCGGTTTGGCTCTCCCCAATCCCTCTCTCAAGCCCCTTATCCATTTATCACATTCGCATTGCACCAGAGCGACACCTTTCTTCTTCTTCTTCTTCTTCCTCCTCACTCCACTCTGCTACTTCTTCTCCTACCTCTCTCCACACACACCATTCCCATTGAAGCTTCACCGAAGAACTGAATGCGAATTCACAGCAGAGCAATCAGAGGAAGAGGAAGAGAGAGTGATGTCGTGTCTGCTCCCACAGTTCAAGTGCCAACCAGACACTTTCGCCATCAATTTCAGAGCTCCTCTGAGTGAGTTTCATCGATTCTCACCATTGCATCTTCATCGTCTCTCAGTGTCAATTGGGTCTATCTCTGATTTAATAAAAATAGTCTGTTTGGGCACTGGGTTGTTGATTTTTTTTGGTTGGAGAGCCACAATTGGTGCTTTGTTGGCGATTTTGAAATGTGGGTATTCATTTAATCGTTCACATGATTAAGGCATGACAATCCATAGCTTCTATGAACTTGTCTTTTGATTGTGCCATTTGTTGAGTCCTCTTGTGTTTTGTGTTATGTTATGCATTAACTATCAATTAATTGCTTATTAATCCGTGTAAATCATGTATTTACTGTAGTTCCAATCCATAACATTGTTGGCAATTTGAAATGTGTGTGTTCTTTTTCACATTCACGTGATCCAAGGCATGGCAATTCATTGGGCACTGGCTTGCTTATTGATTTTTTTTGTTAGAGAACCAGAATGGGTGCTTTGTTGGCGATTTTGAAATGTGGGTATTCATTTAATCGCTCACATGATTAAGGCATGACAATCCATAGCTTATATGAACTTGTCTTTTGATTGTGCCATTTGTTGAGTCCTCTTGTGTTTTATATCAATTCATTGCTCCTTAATCCTTAGAAATCATGTCTTTACTGTAATTCCAATCCTTAACATTGTTGTCAATTTGAAATGTGGGTGTTCATTTTGGCATTCGCATGATTAAGGCATGACAATCCATATAGCTTCTATGAACTTGTCTTTTGATTGTGCCATTTGTTGAGTCCTCTTGTGTTTTGTGTTGTGTTATGCATTAGCTATCAATTCTTTGCTTATTAATCCGTGTAAATCATGTATTTACTTTAGGTTCAATCCATAGCATTATTGGCAATTTGAATTGTGTGTGTTCATTTTCACATTCACTTGATCAATGCATGGCAATTCATAGCTTCAATGAACTCGTCTATTGATTGTGCCATTTCATGAGTTTTCTTTGGTTTTATGTTATGTTATGCGTTAACTACTTGAGTCCCAATTCATTACTTATTCATCCTTAAAAGTTATGTCTTTGTACTGTACATCCAATCCATAACCTTATTGGGGATTCGAAATGTGGCTGTTCATTTTCGCATTCAAATAATCAAGGCATGGCAATTCATAGCTTCAATGAACTTGTTTTTCGGTTGTGCCATTTCATCATTTCTTGATTTTGTGTTATTAACTTGTGGAGTTTTTGCTCATTTTATGTTATAGTACTACTATGCATTAGCTATTTGATTTAATAAGTTATAAACCAGTCAATCTTTTGTGGACTGTTCATTGCACTAAATTCTTCCTAGCATGTAGTGTTCTATTACCATTTCCTTAACCATGACTTAGCCATTGGGAACTGCAGCAAAAATTAGAGGGCCTATTCATTTCCAGGCACGATGTGTTTTGTCCACAATGTCAGCACCTTCGTCAACAGCTACAGTGTTGGAGGCTGAAAAGCTAAAGATACCTTCTTTAGAAGCTCATTCGAAGTCTGTTTCTACAAAAAGTCCATGGACACATATAGAGGTGAGAATTATTGCATGGAATAGTTGCAAAAACTTGCAGTGAACTATGCGCGTTTTGCAAATACTGTCGGTGAACTTTTTTTTGCAAATGACATCCCCAACTATTTTCCGTCTGCAAATCCATTAACAAGGGTAGTCACGTGTCTGTGGAAAATTTACTGTGTTTGTAGAAATTTACCATGGTGTTATGTGTTTGTGGGCAATTCATAAAGGTAGTAATATGTAATCAACCCCAGCTTATTTTAGTCACTTCAGAGATTTGTTTCTGGTTTGCTTCATTAATATGATTACTTTGCTAACATTAAAGCTGTGCATTTAATTTATCTTCAGGCAAAACTTGAAGCAACTTTGGTTAAAGAAACACTTCTTACAAGTGATGAGGCCGTTATTTCCGCTGCTGCCGCTGAAGCAATTGCTCTTGCTAAAGCTGCCGTCAAGATAGCAGAGGATGCAAGAGCTCTGATGGTTAATAACCATCACTATGTCGAATCAGAAAGTAGACCGAAAGTCCTGTCTGAAACGAGTTCTATCCAGTCCAGTTGGGTGCAGCTTACTGAAACAGAAGAAGCTCAAACTGGACCAATGGAAGAAGAATCTAGCGAGTTGGAGCCGATGGAAGAAGAACTGAAGTTGCTCGAGGAGCAGCTTTCCAACGCAGTTGCTGTGAGATCGACTCGCCAAAACGAAAGAAAAGAAAGAAGAGCAAAGGCAGCGACTAAAGCTGCTGCTAATGTTGTGTCTGTGAAGCCTCGTTATACCAGAAGGAAAAAACGGGGCACTAAAGCTATAGATCATGCTGATCCGTTGCGGCATATAAGATCAACCACCAGGAGATCAAAGCTTCTCACTGCTGCCGAAGAACGGGTGTTGTCAGGGGGAATACAGGTAAAAGATGTAGACATCGTTATTACTTGTTTTCTGTATTTAGCACGTTCTTAGGAATTGAGTTGCTACCAAATATTGACAACCCACAATTCTGAATTTCATTTTGATGGACTAAATTAGGTGTATCAAAGCTTTTTAGGCTCAAGACTTAGCTTATGTAGACGTAAGGGAGCACCAAACATTTTTTTATTCTTGAAGAACTTTTTAAGTTTGATGTATGAAGCAATAAATGGGCTCCCACATATAGAAGTGAGCAATAAATTCTTGATTCCTACCTCGAGAGATGCCCAACAAGGGATGAGTAGAGAGAGGGAAAGAGGCCCAAAAAGGCTAAATAGAGAGAGGCCCAACAGAGGTTGGGAAGAGAAATAAGAAGTGAGGTATCGCTGCCGCGACTTGAACTTAGATTCTGAGACCAAGTTCAAGTACATTTTGATTTTATTTTATGGGTACTTGAATAATGCCTTTCCTGAGGTTTACATGTTTCTTTCCTCGATATTTGAGATTTTCTGATTTAAAACTAGAGTAACAATCAAATAAAAACTATTAGAAACTAGGAACCTTGAACCATTAGACTGTATTTTTTAAAGGTTGAGATTCACTCATTTATTAATGACACTATTGTAATTTGTAGAACTCTGGTTCTTATGTATTTTTTTTATCAAACCACCTAAACATCAGGGGTTATTGATGGATAATTTTCATCGATCAAAATTGGTTCCTAGTTTTCATTCGAAACTGGTTTTCAATGAAGTGTTCCTCTGTAAAACTAAATTGCTATTATTTGCTGATTAGCTTTATGTACAATTAATTTGAATAGTCTGCATCAACCTTTTTGTATAGCTCGATAAAAGACATATACTATCCGTGCCATGTGGATTCAGATGAAAACATCGGATCCTTGTGATTATGTTTGTCACTGAGAAAAATCATTTCAAGCTCTATCCAATTCATTTGACGGATATCTGATTTATTCTCTTGACTGCTACAATATAGGATCTACTGAAACTGGAAATGCTACAGAAAGAGCTTGCAGAGCGCTGTGGGGGCGACCCAACCTTTTCACAGTGGGCCGCTGCAGCAGGTGTCGATCAAAGAACACTGCAGAGTAGGCTAAATTATGGTATTGCTTGCAAGGAAAAGATGATTAAATGCAACTTAAGGCTCGTTGTTTCTATTGCTAAGAATTACACGGGGGTTGGACTGGATCTTCAAGATCTTGTTCAGGTATATTTTTCATTCCTTGTACTGAAATAAATTGTGTTTATTTCGATGCCGAAAATATCTGAGTTTTGTTGATTGACTCACAGGACGGGTGTCAAGGCCTTATTAAAGCAACCGAGAAATTTGATGCTTCAAAGGGTTTTAAGTTTTCTACGTATGCTCACTGGTGGGTTAGACAGGCTGTTCGGAAGGGCCTTAATCAGAAAGCCAAATCCGTTCGTGTACCGGTAAGTTTGTGTTTTCGATCATAAAATTAGGAAATAATCTTATTCAGATACCCTTAAGTATATACCTTTCTCAGTCAACTATCCCTAAGTTTTAAAAGCTTTTGACGAGCACTTAAGTTATTTTAGTCGCAATTTACCCCAATTCCGTCAAATTTTTAGATGTGAAATGACAAATATACTCTTATTTTTCTCGTGAGGGTATTTTTGTCATTTCACTCCCAAAAGTTGAAGGAGTTGGGATAACATTAGACCCAAAAAACTTAAGGGGATTGTCAAAAACTTCTAAAATTTAGGCTAGTTAGTTGAGGATGGTGCATACTATTTTAGTCTCAATTTACCCTTATTCTGTCAACTTTTGGGTGCGAAATGATGAAAGTACTTACTTTTTATTTTCTGTGAGAGTAATTTCATCATTTCACATCCGGATTGACGGAATTAGGGTAAAGTCAGGCTTAAAAACCTTAAGGGGTTGTCAAAAACATTTTAAATTACGAGTAGTTAACTGAGAATGGTGCATATTTAAGATAGTTGAGTGAGATTTTTCCTAGAATTACGGAATAAGCAGCGCAATGATCCTTGAACTATCAGAAAACAGCCAATTTAGTCCCTGAATGAAAAATTAGCCAAATTTACTCCCACAAATTACCAAATTCCACCCATCCATAGATTTGTGTGAAGTAGTCTAAATCAGCATATACTTACCTCTGAGTTTAAATATGCCATTTTTTATAGTTGAAGAACCATTTAAGTAATTATTCCTAAAATTACTATAAAATTTTGCAGTACTATTAATGACTTTGTGTGCTATATGTGAATGTTAACAGGTTCACGTTATGGAGGCCTCTTATAAAGTGAAGCAAGCTAAAGAACAATTTATAAACAAACACAAAAGGGAGCCTAATACAGCAGAGCTTGCAGAGGCAACTGGTCTGACGTTGAAGAAGCTTGCGGCTGTAAAACGGATTCCTAAAATCGTATCTCTAGACCGGAAGGTCAACGAAAACTTCCCCAAACCTTCGGTGTGTTCATACTTTCATCTCGTTTCTCCTGCATTATACTATAAGTTTCGTCTTGTTGAAGTATATGTTAACCCGCATTGGAAAAATAGAAAGGAAAAGCGCTAATTATAATAATCCAGTCCTTGTGAATAATCGAGTCATTTTGCATTAGGGTTAATTGCTAAAAACTACATCATGTATTGTCCACTTGAGAAAAACTACATTATGTATTGTCCACTTGTAAAAAACTACATTATGTATTGTCAACGTGCGAAAAACTACATTATGTATTGTCCACGTCCAAAAACTCAACGGAATATTCCAAATTTTGTAAGTAAACGACCATGGTCAAAAGATAGTGTAGTTTAAAAGCGTGGACAATGCATAATGTAGTTTTTGCAAGTGGATAATACATAATGTAGTTTTTAGCAATTAACCCTTTGTACTATGACCCACATATAAATAACCAGTCCAGCCCTACACGTCAGACGTCCAATCCTGCTACGACCCACATAAGTACCGTCTTTTTGTTCGAATCTGCATAACGCTACCCCAATCATCTCCTGATTAACCCCCTTTGTGTCCTCAGGAAGTCATAGCCGATCCCAACCAAGAAAGCCAAGAACAGATAGCCATGAAAGAGTTCCTGAAGCAAGACATAGAAGAGATCCTGGACACCCTCACCCCGAGGGAGAGCCAGGTCATCAGGTGGAGGTTCGGGTTAGGAGACGGGAGGTCCAAGGCGTTGCAGGAGATCGGGGAATTGATGTCCGTGAGCAGAGAGAGGATCAGGCAGATCGAGTCAGGTGCCTTCAGGAAGCTCAAGGGCAAGAAGAGAGTCAAGGACTTGGAACAGTATCAGTACGACGTAGAGGACTCATGAACACTGTTGTTGAAGCTATAAGCAGTTCCTGAGTTTTGAGGCTTGGGATAAAAGCTTGTGCTCTGCCATCAAATATTTGTTACTTTGGTAGAAATGTAAATGTATTTCTTTGTTTTTTTTCCTTCCCAATTTTCATACTTTTGATGATCATGTGTAAACTAGTATTGATTTTAATCGAAATCTAATTGACAAAGTCGTTGGTGTTATCGAGTTTCAAAACAGTGATAACTGCAAAAAAGTACCAAATGTATTTATTTTTTGTAACTTATAGTTGTCAAAAAAATACATTGAATTTGTAATTTTGTTTGTTTGTTATAATTTGCATAAGAATGATAACTTTACCCTTACAACTTATATTTAAAAAATGATAAGTGAAAAAAAAAATCATACTTTTATATGCCTCAATTTTCTTCCTTTTTGTTTTGTATAAAAGAGCATGAAATTTTAGAGTTATGAAAATGATTTCTTTTTTTTTGTTTTTTAATTATTATTTATAAAATTTAGTTTCTAAGCTTAAATTATCATCTCGATTTTTTTTATACAAAATACAAGTTTATGACAATTTTTTTATATACAAGTTACAACAATTTTTTTTAGTATTTGTTGCAATTATTTCTTTTATAATTTGGTTTACTTTAACAACATAAATATGTTTGTGTAAATGTTGAAATAGTTTCTTGCTATATACAATAATCATATTACTCTCAGTGTTATCCAAATAAGTATAGAAGAATATATAGTTCATAAATTTAAATAGGAAAATGGTCATGTTTAAAATTCTACCAGGGTTGAGTCTAATCGAACAATTTCATGTTTGGTTCGGTCACAAATAGACGATTCAAAATCTCCGACCATAATCGAGATAAATCTTTATGAAACAGTGATCGATCCAACACTTAAATAGGGTCATACCGAAAATTCAAAATCTATCTCGTATCTACTTTATAATTAATAATTTTTATTTCCTTATTTCTCATAATGATTGTCACTATAAAAAAAAAGTTCATTTTTACCCGTCTTCTCTTCTTACTAGAGCCATTTGCGTCCTCTCAGTTAAACAGGTGGTCTGTAGAACAGGGAGGAGGTATTGGACTACAACCAAACCATCACACACGGTGGTGGGTAGCAGAGCGCCGTCGTTTCCTTGCCCCAACCGCTCCAGACGGAGATCAGAAGAACAAGCATCATAGGCGATAGCGAGGAGGAGGTGATGGTGAGATGACGATAAATGAACGAGACGTGGTTTTAAGATAAGATCACAGGTGACGACAACTTAAAGCCATACCATTCTTTCAAAACATGTTTTTATTTGAAAACGAGTCGATGTACTTTATAGGGAAAACGTTGTTTCCTAACCCTCTGTG
This sequence comes from Erodium maritimum, assembly GCA_963921825.1. Taxonomy (NCBI): domain Eukaryota; kingdom Viridiplantae; phylum Streptophyta; class Magnoliopsida; order Geraniales; family Geraniaceae; genus Erodium; species Erodium maritimum. The sequence continues at coordinate 61,288,094 of OY997596.1, read as the reverse complement.
ATTTTTCACTACGATTTCTTAACCGTCTTCGACCTTTTGTTACAAATCCTAACACAAAAAGTATTTTTTGATAAAAAAAATGGCCTTTTGTCCCATATCCTAACCCGATTTTTCATAATTGTTTATACAAGTTTTGTAAAAAAAAACATTTTGTGTTAGGATCTGCGACAAAAAATCGAAAACGATTAGAAATTGTAAATGACTTTTTCGATAGACTAAGAATCGACATTATCCTACTTTATATTTAAAGAGAAAAAAAGTTAAAATACATTTCCCACTGGATAATAATCCATTTAATTAAATTAACATGTCCGAAAGAGAAATAAATATGCTACATTTACAGAGCACAACCCTTGAGCTGTCTCAGTCTTCTTTCTCGTCTCTTCCGTGTCGGGTCTGGCCGAGAGAGGAGGAGATTTGTGGGTTGTAGAAGCTTCTGGGTCGCTTCGAAATTGAATTGGAGATCAGAAAAGTCACTGTAGAAGACGAAGCTCGGAACAGTAACAGCTCATTTCTCTTCAGCGTCTTCCGAGCTCTGCGTACAATTTTTTTTCTGTAAAAAAATGAAGGGAGGAGCGAAGAAGAAGAGCGGAGAAGGAGCGGGAGAGCGATGGCAGGGAACGGACCCACAATCGATATCAATGCTTAATGGCGATTACGAAGATTCGGAGCCACTGGGCTACGAAGATCAGGAGCAGGAGCGAGCGCGAGATGAGGAATTTGAAGAAAATGACAGAGATGAGGAGTACGAGGAGGAAGAGGAGGAGGACGAGGAAGAAGGGAAGAGCAAGCTCGATGAGGGCTTCTACGAGATCGAAGCCGTACGGCGAAAGAGGATTCGGAAGGTCTCTTCTCTATCTATCTCTTTGTCTGTTTCGATTTTTGATTTTTGTTGGGTTTAATTGTGGATTTATTGTTCTGATTTTGTGGGTGTTCTTCGTTTCTGTGGTGTGTATGTTGTAAATCATGTGAAAAATTCAAAAGGGTCAGCTTCAGTATCTCATCAAATGGTGAGTGCCTTGTTCCTTTACCTCCTGTTTATGAGAATTTGAAAATGGTTGGATTTGGATTTGAATTTGAATTCACAAGGACATGTGCATTTTGGAATTAAATTTTCTTAATCTGTTGTCTCTTTTATGCATTTTCATGGCTTGTGTCTATATATGAACTCTTAAACTTAGGTTCGATAGTGAAAGGACTCGTTCACCTTACTATCTCTTTGTTTTTCAAGGCGTGGCTGGCCGGAGACGGCTAATACTTGGGAGCCCTTGGAGAATTTACAATCTTGCTCGGATGTTATAGATGCTTTTGAGGAGAGGTATGCTCTTTTCTTTCATTCCTTATGAGGAAAAAAACGTTATTTACATATACACTTTGACCTTTCGTTATCAAAAACACCCCCTAAAGGTGAGGGGTTATCATTAACACATTGTCACCTTTCATATTATTAAACATATCCGGATGTACACAGAAAAGGTTATGATTTTATCAGGAATATACTGTCTCCTTTCTCATTTATCAGTGATTTTTGGGACAAGATTACCCAAATCCGGGTATTTTTGATGATAAACGAAAGGTAACAATACTGATAACGCCCCACCTGTATAGTGTGTATGTGAGAAACAAAGGTCAAAGGGAGGGTGTTAATGAAGTTACCCCTTCCTTATATTCCATGTCTTGTCGGTTCCAAAACAAGTATCATACTTGATTTTTTGTGTGTTAAAAATGAGGATCGGTACAAGGATATTTTCTTAGTTAATGCTCCCTTCAATTCCATGTCATGTGTTAAATTGGGTTATTCCCTCGGTTACAAAACAAGTGTCATATCTTTTGCTGAAAATGAGGGTTAGTACAAGGATATTTTCGTAGTTAATGCTCCCTTCAATTCCATTTCATGTGTTAAATCGAGTTACTCCCTTCAATTCCATGTCATGTGTTAAATCGGGTTCGTCCCTCGGTTACAAAACAAGTGTCATATTTTATTCATTTATTTTTTGCTGAAAATGAGGGCTAGTACAAGGATATTTTCGTAGTTAATGCTCCCTTCAATTCCATTTCATGTGTTAAATCGAGTTACTCCCTCGGTTACAAAACAAGTGTCATATTTGGTTCATTTATTTTTTTGCTGAAAATGAGGGTTTAACTAGGATATTTTCGTAGAGTTAATGCTCCACTATCCCACACGACCATTTGCTAAGACATTACTTGGGCAAGGGTATTAGTGGCAATCCATGGATAATTCACTTCCTTATAATGAAGTAATGCTTATTATGCGACATGCCGACATCCCGTCTTGTAGAGTAGTACACTTGTTTTGAACAAACGAGTAATCCACATCACTCTAATTTACTCACCTGTTATTTTTCCTTGGTTTTCAATTACTCACTCGGTTCCAAAACAAGTTTCGTATTTGATTTCTCGTTGTTGCTAAAAATGAGGATTTAGTAGAGTTAATGCTCCACTTACAAACTTATCAGTTGATAAGAAATTCATACACGGATATTATTGGCAACCCCATGCATAATTTATGTACTTATAATGAAAGTAACACTTATTATGCGACATCCTGTTTTGGAGAGTAGTACACTTGTTTTGGAACGGAGGAGAATTTTATTTCCTTTAGAATGAACAAGTAATTTACTTACCAATTATTTTTCCTTGGTCTTCAATTACTTCTGTATACTGTTTATAGTGTCTGTATGTTTATTTATTTTTGGTATTTACTTATTCGTAATCCTGAGGATCTAGTAGAGTTAGTGATCCACGTACCCACTCGACCAGTTGTTAAGACCTTCATATAAGGATATTATCGGAAATCCCTGCATATCACTTCCTTTTTTGGAACGAAGGACGATTTTGTCTCCCTTCGAACGAACAAGCAATTCATATCAATATAATGTACTTACCTATTATTTTTCCTTGGTCTATAATTACTTTTGTATACTGTTTAAGAATAATTGCAAAAAAGTACCCCAACATATTCATTTTTTTCACCTTGTAGCCCTTTTCTTTGATAATTGCAAAAAAAGTACCCTAAACTTGTCTTTTTGTTACAACTGTATTAAAATGATGATTTTACCCTTTCAAATTTAAATTTACAAGGGTACAATCATCATTTTGAAACAAAATTATATAAAGTGCAACTAAAAGACAAGTTCAGGGCACTTTTTTTTGCAATTACCTAAGAAGAGGGCTACAAGTTGCAAAAAGTGAATACCTCAGGGTACTATCTTTACAATTATTCCTACTGTTTATAGTGTACGTATGCTTATTTATTTTGGTATTTACATATCCCTAATCTCTCCCTCCCGGTTTTTGAAGCTTGAGATCAGGAAAACATTCTCGAAAACGTAAGCGCAGGTCTTCTCTCACCATCACTCAACCGAAGAAGAAGCAGCAACATTCCGCCATCGTTTCATACAACAGAACAGGAGCGCAGTTCGATGAAGCTCTTCACTCGCCTTCATACGACAACTTTGCACTCGTCGATCCTCTTGCACCTCCTCAATCTCTAAATCAAGTAGGAGAGATTGACGGGAATGTCATCAATGGAAATGATGGGTTTACAAATGTTGGTAAAAATGTTTATCGAACCAACGATGGAAGCGAATATGATCCAAAGCTTAGTGAACTCAAGGGACGGCTTGTAACCGAGGATCAGCTTGCAACACAGTTCCATGAAACTAAGGCTTCGAAGGTTGATTGTCTTGACCCAGCTCAGAGCAACCGGCGCAGTGGAGCGAGGAGAAGAAAGCCTAGCTCTGTGAAAAGGTTCAAGCAAGATCTGGCCTCTGCTGCAACGAATATAGCGATCGACTCCGGTGGTTCGATCGAACAACTGCAGAGTGAAAAGGGTACTGTAGCGGGGGATTGTTCGGGTCACAAGAATGCAGTTGGTATCGTTCAGATTATCCAGCCTATAAGCTATTCAGCTTCGATAGTGAACAATGTTCAGGATGTCTCGGTATTGTTTAAGGCCTTGAGGTTTGTCATCTAACTCTTACTTCCAATCCATTTCCAGATTAAATGCTCATGTGAACTGTCACCTTAGACCATCTGCAATGGTAGGCTAAAGCTTGGTGTTGGTTAAGCCAAGCAAAAAATTAGGTGCTAAACTACAAGTTCGACCTATTGAGGAGAGAGAAAGTGAGCTTGATGCTAAAATAGTGGCCAAGCAAAGTTTTGAAGAGAGAGAAACAACAAAAAGGCTTGAAGCACCAAGCAATTAAGTTTATGCATTGGAGAGCTTGGTGTAAGAGCCTGATGTTTTGAGGGGAAAGAAACTAAAACACCAAGCAATTAAGCCAAGTGCTTGGTGTAACTACCGTGGATGCTCTTAGCATGATCCAGTTTGGTATAGCTGAAACAATTTAAAAGCTATAAGGTTCTGGGGAAGTTTTTTTCACCGCTATGGTTAAGTAACCTCACAATAAGTTGACGAGGTTGATAAAGCTGTGAAAACATACTTTTGGCTGATAGGGGTATACAAAGGGATCAATGCAAAAAAAAAGTGCCCTGAGGTATTCATATTTTGCAACTTGTAACCCTCTTCTTTGATAATTACAAAAAAGTACCCTGCACTTATATTTTTCTTGTAATTTGTATAACAATGATGATTTTACCCTTACAGTTTAGCTTTAAAAAATAATCCTAGGGTTTATGGAAAATATCCCTTACAATTAGTAATGAACTATTAGTCTATTACTAATTCTTTATTTGTCTACCTTATAGGTCTGATGGAAAAGAAGTAATAGTGGATAACAAGTTTCTCAAGACGGCCGATCCACTTCTGGTATTTCTCCTTTTTGATCTATTAAGTTATTGCCATATGTGTTACATTTTTCTTATTCTACATTATGTTCAATAATGAACTGATATCCCCTCCGTTCCAAAATAAATGTACTGTTTTGACTTTCCTCACACGCCCCTATTCCTAATGTGTGTTTACACATTCTTTTTACCTAGCTATACCTAAATTCTAAATTTGTTCTGCTATTGTCCTGGGTTACATAAAGTTTCACAAAGTTCTTTTTGTCAAAAAACAATGAAAATGCCTTTGATCGTAATATATAAAAAAAATGTTCTTTTGGGTCTTTCGAAGGAGTCATTTTACATCTACTCTATCGTTTTTTACATTGACTAAAAATATTTTGGGTAGCTATGAAGTCCTTTTGAGATTAGGGTCAATGGTATTTTTGTCCTTTTCTGGCAAAAAGAGTTGTGTAGCCAGATGAAAACCGAGTACTTAGATGTAGCTAAGTGTAATTTACCTTATAACTAATTTAGACATGGGATTTTATCCATAATTTATGCCTAACCAACTTAATTAGGAAGATGGACACTTATTTGAGAACATTTTTTTCTTTCTGAATGGAGGGAGTATATATTAATGGAATAATTGCAAAGAAGTGCCCTTAGGCATTATTTTTTGTAACTTGTAGCCTCTTCTTTGATAATTGCAAAAAAAAGTGCACTGAACTTATCTTTTTGTTGCACCATGTATACTTTTTTTTCAAAATGACAATGTTGCCCTTAGAAATCTAAATTTAAAAAAATAAGAATTAAAGAACAAAAAAGCCTGTTTTTCATTTCCCTTAAATATACCATAATCTTTATTTCTCGTATCTCATTTCACTGTCTTTAATCATGGCAGTTGATCAACTTCTATGAGCAACATCTCAAGTACAACCCCGTACCTTAATCGGACGATATTTAGAACGGCGAATGTGTTTATCAAGCACAGTGTTTCAACCTTTTTGTAGCTGCTGAAGATAGCTGAGGATAAGAACAAAAGTTTGTTACCCATCTCTTGGAAGGTGTTATGCGATACAGATTATGCAGAAGATTAGGAAGCATTTTGCCCACAACTACAGAAGCAGAACATTCTGATCCGTTTCTCAATGATGAACTGAAACTGCAATCTGGGTATCGGATTTGATGAACTATATAAATATTGTTTATTCATATTGTTGTGTAATGTTTGTAGTTGTTCAGGAGTAGATATTTTGAGTATATATAGCATCAAGCTTGTACTGGTGTGTTTTTTGTGTTTTGTTGCTTCAACTTGCAATGATGAAACCAGGAGCTTCAGCTATGAACTTGATGGGTTTGGATTGTAAACATTCCTTGTGGTTCTGCTCTTCATTGTTGTGTACATGGGATAGGGTGATGGGGAAAAAGTACCATGAACTTGTTTTTTTGTCATGATTTTTACAAAAAGATGATTTTACCTTTAAAATTTAGACGAATGCGATGAAAAGACAACTTCAGATACTTTTTTGCAATCATTAAAAAAATGTGTTATAAGTTATAAAAAGTGAATACCCCGGATATGTCCGAAGACCCGTGTTTTATAATTTTGTTTCATACCTATTTTATAAAGGGATAATTGAAGATGACTACGGTGATAAATCGCTCCCAAACAATAACATATAAAAGATAAAAACGCTATGATTCCATTTTAATTTATGTGACACATTTTAATCTATATTATATAGTCATCTGTCGTTTTTATATATGTGAGCAGTGTAACCATCTGCAATCAACCACAATTTTTGTGGTTTAATCAGACGATGTTAAATAATGGTATTCATATTTGTTTGTATTTCATACTCAAATTATTTTCAATTTTGTAATTGAAAGCTCACAGTTTATTCATCTTGATTTAATGTGACTGATAAAACTGCCAAAAATTAAACAACACTGATGGATAGCTGAGGTATTTAGTTTTTCTAACCCATAGACCTCTTTGACAATTACAGAATAAAATTTTGAACGTTATAAAAGTAAGAACGATATTTGTGAATGGAAGAACAAAAACTAGAGAGAACAAGAGAATATGGAGAGAGTAGAGAATCGAATATTATTGATCACTTCATCCTTTACAATGACCTCTATTTATAGGCTCATAATCATAGAGACATAATCTTAATGAACTACATAAATAATAAAATTCAAAATACAAAAGTCTTCTAACTCCCACAAAAGTCTTCTAACTCCTATCTAGAATATTCCATGTGGTCATCCAATCAAATATTCATAACACTCCCCCTTTGGATGACATGTACAAATATTAGTATGTCTCGTTAAAACCTTTCTAGGAAAAACCCAGTGGGAAAAACCCTAGAAGGAAAAGAGTACATAATTTGTACAGTACGTATATACGTTACCTCATTAAAAACCTTGTTAGGAAAACCCATTGGGATAAAACCTAAAACAAGGGAAAAAGAGTGTAACACGTATTTCTCCCCCTGATTACAACATCTCCTCATAAATCAAGGAGTTTTCTCATTCTGATCTTAGCAAGTTGTAGGGAGTGCTTTAGTGAACAAATCTGCAAGATTGTCACAAGAACGAATTTGATAAACATCGATATCTCCCTTTTAATGAAGTTCATGAGTAAACAAGAACTTAGGAGAAATGTGTTTCGTTCTATCTCCTTTCATGTAGCCTCTTTTGATCTAAGCTATACAAGTTGTATTATCTTCGTATAAGACAATTGGACTTACTTTATTTATTGAAAGATCGCATGATTCTCGGATATGATGGATCAAAGACCTTAGCCATATACATTTACGACTTGCTTCATAAAGAGCTATCAACTTAGCGTGATTTGAAGAAGTGGCTATAAGGGTCTGTTTTATTGAGCGTCAAGATATAGCGGTGTCACCATATGTAAATACATACCCAGTTTGTGACCACGCTTTGTGGGGATCAGATAAATATCCGGCATCAACATATCCAATCAATTCAGACTTCGAGTCTTTTGAGTAAAATAACCTCATATCTAATGTTTTTCGAAGATATCTTAAAATTTGTTTAACACCAGTTCAATGTCTTCGAATCGGAGAAGAACTAAATCTTGCTAGGAAATTAATTGGAAAATGCAATATCACGACGGGTGCAATTAGCAAGATACATTAAAGCCCCAATGTCACTAAGATATGGTACTTCTGAACCAAGATATGGTACTTCGGGACCAAGGAGTTCTTCTTCTTTTCGGGGGCGAAATGAATCCTTTTTCACATCAAGTTATCGAACAACCACGGGGGAACTCAAATGATGTGAATTATCTATATTGAATAGTTTAAGGATCTTCTCAATATATGATGACTAGTGAACAAAAATCTCCTTCGACAAATGTTTAATCTGAAGGCCAAGACAAAATTTTGTTTTCCCCAAGTCTTTCATTTCGAATTCACTTTTCAATTATTTCATCATCTCTACAAGTTTATCATGTATTCCAATGATGTTCAAATCATCAACATAAACCGCGACGATGGAAAATCCGGTTTTCATCCGTTTAATAAAAACACATGGACATATTTTATTGTTGATGTATCATTCTTTCAAAAGGTATTCACTAAGACGATTATACCACATTTGACCAGATTGTTTTAGCCCTTACAAAGATCTTTGGAGCTTTATTGAGTACATTTCTTGAGGTTTTGAGATGCATGCTTCAGGCATTTGTAATCCTTCAATGACTTTTATGTAAGTGTCATTATCAAGTGACTCATACTAAGTAAGTAAAATAAATTAAATAAATAAAACAAAATAATAAATAAATAAAAAGAAGTAAAATCTGAGTGTGATTGCATCCATAACCGGTGAATATGTCTCTTCATAATCAATTCATGGTCGTTGTGAAAATCCTTGTGCAACGAGTCGAGCTTTGTATCTTACGACCTCGTTTTTATCATTTCTTTTGCGCACAAATACCCATTTATATCCTACGGGTTTGACATCTTCAGGTGTCTGGACTACAAGTCCGAATACTTGGCGTTTGTTGAGTGAATTCAATTATGTCTCAATGACATTTTTCCATTTTGGCCAATCATTTCTTCGTCGGTATTCACTGACCGATCTTGGTTCATGATCCTCATTTTCTTTTGAAATATCTAATGCAATTGCATGCGCAAATATATTATCCACAACAATTTCTTTTCTATTCCACCTTTCACCTGGAATGACATAGTTAAACGAGATCTCTTCATTGTCATCTTTCTCAGGTGTTTCATTATCTTTTGAAGACGTCTCTTCATTTTTATCACATTTATTTCTTTGGGAATCGTAATATAATTTGATGTACCAACTTGCCGAACTTGTTCCTTTCCTTTTCTTGGGTTTTATAATTGGATCCGATAGGTCTGCCACGCTTCTTGCGTGCTTTAGACTCATTTGCTAGCGCTAGCATATTTCCCATTTCTTCACCAGGAAGAGTAATTCTACAAGGAACATTAGCAACTGGTATTTGTGATTTTATCACAGTCTTATCATCCGTAAATGCATCAGGCAATGTATTTTCAACCTTTTGTAAGTGGATAATTTTCTGAACTTCTAGTTCATATTGATTCGTACGAGGATCAAAATGAGATGAAATTTCTCGTCTTTCTTTTTCAGGCGTTTCTTTATCTCCCCCTAATGCAGAGAAATTGTCTCATCAAATTAATAGTCGACAAATCGTGCCGTAAACATATCACGTGTCATGAATTCCAATATATATATATATATATATATGTGTGTGAATTCTTTCTAAAATGTTGGACATTCAGTCGCAACTTTCATTAGAGATGGTCTTGTAATAAGTTTTCCTTGAAAACAAGCAACATATGAGTAATCTTTTGACAAAAAGGACATTATTACTCTTCAGGGTATGCCCATGTGAATTTCCCAATAATTCTATGTATCATTATGAAACCCAGATGACCTAAACTATCATGCCATATCATAAAATTTGATGGGTCCATTGGGTTTTGGTTAATCACCATATTGGATTCAATTGGAATAATGAAAATATAATATAATCCAAAACTATATAAAGGGAGTTTTTCCACAATTTCTTTTCTCCCCGAGGCCATGGACGTGATGTATAAACATTCAACGTCATTTTCATTTGTTGTCTCAATGTGATAACCATTTCAGCGAATATCTTTGAAACTTAACAAGTTTCTTTTTGATCTGGTTGAGAATATTGCATCATTTATAATAAATTCTATAACATTACACTGGCTCTTCCGGAGGCTTCAATAAGATCCGATGCACCAGATATTTTCCCGTTGCTTTTAACATAATTAGAGAAACTTTTGTCCATAGTTTGTCATAAGACAAATAAATAAAATTAGAAACAAGACACTCAAAATATTTTATTTTGCGATAACAAGGTAGCTCTTCCGGAGCCCTCTATTATATTTGCAGCACCCATAATGGTGCTCATGTTTGCCTCGACCATGGTCATACATGAAAAATATTTCTTGTCTATCAAAATTGTATGTGTAGTGACACTATCAACCATATTCATATCGTTATCCTTTTCTGTAAATAGATAGATCACTTCTGGGATCCATATCCTTTAATATGAGAAAATTAATGTATTGGTTTACATACTACAAAAGGATATAACAGAAATATTAATACAAATCATCCAAAAATTGGCTCATATGCATGATACTTGTTTTCCCGTCATCAATTACAAATGAGTTAAAGACATTCGATTAGATCTTCAGGATCTAGGTTATCAATAAAGTTTCTCTCTACGATTTCTTATTTGCCTTCAATCAAATCTTTGATCATACTTTTGGGTACGCAATCAACTACATTTACAAAATAACTTTCCCCATGTTCATGAGTTTTCATTTGATGGGCCATATTCCTTTTTTTGCGCCTTTCATACTCGTTCCACTTCTGGTGGTACACATTATTTTTCATGGAATTGGAAATTATTTGGCTCATAACTATGACTACGACCGCGACCACGTCTGGGGCATTATTGGTCTTGCTTGGGTCTAGATCTACCCATATCCTGTCAGATTCTCTTTAGTGAATGGAGTGCTGCCAATAGGGCGAGCTTGATTGTTTTCAACAATAATTCATTACTTATAAATATATTAAGTCTGATTCTTTTCGTTCTCGGTAATGCTACTTCAAGAGCATACTAGATGGAAGTAATGTAGAGGAAAATATTTTCCATCGATTATAAATAATATGATGATGTGTGGAAATAGTTTCCTTGATTTATACTGCAAGGATACCAATTTAGAACTTCAAGTCTTTATGTAAGCTTCATGTCACATTTTTTTTCTTTCCAGTAATTGCATGTATCTTGTTTACTTGGATGATGATTTCAATAAACTTGTTTCTTGATGATTATAGAACTTCTTGTTCAAAATGTCATGACTTGTGTAAACTTCAGGTTACACATATCAAATATACATAATATCCACACAAATAAGAATAAATATATATTATGATTTACACAATGAACGAACTCGTGGGGTGTATAAATATGGAAATTAGATATGTATATAACCACACACCGATAAAACTCGTGGGGTATTCGTACTAAATAAAAATAACTATATATAAAATTGTAGGCTTCAAGCCATGGACACAAGTTACAAGCTTCAGGCTTAAGTTTCAAGTTTATATTTTGAACCAAAACTTCAGGTTTTGTCATCATTAGGTACATGTGAACTTCGGGTCACTCTAATTTCTTTAGGTTATAAGACTCACGATCTTTAATCAAAACTTCAGGTTCCGTAAATCTTTTCTCGTTAATATTTGAACTTCGGGTTCAAAATGGTTCGACATTGTAAAACTATAAAATCTATATAATTAACTAAGTAAAAATATAAGTAAAGAACGTGTCATTAGTTACATGAACCATCAACTATAATACTCTTATTCATATATGGGAGAGAATACACAACCATTTGTTGTACCATGTATTTGGAACTTCTAGTCCAACATACATCACGTTGATGGAACTATGTATTTGGAATTTCTGATCCAACATGCCATCATATTTGTAAACTTCAGGATACAAATATACGACCACAAATTTATTCGCAAAATGACCATGCGACGAGAATACATGGAGTAGCCAAACTACCCATGTAACCATATATAATTTTTTTTCAAGTTTCATGCCTTTAAGCCAAGTTGCATGTTATAAGAAAAATGGTTCGTATCTTGGAACTTCGGGTCCAAATGAATCGATTTCAATAAATCTCACATTCGAGTATCAACAACAAGACACAAATATATAATAAACATCAAATTTCTGATGTGAAAGATCTAATGTGTATTGGCAATCACAGAGCATACTTATCGAAAAACATAAATGAACTTGTATAAATAAACATGAATCGAATTAAAATAAATTCACGATAATACAAAACTTTGATACCTGGATAGTAGAGCAATTCGTGCTGATAACGTGTTATGAAAATAAGAACGATACTTGTGAATGGAAGAACAAAAACTATAGAGAACAAGAGAATTTGGAGAGAGTAGAGAATCGAATATTATTGATCACTTCATCCTTTACAATGACCTCTATTTATAGACTCATAATCATAGAGACATAATCTTAATGAACTACATAAATAATAGAATTCAAAATACAAAAGTCTTCTAACTCCCACAAAAGTCTTCTAACTCCTATCTAGAATATTCCATGTGGTCATCCAATCAAATATTCATAACAGAACTTGAATTTTTGTTACATCTTTTGTATATTTATTTCTAAATAACGGTTATACCCTCAAAATAATATTTTTAAATAATAACTAAAAAACAAAATGTTCAAATTCCCACATCCCTTGAATTTCTCATTCTATGTACATTACAAAAAAGAAAATTTAAGTGTTATAATTATTATTTTTTGAAATTGATTGTAGGGAAAAAAATTCATTTTATAGAAACCACAACAAAAATACCAAGTTCAAGGTACTTTTTTATAATTATCAGAGAAAAGGGCTACAAGTTGCAAAAATGAATACCTCAGGGTATTTTTTGCAATTATCCCCTAATGGTAATCCAAAACCATTGCATAGCACAGTTTAATCAACTGATGAATCAAAACATGATCTATTAACTCAAAAAAACCATTCAGAACAAGAAAATCAGAAAAATAAACAGGTCTTGCAATACACATTCTAAGAACAGCTGCACCTTCACACAGAGGATCTAATTTTTCGGGATGTTCACCCCAACGATCTTCGCCGGGGTTATGCGAAGAAGATTCCCAGGCTTCCCGGGCAAAGCTCCTTTGATCATGACGACCCGTAGTTCATTATCGATCTTCACAACCTTGAGTTTTCGGATCTTTGTTTTGGTTCCTCCCATCCTTCCGGGCATCTTTTTACCTTTGTACACACGACCAGGCGTTGTTCCAGCTCCAATGGATCCCAAAGCTCTGTGACTCTTGGATCCGTGAGTCATCGGACCTCTCTTGAAGTTATGCCTTTTGATTCCACCTGTGAGAGAGAAGATACATGACTGTAAGGTGTAAGGAGTGAAGAAGAATCTGAAGTATTCGACTAGAGTAGATTATTGGGTTGGTTGCAGATAACTACATTTATGAATTGACCAGAAAGGCACAAACATACGATCTAGTGAGTTTTCTATAGACAGATAAACACCCTTGTGGATTTCCACGTGGCATCTAAATTTCCGTTTTTCCGTCACATGAGTTTAAAATTGGCATAATTGCAAAAAAGTACACTTTTTGCAACTTGTAGCCATCTATGTTGATAGTTGCAGAAAAGTGCCATGAACTTGTCTTTTTGCAAAAAAAAGCGCCATAAAATCCAAAATTTCATTTCCCTTGGATTTCTTACTCTTTGTACAGTACAAAGAGGAAGGAAGGGATATGAAGAATTGGATTAAAAAAAATATAAATTGTAAGGGTAAATCATTATTTTTATACAAATTACAACAAAAATACCTAATGGTACTTTTGCAATCATCAAAGAAGAGGGCTACAAGTTGCAGAATATGAATACCTCATGGTACTTCTTTGCAACTATAGTATCCCAGATAAATAAAAAGATGAATAAACCAACTGCTGCGAATAGAAATGCTACAAATACATAACAGTTTAGAATGGACAAAGAAGCAAATCTAGGAATCATTAGACATCGAGAAAAGTAGCAAACCTTCATCAAATTTGGTTACAATACAACATTGTTTAGACATCAGAAAAGTAGCAAACCTTAATCAAATTTGGTAACAATAGAACTTGTTGTAAAATATTGTTTAAACCTACCAAGGGCTTACTCTCTCCATCCTTAAACGAGTGCCTATTGTTCTTCTTAAGAAGTTAATTAGCACAAGGTAATGCTTCGATTAACCCCTAAATCTCCATCAACCGCATTGCATTCTAGCACCAATATAAGATTATGGCCCCAATTACCAATTAGCACGAAAAAACTGCTTCAAATTTACCCCTAAATCTCCATCTAGTGCATTGCATTGTAAGGTCGATACAAGATTGCATACACATATCAAGAGTATATTTGATTATCATCATGGTCACACATTATAATCAATTTTCGATTAACAATGAAGATCAACACATGACTCCAACTTCATATTCATTGTTAGAGTTAAGCTCAAAATCTGAATTGGGTTGTTTGTCATGTACTTTTTCCAATGATATAGAATCAAATTGGGCTTTTTTCCTAAGCTTAATCGGTCATAATAGATTCGAGGGTTAATTGATAAAAACTACGGTATGTATTGTCCACTTGCGAAAAACTACATTATGTATTGTCCACGCTTTTAAACTACACTATCCTTTCACCACAGTCGTTTACTTACAAAATTAGGGATGTGGACGATACATATTGTACTTTTTCGCACGTGGACAGTACATAATGTAGCTTAAAGCGTGGACAATACATAAGGTAGTTTTTCGCAAGTGGACAATATGTAATGTAGTTTTTCGCAAGTGGACAATACATATTGTACTTTTTATTAACTAACTCTAGATTCGATTAACAATGATATGACTCAAAATAATCATATTGGGGATTTTTCTAGACATAATGTGAATCTATGTCATTGAAATTGAAATGCAATAAGAAGACAAAACAGAAATCACGAACCTTGAAACTAAAAACTATTGTCCACTTGTGAAAAACTACATTATGTATTTCCACGCTTTAAAACTACACTATCTTTTGACCACGGTCGTTTACTTACAAAATTTGAAATATTCAGTTAAAATTAGGGGCGTGGACAATACACATTGTGGTTTTTCGCACGTTGACAATACATAAATGTAGTTTTCCTCACGTAAACAACACATAATGTTGTTTTTAGCAATTACCTAGATTCGATTAACAATGTTATGACTCAAAATAATCAAATTGGGGGTTTTCCTAGGCATAATATGAATCCATGTCACTGAAATTGAAATCACAAACCTTGAAACCCCTTTCCGATGGTGGTTCCGGCGACATCAACCAAATCCCCTTCATTGAAAAGCTCATCGAAAGCAAGCTTCTGGTTGGTCTCAAACCCATCGACGGAGACAAGCCGGAACTCCTGGAGGTGGCGCAAAGGGATCACTCCGGCCTTCTGGAGATGACCCATCTCAGGCTTCGTGAGCTTCCGGTCCCTAACCCTCCGGTAACCCACCTGAACGGCGTCGTACCCGTCGGTGGCCTTGGTCTTGATCTGGGTAATGATGTTCCCCTCCCGGAAGCCCACGACGGTCACCGGAATCACCTTCCCGTTCTCGTCGAAGTAGGTCATCATCCCCAGCTTCGTCCCCATGACCCCGACCCCGGCTTCGAAGCTCATCGCCACCACGCCGCGGAGCCGGCGCCGGGAAGTGAGGCTGACGGCGGCGGGTCCCGATTTGGGTGGGAATTGGAGCAATGGGGTCTTGAAGAGGGAGCATTTCAATCTGGCTGAGGCTCTTACCGTGCTGAGACAATTGGTCCTCGACGACAAACCCAGAACGGAAATTGACGATGAGGACGGAGACGAGACCGAAATCGACGCCGGCGACAACATTTTTTCTTCTTCTCCGACCACAAGTCTCGAGCTTTATTCGTCTCTCTCGATACACTGAGTTTTTTTTTCTTCCTTATCCTGTTGTGTTATCGCCTTCTTTATCCGCAGAGAAGAAGAGGGGTTTCTATACCCTGTGGCCCTAACCACTCCACATTATTTGCAACCGCCACTAACTTCATTTAGAGCATGTACAACGGGTCGGTCCTGCGTGAGACCCTGGCCCTGAGACCCTTGTGCTGACTGGACAAAAGTCAGAAAGTGGGAGTGCAGAAAAATAGGTGTTGTACAACAGAAAAGACCTCTGAAGCCCTGAGAGTGTAGAACAGTGCTGACTGGATTATTATTTGATATTTTCCTGTTTTATTTAATTCGTTATCAGAAACCGTTTAAATTGTTTATAATTTAAACAATTTTGGAAATAAATAATTAAGGACAATCAATAATACATAAATAAATTTAACACGAATATAAATGAACTAATTTTATTCAACCCCTTTTAATACAACACCAAAAAAACCAGCTCCAAGAGCACAAACGACTACTCGTCGTCATGTAAACCAGCTCCAAATCGATCTCATAAGTGCTCCATAAGATCTTGTTGTAGTTGATGGTGGATCTCAGGATCTATGACACTTTGTTGAGCATCCACAAGTCCCTGGTATTCCAATGGCTCTCCGTGGTGCCATCATTCCGGTGGTGTCCAATTCGGCATTTCTGGAGGTTGCGCCCACAACAACTCCTCCTCCCCATACTCGTACCGGTCGCGCTCATCCTCTACAATCATGTTGTGTAGAATTATGCAAGTGTGCATGATATCAGCCAAAAAGTATGCGCTCCAAGACCGAGCGGGACGGGAAATGATGTGCCACCTTGTTTGAAGTACTCCAAAAGCCCTTTCAATATCTTTTCGAGCACCTTCTTGAAATTTAGCAAACAACTTCTCTTTGGGCTCGAAGGGATGCCGAATAGTCTTCACGAACCGTGCATATGATGGGTAAATGCCGTCCACCAAGTAATAAGGTCGGTCGTACCGATGCCCGTTGATCTCGTACTCCACAACTAGATCATGGCCGTAGTAAGCGTCTAGGAATAGGTGGCTGTGGTTGAGGACGTTGATGTCGTTGTTCGATCCAGCCATCCCGAAAAATGCATGCCAAATCCATAAATCACGGGACGCTACAGCTTCAAGCAGAATCATCTTGTCCCTGTGGTGATCTCCCCGTCCATGGGCTCCCTGCTCTTCGGTTGGGCAGTTCTTCCACTTCCAATGCATACAGTCAAGACTCCCCGCCATTCCGGGAAACCCTCGGCTATACCCTTCTCGGAGTAAGCGGTCCATGTCCGCCGGTGTCGGGGTACGCTCGTACTCGGCTCCGAATACCTGAATGACGGCCTTGCAAAACTTACGTAAACATTCAAGTATGGTGCTTACCCCAATGCGCAGAGTTTCGTCCAATGAATCGGCTGAGGACCCATACGCAAGCATCCGTATAGCGGCGGTGCACTTTTGCTCCGTTGATAAGCCCGGCCGTGAGGCAGCGTCGAGCCTCCATGGCATGAAGTAAGGGTCGTGAGCCTTCACCGCGTTCATAATCCGTTGGAATAGTGGTCTGCACATACGGAACCGACGCCTGAACATTTCAGGGCCATATAGGGGTTGTTGGTCAAAATAGTTCGCCATCAATTGGGTGTGGGCTTCCGCACGATTTCTGTTAATCTCTCGGCGCATTGGTTCCCCACGCATGGCCCTATGGACCCTTGGCATTACTCTCTGCATCTGCCTCTCCATCATCCGCCGGAATCGTCGCTGAACTGGCCGCATTTGGGTTGTCATCTCCTCATATGTCGGCAGTTGGGTTGCCATCTCCGCATGCGTCGGCATCCGGGGAGCCAGCTCCTCGTACGTCATCTCCTCAGCGTCGGACATAACCTCGTCGTCAGACTTTTTTCAAAAATAGCAAGTAGGAATTGATTATGAAAGAGTGAAAGTATAGAGTGGTGTGGAAAAAATGAGAGTGAAGATAGGTATTTATAGGGTTAGTTTTAGTTGATTTTTGAATTAAAAAAAATAGCCGTTAGCAACATGACCGTTGCCAACGGTCTGGCCACGTGGCGCAGCCACAGGCTGCCACGCCAGCGACGGCGCGCAGGGAGCGGGACCGGCCAGCGGGCAGCAGACGGGGGGTGCGGCACGCGTATCGGGGGGGCGGGGCGCGAAATTGGGGCGCGGGCGCGCGTTTTTTGGCCTCCACAACGGGTCGGCCCGCGTGCCGCGGTCCGGGCGCGCGCAGAGTGGGGCGCGGGTGCGACCCGTTGTACATGCTCTTAGAGCATACACAACGGACCGATCCATCGGCCCGCGTCCCTCGTCCCACAACCGCGGGACGAGCCACGTCTCGCGTCCCGAGTCCGTCAGCCGGCCTCTCCCGTGTTGCCACGTGTTCTCGACCGTTGGTTAACATCTATTTTTTGAATCCAAAATTAATTCCTTTTACCCCTATAAATACCCACAACTTCTTTCTCAAATCACAAACTATCTTATGATCCTACTACTTCTCTATACATTTCATATCTATTTTTCGATACAAAATGCTCGACGATGAGGTTCCGTCATATGAGGAGTTGGCAGCCCAAATACGGGTAATTGAGGAACGCAATGCCAATGATTGAGAGGGCCGCCCGTGGGGAACCAATGCGACGAGAGATTAACAGAGGTCGTGTTGAAGCCCACGACCAATTAATGAGGTACTATTTTGTCGATCAACACATATATGTTTAAGCGTCGGTTTCGTATGTGCAAACAACTTTTTCAACGGATTATGGACAAGGTCAAGGAACACGACAATTACTTCGTTCATAAGTATGACGCGGCCTCACGCTTTGGCTTATCAACGGAACATAAGTTGAACGGTAAGGCCCCTACACGTTAAACGGGAATTAGTCGGGATCTAGGAGAGGTCTAAGCGAATTTTATTTTCTAATATTTTTAATTATTAATAAATATATATTACACAAATATAATAAAAAAAATCAAAATATATATTATAAATATATCAAGTATCAAACTACAAAAAAACAAAACCAAATAATGTACCTGTTTTGATCTTACTTTATATTTTAATAAAAAAAAGTAAATTATAATGATAAACCATTAAAGAGGAACTCGTCCATATTCTTTTTATCGAAAAATTTAAGACTATTACAATCATATTGTCTCTCTCACATTTTCATCTCTGTTTTGAAGGTCCAATTTCACAAGGAAGAGTCTCAAATTTCCGACTAATTGAACGAGACGACGATTCAGATGGTTTGTAAAATTTGGGGCCTATGCGGGACGACGAGTCGGGTGTTTTTGTAGATTTTAGGGTCTAGGCGGAGACTTTTACAACCTTGGTTTTTAACCAGTTGTTATTTAACTATATATATGTTTTTAATGTTTATAGTACAAATTTAAAGAATTTTGAGTCGAGTAGAATTTAAATACTAATTTTAACATTTAAAATTAGTTTTCCCTAGAGTGAACTAAGTATATCTCCAATGCGTAAGATAATTAATCCAGTTTCGCTCTTATTTCGTCCCCCTTCTCTCTTATAATGTTCTCTGTGATTTAATAGAGAGAATCTGAGTGAATGTCACGTGTTGTGTGACAAGTGGCCACGTGATGGTTGAATTGAGTTCGCTGGAAAATTTACGGAATGATGTATCCTTCGCTTAAAAGGAGAGAGTCGTATGTTACATTCACATTCACCCTCGATTGTATGGACTCAGTGATAACTTTAAGCTCGATTCAACTCAGGACTTCATCGATTCAAATACCTAATAGGCCAAGGGTTTCTTCTTGTGTGGCCCAAACAACTCCATCTTGTTAGACCTTTCATAATGGAGGTCGAAAGAATCATCGAAAGTGACGAAAAAAAGGATTCGCTGACGTTTTAGCTCCGATTTTCTCTCTCCTGGCGATTCGGCGTCCTCCGAGTGTGCAGATTCATCTACGTCGATTCTCTTTTCTCACTGTCTCTCTCCTCCCTTCGATTTTTTCTCTCCTTTTTGTTTTCCTCTATCATCCTTTAACGAATCTTCTCCTTACACGTGTAGATTCGATCCATCGAATCCGACCATGCACTACAGAATCCACTGAATCCGACTCTAATTTTTTTAGCAAATTTCGATGCCAAATCGATCTTTTGACAACCTCCACTATGGAAGGTCTTAACAACTTCAACTAGCTTTATTGATTAAAAGCCCAATGGGCCAATTGGATCAAAACCTATTGAGCAATCCAAAGCCTATGCGAACATCGGGCAAAAGCATATCGAGTCCATTGAAGCAAAACCTATGGGGCCAATGGGGTGAAAGCCCATTTAACACATTGGACCAAAGCCCATAAACTAATTGGGCCTCTGAGGTTCGAATGGAGAAGAACAGTAGAGAGAAGCAAAACCTCAGGGTCCAAAAACCCTAACACAGAACCAGCAAAATCGGAGCAGCTAGTGAGTGAAGAGAGAGCGAGATCGACCCATCTCCATTGTTCTTCTCTTCGAATTCCGAAGAAGAAGAGGAGGAAGAAGAAGAAGATGACGCTCCATTCGGTGGTGATCCAGAAGCTCCTCGCCACAAACGCCCACCTCGGCCGTCGCGCGGCGGCGCACCATTTCAAGCTCTACACCTATGGCCTCCGCAACGGAATGACCATAATCGACTCCGAGAAGACCTTGATCTGCCTGAGAAACGCCTGCCACTTCATCGGAGCTCTCGCCGCCCAGAACGGCCGGTTCATGTTCGTCAACACCAACCCCTTGTTCGACGAGATCGTGGACCAAATGACCCAGAGGATCGGCCCCTCCAGCCCCTACTCGAGCGCCGTGTGGCGCAAAGGTGGCTTCCTCACCAACAGCTCGAGCCCCAAGAGGTTCCGGTCCCGGAAGAAGAGGATCGTCTTCGCGCCGAGCCAGCCTCCGGATTGCATCGTGATCATGGACTCCGAGAGGAAGTCGTCGGTGATTCTCGAGGCTGACCGGTTGCAGATTCCGGTGGTGGCTCTGGTCGATCCGTCGATGCCTCTGGATTGTTACAAGCGCATTGCTTATCCGGTTCCGGCTAACGATTCAGCTCAGTTTGTGTACTTGTTTTGTAATATGATCACCAAAACTATCCTTCTGGAGCAGAAGCGTCTTCAGATTGCTTCTTCTGCTGCAGTTGAAGACGAGGAAGATTCAGACGAAGAGGATCAGTAAGTTCAAGTTTCATTTCTTTGAAAATTGCTCCTTTTAGTTTCATTTCTCAATGTATGTTGTGTTGTATTGTATGTTTTTCTTACCCATTTGGTTTTTTTTATATACCGACAATTATTGCTCCAATGAATGTCCAAAATAGGGTGACCAAAGTTGCTGACGAAGTGGATAAGGAAGTGGACTGTATTCCTTACGAAAGCTTATTGCCTTTACCGGATGGTAATTTCTTCACTTGGTGCTTCGGCGTTTAACATTAGATTGTGATGGCTTTTTGTTATTTATTACTTGAATGTAGATATCATGGAAATTCAGGAAGTTTTGGACAAGCTTGCTGTGGTGAACTACAGCGACATCTCGGGCTCGAGTATGGGATTAAGTGGCCAAAAGTAAGCATTCATATTTCCATACAGACTATACAGCTATGTTATCGTGTTAAGTATCCCGGAGAAAGTTTGTGCCTTTCCATTTTGCTATCCTGAATACCGAGCTGCTTCTGCTTATACTAAACTCTTTCTAAAATATATTTTACACTGTAAGCACACATTAACCTGAAAGCCGTTTGTCTGCTCCTAATGCCTTGTAGGATATCATTTTGTTTGTGTCTATGTAATATGTTATCAATTGCATTACTCAATGTTCTGAATCTATTTATTTAGCATTCCGTATTGGACATGCTCTTGTGTACATTTGTCCATTATTATGTTGAAATTCGAAGTCTAATCTACTTGATGAAGGTAGTCACCAATTTATCAGATTTCATTGGCCTCACTCCTGACATGAGCAGTTATATTTGGATTGTCGCAGATGAAAGTAGTTCCAGTAGCTCTGTATTGGTAAAATTAATCTCCCAGGGCTAGATAAAATTGCTTTACTAAGCAGTAGCTGGCTCAATTGAGTTATAAGACAAACTAATCTACTTAAGGCACGGAAAATTTTCCTACATAGTGCTGTCTATCTAGTGCCTGCAGAGTAATTAAAGAGAAAGGATCTAGTGCTCCCATCCGGCCATACAAAAAAACATATTGTTCTTACTATATTTCATGGTAACTTGAACCATGTATCAGTAGTTTTCATGGCCATGTGTAAGAGTATTCCCACTAGCTTTTATACAATGTATTGGATAAGACGAAGGGTTATATTTAATCTCCATTTGCACCCTACTTTTTAGCTTAAGTCGGTACATCTATATCTGTTTGAAGTATTTCAAGTTAGTTGCTCTATTACATTTATATCCATCAACTCTGTATGTTTCATGCAGGTCAGCTATTGAAGTTTGTAATGGGTTGACATTTTTGGATTTACTGATCAGCCAAATTGAGGTGCATTTCGGTTCCTTATTGTTGTAATTCATTCTTATCCATCGCATTTATTCATCCATGTCCTGCCGTTTCACTTTTGCAGTCTCTCAATTCCAAGTATAAGTGCAGCATTCCTTTGCTTTTAATGAATACATGTGAAGATACCCTAAAGGTGATTTACATTTACCATTTTCCTGTTGAGCCATTCACCGATGCTGTACCATCTGTGTCTACTTATTGCAGCTTGTCTATCGCAGGTTCTGAAAGAACATTCTAAGTCAAACATTGATATCCGTACTGTTCCCCAGGTTTGTGAGCCAAGCACATTTATTTTTACATTTTATCTAGCTCTTACGTTGATTTATTGCTTTGTGACTTGTAAAACACACGATCTTGATCTCTGTAGAGCCAAGATTCCCTACAAGAACCCGTTGGAGAACTAAGCGACCAAGAGGACATCCGTACTGCTCCCCAGGTTAGTGAATCAAGCGCATTTACTTTTGTATCTTATTTTAGCTACACTTATATTTCTAGCTTTAAGACTTACAAAAGACATGGTCTTGATTTATGTAGAGCCAAGATTCCCAACAAGAACCAGATGAGGAACTAAGCGGCCAAGTTGACTTGTATGTCGGTTTCTATTATGCCCGTATTTTTTTTGTAACATATTAGCTTGTTCTGTTAAAATGCATAAGTTAGGTTAGGTGTAGATCAGTTCTGAGTTAAAACTTGCAGTTTACATTATGTGATTTGCGAACTGCAGATCCTATTCTGTTTTAGTACCTTCTGCAGTATAGTCTAAGGATAAATCAATAACCTTTGTACTGTTCATTTTTATCTCTCTGTTTGCAATTTGGTTTCACTGACTCGAGTTTTATATAACTGTGCTATTGTCTTTTGCTCATAAAGGCTTCCCTCTGGTTATGAAGAAGTGATACTTTCCCTGATAAATAGTAGAATGGTTGATCAATTATTGTCGCAGGTGAGCATTTTTATGTCCTTTGTTATTATATCAATTTATTATTATCTGGGTTTCCCCATACTTTTATTAGTAAAATGGATTGAAACATTGAACAAAAACTGAATTCTGGTATTCTAAATTGAGTGTACTTTATTTTCCAGGATAAGGAGTATGCCCTTTTGGTTAGCTCGGATAATGTGGCTTCTACAATTGACCCAAGTATCCTTTCGGTTTTAGTTATAAATTGCTGGAGCCCGTACAGTTATTTTGTCATTAAGATTCAATTCTTGTCGATTTCATTGTGCTCCTTGATTTGAGATTATAGAAATCTTCAATCATATGGTTCAAAAGAAGATTGCAGCTTGTATAGAGGTACTAAAAACGGTTGCTATTTGTTATATCTTCCCTCCAACTTGTTTCCATCCTTCATGTGATTTTTTGCTCTCTTGATCTGTTCTACCTCCTTCTCAATCTCAAATACACACATACACAGACAAAGAGATGTACTGCACCTATTTATATTTACATTTGTAATATTTTACAACAATCTTGTTTTTGTTGTTATGGAATGCAGTTTGTGGAAACTGTGCAAGATCCTGCTCAGCCTGTAAGTCTGTAATCATGATGTTTATTTATTTTTGGGATGAGCTCACTTAGCTACCCCTAAGTATACACCATTCTTAATTAACTATCCCTAAGTTTAAAAAGTTCTTGACAACCCCCTTAAGTTTCTGTAGTCTCAATTTACCCCGATTCTGTCAACTTTTTGGGTGTTAAATGATGAAAATACCTCTTGTAAAAAAGATATAAAAAAAGAGGAAGGTATTTTTGTCACTTCACACCCAAAATTTGACGAAATCGGGTTAAATTGTGACTAAAAACTTAGGGGGTTGTCAAAACCTTTTTAAAATTAGGGTAGTTGATTGAGAAAGGTGCATATTCAAGGGTAGCTGAGTGAGATTATCCCTTTATTATAACATCACTTTCCAGTATCTGAATAATGACTTTGCTTTGTGCTTCTATCACTTTGGCATGGGTATGAAAAAGGCCAAACTTACTAATACAAGAAGCATGTAAGTCCATTGTCTCTTATAAACATCTTGCCCCATATCTGCAAACGTGCTTCATTAGATGTTTGTGCTATTTTCTGCAGGTGGGTGGATTTGAAAGCATTTAAGAAGCTTGTGGAGACGGCCAAGGCAAGGCGGGAAGATAAACCTGTTCCAGAAGATGAATCTGATTCAGAGGTATTATTTTGTTATCCATTAGAAGATTGTGATTCCCATTCAATGCACTTAAGTTCTCTATTCCAAAATCTATTTTTTTTCCTCTCTTAAGTGTTATGTCAATTTGTGTTACTGAACAGGTTGATGATGCTGTAGGAATTAAAATTCCTCCATCTCAATTTGTTAATGTTCCTCAATCTCGATTTGTCCCCATGAATACGACATCGGATTTACTTATCCTCCAGGTGATTCTTATCCCCTAACAATGGTTTTAGGGATAATCTCACTCACGTACCCCCCAAGTATGCACCAAGTTTAAGAAGTTTTAGGCACCCCCCTAAGTTATTTTGGTCCCAAATTACCCCATTTCCGTCAACTTTTGAACAAGAAATGATAAAAATACCCTCATGTAAAAACTTAGGGTATTTTTGTCATTTCAAACCTAAAAGTTGACGCATCAAATCCTTAAAACTTTTGGATGTGAAATAACAAAAATACTCCCAAAAGTTGACGGATCTGGGGTAAATTGAGACTAAAAAACTTAGGGGGTTGTCAAAAACTTTTTAAACATAGCCGTATAGTTGATTGAGTTCGGTGCATACTTAAGGGTGGCTGAGTGAGATTTTCCCATGAATTTGTGCTACAGTCAAAACAAAAGAGCCTTGTGCTTCGAAGCTTGTGTTGTAACATGTATGTTTTTTTCAGTCAGATATATATACCACTATTGAAGGCTCTTTAGTCCGAAATGAAGCTAGAACTAATCCCTTAAATCCACAAATCCATCTAGGATCCGAGTTTGAAAAGGTGAATTTCCTCTCTATTGGTATATCGGGTTATAGCTTTGACAACGGTTTACTTTACTCATTTGTTTTTTATTGCCATCACTGAAGCTTACCGACTTCCAAAGCCGCTTCAAATCCATCCCTAGCTTGATTGAACTTGATAGCTTGGAGGTGATTGGTGACGTATGTTTTGGAGCTGATGTAATTCTCAAGGTAATTGGTCTTTTTACATCATTGTTAAAAATGGATGATTGCATAAAACTGCCTGAACTATGTGTGTTTTGCACATAACCATCCCTAACTTTAAAATGTGATTTACAGCTCTCTTAACTTAAAATTGGTCGTTGTACTGTTATTTTTCAAAGTGGAAAACCTGAAATGCCCTTGTAAATTTGATGACTAGTGATGGATAATTTAACAATGATCTTTTTTAACAGTGGCAGTTTTCTAAAGTTTAGGTAGCTGGATGTTCATGTTTTGAAGTTGATGATAGTTTGTGCAAAAAAATGCATGTAGTTCAGGACTGCTATCTGCGATTATCCCTTGTTAAAAATCTACCAGCCCGAACATCCTAAGAATAAGATACTAGATAGGGATAATCTGACAAACTACCCTAACTTTTTTACTTTTCTCACTTGACTACAATGATTTTTACATTTTCTCACGCGACTACACTAAACTTCAAAATTTTCTCGCTGTACTATATTTTGGTAATAAATGACAAAATGTCCTTCCTTGATTATAAAATTTTCTAAAATGTCATTGTTGTACATGTATATTTTGCATTGACCAAAATATAGTAGAGAGGAAATTTTATGTTTAGTGTAGTTGAGTGAGAAACATGACAAAGTGTAGTTTATTGGGATTATCCCTATTAGAGATATACACAATGTTACATCTTTTTAAACTTGAATTTCTCGATAATTTTTAGTTGACATGGAGCTGAATATTATTATCGAGCTTATTCCTGGTATATATTTCCACAGGGGAGAGTGAGCATTGTTGCAAAACCTGGTGAAAGACTGGAAATTCCAGATGGCACCATACTCGAGAACAAGGTAAATTACTATAAAGTATAATGTTTCAAAATAGTGCTTGAATTCGATACTGTTCTAAATCAGTCCCCAAACGATGTCTTTGTCCATAGTTAATCTCAATCTATCCAGAATCGTTGCAATATAGCCCATGTAGGCTTCTAATCACAAGGGCTGATTTTTAACGGAGCTCCATATTTCGAGGATTAATTTGAAACTAGGGATAGTTGCAAAAAAGTATGTATTTATTTTTTTGCCACTTGCAGCCCTCTTTTTTGATAATTGCAAAAAGTACTCGAACTTGTGTGTTCGTGGCAATTCGTATAAAATTAATGATTTTACCCTTGCATTTGTCATTTTGAGACAAATTTATACGAAGTGCAACAAAAAGACAAGTTCAAGGCACTTTTTTTGCTATTATCAAAGAAGAGGGCTACAAGTTTCAAAAAGCGGATACCTTTAGGTACTTTTTTACATCTATCCCTCGAAACTAAGTACATTGTCCTTCCGTTAAGCACTTGTGTTGTTACTGGTGATGTTCAAGTTTCTTCACTTCGAGCTTAAATTAGTTTTGTGTTTTGTTCAGGAAATCAGAAGCTCTGAGGATATTTGAGGATGATCTTTGCCTGCATTTTGTTGCAGAAAACCCTAAACAACAGCCAAAGAAAGCTTTAGCTTAATCATTTGTTTCTCTGTAATAACAAGGCTCTGTATTGGTGCTTTTGAAGGTCATACCTTTTACAATGTATCACATTCTTTTTTGTATGCTTGATATTGAAAAAGTTTCATATTAGGTACATTTAATCAATAATTTTTCTATTACAGCCCGATTTGTCGTATGTGTATATACAGGGGAACTTTCGGATATGAGCCCATCTTATGGCTATTGATTTGGTATATCTAATGGCCCATGATTTTTAGGGGGTATTGATTATAAAATTAAGAGAATTTTATTATAATACCCCTGCAAACATTTATTTTCATTATAATACTCTAACCTGTTTTTTTTATATTATAATACATTGACAAACAATTATTTTTAGTTTGGTACCCAACGTTAATTTTTAGTTTTGTAGAGGTAGAGAGAGAAACAAATTTTTACTTTTGTAGAGGTAGAGAGAGAAACAAAGGGAAGGATGAACACGGAAATGAGACGGAGGATTTGGGTTTGCAGGGAAAACATAAACTCAAGGGTATTTTTGGCAGAAAGTTAACATTAGGTACTAAACTGAAAATAAAATATTTGCCAGAGTATTATAATGCAAAAAAAAACAAGCTAGAGTATCACAATGAAAATAAATGTTGGTAAGGATATTATAATGAAATTTTCCCTAAAACTATTTACAAACTTTTGCATATTTACAACGCGTGCAATTATTAATGATTTTTATTTAAATCTTAGCATTTTGTTTGCACGATTCAAGGGTTCATATATGTTTGTATTTCGTACAAAGATCCTTGCGTATGCAATTATCACTTCAGTACATTTCACTATTTTTTTTTTTGATCAGCAATTTTTTGTTTATAAAAACCAACGATTTCAAAGTGAAAATCAAAGGTCAAGAGCTGAGCCCTCAGTCAACTTACAACCAACAGGGTGTTCCACAGGAATCACCGAACATAAACATTCAAACAACCAAACAGGCAGGGTCTAACATAGCCTATACCCAGATCCCGGACATGAAGCAAACAAACGATCCACAACAATAAACAATCAAAGATAACAACAATAACCCAAGCCCAAAGGCCCAAACAGAACAACCCTAAAAAACATAAAGTGAAAAACCAAAAAAATGAACAAACCCAGCCTCGAGCCCTGCGCCAACCAGAAAGAAACTGAAGCTTCCCCGGAACTCCTTCCACCGTCAAACACCAGAAGAAACGGCCGGCAGCGAAGAAATGGACCAACGAAGCCACGAATCAACAGCACCAAAACACTCCAGCGCCGCTCCCACACCCAAATCTCCAGCCCACTCCACCTCCGCCCCCAAAGAAAAGACTCTGAACTTCCTCCACTCAATACACCACCCAATTACCCAGTTTCCAGATAAACTGAAAGACCAGGACAATTTACCCTCACCCTGCAAAATCGATTCAAAACCCCCAAATTCTACCCACGGATCTTCAACGCGCCGTTAGGCATATTCCCAACAATGGCCAACACCGATTGTTGGGCCTCGTCCAAAGAAATAAGGACGAAGAAGAGAAGAAGAGGGTTCAGGATAAGGAGGGAAGAATTAGTTGTTAAGGGTAAGGTCTAAAAAGAAATAGCTCAGACACTCTCAGATCTCCCAGGAGACCTCGTCGGCGGCCTACACCAACCCACGACCCAGAGGGAGAGGCCAAGTTCCAGAGAACAGGGCAGTCCAAACTGAACAGGGAGGAGTAAAAGGAGAAGAAAGTACAAGAATCCTTACCGAGGGCCTAGGCGAGAAGGGTAAGAAGGCAAGCTGCTAACTGCAACACCAGATCTGATATCCAGCACCAAAACTCCCCGTCCAAAGCACCAATTCTTCAACACAAAGCCAACATGGCCAAACCCCTCGCCGCTCTGACGAGGCCCGGGCTCACCCGAGAACAAATGAAGAAAGAGGTGGCTCAGGAACAGGACGTCATGCCACGAGAAGTCAAAACTCCAGTGAAGATGCGTAAACTAGATATAACCATAAAATTCGTTTGAGATAGATCATAACTTTCCACAATAAGATAATTACAAATACTTACCCTCATCTATACATGTTTTTCAAATGTCTATACTAATGTTTAAAAATACCCGATACCTACATTAACTTTTACATCTTGTTACAACATTAGTTTTCAGTCAACTTAGGGATGAGAAAATAACATGACCCCGATCGGGTCGGGTATTCTAACACTCAGCTGATCCATCCTTTTCCTTTGGACCCGCTTTGTCGGGACTGCTTAAACTTGTCTCAACCGGTAACTTCCTCCCTTCAACAAATAGAATCAGGCCATCCTTCTGTGTTCAAGTTACAGGTACACATTGAACAAAAGCTTCCTCTAAAAAAATAGCAAGTGAGATGAAAGAGAGTTAGAAGAGGAGGTTAGCGGGTCGGGTCGGGTCAAAACCGGTTCTAACAATATAGAATTATTTTTACCTTTTTTTACTGACCACACGCTTCTCATCTTTATCTTGTGTTCATTTTTACATCTCTTCTTCTCTTTCTATCCCATCTGGTTTTACTTCTCTTGTTGCCATTTTTCATCTTCCAACAGGTACAAATGTCAAAGTTGGTTGATATGGCATTTTCGTTAATAATTTACTTAGCTGATGCTTGATAGTTTCAAATGTGAAAACCTGACTTCTTTCTTGTTAAGTTGGTTTAGATCTGTTTTTTTTGCGTTATTATGTAACTCTGTTTGATGTTCTGAGGGCTAGTAAATATACATTTTCATGGTGGAAGCTTCAATGTTCTTCGATGTTGTTTTCGAGGAAATATAAGGTTGGATCAAAGATATATATTTTGGGTTCTTCTTAGTTGATATGGTATTTTCGTCAATAATAGTTTTAAATGTGAAAACCTGGTTTCTTTTTTGTTAAGTTGGTTTAGATCTGTTTTTTTGCTTTATTATGTAACTCTGTTTGATGTTCTTAGTGCTAGTTAATATACATTTTGATAGTCGAATCTGCAATGTTCTTCAATGTTGTTTTCGAAGAAATATAAGGTTGGGTTAAAGATATATATTTTGGATTCTTCTTATTTAAGATCGTTATTACATTCTTTGTGTAAGTTTAAAATAATTTATGACTTATTTTGCTTCAAGTCTGGTAAATTAACTGTTGCAATGTATTTTTTTGGTAAATTTAGAAATGGCTGGCCACTGGACAGACCAAGAATTAAAATTGCCCTCTGTGACGGGTACCGTGTACATCAGACAAAATGGGCAGATGTCCTCAGGAACCCAAGCTTTGCTGAAGCCTTGACCAACCGCGATGCGAATTCTCTCTCGGTATGTTTTAAACCATCCCGTACTGAAATCATTTTGTTACGCACTGCAATTTAATGTTCGTTAATATTTTCGTTAATATGGCTAGAATAAGTGGAAGAATGTCCGTGGAATCCGGGACAAGATTATGGCTGCTGTCAGAGCGGAGAATGGTCTAGATCAAGCGGCCATTAGTGCCGTGTTCGGTGTAAGTAAACATGTTTCACCCAACAAAATGTAGATCGTGTAACCATTGATCTAAGTTTTCTTATTATTATTTTTTGTAGCGGCCTCCTTCACCTGCTCATTTGGAAATATACCTCAATTTCATGGTTACAATGAGGGAGCTAGTTGAGGTAAAGTGTGATTTTTTTTAAATAGCTTATGAATTTCTTGTAAATATTACACTCTTGCAGGATTCGGGCAACTACTACATTCCCCTACTTGAAACAGTCCAGCAACAGGTAGCAGCGATGGGGCTTGCGACTGAAACTAATGTAGCCGATGGTATTGAAGCATTGAGAGAAGGCGGAATTGGCCATGTGCCAACAGGTAGGGCCGATAGGGAGACGCAAGATGCTGCCTATGCAGCAATGTCAGCTGGAAATGCTCCACCAAATATCGATTAGAACTCGTTTTATCGATCACCTCTATGTAATAAACTAGACATTGATGAACTTAGAAGCTTATGTAATAAACTTAGAACTTCCAGTTATCCTTTATCTATCATCATATTTATGTAGTGAGTATCTATCAATCCTATTTCTTTTTTGACCAGCAAACTTTAAATAGCTATAAATAAGGATAATCTCACATAGCTACCCTTAAGTATGTACTGTTAACTATCAATAAGTTAACTTTCATTTTGGACAACTCCAAGATTTTGGTCTCAATCTGCCCCAATTCACTTTTGGGGGGGAATGGCGAAAATATCTTACTCAAAAAGAGAGGGTGTTATCATTATTCCACGCTTGAAAGTTGACGGAATTGGAGCAAAATGAGACTAGAAATACTTAGGGGTTGCAAAACCTTTTTGAGCTTAGTGAGAAAGGTGCGTACTTAAGGATAGCGGACTGAGATTTTCCCTATAATTAATTAGTTGTTGTCATCATGAGTATAACTGTGACAGATTTCTCTTGTTTGCCAACTCTGTACGTATATTTCCTAGCCATTTACTTTTAATTAATTCAAGCATTGTAAAAGCAGGCAACAATAGTTCATCTGAAGATTGAACAACTGGTCTCAAGAGAATTGAAACTCATATCATCAAATTTATTATAAAAACAAGTAATATACTTGAAAATGAGAGGTTTAAGCAAACAATGCATGAGTAATCTATAATTCTTCAACATGTCAACTCCTTGCTTTTTCACCGGATAACTTCGTTGAGTGTTTGTTCTGCACTCTGCAAATGGCAAAGCAAGTAGTACCTCAGGATTGTCAAAGTGCAATGCTACAAAACGCTGTGAAACACTGAAAGTAAAGATCTTGAGATACAGTCCCAGTCAAAGTAATTCCAAATGTAATGTTATCTTATAAAGCTAATTTAGCCTAGTCAAAGCAAATAATGTGTACAATATGGCAGATAAACTTGAGGTTGCTTGTTTAGGGTCATGATAATATATACCCAAACATGCCACCGTCAAAAAGATAAGTAACAGGGTACATATTCTGCCATATCAATCAATCTAATTTAACCTTGTCAAAGTAAACAAACAAATCTACAACATGGCAGATAAATTTGAAGTAGCTTGCTTAGAGTGTAATAATATTTTCAATCACGTCACCGTGATATGGTTATAACTAAAAACTAATGCTCATCAAAGAGATGAGCATAAAAGGTAACTAAAAACTAATGCTCATCAAAGAGATAAGCATAAAAGGTAACTATTCTGCCATTTCGTGTAAACAACTCAAGATTTCTTATTGGCAAGATCAACTTGAAGACTATGTTTTGGTTTTCTTCAGATAATGTGCGTTCGTGTATCATTAGGACATGCGATGGTTGAAACTCTTACCGAGATAACAGGGTTGGAGGAAGGTGTACGTTGTCAATCACGGATTATATCGTGAACCACTTGGATTTGCAAAGAAGTCCTAGCATTAAGGGAATCAATAATCCCTGCTTTTGCCATCGACACAATCAGTTGCTCCACAAGCTCGAAAAGAAGTTCCTAAGAAAAAAAGAGAAGCAATTATCATGCGCTCGTATTTGATCCTCTCCCTATTAGCTAATGCACAAAGATATACAAGTTATTCCCATAAAACTATATATTTTTTCTTCTTTTACTAGAAGCATACAAATAAAAACACACTACGGGTAACTTCGAGTGGCATAAAAAGATTAGCAACGTACCCCCATGCAAGGAGGACCTTCTCATAGAGAACACGCTTGGTAATTCCGAGTGAGCTAGACTGCACAAAGTCAAAGAAATAGTAAGATAAGAGGGCAAACACGCCCCATCTATTAATAATAGAACCACGACTAGGAGTCACTTGGATTATATATCATGACTCCAAAAACACAATGATTTTGCGCTTTAAATTGTTAGGGTAAACCAATCATTTTTATACAAATTGCAACAAGAAGACAAGTTCAGGGTACTTTTTCGCAATTACCAAAGAAGGAAGCAAAGAAATGATAACCTCAGTCTTTTCCACATTTTGATGTTACGGCTACTAATTACATTTTTACTGTTAATGAGGCTCTTCTAGAGTCCATTTGGCTGAACAGATGTTATAATTTGTGTAAGCATAGGTAGTCATTTTTTGACTGACATGAGTAAGAATTACAAAAGTGCAAATTACCGGTCAGTAACAACATTGTTATTCTAAACTTAGCACAACCGAGAAGAAATGGGAGAGGTCTTGTACTACAGTTTTTTTTATGTTCACCAGCATAATAAATTGACTGATAGATCACCTTTGTAATTGATTTCATCAAGTGGGGACTCTTTACTATAATGCTTACATTTTCCCCTTTTGTTCCACAATCAACCACATATGGATAGTGAACTGATGCACAAAGATATAGAACAGTTATTTCGATACAAACTAAAATAGTTTTTTTTTTTCCTTTAACTAGAAGCAAACAAATAGACACGGTGGTGATTAATGAAAAGACGGTGTACATTTTGGGGATAATTGCAAATAGCCATCTCCTACTATAACCCTTTTGCAATTAACAATCCCTAACTTTAAAATTTTACATCCCACTACCTAAACTTTGAAAAAGTCTCCTAGCTTTAAATATGGTCTCCGTCTAATTTAGTTTTAAAGTGAAAAAGTCTAAAGTGCACTTCATTGTTTATCAAACTTGATGGATAGTGGTGGGCATTTTAGACTTTTCAGTTTGAAAATGAGCTGTACATTTTAGTTTTAACGCCGTGAGAAAAAAAAGGCAGTAAAAAGGAGGTATTATATTATGTATGAATACATATTATACGACACCTATCATGGTACACGGAATGATCAGGATAGGCTTGGTTGGTTTGCCATTCAGGTATAAGTATAATATAAAATATTAATTTTGGTTGCTTTCATGGGTATGCATATTTATGATCTTTGTATAGCACACAAATATTTATGAATACATATTTAATGGATTTATTACGGTAAAAGATAAGTTACTTTGATTTTATGCAGAGTACTATAGGACAAGGAACAAGGACAAACAAGTGCAAATAAACCACCTCAAGATTGAATGAAACTGTCAAGGCTGATGCTGGCTGATGGTTTTGGAAAAACAAAGGAGTCTGAGCCTGACAACCTCGCACTTTCTCTGCACTAGCAAAAACGGTGTTAGACATGGAATAAATTCATATTGCCAAGTAGGCAATGTACACATGAAAAACAACACAGCTGCAGTAACAGGGGTGTTTAATAGAGAACAGAGTAAGGCTTTTCAGAAAGCATGTACTTGAAACGTTACATGAAGTAGCAAACTTTGCATTAGTCTCGTTTTCCTTCTCCTCCCTTTTCATCATAATCTGTAACCATCAATATCTGCCAAAAACACACATGGATGCAAATGCAATACAATGCAACGCAACAAGATAACGAGTCTTCCTAATAACTTCATAATATACAGGGAAGAAAACATGAGTAATTGTTCGTAATCACATCAGATTCCAGCCAATACAAACAATCCAAGAAAGAGGAACAGAAGTCCAAAATCATAAATATAATATATATTAGGCGACACATGTAGATAATAAGGTATTTGCACTCAGGAATACCTAGGCCTTTACAAGTTAAACAGAAAGGTGGTTTGGACCACTAGCAAAATGCTTAGGAAGTCAAAGCAAGTGGCAAATGATGGGTTCTTTGCGTGGGCGCTTCAGTACAGCATGGTATTTCGTCAATCTACGAGCCAATGGCGGGTGGTCCGCCTCCGTCTCCATGTCCATCTCATCCCTTTTCCTCTTCCCATCGGCGGCACTATCACCATTGCTTCTCAGATCCCTTAGAGCCTCACGAATGCTTAGCATCAATTCCCTCACAGCTGTGGCGAACGAGCGACAAAAGCGAATTTGGTGGTCTGCCAAAGCCTCCAGTACAATTCTGAACCTGCTTACAAGGTCTGAATGAGCATTTTCCTGTGCAAAGAAAGACGGATGTCAGAACATCACCACTACCAAAACCATTAAAACACTAAAAAGCTGTAAAATTTATACATAAGTACCAGTTCCTTGACAGAGCTGCATCGACTCCACTCAGTTGACATTCTTTCATATTCCGCTTTGAATGAATCCGTAATTGATTGAGGAGGGAACTTATCCTCAAGTCCAAAGGTAAAAGCAACATCAATAGCTTCACCATACAGCTTGTGCTGGATCATCTTCTCTATCATACCTGAGATGATGTTTCAAAATCAATACAGCTGTTAATAAAGCCTAAATGACACCAAATTAACTTAACTAAAAATGTCTTTTAAGCATAGATACCTGGAATCATTGGAACAAGGACTCGGGACTGCCTGAGGGTTCCTGAAATATGGCTTGGATGGCTTAGAATGATCAAATTCATGATGTAATCACTCCCAAAATCAGAATCAGAATCAGGGATTCCAAAGCTACAGAGAAAGAACAGGAAAGCCCGAGCTTGAAGCCGCTGATCATCGTAAAACCCTCCGCAAGCACGATACAACTTCCTCCATCTCCGAGCTCTAGCTTGAGCGGCCTGCTGAGTCGACTCACCAATCTCAACCTCGCCATCACCAATCATCTGGAGAAACAGCTCCATGAACAGAACATAAGCATCACCATTCTCCACATAGCTACTGCACAAGTAAACGAGATCCGCAGGGTTTGGGGCAAGCTTCAGAGCCGCCCGAACCCGTTCCCGATCCCGGAGCTCGGCTGCAGGAACGCTGCGACCGTTCTTTCTTACACGGACCGTGCCATAAGAAACCATAGACTCGAGATGCTTCGCGAGGCCATGGCTGCACATCGTCCGGCACAGATGCTCGAGCATTTGCTCCTGCTTGATACCTAGGGTTTCGAATTCGGCCTTGGGGGAGTCCATGGATTTCTCAATCGAGCTTAGGCGTTTCTGCAGCTCATCGAACCTGAATGGATCTGAATCGGCGGCTGCCCCAGACGTTGCGTTGCGATCGACGCTCATCCTCATCGTCGTCATCGCCATTGCAGACCTCTCTACACAAGACCACAAAAACTTCGTCTCTCTATATAATGTATAACTATTTAGGGCGGTGCGTGCGGACCTCGTTCGCGGGTTGTTTCCTATTTCGACGGGTCGGACTTCGGGCTCGGGTTCCTCTTCGTCCTCATAAATATTTGTCTCTCAATCTCAAATAAACTAATTTTTTTTTAAACAGGTAACCGGAGACTTTCATAAATACCAATAGGTAATCAAACAAGATAGGACGTGATCGCCCCGGGTTCCAGATGTATGTTCGAGCCGACCGTAGCAAGTCCAGCGCTCATGGACCCATAATAATAGCCCACTTGAAATCATGGGCACAAAGTCAAGATAACTCCTTACCATCGTCTCAAAACACCGAGATATAAAGTTAAAGGTCCTAAAGCAAACAGAAAATAAAGTGTTCCAAAAATAATGCAGATAATAAGAAAGCAGATAAAAAAAAAACTGTTGATGTTGCAGGATGCCCGGGACCTCCCAGCACTGGTTGTCCCGGGTCTGTAGGTATAGTCTGGGACCGACTCCACCCACCCCTGCCGGGTCGGGTCATTCCTGCATCGGAGGCTGCAGTGCCTCCCTCTGTTCTTCCCTCTCCTCCTTCTGGTAGACCGACCACTCGATGTGTTGTTGCAGGGTCGGATCAGCCAACAACTTCTTCGACTCCGGCGGACGAGCATATAGTGACCCGCTCCTAGTCTTCAGGGTAGTCAGCTTACCCTTTCCTCGGCTGGGCCATCCTTTCCCCATACCTGCCTGGGGATCTTTCTCCTTCCCCTCCCGGATCACTACAGTAGCTCCGGGCTCAGCTCGGTCAATAGTATCAACAGCAGGGTGGACGTTAGCCAGATTGTCAGGCTTCGTGAAGCCCGGTGGCCCTCTAGAGACTCGACGCCCTCCCTTCTGAATTACATTGGTTGCCCCTCCTAAGGTAACCCTAGCCAGATTGTCAGACTCTGAAATGTCTGCGCCGGGTAGATCTTCACCCATAGTGATTTCCCTGGATCGAATCAGCGGATTCAGGGACAGATCGCTCAGGAGATACATAATAGTCGGATGTGTCGCCGGGGGGGGGGGGGGGGGGTGTATTCCAGACCGTCCTCAGCAACCGATCCACATCCATTTGTCTTGGGACCAGGATAGACGGATCGTACCGAATCTATTCCCGACCAATCCACAGCAGCTGAGTCGTGTAACCCGTGATTATGTGGGTTACCATTTCACACCTGCAACAAAAATCCACTATCCTCTCATATTGCAAATCAATCTCAGCGGATGATGTGGTACCTGGAAACCTGAGTCGTAGCCTTCTCCGTAGAGGTCGGTGCAACTCCATTCGGACCCGCAACCATAAGAACATGTCCTCCCGTCGAGCCAACGAGAACGGGGCCGATAGTTTTTGGGTGCCAATACTATCTGCAACGAGACCGCGGATGTAAGGGTTCCTGGCTCCCACCGGGACATTGAGCGCCCTGACATCGAGCTCCACATGATGGAATTTAATCTCATTGGCCGGGACAAATTGTCTAAGAGGCTCCAGCAGAATGGGGAAACCCTTGAAACTCCAAGGGCCCCTATGACGGATATTTTCCATCGCCTCGGCGGACGGGAAGTGATAGTCCGTGACCTTCGGGGAAATGAATTCCACCTGAATTCTAGTAATCTTCCACTTCTGTAGCATCATCGCGCAGACGACGTGCTGATTGTGGACCCGGTCCCCTGCAACCCGGGCTGCTAGGGAGAACTGGTACGTGCCTTTGGTGAAGAGTGGGATCCCCTCCTCCGAGACCACCACTTCGTCATCTTCGTCCTCCCAATCCGGGACCGGGGAGATACGGGTCGAGTGGATCTCAGGTGGGCATACCGTCGGCCCCTGTCCGCCGGCTGGCCGAGTGCTCGTGTCCGATATCCGATCTGACGGAGGGCGGTATCTAGGCACCACCGTCGGTGATTGAGGTCGAAAACGGGGCGACAGATCCGGAGGAGCCTCCCTCACCACCAGTTGGCTTCCGCCCTGAGCCAAGACGGTCGCCGGAGCCCTCAGGATCCTCGGAGGCTGCCTGGTTCGTACCAGGTTTGTCCTTCAGGGCCAGGAGACCCGTCGGCCACCGGGGGTCTGACAGGGGGCGTGCAGGATCTACCTCAAACGACGTCGTGGCGAAGGCGCCGAGGAGGAACCCTATCGGGTCGGGGACATCGTGCGGATGAGATTCATCAGCAGCCGGTTGGATCTGACCTTTGGGCGTCATTTCCAACTTGGTCGGCAGGGAGTTGGCAGATCTGGTGCTGGGGTGGACAGAAAACGACGAGGGACGACAACAAGTGCGTCGTCGGGAGCAATGGAGCCGACCGGTGACGTCGGTGAGCAGAAGGGAACGACGACCGACTTAGGACGGCGGATGAAGCACGAGGGCGGCGTCGGTTCAACGACAGCGAGGACGAGGGAACAGACGGTGGTCAGCGACGGCAAGGGCGACGGTGACGAGACCCTGACTAGGGTAAAGTGCAACTCACGAAGAGGTAGAAGAGAGCTTTTTTTTTGGTTTTGTAAAGTCCAAAATAAACTAAATTGATAACTACCGTTTAACTTTAGTCAACCCTCGTGCCAAAATGTATCAGTGAAAAGCTTAGGAAATCAATTTTTTGTCCGTGAGAGATACAAATTTTACTCCACCCAAACAATATATTAGAGGAGAATTATAATGGAGGTAAGAAGAGGAAAAAAAAGGGTAGTGCTTTCTCTTAGATTCGTTGTGGTTCTCGGCTTGTATTTGACGCTTGGTTATTTTGGCATCCGATCTGCACCCGTGACCTTTGGGCGGTGATGTTGCTCTCGCTGGTGCCCTTGTCCTCTCTGGCTGGTGGTGGTCCTCACAGATCGGTGGTGTTTTTCGTGGGGCTTTGATTGCATATCCGACGGTCTTGGTCGGAGTTTTGAGCTCGTCTTTTCGACCAGGCGTGTGTTGTTCTACTTGTGTTATTGACTCTCCATGTTTCTCTCATGCTGCTCAACTTCGACAACTTGTTTCAATTCCACGCGGGAAGGGTTTTCGGTCAAGGATTCGCTATGGATTGAACAGTTCGGCGGTGGTTCCAATGATGGGAGCATCGACGGGTCTTGCACTCGATTTCCCCCTCCATGTCTGTCTTACGGACGAGCGTTGCTTAGTTGATTTCGGTATGACTTTGACTCTTACATTCCTCCATCCTTCTACTATTTGATAAAATCTGTTTCTTTTGTCATTTAGTCTTCTGGTTCCTCGTCTTTGGTGGGAGGACGAGGCCTCACGGTAGGTGCTGACCACCGTGGGGTGTTGAAGCCCTAAGTTTGTTTGAAGAAATTCTTGGTAGGGAGCGGTGGTGATCAGGTTGTAGATTTTTGGGTAGGGGTTTGCTTTGTCCCGCCCCCTTGTTTGGGTTGTTACCTGTGTTGCCCGGTAACAACGTACAATTTTCGCTGCCGGTGGGTTGGTGAGGTAATTGATGGAGATTAGGAG
This sequence comes from Erodium maritimum, assembly GCA_963921825.1. Lineage (NCBI taxonomy): Eukaryota > Viridiplantae > Streptophyta > Magnoliopsida > Geraniales > Geraniaceae > Erodium > Erodium maritimum. The sequence continues at coordinate 61,248,649 of OY997596.1, read as the reverse complement.
AGTGTTCGCTACTGACGTGAATTGGTGGTTCTGAAAGGGCTTCTCAGCGGGGCTGGTGTACTGGTTTTTGGCTTGTCATCATTTGTTGATCTTCAAGTTATGAAAATAAGATACCTAGACCTTTTCTCTAAGTTTTAAGTTTATTTTGTTTGTTGGTGTTGGTTCTTAGACCTTTTCTCTAAGTTTTAAGTTGATTTTGTTTAGACCTTTTTCTGTAAGTTTTAGTTGATTTTGTTTGTTGGTGTGGTTCTATTCTCTTCCCATTGTTGGGTGCTATTATTGTTTGCTTCTTAGTAGATAAATTTTGGTTATTAAACACTAGGTGCTAGGTGTGATAAATAAGTGTGAGAGCGAAGGATTGAGAACGATGAAAGTCGTTCTTGAGTAAATCTTTGATCCACTTTATGTCTAAACAATGTGACGTTTAGTTGGTGTTGGAGACATTTTTTTTGTATGGTAATATTTTTTTCTTGTATGAGTAAATTAAAAAGAATAGTTGTGCTATGTTATTTTCTTCCGACTGTAGGGCCTCAAGCGGATTGGGCTCTTGTGATGGCTGAGCTTCATGGTCCAATGGAAATTACTTCTCAACATACTGCTTCGTTGAAATCGGACTTTCTCAAGGTTGTTGGTTCAGTCGAAACCCAATTGACTCAGGGTGGACTGGGGAAAGATTTTTGGTTGCTTCTGGGTCAAGTAACCCAAGACCCTTTAAATGGTTTGGAGGACAAGGTTCCCGGAGTGATGAACGAGTCTAATTCATTGGAAACGGACGAGGATGGGGTCGTGGTTCAGTCTCCGGTCCAACAACAAGTGAGCCATTAGAAGGATATTCTCCTGAAGCCTACGTTTCATAAGGGTCGTCTTTCAGAGAGGAAACATTCAACTCCCTTGCTCACTCTCAACTACCTTTATTTCACCAGGTCAAAGGCTCAATCGATACGAGATAATGGTATCGCAGCATTGTCTCCCGAGCCCGACACATGGACTAATGTTCGCGAATTAGCTTTTAAGAAGAAATAGTTGCTTGTTGATCGTAATTTGGCTACTTAAGCCTTTTGTGATCCTTTCATGGTCTTTCAACGTTTTGTCTTTAATCTGGGGTGGTGAGAAGTGATGAGTTTTTTTTTTCTTTTCTAAGAAAAGGCTCGGCTTACAACTGATTAAAAGTAGTCGTACCCTTGGTCCCAGGTATAATTCTGACTAACAGTTGATTAAAAGTAGTTGCACCCCCGCAAATAATTCCGATTAAAATTGGTTAAAGATAGGAGTTTAACATAAAAATCGGTCAAAATTTCAAAATTTCCAACAACGCAGTCCCGTAACTGCAACTCAAATACCAGGTTGGCAATAACAACCCTATTTTCGTCTATTATTCCGAACAACAATTGATTAAAAATAGTCGTACACTTGATCCTACATATAATTCTGATTAACAATTGATTAAAGGAGTTTAACATAGAAATCAATAAAAAAATCAGAATTTTCAGCGACGCAACCCGATAATCGCAAGTCATATATCATATTCAGATGAGAGTTTCACCCTTCTTGTCCCCTTCATCCCCGTCACCTGAAAAAACACTTGATATTTCGAAAGACTCAAATAATTCAAAATATATATGTACTAATCTTATGTTTAAAATCCAAGTTGCACAGTATCAGTGTAATAATACTGGTGTGTCATCACTCAGTCTTCATCATTAGCTCTTCTGTTACACCTAAGGATGGTTACATTTAATTATTATATTTTCTTGCTTGGATACGTAAATACGTTGCCGACAACTAATTAATGAGATGAATAGAAAACCTCAATTGTGTTCCATATCAATACAAGTAAAAGAGTATGTTTGCAATGATAAGTTAAAATACGACAACTTTCCTCTGCACATGAATTAACTCTTTTAAACATATGAAATTAAAATTTGATTGTAACACCCTATAAATCTTGCAACATGTGAGTCATTATGTTTTCTTAGCAAGTCCCATGAACATTGGCTCCTATGTTTGCTACACGAGGTTTCTCACCACATTAAGTGCATGATTTTAACTGAAGCGCACCCACACAGACCAACATATCCCACAGACGCGCAAATAAGCAAGAGATCTCACCCGAAAATGACTAAGGGTTGTACTCGTGAAGCCTCACTCCAAGATCCAAGTTATTTGGTACCAATAGCTGGACAAACCTTCCACCAAAACAAACCAAAGAAATACGTAAAACTTGTACACAAGAACGGTGTACTGCCCTTGTATGCAATCTCCGGCTCCCCGATTTCTCTAAGCTTATCCATGAAGATTCTGTTAGTCCATGGTTTGAAACACGCTCTCCTGATCTTCACGCGCTGCCATGTTCACAACATATTCATATTGATAAGGTGCCTACAAACAAGTTTAGCTATGACTACATAATCTAGAGACGGTGCGAACCAATTTCCAATAAATGAAAGCTCTAAACAACACGAGCTTTTCATGTTTGTCACCCTCAACGGCCAGCGATTCAGCAACCACATTCAGAAAGACATACTTATTACATTTTGTATAATCAACAAACTTATACTAATTCCATACAAGTACAAAACCAAAATTCAATTTTTGTATGCTAAGTATATAAGAACTTATCATATTGGACACACTTATATGACAAATTAATCTCAACATTATGGCATCGATGAATTGGAAGATAGTTCTGAGTTACATTACAGTAAGTTGAGTTGTTCAGATTTACCTATAATCAAGTGGATAGAACGAGCAATTGCAGAAGCATGACTCTTCCAATTACCTTCATTTGCATCCATTATATTCTACTGAGCTACAATCCCTTCAACGGTAAGCCCATACGGGGTCAACAGTTCAGCGAGAACCTGAGAGTGAGAACCAAATGATTGAGGCGCCAAGACTTGATCAGTCATACGAGGGTCTATAGATCTAAGAAGCAAATTAGAACAGAACCAAGAATAAAAAACAGTGCCTTTTGAACTCCAACCCAAGAAAAAAAACGATATTAGAAAGGTAATTAAAAAGGCACCTGGAGCCAGAAGCACCCATGGTACCCAATGCTTCCTTTTCTATCTGATGCCTATCTCCATGGATTCCTTGAAAGAAACAGCAAAAATTGGTTTTAATAATTGTATAAACATCGTTAGCAGAATTAATAAATGGTTAGTACCACAATTACTTCTATAGGGTTGTGGTTGATTTTTGTTCAATACAAATTGTTAAAATAAATAGCAACTGAGATTAGTAGAAACCAGGAAGACATGCAATATATGCACACAGACATACACATCAGACAAAAGAACATCATAAAAAAGATAAAAGTCAGGACTGCGTTTGGATTTCAAAAACCAACACGATTTTAGCTTTAATTCACTTGGGCACGTAATAGCCAAAATCAGTCCGGGAAGTCTCGCTCCAGCTCCAGCTCCAACATCAACAATACTATTATGTCAGTTGCCACGGAATTCAGAATCTCACCCACAAAACCCAATTGAATCAGATTACAATTTCATAACCTCAGATTTCCAAGTAACAAAATTAGAGAGGGAGAGAACATACCTTATCATATTGACAGGACCTCTCAAAACGATCGAAAGATGGTGATCGCTAGAAGCAACAACTACAGCTAGCAAGATGGTGATCGCGACATCAGCAGTGGCCATTTTTTGAGAAGCCATACTCGACCTGCCACACAAAAGAGTTAACAACCAAACATTATTTCTACTATAACCACCATTATCAGGAAATGCATACAAATTCCAGGGCAGGACCTACATATTAACCTTCCAGATTCATGCTCGGAGCATGTGAGAGTTCTACATGAGGTACATAACAATCTAAACTCTAAACATAATGATAATTCATAAAAATGAAATAATAAGATAACGTGTAAAAGTCATCTTATGAGGTCGTCACTTCAGCTCTCTGTTATTGGTCTTTAAATAGGCCAAGGTTTAAATATTTCAAGCAATCTACTAACACCTATATATTCTATCGTATAAATGTTTACTTTCAACATCATAAATAGTATAACAACAAACACATGAATATAAAACACCATCCAAATAAATGAAGCTCACTGGAGGGAATCACTACCTTGGCTGAGAAAAAATGCACACCCACTCTATTTCCTTGCCCCTATAGCGAAATCAGCACTCTGCAACCTTTGCAAGTAATCAATCCCAGGAAAATGCTGATACTCAAATTCGAAAATTTCATTAGTTGAGTCGTTAGAATTTAAATTCTCATTCATTTTTGCCAAAAAAAGACAATATTTCCATGTAACAGTCCCCATGATACAGATCAACCCGCAGAACTTGGGAAGCATTGAAACCAACCAGAAGGCAGAGGTGGGGAGTGAGGAGAACCCGAAACCTGCAAATAAAAAATAATAAGAGGCATCAAATAAAATCAAGATGTGAGAAACTAAGAGCTCAGCATGACAACTAAACATTTGATATAAAAAATTACATTGGGAGTTTATGCCAACGGATAGGTACAACCGATTTTTTCATGTACCCTTGGGCGTACTTCGTTGAGTTGCTGGTAACAAAAACAAACCTCTTTCCCTGAAGAAAACGCTATATGAGAATGGCACAACCTATAATAAAACTGGTTCAATCATCAACTCAGATCTTCGTAACCTATACCATATAGCCATGAACAAACCTTTTTCCCAGAGCATTCAAGAGTTTCTGGGACTCCATCTATCAGTGCAGCAGGTGATGATAGAGTTGTGTGAAAGCATTTTATGAATTTCAGTAAACCCCATTACACAATTCAGCCAAAAAGACATTGAGATTATAACTTAATGTCCCTCATCCTCCCCGTAACACTAATGAACTAACATCATTAATCAAAACCTATACCTTCCTAATGTGGCCTTGAACTTGAAGAGTCCTGCAACAAAAACTTACCAGACAAGTTCAATAGAATTCTACTACATATGTATTTTTTTTTTATCAAAAATGAACCAAGAATATTATACTAATTGCAGAGTATAAACTTTTAAAAGTAACTAATCCAAATTCACTGACTACACACAAAAGAGTTGTCTTTAAGTTTTGCATCCACCAAGCACATCCAGATTTTCAAATAAACTTTTAAAAGTAACTAATCCAAATTTACTGACTACACACAAAAGAGTTGTCTTTAAGTTTTGCATCCACCAGGCACATCCAGATTTTCAAAATTCAACTCAATACACTTTTTTTCTTCTTGATCTCCCATATAACATATCTCATTTTTCTACTTCTTAAAACAAACATACCTTATTTTCTAACTGCATATTTTACAGACCTGTAAATTGAAATTTTATGTCCATTATGGTAGTTAGATACTACTGATTGTTATCATAAGAACATAAATTTATGTGCATTTACAGGTTTGGACCTTACCTTGAAATGGCATCTTTGGACTCAAGCGGATCAACAATTAAATAGAATAAATGTAAGCCCCCCTGTCAATTAAATCAGTCAATGATGTGTGAACTGCTCAAAAAATGGACAGGAGGTAGAACAATAGACAAAGCACCCAAAGAACCGAAGAACAAAAGTAAACCAACAATGCAACAAAACGGAATCAGAAGCACTAACCTGGAAGGAGTCGTGCCCAAACCTGCAACAAAATGAATTGAGCTGGGTATGGAGCCGTGCCCATATATAGGCCATAGAATCGAGGAGTCGGGACCTTCCACTCCCTTATCGCATTCATTGAGGCCGATTGAGATGCCGAGCTGAGAGCCGTAGAGTCCAAGAAATGAAGAGGCGAAGAAGAGCCGGAGTGGAAGAGACGAAGAAGAGCCGGACTGTGTGGGCATCACGCGACTAAACCAAGCCGGGTCGCGTCAATTTGGGAGGGGCTACACGCACAGGGAGGCAGCGCGTGAATTGGGCTTAGATGTTGTCTTTTGAGATATAATAGATTTGTTCACCTCTTGTTGCGTTTTGGTTTGAGATGCCCTCGTTGACATATTTGTGTTATGTTTCGCGGGTTTCACCCGTGTCTTTTGTTTGCGTCTCAAAAGCATTGGATTATTACTTATATTTGCCTTTCCAAAAAATATAAAATTAAACTCACTTGAAAATATCGGACATAGAAGATGCTAGTGCAGAAAAAGAGCAGATGAAGCCATAACTATCTTAAGAGAGAAAACAACCGTAGTATTCTAAAGCGATTGCGTGGGACGTCCCCAATATGAAATATGTTTTTGGTATTTCAAAGTGATTAAACTCAAATTTTCTATAGGACGGAACCCTGTTTTGATGACATAATTTTCAAGCCTCAAAATGAAATGTATTCATCAACATAGATATATGGTAACGCGTTACTTCAAACAAATTTTCATAACTGGTTTTTAAGTCTCTGAGCCAGAACAGAAATATCGTATTGCTTATTAGCAGCCCAGAACACATTTGAAACATTCGTTTCGAAGTGTAGAACACATCCGCAGAGTCGTATGCTTTTGGTGTCAATGACTCGTTATAAAGTCCTCCCTTCTAAAACACAAACATAGAACAAATGTCATATACATAATACATAGTGTATTTGTGTCACTACTATGTATGAACAATGTATATATATTTGCGTTTGTTTGTACAGATAAATTATGATAATTAATAGAAAATGTATGACAGTTCCCTTTCTCTTAGGATTGGGGCATCTCAATTTTTTGGTTCAAACTATAGGGATAGATTACATATTAGTATAAGAGTCACTTAGTTAAATTTTCCTATTTTCCGATCTTTTATCAGCCTGGCACCTTACCTGCACAACCACATTTTTCAAAAGACGCCCGAGACGCAAACTAACTATAATAGTTTTCAGGTTCTACAAAAGAGTTTAAGCCCTCAAGGGACCATTTCACAGTATCCTGCTTCTCCTCAAAATTATCAATTACCCAACCAAGCTCTTCCATCTCAACACGAAGCGTAAGCAAGATACAGATTTAAACAAAGCCTAGAATAGTTTTAAACTTACCCAAAAGATGGCAAGGAAGGTTCTTCAGCAGTTGCAGTAGCAAAACCTGCTTGTGTTAGTGTCTCTGTCCCAAACCAGATGATAACACGCCATCTCATGATTCAGCTGACACAGTATTGAAGGCCAGACATAAGTTTGATTGTTCACCTGTTTATTTTGGTAATTACCAACCTGCATCAGTGCACAAACACCAGCTGATATGTGAATCCAACTCATTAAAACAAACAACCTAGTCAACACGTAAAATTATTAATACAACACACCATAAACTGTTATCATCACATAGCAGACCCTAGCTAATATCATTTCCAACCAAATATTAAACAGCTTGATAACCCCTTTTTGTCACCCAACTCATTCCCCATTTCCACCTCTAAAAGGCCAACCTACCAATAAACCTAAATCGTGTAACCATAGTTCAGTAATAAACTTGAAATAGGACATAAACTAAACAGGAACTAAATTGGAATATGAATGTAGAGTCAAAATCACAACTGAAACATGCAAGTATCCTCCACCCAATCTTATTAAAGATCCATAATTCTAGCTCTTTAATAGTACCAAGTAACAACAATCCCTATAAAATCTGTCGCTCAAATCAATGTAATGGTACCAAAAGATGGATTTAAAAAGCCACTAAAGCACTTGAATGTCTACCACACACATAAGGCAAGTAGCTCACAATATCTGATAATTTTTGGAGTTACCCATTGCAATGCATTCAACAAAACCCACTCCATCCTGCAAGTCTATGTTAAGTGCTTTGAGAATCAGACACCTGAAATGCCACACCTACAGATATGAAGTGTGGGGAACAAAAGTGGACAACATTCTTACCCACGTAAAACAACAAAACAGACAACAAAGAAGAGAACAGAAAAAAAACAATCTAATCATTCCAAACAAACGAACACGACACAAACTTCTTGTAAACAAACTCACTGGTATGCTTTGTTTGATTAATTATTCTGGGAGTGTATGTTGTAATATAGCAAAAATTATATGTTACCTTTAAGATGACTCAATTAAACATCATCGCTACAAAACTCGAATAGAAGGCAAAAGTACCATAAGTAACCGAAACTAATACAACCACTCCGATTTTCCTGTAGAGTAAAACTGCATTAAAATGCTCCATAATCAAACCAAAAACCAAGGAGCAACCACAAAACAAATGATTCACATGCATTCCAATCCAATATGACATTACGCTAAAATGGTAATAAAACAAAGCTAAAATTCAAAGAACAGGAAAATCGCATGACACACCAACCAGAAATTTTGAAGTTGAGGTGCCAATCCAGGAATATCTCTGATATCTTTGTTCCCAGGATCAATCAGTGCAGCCGGGAAATAATTTCCCCAAATTTGCCTTCAAATTTCTAATGTAACACTTCTTAGTGATAAATCAAGCAAGAGCAGAGAACATTTAGTGCACACTCTAGGTCAATCAATGAAGCCAGCCAAATATCCCCCAAATCTGACCTATAATACTCCAATGTGACTCTTCCTAGGTACAAATTTGGTAGAAAAAAAGAAAAGAAAAACAGCCTGAACATTTTGATTATGGGGCACAAGAACTGGATGAGTTATGGAAAACCCCATCAACGCCATTGATGGCCTCATCAAAACTTCCGTGTTCCAACAAATCAGCTTTGAAGATCTTGAGTCTCTCTTTGGCTCCATCTAAAAACCAACCTTACCCACATCATCTATTTTGGAACAATTGTTTATGATAAAAAACGAAATTTCAATCGCACCAATGATTTGTGTACTATCATAATACAGTAGAATGTTATGATCCAATGGCAACCAAAACCAATAGACTTGAAGACACGAATACAAACCTTCTATGAGTAGCACGTCACAGATCGTATCACCAGCAAATTTAGTCCGGCACAGATCGAATCAGCGAGGAAGGAGGAGAAAGATAGGAGTACCGCACAACAAGGGCTTCCACACATGACCAAAACGATGCCGTTTCCCTGTTACTCCCCTTAGACGACGTCGTTTCTCTTCGTTGGTCTTCTTTTCTCATTGGCCAGCGTGATGCGCAAGATATAAACGAAGGCGCGTGAGTACGCGCGCACCTGTATATATACATCTGGATTCTGGACTCACACTCACTCTCTCACCGTTTCTTCTCTCGTCTCAGTTTCTTCAACGAGATCCATGGCTGTTGTGGCACCGGTACGCGTGCCCTTAGACTCCGTCAAATCCATTTTCAGTGATACCAGAGAGATCGGCGAGATTTTTTTCGATCTTCTAGACAGATCGCATGACATGTCCGCCTCCGTCTTCGATCGCTATTACCGTGAGCTCTTCGCCGAAACTCCGGATGCGGACGTCTCCGCCGCTGTGCTCCCTCAGGTGACGACGCTGCTGGAGGCGGTGACGAGGGGAAGGAACATGGTACAAGTCTGTCACACTCGTATTCTCGACGCACTTTCTCTGCATCTCCGCGTCGATGCCGTATCCAGCCGGATTCAGGAGGCGGAGAACAATATCGACCAGCTGACGGCCGCCAGGCGCACCATGGATGCGTTTTGTGCCGAAACTGACGCAGAGAGAGATCGGGTGATTTCTGAGTTTCTTCCTTTGCCGCAGAGACAGATCATGGATGTGCAGCGCTTTCTGGAGACCATTCCGCTGGATGCCATAGCCGACGCGGCCGAGTCCACCAGGTTCCTCCTGGCTCGGGCCAACAACGCGGTGGCTTACGTCACCGATGCTCTGGCTCAGCTCAACATCGGTGAAGCTTTTCTGTTCCACGTTGTTCCTGACGTGAACAACATTTTTGTACGGAAACTCTCGTCTATATGATATTTTCACATCTGTTCTAGTTTTTGTACGGAAACTCTCGTCTATATGATATTTTCACATTTTGAGATCACTGGTTTATGCATAGTTAATTACATTTGGTATCCCTTGGGTATTGGTAACACTTCTTTAGGTAGTATAATGTATTGTTAATGTTTTAGACATAATTTTAGTCAAGTGTACGCTATTTTAATGACCCGTGACCAATTCATAAGGGGTATTAAATGATTTGTGACCAATACATCAAAGGTATTAAATGACAGTTACCGAAACGGAGGTTTGTTATTGAACGTTACAAAACACAAGGGTACAAAAGATAATTAACCCTGAATAAATGGAAAATGGGTTACTTCATGTCCTAACCCTCACCTTTCGTTTATCACTAAATCCGAACCCAAACAAACGTAAATTGTCGTGTAGTAACGTTGACATTTTCCGTCCAAAAATTTAACGGCCACTCAGTGAGTAACAGAAAAGGTTGATAGTTCAGAGTTATGATTTTGAGGATAAACGAAAATGTTTACGTTACGATTTAAGAACAAACAAAACGTCTACATTGTGATTTGAGAATAAACGAAAAGTTGAAGTTTCGATTTTAGGAAAATTTTAGAACACGAGACAAGTACGTGATTGGTATTTTACAACATCAATCACACTTAACAGATTTTGATACATTTTGATAATATTTGATCAGTAAAATGATGTTTGACCTTAATACAATAAGCAAAGTGACATGTAATTTGCTCAACCAAAAATAGAGTGACATGTATTAATGTTATAGCTAGTGCATGTGTATGTAAATGGAAAATAACGGCAGAGCAGCTTTGGCACCAGCTACTCTCACGGTTCCAGGCTTCGAGCACAGAAAACACGTCCCTCTCTCTGCATTGTTTCAGTTATTTTTCTTCCCAATTTACCCTCTTGCTTCCCATTATTTACACCTTTTCTACAAATCCTCTTTTGTCCTATCTATTCAGTTAATTTTCTTCCCAATTTGCCCTCTTGCTTCCCATTATTTACACCTTCTCTAAAAATCCTCTTTTGTCCTCTCTTCAAAAACTATATGTTCTTTGTGTAGTCCAATCAAATTTTAAAATTCATATATCCAGATCAGCTAAAATTTACAAATAGACTAGTGACAATTCTTTGTACCTAAACTATCTTCAATAAATAAATCAGTTTTTACACATGTTTCTAAAATGTATTACAGATCATTTCGAACATAAAACCTTTGTTTACAAAATCACACATCTATCTAGCAGACAAAGTTCAACAAAAATAAAATACATCAACATAAACCCTTGTTTATACATAGTCACATACAACTCTTTTTATGGAGCACAAATCCATAAAACTCCAAGTTCAGTCTCTAGAGACTTTCGCTTCAGTCGCTTCAGTGTAGTAGTAATAGCACCGTTCACAGGAGATGAAACTGGTGTATTGGTCTCACCTTCACCAATCGGATCAGGACCATGTCTGATTTCCCAATTTACCTCAAACATGTTTTGAGATGTGGTCTCTAGCTGTGGTGTCTCTAGATCCAATGTCCAGCTCCTCCCTTCTTCAAATCTGGCATCTCTGCTAATGATCATTTTGCTGACTCTGGACTCAGTCCTTTAAAGAGGACTGTCCCACGACCTTTGATCTCGATTATGGACCCGTCTCCAAACTTCACAACCCCTTTCATCTTTCTGTCAAGCGATGAGAATGCTTCCTCTCTACCAGACATGATTACTTGCCCCAATGTCAAGGAACCAAGTGTCATTGCCCTTCTTCTCACCTTCAACAAGCCTGGGATTTACTTTATCTTCATTCAACATGATAAAGTCTTCATTCACAGCACTTGCTACAGCCATAAACAAGTCTGGTTCATCATCTTCCAACTCCTCTGCATAATTAGCTTCTTCCTTTCTTCCTTGTCTGCATTCTTTAGCAAAGTGTCCGAATTCTGAACAAATGAAGCGTTTTACCTTGCTCTTATCAACCCCCCTCTGGGTTTTGGGGGATGAGGTTCTCCATGGCAGACCTCAGCCTCGTCCACTCTGTGGACTTCCAAACCTCGCACTTTGACTCCCCATCTTGCTACTTGAGCTGTCACTAGCTCTAGCCTTCCTGGACTCCCACTGAGCCTCTGTGAGTAATAGCTGCTCACCATCACGCTCCTGCTTTCTCCCTTTGAGTATAAAATCATAAGCCTTGAGCCTCCCATAGTTTGTTTCAATCAACATGGGATAAGCAAGTGACAAGCCTCCTGCTTTGACTTGTTTCTGAGCTCCTGAGCTGCTCCCACTCGCTCCTTTCTTTGGCGTGTGTTCATTCACCATGATGAGGCTGCGATTTTAGGTCAACCTCTGATACCAAATGATGGCAAAAACAGAGTAAGTGAATAATTGAACTCAATAATGGATTGAATCCCCGATATGTTGCTAGGCATTTGATCTACGAGGATCAAGGGGAATTAAAACAGAAATGGACTTATTCAGAGATAAAGAGCCAAAGTTACAAATAAATTCCAACACCTTAAACAGGTACAGATAACTAGTCGAATCTTAAATGTGGAGGTGTACCTAGCACTGTAGATGACAACAGGGGAAGCGGGGAAGGACAGACCGATAACTCTTGGCAACTCATGGGTGTGCCTCAGTGACCATTATCCGAGCTGCTTAGCCCCCACATCAAATGCATAAACCTGATTTGATGACGTTGTTATGATAAGCACACTGCTATTTTGAGGAATCCCGCCAGCTGTTCACAAAGAGTAGGGAAACAAGAGAAATCTGTCACACATATACACATGATGATATCCTTAATTAATTATAGGGAAAATCTCACTCAAATATCCTTAAGTATGCACCTTTCTCACTAAGTTCAAAAAGGTTTTGACAACCCCTAAGTATTTCTAGTCTCATTTTGCTCCAATTCCATCAACTTTCGGGTGTGGAATAAAGATAACACCCTCTTTTTTTACATGAAGGCATTTTCGCCATTTTACCCCAAAAGTTGACAGAATCGGGGAAAATTGAGACTAAAAAACTTAGGAGTTGTCAAAAATAAAAATAAACTTAGGAGTAGTTGATTAAGAACTGTACGTACTTAAGGGTAGCTAAGTGAGATTATCCCTTCTATCATCAACAGCTTTTGACATCCCACTTCATCTCGTACAAAAGTGGCTTCGCATGTTCTGAATGAGTAAAATGTGATACAATTTTCTTACAACTAACTTTTGCTGCAACAACTGTGATTGCATTACCGTCAAAACGGCCAGCACGGATACCATTTTTCAGGCTAACAGAGAGGATACTTATTAAACTGAAGTGAATGGGTCCTCTCTCAGGTGCAGGACATATATCATGTTGAGAGCTCATAGATAACTCATTGATAGAGTAAGCCTAGTACCATCACCAGCAAACATTAGCATTGGGATACATAAATGGGCCCACTTGTGGTAGCTAAAGTCAATAGGTTGACTCAACTTCTGCATGCATCCTCTACAGTGAATAAGTAGAGAATAGATGACAAGAACACGCATCAATTTAGGAGCACATTACCTAGCAAGCACTTTCTGGTGTTGCTCAGAAGTTATAGGGGGTGGTGATAACTGATATACTTTCAGATCTTTTATAGATCACAAACAAAAGTTTGCTTTTGGGTGTACATAAAGCCAACCCATTTCGGTTTCAATGAATTCAATTGTAGTGTCCCCAGAATTATTTCAATTGAGTGTGCATTACTTACCCATCACTACTCCCCGAATAAACCATCTTCGCATCTAGACTCCAGGTTACGCTCAATACGTGTCCTGCGAAAAAAATACGCAGAAAATGCGCTCAGCTTAAGCATGCATGACACGGCAAACATACACCAAATGAGGAATAGATATTAGGATATAGAAAACTTACCACTGACCCTAGGCAACGATTTGGTATAAACTAACTCGTCTGAGGACAAAATACTGTATATCCGCACACAACCACGTGAATCATCTTTAAAGATGATTGTTAGTTTACACATTCTTCACCCGCCTACACCTAAACATAGTACAGAAGAAGAAAAAAAACTACTCTTCCCCAAAAATAGCAGCTAGGCTTGTTTTTCCATCCTGTTAGTTCTTGTTTCTGACCAGTTTCCATCGTCAACGATCACCACTCCTCACCGAACTTTGGGAAGCCCAACCTCACCACCAGCCTTTATTAAACTATTTACATAAATACACCTACATTGACCCTGCAAAGGCACCATATCGCAGTTGTTAGAGTATCTTACTATAATATAGCTAATTAAAAAGCAATTTGATTGATTTAGATAATGAAATTTCCTGGGATTTCCAATTTGTACCTCTGAATATCCTCAGGTGGTGGTGCTAACTGCACCACCCCTTGCCTAATGCATGCATCCATTGCTTCTGAAATCTAGCAACAATATGCAAAAACAATTTAGTGAATAGTGGTAACCAGTTAAAGTAAATAGAGGCTCTCCCTTTTTAGATCATCCATTGGTAACATTGCCTGGAAAAAATGCTGAATACCATGGGAGAGACAAAAATCAGAATGTTGGTGCTGCCAAACCTCTTAACAGAAGTTTAACTATAAACACACACAAAAAAATAATCTAATGTGACATGGAAACAACCAAATTCAGATGAAGTGTCATTTTTGGTACATACCTGAATTGGAACATTGCTCAAAGTTGGCCATGCCTTCCCTTTCATTGCATTGGATAGCCTTGACACTACCCCTAATCTCAGAAAACTAAAAACAAAGCAGTGGAGATTATAATCGTAAGATTCACATCAAATAAATACACTTACTTCCTGCAAACCCAACACAAAATCAAACAAAACTTTAGATCACTATTTTAAGTTTTTAACATGGCATGGATCATAGAAAAAAGGAATAACGTTGTTTCCCAACCTTCTTCAACCTTCAGTTATCACTTCCTAACTGAGGTTGACCTTTCGTAACAATTCCTAACTCAAAAGTGCTTTTTTTACAATTCCTAACTCAAAGGTGGTACGTTTTTTAAAAAAAAGTAGCTGATTGTCCTCGGTTATGAATTGTAAAAAACATACCACCTTTGGGTAAGGAATTGTAAAAAATACCACTTTTGAGCTAGGAATTGTTACGAAAGGTCAACCTCAGTTAGGAAGTGATAACTGAAGGTTACGAGAGGTTAGGAATCGGCGTTACCCAAAAAAACTTGGTCAACAGAAACATACCAGATATAGTCTCACATTCATCTGAAACATCGTCATAATGTTCAAACCTTGTCACAAAGACCATTACAAAACCCTGCAATATTGACATGCAATCCACAAAAGTGGTGATTCAGAGCATCAATATGACCAAACACAAATGCAAAGACTGGCCTGAATATGAATCTGACAAACCTAGCAGTGTTCCATGCGCATTCAAAAGCCTCCTCGGACAATTAGCAAGTGGGTGCAATAGACACACCAAGCGCCTCAAGTAGAGATCAGGAGGGAGCATTCGATATCAGCTAGTTACCCATCCACTGTCCAGCCGTCTGCCTACGAGATGGTTACGAAAAGAATCAAAATGAAAAGTTACACAAAGGGTTAAGGAGATACTCATTCCAAATTCCCTTCCTAACCCTTATCCAAAGACAACCTTAACATCTCTATGGACCTTGAAAATTGATATATGTGGATCATGTCCAAGTGGGTACATTCAGATTCCCCTATCCCAATCACTTCTGCTCCCTCCACATGATTAACATGATTGGATTGATCTGATGTAACCTATAAGGCATAAGTGGTTGTTTCTCTCAGCTCCACAGGTTATCAATGAACACTAATAACTTGTACAGAACAGAACTGATTCCTGGCAAATTTAGTATGAAGGAATTTGAGAGTGAATAGATTAACAACTAAAAAGGGAAATTTTGAGAGCAAACCTCATGCGATCATAGACTAATTTGAAAGAATGAATGGAGCCCTAATTCACCCTCCTTCATTAAGCCCTGTGGAAAGACAACAGAACAACCTTCAATCTACAAGACACATATCTGAGGAATTCAAAGCCCTAATTCACCTCACCGAAACAGTGAAGAGACCGATGCAGAAACCACATCTCAAGCTCGCCGCTCAACCTCGTCGTCTCGTCGGTCAGAGACCACGCTGGTTTTGCCATAAAAGGTGAGAAAGTAGCTTCAGCTCAAACATTATCCAATACACAAAAACACTCTTAGTTTTATAAAATTACTAGGCATGGGCACCGCGCGATGCGCGGTGCACGGTGTGAGAAATCGCATGTAATACCTGATTGATAGAGACGACCGCTTGTTTTTTGTTTTTGTTTTTGGGGTTGGAGACGGTGATCATGTCGATTTGTATAAGTAAGCTTGTTACTGGAAAGGAACGATGATGGATTAATATACGCATATATTACAATAAATCACAAAGGATAACTCATACGTATAATTGGCAAGCTTCAATTAACTTTGAACTTGATGCTAAATCAAAGCAACCCATTTAATCTAAATATGTAAATACAAAAACCTCTCAATCAAACAGATCATTATAATCAGGAACCAAAGAGAATTTTAAACGGTAGAAAATATACCGATAACTGATTGCTTTGAACATATTCTCATTAAGAACGCCTATTACAAAAAGAAAGATACTTATAATTTTATACCATGACTATAAAAATAAACGGAAAAGGGCTTCTCTCTTTGGCCCCATCTAGTTTCCACCCTTCATCATAGGTATAAAGGTGGGAGTAAAACAAAGGCATTGTGTTCGTAATAAGGAGCATAACGAAGCAATCATAAAAACGACTATGCAACGTTTGTGTCTAATGTTTGGCCCGATCCAAAAGAAATCAGCCTGACTTCATGGTTTGTTGGAGAAAAACAAAACTGGGGGAGCAAGCCATCTGGACATCACAATACAGGAGGGGAAAAAAACATAAACAACCAAAGTGGTACCAAAGCCAGCCCGGAAGCTTTAAGTGAAAAAGGGAATAGCTAACAAATATAAGTCTAACATATTGATCGAAATAACCCGGAATCCCTTTCCCCGATGTTTATCTTATGTTGCGCCTAACATGCTCGTGTAGCCGACCAAATCCCAGCCTTAATGAAATCCAAGGTCATTGATGTTGCAGATCACTTAAATCCCCATAATAGATCACTTTAGTCTCCAAAAATAGGTCACCTGATCAATCAAATTTGCCCCAAACTGAAGATTAAAACCACAATTTCAATCCATTACCCAACAGCAAGTATGACTTATAAATCACATCCATTAAAGACAGAAGCTTGACCATATAAATGGCAAAAGTAGAATCAAAGGCTTACACATTGAAGTAGCATTGATATGTTATAATCATAACTTAAGAACACAACATATCTAACGTAGAAACTATACACATTGGTTAAAAGCAAAATCACCTCAACGGTAGTTGGCACACCATCGATAGGGGTATGAAAAAGTAGACAACACCTTACTCATGAATTGTACCATCATGTGAATAATAGAGTATGTAATGTTCTTTCAAACTCATATTATGCAATAAAAGAAGCTACATACAGAGGGTTGAACAATGTATCACATTAACAAAAAACCATCCGAAGTAAACTGCATATGTAATTATCGAACTGCATCATCCAAATCACCCACAAAAGACCGGTGTCTTGATCGATAAGGTTGTAAATAACTATACTCTTGATCGATAAGGTTGTAAATAACTATACTAACCACCCATGGTACAAAATAACACAACAAAAATAGAGTTGAAATTTAAACGATGAAATCAAAACATTAACTTTGGTAACCAAATAAATAATCCATAATCTTGAACCAGTAGCCACACTACATGCAATGTATTCGATTTCTCAATATATTATACCTCAGTTAAGCATTAAATGGATTTTTTTAAAGAAATACAATGATAAGTGTTTATTGATACCTTTGTGGACATTGATGGGTCTTTTTTGAAGGGGTTCGTGTGTTTTTGGAACCTTTAATTATAAAGAGGGTTTGGTTTCTTCTATAAACAAATGAATTGTTCTGGAGATCTAGATTCATTAGTTATATAAGATTCCGATGAACAAATTGAATTTGTACTAATGATAGCATGCATGAGGTGTAAAACAAATATGTTGGCAGAAATATTTGTACCTGCATACGATGATATAATCTTTGCTAGATCTACATCCACATAGATACATAACACAAAGACGGTCTTCCCATGCGAGGAGGAGTGCCGATCCCTTGCTATTAGTGGAGATTTTGTGAACTGTAAAACTGGCGCCCACTTCAACTTTCAATAACTACTGTAATAGAAAATTTGTAAGTATGCATTTTAAGCTGGGTGAAGTAACCATCTAACTATGGCTATTTAATAATTGAAAAATGGAATATATATATATATATATATATATATATAGTAACATAAAATGACATGAACACTAATATTTTGTACAACACTGACCTTCTTGGACTTGATTCTTCATAGTGCAACATCAAATTGTTCTTCTGGATGTATGAGATATGTCAGATTCAGCTTTGGGCGTTTGGCTCTTCAAAGTGTCTGCATTTTCACGAACATGTGAGCGAGCATGAAGTATTGTGATGGTTTTTAGAGGCTGTGTATAGCAAGTGAGGTAACATGCCTTTGTACTACTTGTAAGAGTTCTGCATGTGACTTCAAATCAGTACATTTAGAACGATACATCTATGCCCCGCCTCCAGATCAAAATCAGCCTCACTCAGAACAATAACAAAAATCTTCAAGTCCCCTCAATTTTGCAACAAAGCGAACACGATCATATTTGACTACTTTTTTTAAAACCCAATTTGAAACGTAAATCACACATTTGGAAAAATATATACAACTATATGTTTTACATAAATGAAGCTTTAAAATCTTTCAATCATCTCTTTAATAATAGTAATGTCACCAGTAATGGCAGTAGTAGCAACCCATTTAAAAGTTTGGATGCACATTTCATTGCCATTTCTAATTTCGAATATACCATGATCCTGGTAATACCTTTGACTTTTCTTCAACTTTTTGTCTTGATTTCAAGTACTCGTCCTGTTTCATGTAAGAACAATGCACATCCATGTAAGCATTAAGCATCATAAGAATAAAATCAATTAGAATATGATAATCCCCAAGCTAATTACCAAACCATGAAGAGCAATATCAAACAACAAAGCATCCAGTTTTCCATTTGAGCTAAAAAAACTATCACTCAACAACTCCACCTATATTGTGAACTGGTAAATCCACCAAAAATGAGCCAAAAAATCATCAAAACGGGACATTTTCTCTACATGTTGGCCATGTACTCACTGAAATATCAGCACACAAAAAAAATCAGTACAATTTTTAACAAATATGGGTTGAGTTCTCTCACAAAAATACATTGCCCCAACCATTTAGCTTAACTGAAATGCTTCAACAAATCAATAAACCGGTTAAACGAAATAAACATGAAATTAAAGACCAAATATCACTTTACACAGAGCAAGTTCAATCAAAAGAAAGAAAATCTTAATACCCTCACAAGTGCATCGGGATATTATCACTGAGCTGCTCACCAGAAAGTTGAACCAGTGCCAGCACTAACTTAAGGGGAACCAGTACCATATAGTCTTTACACAACCAGGAATTTTTTCAAGCAAATGCTGGTAAGTTAAGGGGATCACTCTTTCCACAGGCTAGATTAGCTGATGCATTTAACTGAGAATTGCGGAGACAATGAGGTGTGAGCAATTGAAGGAAAATAACATCTACTACTTCAAACTATTGCTTACAACCCAAAAAGTAAAGCTATACCCTGAAGTTCCTAACTATTAAGGTGTTAAAAACACCTTTCAAATGGAACAATGAAAAGTCCCAATAATTTGAAATTTTGATATGCTCTTGAGCTGCACTGAAATTTGTCTTGATTAAGAAATACAAACTCATCCTAGCAGCAGCACAATGCAGGGTAAAATGGATGAAGATTAACCTAACCTCCATATCTCCTCCCCAGATTACCGCCCTTTATGACCCACCCGAGAACGGAAAAGGAGACACCGGCCCATGGTTTGAGAACGCCATCGACTGAACTGCTGGGCCGCGAATCTCCACTGGTCTCTGAGCGTAGACAGGTCCGAGTTTAGTGTGTCCGGAGGGACCGGACACTGAATTTTCCCCGTAGTTGATTTCAGAGGCGAATTTTGGAGGAGTGGGTTTTGAGGATAAGCCATGGCAGCGAAATTCTCAGCTTTGTTGTGCAGCACAGGAGGGAGAGAGACGGGAGAGGGAGACTCAAGATTTGTACCAAAATATTGACGGTCTATTGCCCTTGATTGCACCGAGAAACGGCTGGGAAGTAATTTTGCTTGCCCTTATTTGCACCAAAGTAACGGCCGATTCAATCCGAAGGAGCCGAAAGGTTTAGTGGAAAGGTTTGAGGGGAGAGTCTTGAATTCAAATAAAAACGGCTGGAGACTGCATTAATACAGGGGATAATTCCATTTTAGGACCCTAAAACTTTCGGATTTCGTTTTTAGTACTCTAAATGTTTTTTTGTGCCCTTTCAGTACCCTAAATCTTTGTTTATTCCAGTTTCGTACCCAATGTCTGATTTTCCATCCATTTTTGGATGGAAAAACGTCATGTGCCTTGCACATGACCCTATCTTTTATAATAATACCAAAACTACCCTTCGATAGTTTAAACAAATTGAATTTTTGAAAAATAAAAATGACTTTTTATAGATAAAAAATCAGACGTTGGGTACTAAACTGGAATAAACGAAGATTTAGGGTACTAAAGTGGCACAAAAAACATTTAGGGTACTAAAAACAAAATCCGAAAGTTTTAGGGTACTAAAATAGAATTATCCCTTAATACAGAGAAGACGAAAATAGGGTCAGAGGAGCCGATAGAGGAGGGAGCAGGGTAGAGGAACAGTAAGAGGAGAACTATGCCACGCTGGCACTAATCCTCCTATTACGTTAGTAAGGATTAAAACAAAATGTTTTTTTTTGGAGAAGAATTGTGAGAGCATGTACAATGAAAAAGACTCGTATAGGACTTGGGATGGTGGTTGCTTTTACAATGAGGCTTGTATTGTAAGTGTATAAATCTGATTTTTAGTATTTTAAAAAAAAATAATAAGATGCATGGCAGTATGGGAGTGGCTGGCCGAAGAACACGGGACGCGGGACTCGGGCCGTCCCACAATAGTGGGACATGGGCCTCGGCTCGGCAGCGTTTTTGTGGGACGCGGGATGCGTAAAAGCCGACCCACAACGGGATGGCCTGCGTCCGAAAGACACGGGGGACTCGAGCCTCGGCCCGTCCCACAATAGAGGGACGTGGGCCTCGGCTAGGCCGCGTTTTTGCGGGACGCGTAAAAGCCGACCCACAACGGGATGACCCGCGTCCCGCGGCCCGTAAAAACGCGAACCGAGCCTCAGGACCGACCCAATCTACATGCTCCTCCGAGTGACGTTGACGTGTGAGAGTAGTTTTTAATTCAGTTTATTTGACAAATATTTATCAGGGAAAGGACGAAGACAAACCCGAGCCCGAAGTCCGACCCGTGTAAATAGGAAAAACCCCGCGAACGAGGTCCGCACGCAACGCCATATATATAGAGGCGAGGTTTTATCTGCTCTCTGCAGTGGCGACGGCGACGGCGATGTCGATGAGCATGGATCGCAAGTTACCTTCTGGTGATTCAGACCCTTTCAAGTTCGATGAGATGCAGAAACGCCTCAGTTTGATCGACAAGTCCATGGACGCACACAAGGCATTGATGATCGAATTCGAAACCCTAGGTATCAAGCCTGAGCATATGCTCGAGCATCTGTGCCGGACAATGCGCAGCCATGGCCTCGCGACGCATCTCGAGTCTATGGTTTCTTATGGCACGGTCAGTGTAAGGTTGAACCGTCGCCCCTCTCGTGCAGCCGAGCTCCGGGAACGGGATCGGGTTCGGGCGGCTCTGAAGCTTGCCCCAAACCCTGCCGAGCTCGTTTTCGAGTGCAGTAGCTATGTGGAGAATGGTGATGCTTATGTTCTGTTCATGGAGCTGTTTCTCCAGATGATCGGTGACGGCGAGGTCGAGATTGGTGAGTCGACTCAGCAGGCCGCTCACGCCAGAGCTCGGAGATGGAGGAAGTTGTATCCTGCTTGCGGAGGGTGGTTTGATGATCAGCGCATCCAAGCTCGGGCTTTCCTGTTCTTTTTCTGCAGCTTTGGAATCCCTGATTCTGATTCTGATTCTGATTCTGATTTTGGGAGTGATTACATCATGAATTTGGTCATTCTAAGCCATCCAAGCGAAATCTCAGGAACCCTCAGGCAGTGCAGAGTCCTTGTTCCAATGATTCCAGGTATCTATGCTTAAAGCATCTTCAATGATTTGCACTAGAGGAGTGCTAGGCTACAATGAGGCATTGAGGGTAGAAAACTGTAAATTTGCAATTAACCAAACAAAAATTAGCATCTTTAATGAGGTCAACTCTAATGAGGCTTTGAGGATAGAAATTTCTGAATTAGCCAACCATGGGATGATTGCACTGTGATACTGGGCTCATTCAGGGGGAGAAACGGTAGATTTGCAATTAGCCAAACAAAAATTAATGCATTGAAGATGCTCTAGGATGTTTTTAGTTAAGTTCATTTGGTGTCATTTAGGTGTTGGTAACAGTTGTGTTGATTTTGAAACCTCGTCTCAGATATGATAAAGAAGATGATCTAGCAGAAGCTGTATGGTGAAGCTATTGATGCTGCTTTTTCCTTTGGAATTGAGGATAAGTTCCCTCATCAATCAATTACGGATTCATTCAAAGTAGAATATGAAAGAATGTCAATGGGGTGGAGTCGATGCAGCTCGGTCAAGGAACTGGTACTTGTGTATATTTTGCATCTTTTTAGTGTTTAATGGTTTTGGTAGTGGTGATGTTCTGACATCCATCTTTCTTTGGACAGGACAATGCTGGTGCAAACCTTCTCAGCAGGTCCAGATGTGTATCTGAGGCTTTGAGAGATCACAATATGCTCCCTTGTCTCTCGTGGACCAAATCTATGATTGTATTGCTGAAAACCCTTCATATGGCTCGAAGGGATCTGAAAAGCAATGGTGATAGCGCCGCTGATGTGAAGAGGAAAAGGGATGAGATGGACATGGAGACGGAGACAGAGCACCCGCCATTGGCTCGTAGATTGACAAGATGCCATTCAAGGAAACGCCCACGCAATGAACCCGTCATTTGCCGCTTGATTTGACTTCCAAAGCATTTTGCTAGACTTCCAGTGGTCTAAACAACCTTTCTGTTTAACTTGTAAATAAGCCTAGGTATTCGCTGAGTGCAAATACCTTATCTACATCTGCTGCCTAATATTTATAATATTTATGATTTTGGACTTCTGTTCCTCTTTCTTTGGTTGTTTGTATTGACGGGGATCTGATTTGATTACGAACAACTACTCATATTTCTCTCCCTGTGTATTATGTAGTTATTAGGAAGACTCTTTCTTATCTTGTTGCATTGCATTGCATTGCATCCATGTGTGTTATTGGCAGATATTGTTAGGGAAGATGGTTACGGATTATGATGAAAAGGGAGGAGAAGGAAAACGAGACTAGATGAACAAACGATGCAAAGTTTTCTACTTGATTTTATCATGTAAAGTTTGAAGTACATGCTTTCTGACGAGCCTTACTTTGTTCTCTATTATACGCCCTTGTTATTGCAGCTGTGTTGATTTTCATGTGTCCATTGTCTACTTGCCAATATGAATTTATTCCATGTCTAACACCGTTTTTGCTATTGCAGAGAAAGTGCGAGGTTGTCAGGCTCAGACACCTTTGTTTTTCAAAAACAATCAGCCAGCATCAGCCTTGACAGTTTCATTCAATCTTGAGGTGGTTTCTTTGCACTTGCTTATCCTTGTTTCTTGTTCTCTAGTATTCTGCACAAAATCAAAGTAACTTATAACGTCTAGATGCCTTGATTCACCCTCCTCTTACACTACCTCATGTCTAGATGCTATATGTTTGGTTCTCGTCCTAGTACACCGACCAATTTGCAAAAGCATTTGATAACTCTGAATGTGAAACTCTATAGCATATAACGTTGAAGATGTAGCTTTGGAATCCCATCCTAATTCTGATTCTGATTTTGGGAGTGACTATATCATGAATTTGGTCATTTTAAGCCATCCAAGCGAAATATCAGGAACCCTCAGGCAGTCCCGAGTCCTTGTTCCAATGATTCCCGGTATCACATTTTTCGTTGAGTTAATTTGGGGTCTTATTGCCTGCCCATTAACCATTAACAGTTGTGTTACATCATCTCAGATATGATGGAGAAGATGATCCAGCAGAAGCTGTATGGTGAAACTATTGATGCTGCATTTTCCTTTGGAATTGAGGATAAGTTCTCTCATCAATCAATTACGGATTCATTCAAAGTGGAATATGAAAGAATGTCAATGGGGTGGAGTCGATGCGATTCAGACAAGGAACTGGTACTTGTGTATATTTTGCAGCTTCTTAGTGTTTAATGGTTTTGGTATTGGTGATGTTCTGACAACCGTCTTTCTTTGGACAGGAAAATGCTGATGCAGACCTTTTAAACAGGTCCAGATCTGTATTGGAGGCTTTGTCAGATCACAAAACGCTCCCTTGTCTCTCGTGGGGCGCAGCTATGCGTGGATTGCTGGTAATCATTCGCAGGGCTCGGATGGATCTGAAAAGCAATGGTGGTAGTGCTGCTGATGGGAAGAGGAAAAGGGATGAGATGGACATGGAGACGGAAACGGAGCACTCGTAGATTGGCAATATACCAGTCAGTAAGGAAACGCCCACGCAAAGAACCTGTCATTTGCCACTTGATTTGACTTCCAAAGCATTTTCCTAATAGTTGTGATTTTGGGCTTTTGTTCCTCTTTCTCGGGTTGTTTGTATTGACGGGAATCAGATTTGATTACAAACAATTAGTCATAATTTCTTCTCTGTATATTATGCAGTTATTAGGAAGACGTGTTCTTCTTCTGTTGCATTGCATTGCATCGCATCCATGTGAGTTATTGGCAGATATTGTTACGGAAGATGGTTACAGATTATGATGAAAAGGGATGAGAAGGAAGACGAGACTAGATGAACCGACAATGCAAAGTTTGCTACTTGATTATATCATGTAACGTTTCAAGTACATGCTTTCTGACAAGCCTTACTCTGTTCTCTATTTGTGTTGATTTTCATGTGTACATTGTCTACTTGGCAATATGAATTTATTCCATGTCTAACACCGTTTTTGCTAGTGCAGAGAAAGTGCGAGGTTGTCAGGCTCAGACTCCTTTGTTTTTCAAAAACCATCAGCCAGCATCAGCCTTGACAGTTTCATTCAATCTTGAGGTGGTTTCTTTGCACTTGTTTGTCCTTGTTCCTTGTCCTCTATAGTATTCTGCACAAAATCAAAGTAACTTACTTTTTACTGTAATAAATCAATTTAAAACCCTCCTGTTACACTACGTCATGTCTAGATGCTATATCTTTGGTTCCGTCCTAGTACACAAAACAATTTGCAAAAGCACTTGATAACTCTGAATGTGAAACTCTATAACATATAACGTTGAAGGATGCGGCTGCCCAGTTATGCATAATTTTGAGCAAATCAACATGTGCAGGACTGTGCACATATATGCATTTGACTGCACATGTGCACATATATGTTTTTATACAAAGTGCAACAAAAAGCAATTATAGTATTCGTGACTGCACATACAAGTTGCAAAAAAATGAATACCGCTGAGGTATTTTTTTGTTGTTGCAGTTATCCCTTAATTAAACTTTGAAGAACATGTGAAACATGGAACCAGAACTTTTTGGAGTCATGAACTATATTCCAAGTGACTGCTAGTTTGCCCTCTAATCTCACTCGGAGTTACCAAGCGTGTTCTCTATGAGAAGGTCCTCCTCGCATGGGGGCACGTTGCTAATCTGTTTATGCCACTCGGGAGTTACCCGTAGTGTGTTTATTTATATGCTTCTAGTAAAAGAACAAAAAATATTTAGTTTTATAGGAATAACTTATATATCTTTGTGCATGATAATTGCTTCTCTTTTTTTTCTTAGGAACTTCTCTCCGAGGTTATGGAGCAACAGGACCGTGTCAATAGCAAAGGCAGGGATTATTGCTTCCCTTAATGCTAGGACTTCTGTGCAAATCCAAGTGGTTCACGATATAGTCCGTGATTGACAACATACACCTTCCTCCAACCCTGCTATCTCGGTAAGAGTTTCAACCATCGCATGTCCTATTGATACATGAACGCACATGATCTGAAGAAAACCAAAACATAGTCTACAAGTTGATCTTGCCAATAAGAAATCTTGAGTTGTTTACACGAAATGGCAGAATAGTTACCTTTTATGCTCATCTCTTTGACGAGTATTAGTTTTTAGTTATAACCATATATCGGTGACATGATTGAAAATAGGGTTAATTACCTTTTGTACCCCTTTTGAATTGGCAACATACCATCAGTACCCCAAAGTTTTATAACGTTCAATAACAGCCCGTACGTTTCGGTAACACACATTTAGTACCCTTTATGTATAGTCACAAATCATTTAGTACCCCTTATGTATTGGTAACAGGACATTTAGTACCCCTTATGAATTGGTCACAGGACGTCAAAATGGCGTAAACTTGACCAAAATTTTGTCTAGAGCTTTACCAATACATCAG
The DNA here is from genome assembly GCA_963921825.1 of Erodium maritimum. Lineage (NCBI taxonomy): Eukaryota > Viridiplantae > Streptophyta > Magnoliopsida > Geraniales > Geraniaceae > Erodium > Erodium maritimum. The sequence continues at coordinate 61,222,125 of OY997596.1, read as the reverse complement.
GGTACTAAAGGAGTGTTACCAATACATAAGGGGTACTAAAGGTAATTAACCCTTGAAAATATTATAACACTCTAAGCAAGCTACTTCAAATTTATCTGCCATATTGTAGATTTGTTTGTTTACTTTTACCAGGTAAAATTAAATTGATTGATATGGCAGAATATGTACCCTGTTACTTGTCTCTTTGATGGTGGCATGTTTGATTGATTGATATGGCAGAATATTTACCAAGCGTTTTGTAGCATTGCACTTTGACAATCCTGAGGTATGGTCGGCTGTTGCTCTCTCTTAATTAAGGACTGACCATTACGATCCATCATGTTCACCAGTACTACTTGTTTTGCCATTTGCAGAGTGCAGAACATACATTCAGCCTCATATGTGAGCTATGTCCGGAAAAACATTCAACCGAAGTTATCCCGTGAAACAGCTGAAGAGTTCACATGTTGAAGAATTATAGATTACTCATGCATTGTTTGCTTAAACCTCTCATTTTCAAGTATATTACTCGTTTTTATAATAAATTTGATGATATGAGTTTCAATTTTCTCTTGAGACCAGTTATTCAATCTTAGATGAACTATTTTTTTTATCAACAATTTTTGTTTTATAAAAATCAAGAGATACAAAGTGTAGCTGCCGGTCAAGGGCAGAGCCCTTATTACAACCTTACAAACACCAGTGTAATCCCAACAAGGGGAAAACAAAACTAAAACCAGGTCTAGAACCACATTGAACATTCAGTACAACATAAACAGCAACCAAGGGCCAAGCCCAACCAACAAACAACCTAGGCCCAACCAGGGGCAAACCTAACAAACCCGGGCAACCAGGCCCAACAAGAAAACAAAAAACCTAAGCCCACTAACAGGACAGTGAAACCAGAATCCGACCTCGAGCCCCGAGAAGCCAAATGCGAACGGACCGGCCCCGACAAATCTTCTAACACCATGCTCCGAAACGAGTCTGACCACCACTGGTCAGACCAATCCATCGAACAAGTCGAGCCATCGACGAAGAAGACCAAGGAAGGCCCGAACACTCCACAAAGGCACCACAACAAACCTTCCGCATCCAACTCTCCTCCCCAAACCGCACCGTACTAGACGAAAGTTCAATCTGTCTCCATTCTTACACCAACCAATTACCCAGAAACCCTAAATGGATTCACTAGGATGACTATCCCTCACCCTTAGGACTCAGATCAAGCCCACAGAACCCTTACTCACCTATCTTCGTCACACCGTTAGGCTAACACCCAACAATAGCCAACACCAATTGTTGGGCCTCATATACAGAAGCGAGGACGAGGGGATGAAGCATGAGCAAGAAGTAAAAGGAAAGATGAACTAATTTGAGAGGGGAAAGAGGTAGAAAGTAGGTCAGATCTGAACCTCTCAGATCTCAGACGAGATCCCGACGACGGTTAACACCACACCGTCGACCCAAAGGGGAGAGATCAAGCTCAAGAGAGCAAGATACCTAGATTTGACAGGGAAGGAGTAACGAGTGAAGAAAGAAGAAAAAATATCGAGGACAGTGCGAAGGTGTCACGCCCCAAATCCGGTTATCGCCCAGACTCGAGGCATGACGGGTAAAACATGAATAAAAGAGATAACGATTCAAAATAAGTTCCTGAAAACTCCAATAAGTAACTCAAACCATAAAAATCAGTGTAAAGTATAAGTAACCCTCTAGGGGTGTAATAATAAATCTCCACAAATTTGTTCTGTAACAAAAGGAAATAATAGTGAAATCTCTACGGACACCCACACCGAGAAGCTCCCGAGCCTCTACTCCTCAATCAAGCATGTAAACACAACAATGAACTCACAGGGGTGAGCTTACGCTCAGTAGGGAAAACACATAACAAGATGGACCTTCAACTCAATAAGATCAACAACAAAGTCAACCACAAACATCTTAACAAACACAGGTAATAGATAAATCAACCAATGTCGTGGCACATGAAGTCTCCACCCTCCGATCCACATGATGTGTCCTCTCGGATTTTCCCTCAAATCCAGAGGAGACGCATAACATTGAGGCGACCGGAAACAACCCTTTGGGGCGCTTATCATCGGGATTCTCAGAAACGTCTCCAAGGGATTTTATGTCCTCGGGAACCAAGGTATTACTCCCATGGAGAGCATACACTTGGACAATTTAATAATAAGCAGTTAATAATTGAATACGCACTCAACCGAACACGAAATAATACAAGCTCAACAACCACCAATTCAATTCCACACATGGCTCACACATCACCAATTCAGCACAACAAGCAGTACACGTAATCACGCAAACATAACACACCAATCACCCAAATCCAACTTACCGTTCACTTACCAGTTTCGAACCACCGGGGCATCGATCACCTGATTGCACCGCCCGGTACAACCAGTCATACTCGATGCTCCAAACAACCATTCAAGTAGATCAAGTAATCATTCGAATGCAATCAACGAGAAAGTACGAGTATAATCAACTAATCATAAAAACCTTCAAGAGAGCATTTACACATGCAAATCCACTAGTTTCATTAGACTCTTTAGCCTATCCACTAAGCAATCAACAACCAAGCATGTGATCCTAACACGCAACTAATCCGAGGGCTTTGCCAAGGCTCCTCTACCAGACAATCAAATCCCAAGTATTGAAAGCGAATTACACTAGTGAATGGCATCCTAATCGGTCACCACTAGACACTTCCGGTTATTAGAAATTGAAAGACGATTACGCTAGTTATTCGCATCCTATAGGCATTTCTAGGACCTTTCCAATTTTATTAACCTAGCATGCATACTAAGCGTCGTAAACGAGAGGTTAAGGCTTTCCCTACCTCAAGGTCTTCCTCTCAACACTCTGACGAAAAGCTCGGTGGTCACCTCTCCGTTCTTCACTCGGGTCCCGGCGTGATAAAAGCTCCTCTAACCCGTGTCCACGTTCTTCCTCCTTTCCTAGCTTGATTCCAAGGTTTTGAACCACCAAAAGAACACAAATTAGATTCCTCAACCAAGTGTTCTTCTCCTCAAAACACACCACAAAGTTCAGAAATGGATCAAGGTTAGAAGAGGAAAAGTGGGAATCAAATTGAGCTAAAAGGAAGGGTTTTAGGCTCTGGGGATCTGATCCGGAATGCCAAACGGACCCTGTCACAGGCCGGCTCGGAATCCAGAACGGAACACGACACAGACCGGCCCGGTGAGCGACACGGACCGTATCAGGTCCCGTGCCGGACTCCCGCCCGTTCCGTGCCGGGTGCCGTGCCGGTACCAGGCCCGTTCCGTGCTGGGTACCGTGCCGGTACCAGGCACGTTCCGTGCGGCCTACCGTGCCGGTACCTGGCCCGGTCCGGGTCAGATTCCGTATCAGACCTGACCAGCTCTTTCCCTTTTCTTCCCCAACTCGATTTTCACGAAAATCCCAACACAAACTCCATTTCTAAGTTCTCCTAGCTCCAAAATTAATCATCAAAGATACCCAGCAACTACACCCTCAATGGGTTCATCAAACTTCAACCAAAACTCAATCCAACAACCTACTTCACTACTTCTTCTCCAAACAATCAAACCAAGAGCAAGTTCTTCAACTTTTAAGCCAAAACCCACAAAACCCATAGATTGGAAGTGGAAGAAATGGAGAGTTGAGAGTATCCTTACCTCTAGATAGTTGAGATGGAGAAGATGGAGTGAAAATGAAGGCAAAGGGACCAAGAACAAGCTTCAAAATCCAAGCTTTCCTCTCTATCTTCTTCCTCAAGCAAGTGAGCTCCTCCTCCTCTCTCCCTTGTGAATTTCGGCTGAAACAACAACAAATGGGCTGAATTTGTTGCTATCTTTCCTTTAAATGACCTAAAATGTCAATTTACTCAAAAGCCCTTAAGGTCTTATCCCTTTAAAGGTAACTTAGGAGGGTATGAGGGTCATTTGAACCCCAAATCTCATCCTCCAAGCCAAGCATGACAAGTGTCATGTGAGGTCACTCCTATTTAATAATTTTCCAGCTTTCCAAAATTTATCGACAAATAACCGATATTAAGCCCGAGTTTGACCGACAGTTGACTTTAACAATATTACAGTCAAACTGAAGGAAACGACCCAACTAAGCTAACCGTGCTAATGGCTAAGCTTTTTGGGCCCCGGAAAGGTCCCGATTGACTTTCCGAGTCATCGGTTGACTTTTCCGGCCGAAAGTCAAACTTAGCTAGGATTCACCGGTTTTACCGGGATCAACCGGGGGCGAGTCTTACAGAAGGGAAGGAGTGAAGCCGCTTCTGCAACACCAGCTTCGGCTACCCGAAGCAAGAGAACCCACCCACAGCTTCGAAACTTCCACAACAAGGCCAAAACCATGACCAATACCCCTCGTCACACCCACGAGGCCCGGAATCACCCGAGAACAGAAGTGAATGGAACAGATCTGGAGCAAAAAAAACCCCACGAGCAAGCAAAAGCCGGAGAAGACAAGGAGCCAAAACGGCGAGCAGTACCCGAGACTCGTCATCTACCAGGGGTAGAAAAACGCCCCACACAGAACAGGTACTGCCACCGCCGAAGAAGAGGGGTCACCGCGTCACCGGAGGTGGAAGGCACCCAAGAGGAGGAGGGGAAGAGGAACAAATGTTAGGTAATTCTCTACTTTTACATGGTATCAGAGCCCATCTATATACCTAGAATGGGGAACGACGCAGAAAAGGATAGTGTTCCTCTACACTATGTTCTGCACCCATCAGATCATCCCGGTCTCAATTTTGTTTCGCAACCTCTTAGTGATTCTGACGACAACTACTACACTTGGAGAATTCAATTTCATGATGCCCTTGCCTGTAAACATAAGACATGCTTCATTAGTGGCAGTATCACACAACCTGCTACTAATGACAAATATCACGACTTGTGGATTCAATGCAATGCCCTAGTCAAGACGTGACTTTTTAATTCCATAAGTAAGGAATTACAAGATAGTGCCGTTCACACCACCACAACTAGTCAAATATGGCTAGATTTGGAGCAGCGTTTCACACAAGGCGTCGCACCTCGTGTTTATGCACTTCGGCGTAACGTGACTCTCTTGCAACAAGACCGTAAACTGGTCTCCACTTACTACGGGAAATTGAAGATGGCTTGGGATGAGTTGTAGGGACTCGATCCCCTTCCTATGTGCCAATGCGAGAAATGTACCTGCAAGATCAATGAACGAACTCAGGTACGACATAATCAAAGTCAAGTTTTTGATTTTCTAATGGGTCTCGATGACGATTTCAGTCCCGTGAGATCCCAAGTGCTTAGCATGGACCCACTCCCGGGACTCGGCCGAGTGTACGCCGTAGCAGCACAAGAAGAAACTCAGCGGATCGTCATGGCGCTACGATCACATCCGGTGGAGAACCTGGCTTTGGCAGCTCGGCAAGGCACCAGCACCGGCGGGGGATGGCGTGACCGTCCCAGTGAGGACTCCCGCGTCCCGCCACCGCGCCGTGATGAGCCACCACGGCGGTGCACCCATTGCGGTCGGACTGGGCACACCGTGGATGGCTACTACGCCATCATTGGCTACCAACCACACTGGACGAAACCAGCAACGGACGACGGTGGCTCTCGGGGAGGTCGTGGCCACTTCGGCCGAGGAGGGGGTGCAGGGCGAACTGGGCGCGGTGGTCGCGCGCTGGTGGCGCGTTCTGTTCCTCCTGTGCAATTGCGCGAAGACGAAGCCCTCCTGACTCAGCATGGACCTGGGCTGCAGCTGTTTGGGCCTCAACCAGATAGAGCCCAGTGAGGACATGAAGCCCATCGAGGACATGAAGCCCGGAATGGGTATGGGCAGCAACTTCATGGGCTGGACAGGCTTGCAGGCAGCCTCTCTGAAGCCCAGCGCAACCACCTACTGGATCTGCTTTCCAAGCCCAACAGTAATTCCACGTCTCCCTTCGCATGCACCTCTTTGCACACACCTTCATCATCACGTTTCTCGGGTAAAATTAAATCCCCATGGATTATTTATTCGGGAGCTACTCACCATATTTCCCGTGATCCCAATTCTTTGCAAAATAGTACAGTTCCTCCATTCATGCCATCGGTAGAGATGCCAGATGGCGAAGGAGCCCCTGTTGCCGCTGTTGGCCAAGCTTCCGTTACCAAAAGAATAACTTTGGATCGTGTCCTTGCAGTCCCAAAATTTTGCTTCAACTTATTATCAGTTAGTCAAATTACTCGGGACTTGAATTGCGGGCTAAATTTTTATTCGGGTTGTTATGTGATACATGACTTACTTTCGAGGATGCTGATTGGGATGGGTGAGATGCGAAACGGACTTTACTACTTGGAACCGACGACGGCGTGGAAAGCCCTAATGACTCGAGGACGAAATGACATACATTTATGGCATCAACGTTTGGGCCACATTCCGGTCAACCAGCTATCCTTGATTCCAGATTTACTAGTTTCTGCAAATAAACACGGATTTTCGGTTTGTGATGCATGTTGTAAGGCAAAGCAAACCCGTTTACCTTTTCACATATGTACTAATAAAACTACATGCCCCTTTGAACTAATACACTGTGATATTTGGGGACCCTATCGTGTGCCCTCTTTATCCGGTTGTCACTTCTTCTTATCTATCGTTGATGATTACAGCAGGGCTACTTGGGTATTCTTGATGAAACATAAATCGGAATCCAAGGAACACCTCCTACAGTTCTTCAATTGGGTCCACGGTCAATTCAATGTAAATGTTCGATGTCTCCGAACGGATGGAGTTTGAGAGTTCCAACACCATGACTTGTTGGCTTTTTATACAAAAGAAGGGATGGAGTTTCAAACCAGTTGCACTGACACCCCACAACAAAATGGAGTCGTTGAGCAGAAACACCGTCATATATTGGAAGTAGCCAGGGCACTCCGCTTCCAAGCCAGACTATCCAAACGATTCTGGGGAGACTGCGTTCTTACCGCTGCCTACCTGATCAATAGAATGCCACTTATAGTTATCGGGAACAAAACTCCCTTTGAGTTATTATTTGGGAAACAACCGACGTATGACCATTTACGAAGTTTCAGTTGCCTCTACTATGTCCACCACCGCACTCATGACAAGTTTGCCCCTCGATCCTGTGCATGTATTTTCTTAGGCTACCCCTGAGGTAAAAAGGGTTATTGTGTCTACATACTCGACACGGGAGACATGGGAATCGATCCTACCCCCCAAAACCTCATCGACAGCTTCATATATGATGTACCACCACCTTCTCCTCCAGCGCCGACAGACGCCATGCCACCAGCGACTGAGTACTCGACGTCCTCTGAACCCGTTGCCACCACTCAGCCTGACATCCAGACTCCACCGTCTCCTCCCATCTCTAAACGCACCCCAGTCACATCCAAGCGTCTCGATGGCTATGACTTCACCTTGCCGCCCTCGGTTCTCCCGTCGGACTCTGTTTCTCACTCACCATCTCTTTCCGCACACTCGACGGTACATCCTCTCTCTCACTCAATCTCTTATACTAAGTTTTCACGCAATCATGTTGCTTTTTTATCGACCATCTCGTCCACAGATAAGCCCCACACATTTAAGCGGGCTTCGCAGCACGATCACTGGAGGAAGGCCATGACACAGGAAATTGAGGCCTTAGGGGCCAATCATACTTGGAGCTTGACTCCTCTCCCTCCTGGAAAACGCACCATTGACTCGAAATGGGTGTATAAAGTCAAGTTTCGTCCCGATGGATCTGTTGAGCGCTATAAGGCACGCTTAGTGGAAAAAGGATACACGCAGGTGGAAGGGATAGACTACACTGACACCTTTGCTCCAGTTTCCAAACTCACCGGTGTTCCTTGCCTCCTCGTTATCGTTGCCGCCTGCGATTGGTCGCTACATCAACTTGACGTAAATAATACATTCTTGCATGGTGGTCTTTCTAAGTAAATTTACATGAGAGTCCCACAAGGGTTTTCCAAACAGGGGGAGTCATTGGTCTGTCGACTACATAAGTCCATCTATGGCCTCAAACAAGCCTCGCGGGTATGGTACCAAAAGTTCACTGATTCTATCATCACTCTAGGTTACACTGTTTCCGCTGCAGATCCTTCTTTATTTACCCTCGTGACGCCTACCTCCTTTGTTGATGTCTTGATATATGTTGATGATGTCATCGTAACCGGCACGGATGGCCCCCGTATTCAACAACTCAAGGATCACTTGCATTTCCAGTTTCGTATCAAGGATATGGGTGCGTTGAAATATTTTCTTGGTCTAGAGGTTGCTCGCTCACCTAAGGGTATCATTCTCACTCAGAGGAAATATGCTCTTGACATTTTATCCGACAATGGTCTCACTGGTTGCAAACCATCGCCATTTCCCATACCCCAACAACATCGCCTATCTACCGACATTGGCGAGTTGTGTTCCGACCCTGGCCAGTATCGTCGCCTCGTGGGTAGGCTACCCTACCTCACCATTACTAGATCGGATATCAGTTATGCCGTCCATGTTCTCAGCCAGTTTATGCATGCACCTCGGATACCGCACATGGAGGCTGCTCATCATGTACTCCGTTACCTCAAGAGCTGCCCGGGACAAGGGATCTTACTTCCCTCGGCTAGTACCCTCACTCTCCAGGATTATTGTAATGCGGATTGGGCTGGCTACCCTGACACACATCGCTCCACCGTAGGGTACATCATTTTTCTTGGAACCTCACCGATCTCTTGGCGTTCCAAGAAGCAGACTGTTGTCTCATGCTCCTCCGCCGAAGCAGAATATCATGCCATGGCTGCTACTAGCCATGAAATCGTTTGGCACCGTCGTCTCCTTCATGACCTTCAGGTGCCACATATCGAGATCGACTGTCACTTTGTTCGACAACAGTTGCATGCCTCTATATTACACCCTAAACCAGTGTCCAGTTCCCATCAAATTGCTGATATTTTCACCAAAGGACTTGGTCGGGACCGCTTTCAGGATCTTTTTTACAAGTTGGGCATTTCCAATGTCCATGTTCCAACTTAAGGAGGAGTGTTGACAATATCAATTACTCGCCAATCAAGTAATTGATACTGTCAACACCATCAACTTTCAAGCGCACAATAATGGTTTAGAATGAAGGCATAAGAATAAAAATAAACTTAGGGATAGGTAAGGATACATAATTAAAAGTAGTTATATGTGAGATTATCCTTTCGTAATATGATCAACTAACTGCAAGGCCCGAATGTGATTGCAAAGGGAAAAACATACACTAAGAAGCGGGTGCTTGTACACGCGTCAACATCTATATATATACTCACTCTCACACTCACACTCTAATTCACACTTCCTTTTTCCGCGGCGGCTGTGAGAGGTAAAATCCTCACCTTAGTTTTTTTAACGGCCCCGTTGTGTACGGTGGCTTAGGTGTTTATCGAATAATATTATTGATGGATTTTTTTTTTCAGATGGTGGTTTTGGAGTCGGTGGAGGTGATTTTGAGGGATACGATGGAGATGTCACACCTTTTTGGCTCATTCCTGGTAAGTACACGTGAGATGTCTGCCTCCATTATTGATCGGTACTAAGGTGAAGTCGATGCCCAAACTCCCAATGCCGATATCTACGTCGCCGTCCTTCCACAAATTCCCGTCTTGCTGGAGACGATGAAGAAGGGGATGGACCTCGCATCGATTTGCCACAACCGAGTTCTATACACTTTGTCTCTCTATCTGCATGTGCATTCTGCGTTTAGAAGACGCTCGATAAAGCCACAACAACTAGGCGCGTGCTGAAGGTAGCGTACGTTGACACTTTAGCCCAGAGGATAGAGGTGACTGATGTTTTTTGTTCTGAGCACCAGAGCCAGATCTACCGTCTACAGCCGTTTTCGAGCGTCATTCCGCGCGATGGCATCGCCGATGCCGCCCAGTCAACCAAGGTTCTCCTAGCTCGTGCCAACCAGGTCGTGGCTGACGTGACCAATGACTTGGCTGCAGGGCCGGCCCAATAATTATTGGGGGCTAAAGTGAGAATTGATCGATGTCCTTTTTTCTTTATGAAAGAATATAATAAAAAAATAAGTAAACATGTTCGTATATTGAACAAATGAGCTTAAACATCTAATTATAACACTTAAAATCTAAAATGAATGATGAAGATTAAAATCTAACAAAACAGCTTCCATGGATAAGATGTACCATCTAGAATTTTATACAAAAATTTAAAAGCTTAAGTATTCACATTTATCTATAAATACGATACATTCATGTCAAGTTAAAATATGACATATTCAAGATAATTCTAGATAGTTACATCGAATTATGATATCTTATATGTGACGTCGTGTATATGGCTAGCTATTATCATCAACTTCTGAAAAAATTCTTAAAATCTTTTCTAGACGATTAATAGTGTATACTATTAACCCTATCTTCAATATTGTCAAACACACCGAGAGTCATGCTTTTAGTTCATGAATTGAGCTCTATGGGTTATTCTTCGATAAATGATCTTTTTTTACTAAACCTATTCGTACAAAAATCATACATTCTGGTACCGGTTGTTAATATGTGCATGTCTTGTTTTCTTTTCAATAAAAGAATATTGATATTCTTTAGTATTCATCTTTAAATGCATAGTTTCATTGTTTGAATATCTAAGAAATTGGTTTATAAAATACTAAGAGAAGTATGAGATATCAAATCAAACATTAATGGATTTCTCATATGATTGTTTTGCATTCTTTCTATACTGATTAGACATCTATATCCAATATTGGATTTTTTTTCTTCATTTTTGACAGCTTAGTTTTCCAGATTATTTTTGTTTGAGCATTTTCATAATGAAGTTGATATATTGATTGTGATTCCTTAAACAAGTACTATAGTGTATTGATATATAAATATCCGCGCTTCATTTTTGGATGTGTTCCATTGTTTTTTATCCCTATTTTTAATTTACTGGTCATTGATAAATGGAACTTGCATGTTTTGCTTCGTTAACGATAGTTTTTCACTGTGAAATAAACATCCATAGAGTGGTTAGTATGTTCAACCATTAAGAAAAATTGTCTTTCATTTGGAAGAAAATTGTTGTTCTTATTTTTTTTTTTGAATAGAGATCAAATTTAGGCATAACTAATATTAAATTTTAATTTCAAGATTAGAAGTCGAATATTTTCACCTGATTAAGTTTGATCAAATAATTACAGATCTTTAATTTTACGGGGTATTTTTCACCTGATGCCTTAAACAACTTCATATTTATTTTACAGAGCCTTTTCTGATCGGTGGCCTTAAGCGATTGCTTAACTCGCTTAGAGCTTAAGCCGGCCCTGCTTGGCTGAGATCATCGAAGGTGGGAGTGATTTGTTTCTCCTGGTCCCTCACGCTCATATGGTGTGTGAGCGTGTTGCTCATCGTGCTGAGATAGCACGAGACCTTGTTGCTGATGTTTTCACCGCATCACTAGAGCCCTGGGATTGATCATTTTTTTTAATAGGCAATTTTTTCATAGATAAGACCTCTTTTGAGGTAAAAGAGGGGGAATACAAGCCAACAAGGGTACAAAAGGGCGATACCCTAAGATGATCATATGTCATCTATAAGGGAGATCAACTACAACAAAAGACCAGTAAAAGAAAAAAAACAACTCCAAGACAAGAACCGCCAACAGGTGCAAACTACAAGACAAGCCACCAAGAGCTCCAAGAAAAGGAGGGAGCAGAATACAATAACCGCCAACAGGGACAGACCATAAGAAAAGCCGTCAAGAGGAAAGAGAGGCCAGACCAAACACCCCAAGGCAAACGGGCAAGGCAGCACCCACCAAGCTAGGAATGGCCACCAAGGAGAACATGCACTCAAGAAACACTGCAAACCTAATCAGAGATGAACCTAACTCCCCGTATCATTAGTAACTCTCAATCCTAGCGAGAAAGAGAGAACTAAAAACGCCGGTGGCCAGGACCACGATCGACCGATACGGTATCAATGAAAAATCACTGAGACACATCAAATCCAACATAAAAAAACGAAAGGCTTCAGACTAAGGAACAATCATAAGGACTCGCCGGCGGCCAACACCAACACCTAATACCGACGAGCTCGAACACCAAACAGCGGGTCGAGAAGAATCGAAGCCAATCGAATTAAATGAAAGGGTAGTGAGGGAGAGGAATTACCAAACAAAGATCGGAATCCAGCAAATCACACACAGAGTCCAAGAAATACCCAGATGGTAGAAGCACCAAAAGCCACTAGAGAAGCTCAGCAACGATCCACACCCGCTAGACTGTAGAAACGCGTCCCACAACCTGAGCAGGATCTAGTCACCTCCAGCGACCCGAGAAGAACCACCCTCAAAACCGTTGTGTCGAGTCAGAGCTGACGAAGAGCTCGCACTCAGCCCTCCGAAACCTATAATTGGTAAACACCGAAAAAGAGGCCCAAACAGGCGGAGGACCGGTATTTCTACCGAGTACAAGCACTGAACTCCAAACTGGCAGCCGCAAGTCAAAACTGTTGTGAAGCTTAAACTGAAAATCGAGTTGAGCGTTCCGAAACCAAAGCTGGTAACCCCTCACTGTCAACAGCAAGGGCCCGAAGGGAAAGGCCTGTAATAATACCGAGCTCGATCCAAACTAGACTCCAACAGAGAAGACTCCGAAACCAGCCGAAGCGCAATGGACTAGCCCATTCCAAGATCCAAACCCAGGCTCAAAACCAGACCCATAACTGAACCCAGGACCAGAGCTGAACCCAGGCCCAGAACTATGCCAGAAATGGACCCAGACCCATAATCTGACCCAGGCCCACATGACCAGCAAGGCCTGACCCGCAGACAGACCCTGGACTGGCCCAACTAGCAACATACCCAGCCCAAATAGCATAGCCCGGACCACGCCCCAAACCGAGAGAACCTACCCGGAGAAGACGCAGCCAGCCGCCCAGTCCGACGCCGCCATCCTTGTCTGACGCATCCGAGAGCGAAAAACGAGCAACCACCATCGGAAAAGCTTGGTCAACAGCGAGCCCTACCTCTAGAAGACCATGCCGACCTAACGGGAACCGGATCTGACGAAGAAACCCGCAAGCCGAAAGAAGCTCCGACAACCAAGACAAGCGGAATCAGGCCGAAGAAGATGAATCTGGCCGGAGAAGATGAAGCAAGCTGGCCGGAGAAGAAGAAGTCGACCAGAGAAGAAGAAGTAACCGTGCAAACGACGACCAAACGTCCGTCGAAGTCAAAGCAACCATCAGTTTCTGGGAAGAGCAGCTCCTAAACAGATTTGAACAGGTAAGTTAGCAAAGGCTCACAGTTCAGATCTGACTCCAGTAGACACGGACAGAAGAGAACAAGTCCGGCAAGAAGAAGGAAGGTCAGCAGAGAAGAACAGCAAACACAGGCGAGGGGAGAGGGGAAAAGAGAAGGGGGGAAGACGGCAAAGGGAAGGAGGGGGCTATAGAGGCCGTCGCCGGCAACGACCGAGGCCGAAGCCCACGAGCGTCACCAGCGAAGGGAGCGAGAGAGGGGTGGCGGAGGGTTAGGCTCAGACTAGGTTTAGGTTAGTTGCTACAGTAACTAAAGAGCGTTTTTTACTTGCATCGTCTCCACGTCTTTAGGATTGATCATATTCATAGGCTTTTCTTTAGTTTTTGTATGGAAAAAAAAACTCTCATCTATGATATTTCACCTTTGAGATTCAATTCACCCCTAGCATTTCTAATTATTTTGAGTGTTTACATTTTCTAAACAAATAAAAAATCAAACCTGAGAACAATAGCTAACAGGTTTATGTATATAAATGAATTAATTATCTTTAGTATTTCTTATGTATTCATAACATTTTTTTGTTACCCAGATGTATTGGAAACGCTCTGTACAAAATTTTGGTCAAGTTTACGCTATCTTGATGACATGTGACTAATTTATAAGGGATATTAAAGAATCTATTATCAATACATAAGAGATATTAAACGATCCATGACCAATGCATAAAAAGTATTAAATGACAGTTACCAAAACGGAATGACTGTTATTGAACGTCACAAAACATAAGGATACAAAATATATGTTACCAATAAAAAATAAGTACAAGAGGTAATTAACCCTATATAAATGGAATATGGGTTCCTCTATGTTATTACCACAAATAAAATATACCTCTCATGTTAGTTTTCCCTGAAATTTATTTCAAACGAGTCACTACCCATCGAATTGAATTTTTACAAGGGTAAATTACAAATGTATACCCTTAAGTATGCACGTTTAACCGATGAATACCCTGAAGTTTAAAGTTAACTAATGCATACCCTGAAGTTTCATGTATTAACTCAAAACCCCTTCTGTCAGTTAAAATGACGAAAATACCCTCAGTGATTTTTTAAATAATTTTTTAAAAATATAAATGAAGTGATTTTTTAAATAAAAATGAAGTCATTTAATAAGTAAATATGTATATATAACAAAAATAAATTTTAAATAAATTTTTTAACATGATTATTGAAGTATAGTTGAGGGTATTTTCGTCATTTTAGCTGACGGAGGGGTTTTGAGTTAATACATGAAACCTCAGGGTATGCATTAGTTAACTTTAAACTTCAGTGTATTCATCGGTTAAACGTGCATACTTAAGGGTATGCATTTGTAGTTTACCCTTTTTACAATTAATAACGATTATCTTATTTTTATCAGATGTGAGCTTAATAATCTCAACACTCCTTTATACGCATCTCTTTTGCACGTGGTTATAACATGACTGTAAACGACTAAAGAGGCTCACAAGCACATACTCGAGTTGGCCCAATCTTGAGATGCTCAGTCGTTCTCTTGCTTACCGTGTTTATCCGGCCAGTACTGTTCTCTCGCCCCACGAATCAGATATGTATCCGTCGACGTCAACCGATTTCGTCACTGTATATAGGATGACTAGTGTTGCCTATTCGCCATGTTTTTAAAATTTCAAAACCAACTACCTCCCAAGATGTCACCGGTGTGAAGATGTAAGAACCGTGACCCAATAAAAAAAAGTCGTGGGTTAATTAAAGAAATAAACACAATTAGGGGTGTTTTAAATAAAACCACCACTAACCAAACCGATCATAATCGATAGGAAAATGACCCGGAAAACCCAAAACCGGCATATTTGGCGTCAGAAAAGTATCAAACCGGCGACAGTTTGGTTGGGTTCTGGTGCCGTAAGTAGTGGATCGGTGGTTAACCGGTATGAACCGGACCGGAATTATTGGGCTTGAGTTTTGCTGGGCTTTGCAGGCCCACGGTCGTGAGCCCGTGTGTAAAAACCAGCCCAGTCCAATCCTCATTCAACCACAACCGTCCGATGAGATACTAAAACCTCAGCCATCCGATAAGGATTAACCCTAGCCATCCCAATTTGTGCCTCTTTTGATCTTCGATCCTCTCTCTCTTCCATAATGAACTTGATTTTGTTTTCATGATAAGGTGTGAGAGAGAAATTTCAATTCAAAAACTCAGTGATTCAAAGGGAGAGGTAAAAATGGAAAACAGATATTTACACAAAACATGTGGTTGGTTCAGAGCATAGTACAAACTTATTTTACTTGGAAATTATAATCCCAGAAATGGACCAACTTGTTTGAAATAAATTCAGAAGACACTTCTCAAACATTTATTTCCATATTCATTTCAAGTCATTTTCTCCTTTTCCAGAGATTATACAAAAAAATGGTTTCTATGGTTTTTTACTCTTTCTCCAATTGGGCTACAATACAATGTCTGCAGCAATATCTGCAATTGCTCAAAGTTCCAAGAGAAGAAAAAAAAAACATGCAGCAGCAGCTGGGCCATGTGCTTCCTTTATTTCTCTGCCAACTTAGTATTTATAGGGTTACAATAATAATAACCCGAGGACTCTAGTTTAAGGTCAGGGTTATCTCTTGTTTTAAGAGCATCGGCAGTCGGCCATAACGATGGCTGAAATGTGAAAAACGTCGGCGGATAGCGGGCCGATAGCCGCTGGCGAAAACATGCAACGATAATGTTACCGACAATGTTACCGCCGCTGGTTTCAGCCTGTTGAAACCATTTGACATCACTTTTTGTTATTTTTTTTATATTAGTCTACCCTTTTAGCCTACTAGACTGCAAATAAATTTGGTTCTACCAGGTTGAAAGAAAAAGATAATTTATTATTTATTTTTTAGTCTCAATCAGATTAAAGGACTATAGATGCTCTGCGATATATGTATGAAGCTATACACATGTAGTCTTTTTCAAAATAAATGTTTTTTTAATAAACTCATGTCCAAAGATACAGATGTTTTCAGATTCATTGAAGTCATTTTCACCTTTTCCAGCTCTTATGTGAAATTGTTTCTTGGGTTTTTCTCTTTCTCTGTTTGGGCTACAAAACAATATCTGCAACAATCTCTACGATGCCTCAAAGCTCCAACTGAAGAAAAAAAACACATGCTGGACCATGTGCTACCTTTGTTCATACAATAATAATAACCGGACGGTTTTAGGGTTGTTGGAAATAATAATGACTTTAAAGTCTTATATTTTATTCTCTTAAGTTTGTGCTTAAGTTTAGGACCATTTTTTTTTTTTACTATTTTTGGTTTGTAAATTGTACTTCACTAATCCATTATTCAATATCAAGAAAAACATTCTCCTCTCTAAATTTCTCTGTTTTTGGGTATTGTTCTGTAAGTTTCGAGGCTCAATTTGTGATCTAGCGGCTGTGTTAATCTTGGGGAGCAACCGGTTATTGATCGCCACCGAGGTCCACCGGACAAATTGTTTTCAAGTCAGTGGTCTCCATACCACGCCACAACTTTTTTTTTATCAGCTAAATTTTATTGATGAAACAAGTTTTCAAACCGAAAACATGTTCAAGGGAAAACCCTCAACCAAACAACCAAGAGCATGTCGACCCGACACTTCAAACTAAACCCCAATCAATGGGAAGAACCACAGGTCTAATACCCATATAGTCTAACAATAAGCAAACCTATTACAACCCAACAAGGGGTGAAAAGGAAACAAGTGAAGAACGGTCCTAAAAACCTGAAATTGCTAACAATAGGACCACTGAAAACAGAGTCTAAAAACCCAAATATAACTAACAAGAAGCCCAAGTGATAAAAACAGGAAACCAGCGACCAAGCCGAACAATCACTCCACCAACATAACAACACAAATAAAACACCACCAACACACAAAAGCCCTACTGCCCCACAATCCCGCCCCAACCCAAACCAGATCAATACCCGATTCCCCGCAGTCTACACTGAAATACAGAGTGGACCGGTCGGCGGCCAACACCGCAGCGACCAAAATCCGGCAAGACTGAAATCTCAAATCTGAAAAGTCTTTCTTATACTCAATCTTGTTATACGATTGTTTTTTTTCCTACGGGGATTGGGTTACCTTTTGTTTTAAGGTATATACATGTAGTCTTTTTCAAAATAAATGTTTTTTTTAATAAACTTACATTCATAGATAGATGTTTTTAATTAATTGCAGATAGATACCTAGATATATTGCCCACAATTAAAAAGAAGTAATTTGTTTTATCAAAAATATTGTTTTATAAGGTGATAGCTAATTACAATGTGTGGAATAGAAGCAATTATGAATGATAGTTGGGGTGTGAAGCAAGGGATAATTAATATTTATCACAAGAGTATTACAAAGTACAGGCAATGGCAGTGGAAAAGAAAGTAGCACTGTTTTGTGAATGTTGCTTTGTAAGTAAAGTAGAGACCTTCATTTTCAGCATTTTCACATGATATTGTGTGACATTACATTATATGACATTAATATTTGAATTACGAATCTGAATTCTATATGCATTGATTGGGGCCGATCTCTTTCGCCAAGCAAGCGAATTCAAGCGTCCTGAGCTGAGGACTTGGCAAGGGCCGAACTGGCTCAAGTGCGGGCTAGAGATGCTTAAGAGGACGAAGATTGTGATTAGACATTGTCATGGACCTATCTCTTCAATTTATATGTAGGAAGGTTGAAACAGATATGTTTTATAATAGTATGAATTTGTTTGTTTTGTAATAGTATGAATTTGTTTCGTATATCAGTATAATCTAAAATTGAAAAAAATAATGTTAATTGTCATTTTAGCTTGCCAGTTTAATAGTTGTTTGGTTTGCAAAATCACTGGTGCAGCACTTTTCAATGGAAATAGTATTAATGCCACGTAAACGATGAGATCTGTTAGGGTTTTAGCGTCGCTTTTTTTGTGAGCCGCCCCAGCTCACTCGATCACGTTTCTCCCAACGTCGTTTCGGTTCTTCTAAACGGTACTTAAGCAGATTGGGCGAAGAGTAAATCTGGCGGGCCATTATAAAATACCCACTATTTTGAGTCTCGAGTCCCACTATTTTGTCCAATCAACATACGAGACTCAAGACTCTGGACTCAATACGGACATTTCCATTATACATGCTCTTAAGCAGATTGGTCGAAGAGTAAATCTGGCAGGCCCGAGTCACGAGGCAGAGAATCTCTGATACTCTTCATGCTAATAGAACCTTTGAGATGGAACCTACCTCTTGGACTTGAATAAATGTTAGCGTCCTCACTCCATCCTCTTCATGACATGTATGCATGCTTTTTCTACCTACATGTTATTTATTACTAGTCTTTCAGCTTTCCTTAAATGTCTATACTTTTGCTTCTCTCTCTCATAATGTTCCATTTCTTTCCTAATTTTAGATGCCACGTTGCCCTTCTTCCGGAAGAGAATACCCGAACAACATCGTTTCGTATTAAAAAGAAAGGGATTAAAAAGAAGAGAATACCCGAACGACATCGTTTCGTATTAAAAAAAATGTCTTGATCGCCAAGTAAAGGGTACGGAGCGTGCGAGAGGAGCGAGTGCGAGTGGGTCTGTCCATATATTATATATCTCTTCCGCTCTCAGTCCTTCTTCGTCTTGACGTTTTGCAGAGCAGGTAAAGATACTATACAATTCATTACTCTTACGATTCTCCTGGTAATTATCTTTCTCTGTTATGCGTTACTTGAATCGGCGAAACTGAGATCTGATGTTGTGCGATTTTGTTCTCCGGATTTTTCTGGGTATGGGTTGTTTTCTGTTTGAGAGATGAAAGCGAATGGATAGGTTTTATGATTATCAGGTGTTTTTTTTGTTATTTGTGTATGATCGAACGAGTCAGGGATGTTTATTTTTGTTCTTTGTATTCTTCGATCGAGTTCGCTCTGAGTTTGAGATCTGATATGTTGTGTCTGTGCTGCTATTTTGTTCTTCTCTCGGCCGGATTTTTCTGGGTATGAGTTTTTTTTATTTCGTTGTTCATCCTTCTTTTGCAGATCTCATCTTCACACACGTTCATCCTTCCTTTGCAGATCTCATCGTCACACGCACTCCCCGCCGCATGTATTTCTTCCATCCCAATCTGATTTTCGTTGCCGAGTTTCAAGCTTCATACTTGTCTTGCTATTTTTGATTTTAGTTGCCGAGTTTCAAGCTTCATACTTGTCTTGCTATTTTGTGGATTTTCGGGATTTCCTAGAGATTACTGTTTTTCCTACTCTGTCCTGGGTGTACTCTTATAGCTGGTTTGGGAATTTTTGTGGGTTTTGTGTAACGATTCGATAAAAATCAACCCGACATATAAGCTATAATCTGATTTGCTCATGGTTGCTTCATCCTTGTCTTTCTATTTGAGGATTTTCGGGATTTCTAGGTGATTGCTGTTTTTCCTACTCTGTCCTGGGTGTACTCTAGCTAGTTTGGGAATTTCTGTGGGTGAACATGTGATGCTCGGAGGTTGATAATGGTTGTTTTTGCAAATAGTTCAACCTCAGTTAAGATAAAATGTGCTAGCCTAAGTCCAGGGCCGACCCTATCGTTATTGGAGCCTAAAGCGATAACTTGATCGATGCCTTTTTTTCCTTATGAGAGAATATAATAGAAAAATAAATAAAAAAATTCATATAGAAAGATTATACTAGATGATATTTAAAAAATGAGCTACAACATCTACTTATAACACTCAAAACCTAAAATGGATTGTAGAGATTAATTTCCAATTAAGACAACCTCCATGGATAAGATTTACCGTCTAGAATTCTATACAAGAATTCAAAAGTTTAAGGATTCACATTTATCTATACATAAGATACATTCATGTCAAGTTAAAATATGATATGTTCAAGATAATTCTATACAATTACACCAATTTATGTTAGTTTATATGTGATGTCGTGTATGCTCGTTTTATCATCAAGTTCTAGAAATTTTCACACTTAAAATATTTTTTAAATACTACATATAAGTTCTAACTAGGATAAATAAAATATAAAGAAAAATAAGAAAAGTCATAACGACACTAACAACGGAAGATAATAGATATTTGAGAATTTTCAAGAACCAACGACATTCGGTATCGAAACTCGCCGGTTAACCGATAAAAATAAGATAGGACAAGTCCAACACATTCTTTAGATTATCTTAGGAATATATATGTCCAAATTCATTTAAGTGTTATTGCTTTCTAAATGTTAAAGAAGTTTATAAACAAACTCATGACTAAGAAATCAGAAACAAATAACCATTCATGTTCATGACCTCTAGTCTTTCCTCTCCGTTGAGCATCTCCATATCAAGATCGGAAAGCATATCCATCTCATATTAGTGAATCATTTCCTAAGAGTTTGGACAATACAACTACATGTGATAGATAATAAATCCAACTTTATTTATTGTCTTGTTTAATCATGAAATGAAACTTTCATTTTATCTCTTTTTATTATAATAATTTTGGAGTTTCTCTTTCTTTTGACATGTACTTTGGTCAAAATACTCTTGGTTTCTTACAATATTTTCATAGTTTATAGTGTATATTAGTACTTCTAAGTTTCAATATTTTCAAACTCAATGAGACTCATGCTTCTACTCCTTGAATTTTATGGATTATTCATCGATAAATACTCTTATTGTTTTACTACACATTTTAGTACAAAACAAAGACATTCTAGCACCAGTTGCTAATACATGTCATGTTACCTTTCCAATAAGACTATACTGATATTATTTAAGATTCGTCTTTAGATGCACAGTTTCATTATTTGAATGTCTAATAAACCGGCTTACAAAATATTAAGGGAAGTAGGAGATATCAAATCAACACTTTATGGATTTCTCATATGTTTGCTTCACATTTTTTGCTGCTATGATCAGGCATCTATATCCAATATTAGATTGTGTATTCAATTTTGACGGCTTACTTTTTCAAACTATTTTGGTTTGAACATTTCCGTAATGAAGTTGATAAATAACTAAACATCTGAGTAGGTATCAGTTACAAAAAAAACTTTAAGGTAGATATCAGTTAAACGCTACAAGTTTGGGGTAGGTATTTGTAGTTTACCCTAATCTAAAATTGAAAAAATAATATTAATTGTCATTTTAGCTTGCCGGTTTAATAGTTTTGTTTGGTTTGCAAAATCACTGGTGCAACACTTTTCAATGGAAATAGTATTAATGCCACGTAGACGATGAGACATGCTCGGGTTTTAGCGTCGTTTTTTTGTGAGCCGCCCCAACTCACTCGATCACGTTTCTCCCAGCGTCGTTTCGGTTCTTCTAAACGGGACTTAAGCAGATTGGGCGAAGAGTAAATCTGGCGGGACATTGTAAAACACCCACTATTTTGAGTCCTGAATCTCACTATTTTGTCCAATCAGCATACGAGACTCAAGACTCTGGACTCAATACGGACTTTTCCATTATACATGCTCTTAAGCAGATTGGTCGAAGAGTAAATCTGGCGGGCCCGAGTCACGAGGCAGAGAATCTCTGATACTCTTCATGCTGATAGAACCTTTGAGATGGAACCTACCTCTTGGACTTGAATAAATGTTAGCGTCCTCACTCCATGCTCTTCATGACATGTATGCATGCTTTTTCTACCTACATATTATTTATTACTAGTCTTTCAACTTTCCTTAAATGTCTATACTTTTGCTTCTCTCTCTCATAATGTTCCATTTCTTTCCTAATTTGTCTTTTGCCTTTTCTTTTCCCCCCAAAACTTTTTCTCATTTCCCATATATTCACTACTTTCTTATCTATCTCCTTCTACATAACCTTTCCCCTTTTCATGCTTCAAAGTAACTTTTAGCTAGAGTCCATACAATGGAGTCGATTCGGTCTCGATAGTTTGAAAAATCGAATATTTGGGTCTAAAGCATAGATTCGAGCTTGTCACTGTATCAAATTATGATGGCTGGTTTAACCTGTTTATGAATATATCGACATAAGACTTTGACCAGCAAACGAGAATCGGCTATGTGTTCCAATTCCGCATGATGAATCTGGCAAGTAGGAGATTTGGCCATGTGGCCAAAGGATCTGTCAAAATATTTTTTTAATTGTAACCCAAATTTTCGCTATAAATAGTCGTCGTACTTACTCTCTTTTCTCATTCAAATATTTCTTTCATCGCTCTCCCTTAAAATTTCTTATCCCAACTATATTTACTCAAAGCACATGATATACAGACACTTGTATAGAAAAAAACTCTAACAGGTCAGGGGCACACACCTTATTCCTATTCGTGTCCAAGTCGAGCGACGAATGCAATAGAGGGGTCCCGTGACTGCGGTCGGCTTGACCAATCTCATTCGCCAAGCAAGTGAATTTGGGCGTGTTGAGCTGGCAATAGATAAGGACTTGTTGGAGAGGGAAAGGGCCGAACTGACTCGAATGCGGGCTAGAGATGCTCAAAAGGACGAATATAGTGATTAGACATTGTCATCAATCTATCTCTTCGATTTATGTAACTAACGGACTTAGTGTTGAACTTAAACCTAAACATTATGTGTACCCAAAACTCGTTATTAAGGCACAAAACTTGAGCAGTAGTTTATGTGATTTCCCCAAATATGCACAAAATGATGTATAGTCTCGTCTAGGAAGTTTGAGAAACATGCTTTATAACAGGACGAACTTGTTTTGTATGCTAGTATAATTTAAAATTTAAAAAGTAACATTAATGGCTATATTAGCTTGTCCAATTTAATAGTTTTGTTTGGTTTGCAAAATCATTGGTACAACGCTTTTCAACGATAATAATACTAATGTAGCCTGAAAACGTCACTTACATCGTTATGTCCTCGACGTTTTAGTCGGTGTTTTTAAAACGTCGATAAATCACCTTTGACTACATGTTACTACAAACTTAAATGATCCAAGATATTGGTGACAATAACGGTATTAAAGCAGGCATCGTATGTTTTATAATTTCAATTTTACCATGCTTTTGACCAACCCATGTGACCTCTCTCAAATATAGACGTGCATGTTATCACGTTACGTTTGAAGAGTTAGTATAATATAATAATGCAAAATAATTATCTTGGGAGTATATTAAATAAATATATGTTCACAATTATATAAATTCACTATAGGCTTAGGCCTTCAAAAACAAAAGCTCAACATGGTATTACATGATGTCACATAAAATAGTCCCAATATTATTTTAATTATTATGATTTAATGGAGATCATCCCTAGTGAAGCTTAAATCCACTCATGATTGGTGTGTGACGAGTTACTCTTTATGTTAGGGCATCCACAACTATATAGTTGGTTGTTGGCGGGGAGTGCTGACAGGAGAATAAAAAATTAATTTTTGTTGTCTTATAACCAGCTCTCTCAGCCAGTACCCTACAATACTAGGTGGTTTATAGTCAGATATATACCTCTTTTTATTCACATTTTTGTTCCCAGCCGGCGTTGAGTGCCGGCCTTGAATTCCCAGCTAGCCCTCCCTGCCAGTTAGCTCCTCGCCGGCGATTACTCCCCGCCAACGCCTCCCCGCCCACGACTGTGGATGCCCTTACTATATGGTTTGGGCCATTCAGAGTATGGAACGAAAAATTGTACATCTATTCGAATCGAAAAATTAAGAATACCGAACCTTAACTCTAACGTTCCGTTTAAATTAGTTATTTTCCAAATCGAATCGATCGGAATTCAAATATTTTTTTCCGGTTACTCACGAGAGGTAAAGGATCAAATCTCCAAAATTGGAGCCTATGATCTTCAATGCGTGTATCAGTATGACTCCCTCATCACGTCATGACGTTATGTTATTTATTACATTTCATTTTCACTCTTGATGCTTCAAAAATAATATTTAAATAAATACTCAGCTTCTCACTTCTATAAATCACCCCAACATTTGTGATTTGCACAAATGTCCACACACACCACACTATCACCTGCTTCAGTGCCTCTACAACTCAAGCCATTCCTACAGCTACCTCTCTCTTTCAGGTATGCATGATCGTCTCTTTAGTGTATGTTGTAAACATGAGTGATTGTTTTCTGAAGGTGGGATCGGTTTTTGATGTAACTTGTTCGTTTCTGCAAGTAGTTAGGTTAGTTTTGCAGATTCATCTCGGTTGATTTTGTGGATGGGATTTAAGTGTTAAGTTGAGGGTTGGTTAAGGGGCATTTTTGGTGCCTTGTGTTGTAAGTAACATCACTAGTTGGGGTTTTGGTTTAGGACCGATTGTTGGTGCCTTGTATTTTAAGTTTCTCTGAGGGTTTCCCTTGCTCTAGACCTTTATTTCAAGGGTTAGGGTTATAAAATTTTAAAAATTGCTGATCAAAAAAAAAACTAAGGAAGCCCTAGCCAGCTTTCCTCTACCGTCGCCGGTGGCTTCCGTGGTCATCTACGGAAGCCCGCCGCCTATACCTAGCTCTCTTGTTTCGTTTGAAGAATTAGGATAATATAATGCGAAATAATTTAATTGGGAGTATAACGTATTCTTGTGTTAATTTCTCTTCTTTTTTAAAAAAAATTAACTTTATGCCTTGTTTTGATTTGAGTTCGGTAAATTTGTTTTTGCATTTTTAGTTTTTTTTTGTTGTTATTTAGAGATGGCTCATCAAAATTGGACAGTCATCGAGTAAGAAGAGAAAAATATTTTTTTGCCGTATTTACAACGTTCTTAACATACGAAACGTGGACATCATGCATTGTAATAAATAATAATAGTCATTGTTGTATTTTTATACGATACTAAAATTTAAATACGTATTTTTTTTGTTATATATTAGTATTAAAAAAGAGTTAGTGCCCCTCGTTGGATTCCCCTATTCAACACTCTTCCTATATTATTGAATGAGCACATTTCAACAAATACTATGTTTTCTCCTTTAACCAATGGTTACAGGTTCCTTACAAGTGCTTGAGTGTTCGACTTTTATAGGGCCTTGTATTGGAGTGTTCACTGTTTTTCTACTTTAGGTTGAGTGTTCACTGTTTTTCTTGGTTTATTCATCTTATTGCACTGGGAGAAGTGTCTCAAGGTTAGTTTGAGCTTTTTTCCTATGGAGTGTTGTGGATTTACACAAGCTGGAGTCAAGATGGGGGTTTCATATGTCTACCCTCATGTTTTGTTCACTTCAGTTTTGTCCACTAGGCTTACTGGTCTGTGGGTTCATTTATCTACCCTTTAGTTCCATGGGTTGTTGGGGCTTCATTCTCATGCCTCGGTTGCATTAGTAGTGTATTGTTCAAGTCGGGTTTGGTTGTTTGTGTTCGATCTGTAGTCGGATCGCAACTGTACTCCCTTTTAACCTCTAAAGAGAGGTTTTAATTTAAAATTTCGCTTTGCCGATCAAAAAAAAAGATGGGAGTTCTACAACCAATCTATGGCTCTTTTTGTTCTTTTGGTCTTACACAGAGATAAACAAACATAAGACTACATTTTATGGGTGTATAATTGGGTTTAATCTTCAATGTTGGCTTACTTCTCATTGGTTTGTTATCTTGTATTAGGTAATGTAATTGATCCTCTTGGTTGGTTTAGGTTGTAATTGGGAGGTACTTGCCACCTCTCTCTTGGATCCACCTCAGATTCTTGAGAGTTTTAATAAACAAAATTGCTTCTTCAAAAAAAAAAAAAACTATGTAGATGAGATCATTATAGTATTCTTTGTTTGAGTTTCTCTTCTTTTGCTTCGAGTTTTGTAACTTAACTTTTGCATTAATCTTTTTGTTAATTTAGAAAATGGCTCCCCGGTGGACGATTCCTGAATTAACTGCACTCCATGAAGGAGTCGAAGAACATGGGCACGAATGGGCACTTATCAGCGCAGACGGACGCTTTGCTGAGAACAACCGCGATGCAGAAAAACTTAGGGTATGTTTTAAACCATCCCGTTTTTAAAACTTTTCTGTTAGGCACCACAACTTAATTTTGGTTAATGCCGGTAGGATAAGTGGTGGCAGTCTCTGAAGCCGGTTCGTCGAAACATAAAGGCCGCTCTCCGTGAAGCGCCTAATGGTTTGGATATACAAGGCATTCGTGATATAGTGGGAGTAAGTACATATGTTTTACGTAACGAAATGATTAGGGAAGGAAATGGATCGGGTATGGGTTGGGTTTTGTGATACCCGTACCCTATCCGATTTTCATACCAGGTCAATACTCGATCAATACCCTACCCGACCCATTTATAATTGTAAAAATAAATCTACGAATATACACATTATAATGTACCATGATGCATTGATGCTAATTGCTTATCCTTTCATATGCATAAATGTATAATCATCATAGAGTGTACCATATTAATGAATAAGGTACCATATTAATAAACACTGAATATGGAATAAGGGTCTCTATAGTGTTGCGTTTGCTATTGTTATTGTATTGGTGTTATTATGAACTTATAACTAAACGATGCAACTTCTCTGTTTTTTTTTTGTAAGAAAGACAACTTCTTAATTGCGTATTTAATATTAGGTTTATTATTATCAGGTTTCTTTTCCTGTATTAATTATTTTTAATATATATACATACTCGGGTCGGGTTAGGGGCGGGTAAGGCCATACTAGGACCCTACCCGTACCCGGTCAATGTACCTGTTGACCGGGTAATACCCTACGCGATAAAAATCATATCCGACCCATACCCTAATCGATTGGGTCAGAAACGTCGGGTATCCGTCGGGATTGGGTAATTTTGCCATCCCTAAAAATGACCCGCGATCTTATTATTTATTTCTTTTGTAGGGGCGTCATACAACTGAAGAGTTGACAGTATACCTGGATTCCTTAGTCAGAAGGGGAAAGTTGGTTGAGGTATATTGTGATTTGTTTTAAATAGTTTATAAATTCGTGTAAATAATACAATCTCTTGCAGTACCAAAACATCTACAAGATATCTATGGCTGAAGAGCTCACGCAACAACTGGGACATTGGGAACTTTTCGATGCACCACAACAACTGCATGCTATTGATGAAGGAATGCATGCCATATGGGGTGATGTGGGTACAAGTATGCCCATAATAGAGAGGGCACAGAACGAACGGGCTGCAACGGAAGCTGCAAATCTTGCTTTTCATGAGCAGCATTTTCCGGAGGATAGCTATAGCGATTAGAATTCGTTCTCCATTTATCTATCTATATATCATATTTATGTTATGTAATGAACTCCAATCTTGTGTTTTGACTCCAACATATTTTTTAATGGTTAAGTAATTCTCAGCTTCTTATTGCATATTTTTCCCTTAATCTCACTTAGTTACCCTTTCAGTATGAAAATATCTTTTTTTTATCAGCAAAAAAACGGTTTTATTGAAAGGTTGAGGCCAAGATTGGGCAAAAAATACAATAAAAGCCAAGATCATTGGAATTGAACAGTACACAAATGCTAAATGCATTGAGCGGCATTAGCAGGATTGCGTGTTCTGGTGAAGCAAGATGGGGTTCGATGCCAAAGTTCCAAGACACTTTCTGTGATGTTCATCTGATTCTGATGCAGCCAAGGAGAGGCATATAGTTGCACTCGAGAGAGAACTAGCTGGACTAGATCCCTTGTGACTGAAAGAGTTGCAAGATAACCAGAGAAACCAAAAGCTTACGGAAAGCATCTTCATCCATAAAAGCTTACCTTGAAATAAGTACTTGAGGCAAGAGGGACCGAGAGACAAAGAGAGCATCCAGCTCAGAGATTTCAATTAACTTGGACTCGGTCCCAAAACCAAATCCCTGCCAAACCAAGAGAAGTTGTGGCCCGAGAGAGGGACAATAGCCTGAATAGACGAGACAAAATTCGAGGAGGCTTCGATGTCCAGCAGGCAAGATACACATTCAGATGACCTTTCAGAATGTAATACTTATGGAGTCTTGTAGGCAGATCCATAGCTCTCATTTCTCTGGTAAGGGGCGGGAGGCATAGGCAATGAACATCGAGCAAAGAATTCGGATATCTTCCGAGTAATCCAATGAGTAAGATGAAATTGGCTTGATATCAGAAGTAGCTAGTTGTAAGTAGCTATTATCCCATAAGTTTATGAGCCTCCCAGAGACTCCTGAAGAAGGGTAGGAAAACGAAATCCCAAGCCTGATGCACGCCACAATCATTGAGAAAAAATGGGATTTTTTCGAGCTTGGGTTTTTGGGATTTTTCGAGCTTGGGTTTAGGGCGGAGCACATTTCCAAGTAAGAGAGAGCTTATTTCCCCAAGCCAGAGATCTTAATCAACTACCCCTAAGTTTATTTTTATTTTTGACGACACCTAAGTTTTTTACTCTCAATTTTCCGCAATTCTATCAACTTTTGGGGTAAAATGACGAAAGTGTCTTGTAAAAAAAAGAGTTCCACGCCCGAAAGTTGACGGAATTGGAGCAAAATGAGAAATACGTAAGGGATTGTCAAAATCTTTTTGAACTTAGTGAGGAAGGTGCATACTTAATGATAGCTTAGTGAGATTTTCTCTATAATTAATTAATTGTCATCATCATGAGTATATGTGTGACATATTTCATTGCATGATAAAAAAATACGATAAATAAAGTTGGATTTATATACGTATCACATGTAGTTGTATTATCCAAATTCTTGAGGAAATGAATCACTCATATGAGATAGAGATGCTCAACGAAGAGGATATATACCAGACAGAGGTCATGAACAGGAATTATTATTTGTTTCTGATTCCTTAATATTTAGAAAGCAATAACAGTAAAATGAACTTGGACATATATCCTAAGATATTCTAAAGAATGTGTTGGACTTGTCCTATCTTGTTTTATTGGTTAAACGGAGAGTTTCAATATTGAATGTCGTTGGTTCTTGAAAATTCTCAGATATCTATTATCTTGCATCGTTAGTGTCGGTTATGAATTTTCTTATTTTCGTTTATATTTTATTGATCCTAGTTTGAACTTATATTTAGTATTTAAAAAATATTTTAAATGTGAAAATTTCTAGAACTTGATGATAAAGCGAGTCATACACGACATCACCTATAGGCTAACATAATTTGGTGTAACTATATAGAAATATCTTGAACCTATCATATTTGAACTTAGAATGAATGTATCTTATTTATAGATAAATGTGAATCCTTAAACATTTGATTTCTTATATAGAATTTTAGACGGTAAATCTTATCCATGGAAGTTGTCTTGTTAGAAATTAATCTCTACTATCAATTTTAGATTTTCAATGTTATAAATAGATGTTGAAGCTCATTTTTTGAATATCATATAGTATAATCTTTCTATATGAACAATTTTACTTATTTTTCTATTATATTCTTTCGTAAGGAAAAAAAGACATCGATCAAACATCGCAATTGAAAAAACCTGGTAATTTAAAACATCGCGAACTGGGAGACATGTCCATTTAAGGTACATGGAACATGAGATAGAATGAATCTGATAATTTACTTGCTCCGTAAAGCCTAGTCGCCGTCGAAAGTGATAGAGAGTGTGTGAGACAGAATCTGCAAAATTATCAAACGAAGATCAGAAGACTGATCTCGCGAACACGACTTCTTCGCGAACACGAAGATGTCCAAATCCAAATCGCAAACTCGGATTCACGCGAATCGCGAACTTTATCGACGATCCCTAACTATGATACTACTAGAACTCGTATTATCGGAACCCGATTTTACCTACTCTGCAATCATGCGAAGAGGGTGAAGAAGAAATGTCTGACACGAGTGAGAGAGACGAATATGGGTGTATATATCCGAATCAGACAGACTCACCCACTCGCACTCGCTTCCTACAAACATGCCCTTATTACTTGACCATCAAGACATACATTTTCTTCTTTATTTTTTCATTATTTATTTATTTTTGGAATCCCTTCCTTTTTTAATATTCATTTATTTTACATCTTTACGAAAACTAAAAACAAATCTGAATTATTAATTAAATAATTAAATTTAGAAATTAAAAAACAATGTCGTGTTGTGTATTCTCCGGCAATCACATAACCGTTCTTCGTTAACAATGGGCAGATTTACGAGCCTGCAGACAAAATCGATCCTCGCCCACAATCCTTATTCCTCACCGCAGACAAAATAGATTTCTCCATAGCCCCAAACCTTGGTTTGTCTGCTCGATTCTTGAACCTTTCCTTGCCGATCAACAGAGTTTGAGACCCTTGGTAAAGGTCTCTCGTCCTCCTCGTCTGATTTGAAACTCAAATTGGAATCCTTCAACTGATTTCAAACTTCGCCGCTCAGACCCGATCCCTCGAGAATGTTAGATCATGAGGATACACGGAGTTGCAGTAAGGCGTTGATATCGACTTTCCGTAAGAAATTTATGCCCCCACTATATTGGACATATCCTTCGGGATACAATACTGTTATACTAAACCTTTTCTATGTACAAATGAGATGAGATTGTTCTGAACAAAAATGATTTCTTTATATAGCAGATGCAGTGGTTGTTTACGATAGTCACAATTCTTCATTTTGTAGCAGTTAAATAATTTTTTAATGAATAATAAAATATGAATGAAGAATCAGACAAACACATGCCTACGTGCCCAAGTGTCATAGTCTTGATTAATATAATTTAACAAGACTCATGACAAATATACCAATACGTTGATCACTTGGTACATACTCCATTTAATTAGAGTAATGACACATTGATATATAAACACATTAGTTTGTTCTATATTTTATCAATGTGATACCAACCATATTTACACAAACTAAATGTTCCAACAGAGAACGACATCCTTTGATGGACCCCGAGTCCTCCACTTCTGTTGCCCCATCTTCCGACTCTGACGAGGGTTCAAAAGTTGCGATTCTCCCTGCACTAGCCGCCTTTAGGTTAATTTGGTTATCTTGTGGAATTGAGGACCACAAAATAACCCTACATTTGCAACATCATCTTCAATTTCTACGATGGCATTGAGGACCACAAATTATTTTCTTAAGGTACTCGAGCAAATCGTATATTGACAAATCCCAACCGTCAATCACCCAACTGTCGAAGGACTCGGACATGCTATTTATTTGTACACTAGAACATGTTCTGCTAGTATAGTATAGCCTACACCAACCTTTAGCGTATTTTTCCCTCAGATAATTGTATGCAACTTCATCTATCAATTGTAGCTTCTCCATCCTTTCTTTCAGATGCATATTACCCTTTGAACTTGGTGGAAAAGTTATCGACCAAGTGTCGAACACAATATTTGTGCTCGACACCTTGCATCCAATCTCGGAACAATTCTACCAGCCCTACATACAACCAAATCTTATGTGAATAACTCGTACAAAACAATAGGAAAAATTACAAACCACTGCCTTTTATTTATCAGAGATGAACACACAGCCGCAAACTCCTTCTCACCATAGTCAACAAAGAATCGAGCCAGAAACCAGTTCCATGCATCTTTGTTTTCTTGCTCCACGATTGAAAATGCCAGCAAGAACATACCGTCGTTGTTGTCCCAACTAACTGTAGTCAATAGTTGACCTTCATCCCTTCAGATGACACCCATCTATGTTCACAAGGGGTCTATACCTAGTAAGGAAACCATTCTTATGTGTCCCGTGTCTTATTTAGATCCTCTTAAAATGGAGTTTTTCTACATGCTCATTCTCCACATGGATGTGCTCGATATCGACCTTTTTAGTATTGTTTTCATTGGTTTGGTGTACCTAAAAGTGACACAAATTAAATTGTGAATATCATATTGCAGATATGAAGTGAAACTTACAATAAAGCATATACAAAATTATGGGATCCATACCATATGTCAATAAATAAATGTATAGGTCTTGGTACTGTATGGATTGATCCCCAATCATCAACTCCTTCGCCTTACATATAGTCTTATAGACCTGTTGGCGAGGCACTAGAACCCTAATTTTAGTCAAGATCTTATCTTGCGTCTCGTTACCCGTCATGTTAGGGCATGTCCTAACATCGTCCATGAACCGCAAATGCATTCATGTTAATTTTCATATGTAGTCTAACCTATAAAGCCAATATATGACAAAAGGAAAATTTCAGGAGCATATCTTACTGCAAGATACTCTGTCGTACACCGTTTGATTCTTTGTGTTTTTGTGCAGTTGTGTTTAGGCATCCATGTCTTCATCTCCACCACATTCTCAATTGGTGATAGCATCACTGAAGGAAATGCTATAAAGGGTGAGGTCTTGGGTTCAAGTCTCACCAACAACCTAGGTTGGTATTTGTCTGTGGACAGTACACCAGAGGGGTTGGGGTGTATTGGGCTGCAGACCTAACATCGCCGCACGTGAGGCTCTGTGTGAGGCACGGCGGGATGTTACACCCCCCCCCCCGACAGGAGACATGACGAGGGAAAGAGACGTCATCTGAGACAGGGACGGAGGACATCCCCTCGGAGTGGCTGGCTAAGGAGGCTGGTCCGTCCTTGTCAGGGAAGAAACGACTGGACAGAGAGGAGGAGTCGGAAGAATCAGAGGGGTCGACTGCGTCAGATGGAGGATCACATGTAGCAGCGGCGGGGGGCCACAAGCACCCCCGCCTCCAGGAATGAGTCCAAGGAGGCCCGGGGAGGGGTGAGTCGGTTATGACCCCTTCCTGGCGGATAGATGGCGACGGTTCCATCTCTAGCCGACAATATTCTCCCATACCAGTCCAGAGACAGCAATCCCGCGTTCAAGAGCCCTACAATTATCAGTTCAGGGAGGACGATGCACGCTGACTTACCGAAGGAGATGTAAGTCCACCAGTATCCCCCTTTCACTTGGTTTGCTCGCCCAGTGTCTTTTGGTAGAAGTATGTTGTATCAGTATCTCAGGATGCTACCGCATATATCCCCTTCAACCGCTCATATGTCATGAGCAAAATTTACTTTTCTGTTTCTGCTTTCTGTTCATTAGTTAGTTGTTATATAGTAAGATGAGTATAATTATGTGTTCATCGTCCTATTTTATATTTTTATAAAATTTGCACCTGTTCTTCTCAAAAAAAGACTTTTGTTTTGCATTTATCTTTTTGTTAACTAAGAAATGGCTGACGGATGGGTAGACAAATAATTAATTGTCCTCTATGACACGTTCCATACACATCGGGAAAAAGGGGCAACGGTCTTCAAGGACCAACGCTTTACCTTAAAAAAGGGATAGGATTGATAGATAAGATAAGAGGAGGTTTAAGTCCAACAATGTCAAGCTCATTACATAAATACGATAGATAGATAAAAGATAACATGAGGTTCTAAATTCATTACATAAATACTATAGATAAAAGATAATAGGAGGTTAAGTTGACACTGATGAACTTGAACCTCCTGTTATCTTTTATGTAATGAACTTAGAACCTTCTGTAATCTTTTATCCATCCGTCGTGTTTATATAATGAGCTTTAACACTGTTGAATTTGAACCTCCTCTTGTCTTATCTATCAATCCTATTTCTTTTTTGACCAGCACACTTTAAATAGCTGCGGGTAAAAATAATAATTTTTGCACGAGATTTTAAATATTAACAGTCCTCCAATCCTGTGTTTTGACTCCATCATTTTATTATTACACGTAGGAAATGGAAATGTTTAACGAAGAGGAAAGACCCAAAGACATGAACATGAACAATTG
Organism: Erodium maritimum; assembly: GCA_963921825.1. Classification (NCBI taxonomy): domain Eukaryota; kingdom Viridiplantae; phylum Streptophyta; class Magnoliopsida; order Geraniales; family Geraniaceae; genus Erodium; species Erodium maritimum. The sequence continues at coordinate 61,188,255 of OY997596.1, read as the reverse complement.
TTTGTTTTTTATTTCTTAGTTATAAATCAAAAGGATCAATAGGCACGGGTTTTTTATAAGCTTCTTTAAGCTTTAAAGAGCAACAATAGTTAAATGAACTTGAACATATATCATGAGGTAACCGAGAGAATGTGTTAACTTTGTCCTATTTTGTTTGTGTTGGTTAACCAGTGGGTTTCGATACCAAATGCCCTTAGTGCTTGAAAACTCTCACCTAGATACTACCTTGCGTCGTTAGTGTCGGTTCTAACGGTTTTGTTATTTTTGGTTATGTATTATTAATACTAGTCAGAGTCTATATGTAGTATTTCAAAATAATTTGTAAGTGTGTAAATCTCTAAAAGTTGACGACAATAACTATCTATACATAAGTTCACATATAAGCTATCATAATTTGGTGTAAGTTTCTAGAAATATGTAGCACCTATCATTTATAAACTTGACATGAAAATTTATTGAATATTTGGAATTTTTGTATAAAATTCTAGACATTAAATCATATCCATCGAGGGTGTCTTGTTAAAAATTAATCTTCGTCACCCATTTTAGATTTTTAGTGTTATAAATAGGCGTTGATGCCTATTTGCTCAATATGATTTAGTATAATACTTCTATGAGCAAATTTACTTATTTTCTCGTTATATTTTTCATAGGAAAAAAAGACATCGATCAAATCTCGCTTGGGCCGGCCCTGATTCTCACAAATCTAACACGCTGCAATAACCAGGAAAAACAAAACACTCTCAACAAATCACTCTCACCCTCGTTGATCTAAGCCAAGCCACTGGTCACGTCAGCCACGACCTTATCGGTGAGAGCTAGGAGCGCCTTGGTTGACTCGACATCGTCGACGATGTCATCGCGCGGAATGGCGCTCAGGAACGAATGCACACGACAGATCTGCCTTTGGTGCTCAGTACGAAATGCATATGTCACCTCTATTCTCTGGGCTGAAGTCTCAGCATAGGCTACCTTCAACGCGCGCCTGGTTGCTGTGAAACTGTCGACTCTGTTCTCGACCTCCTAAATGTGGGTAGACACGACATCCACACGGAGATGGAGAGACAATGCATAGAGAACCTGACTGTGACAAACAGCTACGAGGTCCCTTCCCTTCGTCATCACCTCCAGCAAGGTTGACATCTGAGGGAGGATGGCGGCGGAGATGTGCGCCTCTAGAGTTCGGGCATCAACTTCACAGAAGTACCGACTAGAAATGGAGGTGGACATCTCACGTGCTCTTACCAAAGCTGAGCCAAAGTTCGCATGTCCTATTGATACATGAACGCACATGATCCGAAGAAAACCAAAACATAGTCTACAAGTTGATCTTGCCAATAAGAAATCTTGAGTTGTTTACACGAAATGGCAGAATAGTTACCTTTTATGCTTATCTCTTTGATGAGCATTAGTTTTTAGTTATAACCGTATAACGGTGACATGATTGAAAATATTATTACACTATAAGCAAGCTACTTCAAATTTATCTTCCATATCGCAAATTTGTTTGTTCACTTTGAGCCGGCTAAATTAGATTGATTGATATGGCAAAATATGTACCATGTTACTTATCTCTTTGAGGTGGCATGCTTGGATATATATTATCATGACCCTAAACAAGGCATCAATGTCTTCATCTCCACCACATTGTTATCTTTCTCAGCACTTGTATAGCAATAAAATGTGCACCCAGAAACTTTATACTGATCAAAAACCAACATGTCAAGCCCAACTACAAGTAATGAGAAGGTGTCCTCAATGTGTCTGTCACACATTAGGCACAACCATAAGCCCACTGGGATCGGAAAACCTCTCACCACCAAGAAGAATCTAGAAATGATGGCCTCGATAGTGACGAGCCAAAAAAAAGTTTGGATCTTAGGAGGAGCTCTACTCTTCCACACTGTCGAAGCCCAGGCAACCGAGTCTAACCTGCCGGCGTTAGGAAAAGCATCAAAAGTTGTTAAAGTGGAGAAACCATGAGAATCCGAAGACCAATTCAACATGACTGGAGGGAAAAGGCAAGACGAACGCCCAAGAGAAATGAGCGAAGGCCTTCCAAGGCAATGAGCTCTCTATCTAGAAGATGAAATCCAAAAGTGAAGTCTCATTCAATGTTCGCTTTAAAATGAATAAATGGTTGACCTTGCTCCACAAACAATAAGAAAAGGTGGGTTGGATAGTAGGATGGGGTATTGTCCCACAAAACCCCAGTATTTATCATCTTTGTCAAAACCCGACCAGCTATGGACTTGCTCCGACGAACTAGGGCCGACGAGCTCAGAGTTCAAACCTTTCGACCCACATTGCCTTATAACCTTCGCCCACCCTCAACAGATCAATGAAATGAATAATAATAATAATAATAATAATAATAATAATAATAATAATAATAATAATAATAATAATAATAATAATAATAATAATAATAATAAATCGTGTTGTAAGATCTGGTGAACCAGTCCGGCGAACAAGGGCACCAACTAGCCGTGCCTTGCCCTTCTGAAGCACCACCACCGTATTCAACCTCCATCTCTTGTTTCCGTCACGACCAAAATTTAAAAAATAGTTGTATATATAAATCCAATCTCTAAAAAACACAAAGCTCAAACTCAAATTTGTAAGCTCCTACAAGCCATGGGATCATATTTAGGGAGGTGGTGTGAGGCCAGAGCTCCTTCATCGTTTGTGTGAGCACAGAGCTCCTTCATCGTCTTCGCCAGACAAATTCTCCCCTGACTCGATGACGACAAGACTCCGGCGAGGAGATTGTGCCCCAAATCCGGTGAGGATTATAACCGAGCTCAAGTGGGACGATGGTGGTGGTAAATAAGATCTGTAGAAAATAAGATTAGGTTTAAGTTATTCTCTGGATTTAAAGAGGCATTTTCGCCTTCAAAAAAATGAACATTAAATTTAACAAGGGGAAACTCCGCTACACATCGGTTGTTTTACTTTCATTATCACATTATAACTGTTAACTTCATAATTGTCACGTTGTATCCCCATAGTTGTTTTGTTACAGAGAATAACGGTAATTTTTTAGAAAAAACAACAGTAAATTGACGTTTTTTTACCGTTGATGTCTACAAAATGATACACATTTACAGGTATATGTGACAATTTTCGTTAGTCTTCCGTTTTATTCTGAAAAAAGTTCAACTAACACGTTAGTCTGTGAAAATCATGATGCTTGTGATAAGCCCCATTTAACAATGATAAGCTTGTGATATATACATGTGCCATATGATAAAATGGTAAGCTCAAGTGTTACTTGCTTTTGATGTATACTAACATGATGCTTTGTAATATTTCCCCCATAAACTTGTTTTGAATCGAGAATTTGTGGAGTAGATTTGAAATTGAAATTTTAAAATAATATATCATTCTATAACATTTTTAAGAAGCATTTACAAGAATAAATGATAATCTTAGACTAATTCCATAAATAAAACTTACAAAGATTAATGCACCCAACGGCTAGGATTGCAAATAAGAATGCAAGTTCAATTTCTCATATAAACATAACGTAGCATTCAAGGAACATTATCTACATCATCCAAACATTTCCATCAGGGCCGGGTTAAGCTTTAAGCGAATTAAACAATCGCTTAAGGCCACCGATCAGAAAAGACTCCATAGAATAAATAAGAAGCCGTTTAAGGCATCAGGTGAAAAATACCCTATAAAATTATAGATTTGTTATTATTTAATCAAACTTAATCAAGTGAAAGTATTAGAATTCTAATCTTAAAATTAAAATTTAATGCTAGTTAGGCCTAATTTTGATCTCTATTAAAAAAAAATTCAGAAAAACATTTTTCATCCAAATGGAAAATAATTTTTCTTGATGATTGAACATTCTAACAAATCTATGGATGTTTATTTCGCATGGAAAAACTATAGTTAACAAAACAAAACATTTAAGTTCCATTTATCAATGATCAGAGAATTAAAAACAGGGATAAAAAAACAATGGAACACATAAAAAAAGAAGCATGAATATTTATATATCAATACACTATAGTACTTGTTTGATGAATGTCAATCAATTTATAAACTTCATTACAGAAATGCTCAAACCAAAATTATCTGAAAAAGTAAGCTCTCAAAATTAAAAAAAAAACAATCCAATATTTAATAAAGATGTATGTTGAGAGCAAAAAGAATGGAAAACAAACATATGAAAAATCCATTAAATCTTTGATTTGATATCTCATACTTTCCTTAATATTTTATAAACCAATTTCTGAGACATTCAAATAAGTAGTTATTCATCTAAAGATGAATAATAAAGAATATCAATATTCTCTTATTGAAAAGGGAACAAGACATGCACATATTAACAACCGGTGCTAGAGTGTCTGGTTTTTGTACGATTATGCTTAGTAAAAAAAGATCATTTATCGAAGAATAATCCATGGAGTTCATGGACTAAAAGCATGAGTCTCGGTGTGATTGACAATATTGAAAATCGAGGTTATTAATATACACTATAAATTATCTAGAAAAGATTTTAAGTATGAAAATTTCTAGAAGTTGATGATAATAACTAGTCATACACGATGTCAAATATAAGCTAGCATAATTTAGTGTAATTGTCTAGAATTATCTTGAACATGTCATATTTTTACTTGACATGAATGTATCGTGTTTATAGATAAATGTGAATCCTTAAATTTTTAGATTTTTGTATAGAATTCTATATGGTACATCTTATCCATGGTGGTTGTCTTGTTAGAAACTAATCTTCATCATTTATTTTAGATTTTGAGTGTTATAAGTAGATGTTCAAGCTCATTTGTTCAATATCATCTAGTATAATATTTCTATACAAACATGTTTACTTATTTTTTATATTATATTCTTTCATAAAGAAAAAAAGATATCGATCAGTTCTCGCTTTAGGCCCCAATAATCATGTGCACAGTCCTGCACATGTTGATTTGCTTAAAATTATGCATAACTGGACAGCCGCATCCTTCAACGTTATAGAGTTTCACATTCAGAGTTATCAAGTGCTTTTGCAAATTGTTCTGTGTACTAGGACGAGAGCCAAACATATAGCATCTAGACGTGAAGTAGTGTAAGAGGAGGGTTTTTAATTGATTTATTACAGTAAAAAGTAAGTTACTTTGATTCAGTGCAGAATACTATAGAGGAAGGAAGAGTGAGTGAAGTGTGAGTCGAGTGACTATATATATATAGATTGGGCGCGTGTGCACAAACTCCCCCACGCGCCTGCCCTAAAACTTGGGCATCACGAAGACGTTGATGGGCTTTGGGTTTGGGCCAACCGGATTATTTTGATTTTTATAATAAAATTTTGAATATTTGATTCTAACCCACACCATCTATCGTCCGTCTGTGTTCTCTCATTTCTCCCATGGAATTGAGACCCAAAACCTACCTCTTTGAGTTTATTAAGAGAGGTGCATACTTAAGGATAGCAGAGCGAGATTTTCGTTATAATTAATTAATTATCGTCATGATGAGTATATCTTGTTTACCAACTCTTTGTGTGTATTTCCTAGCCAATTAATTCAAGCATTGCAACACTAGTTTATCTGAACATTGACAACAGGTCAAAATAGCAGTGCTTCTCGTAACAACTTCGTCATCCAACTGTCTCATGTACAATACTTAGGGCACAAGAATTTAAAATTTCTTCCCTGCGTCTTGGAAGAGAAAATATAAACTCATATCATCACATTTATTATAAAGCAAACAATGCATGAGTAATCTATAATTCTTCAACATGTCAACTCCACGCTGTTTCACCGGATAACTTCGTTCAGTGTTTGTTCTGCACTCTGCAAACGGCAAGGCATCTATCCCTTTGTTCGTCCGAGATCAAACCTGTGCAAGTAAAGATCTTGAGATACAGTCCCAGTCAAAGCACTTCCAAATGTAACGTTATCTTATCAAGCTAATTTAGCCTAGTCAAAGCAAATAATGTCTACAATATGGCAGATAAACTTGAGGATTATATCATGAACCACTTGGATTTGCAAAGAAGTCCTAGCATTAAGGGAATCAATAATCCCTGCTTTTGCTATCGACACAGTCAGTTGCTCCACAAGATCGAAGAGGAGGGTTTTAAATTGATTTATTACAGTAAAAAGTAAGTTACTTCGATTTTGTGCAGAATACTATAGAGGACAAGGAAAAAGGACAAACAAGTGCAAAGAAACCACCTCAAGATTGAATGAAACTGTCAAGGCTGATGCTGTCTGATGGTTTTTGAAAAACAAAGGAGTCTGAGCCTGACAACCTCGCACTTTCTCTGCACTAGCAAAAACGGTGTTAGACATGGAATAAATTCATATTGCCAAGTAGGCAATGTACACATGAAAATCAACACAGCTGCAGCAACAGGGGCGTTTAATAGAGAACAGAGTAAGGCTTTTCAGAAAGCATGTACTTGAAACGTTTCATGCAACGGCTCCAACACCTTTAACATTCCTTCAATGTTATGTTCACCAAAATACAAACGACTTGCTTCTTCTAAGGCCTCATGCCAAAGTATTGCAACCCTAATTAGTTCCTTTGATACAAGTTGTGCCTGTACATCAATAGAAATATAAATAAACAATATGAAGGAAAAGTTATATATTGCAAATATTTACAAATCATGTTGCATAGATGAACTTCAAAACGGGTTGCAAGGGTGAGTTTTTTTTATTTGTATCACCTGCTGTCAAAACAAATGGAATCCGTCGAAAAAATCAGGAATGTGACATCTAATTTTTTTTGCAAATGACAAATTTGTCCGTAGAATTAATTTTTCATTTTTTATTACTGTACAAGGGCTAATTTAGACATTTTGCACAAAAAACTAACAGTGTTATGGCCGGTAATATATAAAAACAATTCACCAGTGTAACATGATGCATTTTAGAATCCGCAGGCAACATGTAATTTCCCCATATAAAGAATTGCTTGTTAGCTCTGAATTATTGCTGCACAGTTAACATAAAAAATAAAAATCAATTAAATATTTCACCTGATCAACAAGAACGCCACTATGCTGCCCGACTTTGTCCACCACTTCTTGAGCAGCAGCCTTGCGTAAATTGCTTATTGATTTACATGCTACAAGAAGAGGATACATAAGAGCCTGAGGATGATTTTGACCGATTCGCACCAAAAGTGACTATTAGTTCTCTGACAGCACGGTTATTTGAATGTATCGTGGCGATGATTTGAGGTAGAACGGCCAGCCATGTGCTTATATTAATATGAGCAAATCCTTTAAGTAACGCCATCTGAACCTCTGTTGTAGCTCCATGGTTGAACCAGTGTAAGAAGACAAAGTATATCCTGAAGCAGACAAAAAATTCCAAAAAAACCGTGCATCAAAAAATTGATAGTTGAAGGCCCACTGATCATTCCATACTCCTAACAATAAAATTAAAGGCTTCATTGCACATAACTACCCTTATGATAGTGGCGGTATGCCAAAGCCTCCATTACAGTTCTGAACCTGGTTACAAGGTCTGAACGAGCATTTTCCTGTCCAAAGAAAGACGGGTGTCAGAACATCACCACTACCAAAACCATTAAAACACTAAAAAGCTGTAAAATTTATACACAAGTAAGTACCAGTTCCTTCACTGAAGCACATCTACTCCACCCCGTTGATATTCCTTCATATTCCGCTTTGAATGAATCCATAATTGGTTGAGGAGGGAACTTATCCTCAAGTCCAAAGGTAAAAGCAACATCAATAGCTTCACCATACAGCTTGCGCTGGATCATCTTCTCTATCATACCTGAGATGAGGTTTCAAAATCAACACAGCTGTTAATAAGGCCTAAATGACACCAAATTAAGTTGACTAAAAGTGTCTTTTAAGCATAGATACCAGGAATCATTGGAACAAGGACTCGGGACTGCCTGAGGGTTCCTGAAATATGGCTTGGATGGCTTAGAATGATCAAATTCATGATGTAATCACTCCCAAAATCAGAATCAGAATCAGAATCAGGGATTCCAAAGCTACAGAGAAAGAACAGGAAAGCCCGAGCTTGAAGCCGCTGATCATCGTAAAACCCTCCGCAAGCACGATACAACTTCCTCCATCTCCGAGCTCTAGCTTGAGCGGCTTGCTTAGTCGACTCACCAATCTCAACCTCGCCATCACCGATCATCTCGAGAAACAGCTCCATAAACAGGACATAAGCATCACCATTCTCCACATGGCTACTGCACAAGTAAACGAGATCCGCGGGGTTTGGGGCAAGCTTCAGAGCCGCCCGAACCCGTTCCCGATCCCGGAGCTCGGCTGCAGGAACGCTGCGACCGTTCTTTCTTACACGGACCGTGCCATAAGAAACCATAGACTCGAGATGCTTCGCGAGGCCATGGCTGCACATCGTCCGGCACAGATGCTCGAGCATTTGCTCCTGCTTGATACCTAGGGTTTCGAATTCGCCCTTGGGGGAGTCCATGGATTTCTCAATCGAGCTTAGGCGTTTCTGCAGCTCATCGAACCTGAATGGATCTGAATCGGCGGCTGCCCCAGACGTTGCGTTGCGATCGACGCTCATCCTCATCGTCGTCATCGCCATTGCAGACCTCTCTACACAAAAACCTCGTCTCGTCTCTCTATATAATGTATAACTATTTAGTTACGGCGGTGCCTCGTTCGCGGGTTCTTTCCTGTTTTGACGGGTCGGACTTCGGGCTCGGGTTCCTCTTCGTCCTCATCAATTTTTGTCCCCCATTAATCTCAAATAAACTAAATTAATAACCACCTTTTCAACTTTAATCCACTCTCGTACCAAAATGTATCGGCGAAAAGCTTAGGAAAGCATTTTTTTTGTCCGTGAGAGATACAAATTTTACTCCACCCAAACAATATGTTAGAGGAGAATTATAATCGAGGTAAGAATGAGGAAAAAATTGTAGTGCTTCCTCTTAGATTCGTTGTGGTTCTCGGCTTGTATTTGACGCTTGGTTCCTTTGGCATCCGATCTACACTCGTGACCTTTGGGCGGTGATGTTGCTCTCGCTGGTGCCCTTGCCCTCTCTGGCTGCTGGTGGTCCTCACAGATCGGTGGTGTTTTTCGTGGGGTTTTGATTGCATATCCGGCGGTCTTGGTCGGAGTTTTGAGCTCGGCTTTTCGACCAGGCGTGTGTTGTTCTACTTTTGTTATTGACTCTCCATGTTTCTCTCATGCGGCTCAACTTCGACGACTTGTTTCAATTCCACCGTGGGAAGGGTTTTCGGTCAAGGATTTGTTGTGGATTGAACAGGAGCTCGGTGGTGGTTCTAGTGATGGGAGCATCGACTGGTCTTGCGCTCGATTTCCCCCTCAATGACTGTCTTACGGACGAGCACTGCTTAGTTGATTTTGGTATGACTTTGACTCCTACATTCCTCTATCCTCCTACTATTTGATACAATCCGTTTCTTTTGCCATTTAGTCTTCAGGTTTCTCGTCTTTGGTGGGAGGACGAGGCCTTACGGTAGGTGCTGACCACCGTGGGGTGTTGAAGCCCTAAGCTTGTTTGAAGAATTTCTTAGTAGGGAGTGGTGGTGATCAGGTTGTAGATTTGTGGGTAGGGGTTTGCTTTGTCCCGCCCCCTTGTTTGGGTTGTTACCTGTGTTGCTCGATAACAACGTACAATTTTCGATGTCGGTGGGCTGGTGAGGTAATTGATGGAGATTAGGAGATTGTTCGCTACTAACGTGGATTGGTGGTTCTGGAAGGGCTTCTCAAAGGGGCTGGTGTACTGGTTTTTGGCTTGTCGTCATTTGTTAATCTTCAAGTTATGAAAACAGGATACCTAGACCTTTTCTCTAAGTTTTAGTTGATTTTGTTTGTTGGTGTGGTCCTATTCTCTTCCATTGTTGGGTGCTCTTATTGTTTGCTTCTTAGTAGATAAATTTAGGTTATTAAACCTTTGTTCACCTTTTGTTGGATTTTGGTTTGAGATGCCCTCGTTGACATATTTGTGTTATGTTCCGTGGGTTTCACCCGTGTCTTTTGTTTGCGTCTCAAAAACGTTGGATTATTACTTATATTTGTCTTTCCAAAAAATATAAAATTAAACTCACTTGAAAATATCGGACGTAGAAGGTGCTGGTGCAGAAAAAGAGCAGAAGAAGCCATAACTACCTTAAGAGAGAAAACAACCGTAGTATTCTAAAACGATTGTGTGGGACGTCCCTAATATGAAATATGTTTTCGGTATTTCAAAGTGATTAAACTCAAATTTTGTATAGGACATAACCCTATTTTGATCACATAATTTTCAAGCCTCAAAATGAAATGTATTCATCGACATAGATATATGATAACGCGTTACTTCAAACAAATTTTCATAACCGGTTTTTAAGTCGCTGAGGCAGAACAAGAATATCTTTTTTATCAGAAAATAAATAATACATTAATAAGTGGTGTGGGTTCCACTTATTAGCAGCCCAGAACACATTTGAAACATTCGTTTCGAAGTCGTAGAGCACATCCGCTGAGTCGTATGCTTTTGGTGTCAATTTTTTTTGTCGGAAAATAAATAATGCATTAAAAAGTGATGTGGGTTCCGGGAAAAAAACCACAAACCACCAAAAGGAGGAAGAGGAGTTACAAGGAAACAAAGAACAACCAACATGGGCACAACAACCAAAGAAGCTCAACCCAAAAGGTACCACCTCGCTTCACACAAGAAGCCAACAAGCAAAGAAAATCAGAAGAAGGAACACACTCCGCTTCACGTAGGAAGCCAATAAACTTTAAAACCGGGTCTAGTACCCAAATTTAACAACCATGAAGCACAGAGAAAACAAACAGAGGATCTAAAAATCCAGATGTAACCAACTTGAAGCACTGAAAAAGTAGGGCTTCCAGCAGAGAAGCAGATGAACCGATACCAGACGAAGGAGCTCGAACTCAGTCCACCATAACCCAATTCTGGTCAACACCGAGAACAGACCCAAAGGGGGAGGGCCGGTAAACATGAGAAATTTATGAAATTTTGTATCTTACATAAAGAATTAGACTTCACATATTCAAATGCTTATTATCTTTGTTCATGACCATACTTAGAAGGTCATACTATGATTATCAATATTTGTCTATCGTTTCTTTTTCAATAATTTCATACCTCCTAACCCAACCTCACATATATCTTTCAAACAATTTTTTCAAATAGTTTTGAAATGAAACATCATCTCTACTATAACACCAAACATATGCAAAGAGTTTCAAATATAATTGAAACATGTTTTATTTATACATGAGACATTGATGAAACTCTGTATCTTTATTAAGCATAAGACATTAAGAACAAAAATAGTGCATGCTACTTTGTTAACTATATTATTTACCAAGTCTATTTCCCTGTGAAGTCCAAACACCCCATATCCTATTCAGTACTATATCATCCAAGAAACATCACCATAAATAAATTACAAAGTTAAGAAAATAAATTCCAACATTCTCAAAAATCAATAAATCGAATAAAATTGTGCATGCCATAAATTGGAGTTCAAATAGTAACGTACTGAATTCGTTTCATGTAACCCGACGCATTCGCGAAAATATAAATTTGGAATTAGATAAGTGAGTGTGCCGAAATTATCACGAATCGCTCTTTAGGAGCTTTCTGACGGAGAAGCACCCCGAATCAGGAATCAGTTGCACGACAACATCACAACCATGAATAAGAGCGAATTGAAAACGGGCTCGAAGTCGGAGAACGGCGGCGTTGATCTGTTGACGCGCCTGATGGTAGAGGAGCGGTGGCGATTTGGACGAACCCCGAATCTAATATTCCGTTGCGGCTGTTGGTGAACCGTGAACCCAACGGCGGAGGCCAGATCTACACTCGCTCCGATATGTGCATCTCCGGTCTGGTGTGTGTGGCTCCGATGGTTGGCTCAGGTGGGTCGGCGGTAGCTTCACGGTGAGCAAAGAGAAACTGCGATGAGAGAGAATACAGACCGTAGACCGTATGCGTGCAGTATCAGTTAGTTAATAATGTGCTTAAATGTCCTAAACACCCTCGAAATAATCAATATTTACGGCCCAAAGCCCACAACGTGATGCGCAAGATAAACGCATGCGCGTGAATGTGTGCTTCTCCACACGCCCACATATATACATATTTCTGCACTCGCACACTCACACTTCATTCTTCTCTCGTCTCCGCGGCGCGGCTGTGCTCAGAGTCTTTGTGAGGTAAAATACTCAGTTTCTTCAACGGCCCGCCGTCGTGTGCGGCGGTGGTAGATGGTAGGTTGGAGTGTTGTTAATTAGTGTTGTTGTAGAGTGATTTGTGTACCCCCTTTTTTCCCTTTGCAGATGGTTGTGGTTGTTGTGGTGCGTGTGCCTTTGGAGTCTGTCAAATCGATTTTCAGGGACACAAGGGAGACGGGGGAGCTCTTTGGCTCTCTTCTGGGAAGATGTCCACCTTGGTGTCAAGGCCGGCCCAATGATTATTGGGGCCTAAAGCGAGAATTGATCGATGTCTTTTTTTCTTTATGAATGAATATAGTAAAAAATAAGTAAACATGTTCGTATAGAAAGATTATACTCGATTATATTGAACAAATGAGCTTTAACTTCTACTTATAACACTTAAAATCTTAAATGAATGATGAAGATTAATTTCTAACAAGACATCCTCCATAGATAAGATGTACTATCTAGAATTCTATACAAAAATCTAAAAGCTTGAGGATTCACATTTATCTATAAACACAATACGTTCATGTCAAGTTAAAATCTGACATGTTTAAGATAGTTCTAGACAGTTACACCAAATTGTGCTAGATTATATGTGACATCGTGTATGGCTAGCTATTATCATCAACTTAAAAAAAAAATCCTTACTTAAAATCTTTTCTAGACAATTTATAGTGTATATTAGTAACCCCGATTTTCAATATTGTCAAACACACCGAGACTCATGCTTTTAGTCCACGAGCTCTATGGATTATTCTTCGATAAATGCTCTTTTTTTTACTAAACATATGCATACAAAAACCATACATTCTAGCACTGGTTGTTAATATGTGCATGTCTTGTTTTCTTTTCAATAAGATAATATTGATATTCTTTAGGGAAAATATAAGTTTTTTTTTGGATAGGCAAATTTTTTTATAGAAGAGATCTCTTTTGAGGTAAAAGAGGAGGTACATAGCCAAGAAGGCACAAAAGGGGATACCCCAAGATGATCATATGCCATCTATAGAGGTGATCAACTACAACAGGAAAAAAAAACCAAACACCTGTAGACAACCCCAACAACACGGGCAAGAACAAAACAGAAGATCCAACTGCCTAAACCAACCGTCAAACCCAACCAGGCGAGATCAAACCCTAACCTTGAATGAATCAACCAACTCCCATCTCAAAAGAGCTGTCAATCCTCCGAAAAGAAAGAGGCATGAACTGAAATGTCGGCGGCCAACCCCGCTAAACGGATGAGATAGACCCGGTTTACCATACAAACCCTAGCAGATGGCTTCTGGGGGGCAAACAACACCCAAGAAACTCGCCGGCTGTGAAAGCCTTAAACCGACGAGCTCGAACCACTACCGGGTCGAGAAGAAGCGAAGCCAAAATACTAAGGGGAGCATGAACGGGTAGGAGATGACTAACCAAACAAGGAAATAGGAGAAAGACTACCTCAGGAGAGCTGACCAACAAGACATGCACTCACGCCCAGTCCTCAAGACGAAACTAGCCAACACCGAGAAACGCCCAAAGAGGAGAGGACCCGGTATTTCTACCAAGCACGAGGCAAGCCAGCAACCAAGCACCAACAGGAGCAAGAGGTGCACATAGATGAAAAGGTCCCCGGGAGGCCGAGGCACCAGGAGCAGCTAGAAAACCCAGCAACGATCCACCGCCGATGGTTGTAGAAACGCGTCCCACGACCTGAGCAGAAACCAGACAGCTCCAAAGACCCGAGGGAAGAACCTGCATCGAAACCACTTGCCAAAGCCGCAAGAGAAAAAGCAGACCAAGAAACTCGCTCTCAGTCCTCCAAAACCTAACTTCGGTCAACACCGGAATAGGCCCAAAAAGGAGGAGGACCGGTATTTCTACCGAGAGCAGCATTCAAACTCCAAACCAGCTGCAGCAAGTCAATACTCTGGAAGAACCGAAAAAGGAATGCGAGCTGAGCGTTCCAAAACCGAGACCGGTTTCCCCTTACCGAAAACTGCAAGGGCCCGAAGGAGAAGGCTTGTAATGATACCGAGCACGATCCGATCAGATCCCAAACCGAGGAGACACCAAAGCCAACAGAAGAGCAACAGTCAAACCCACACGCAAGCCCAGACCCTGGCCAGACCTAGGCCCATATCTGGCCCAGATCAAAATAAGGGCCCAAGCTGACCCAAACAAAGAAGAAGCCCAGATCCACCCTCATCCCGGTTCGAAGACCCGACCCGTGGCCGAGAGAAGAACAGAGGAATCCCTGCCGGCCAAAAACGAACCCGTCCGACGACCACGCCGGAGAAGCAGCAACAACCGGAGAAAGCGGAGCACAGAACAGATCAGGACGCACCTCCTTCAGGTGAGAAACACTTGGCATCACCAGATCTGAGCAGTCGCCCTGGACGGAGGCGACGAAGCTGGAACGAAACACCTCGAGATTCTGTATAACTCCATTGCCAGCCAGAACTCCGGGAAGGAGCTAGGCTCAGACGAGCAGACGAATCGAGGCAGGCAGGGGAAAGAAGACGTCGGACGTCACACCGGACCGGCCAAAATAGAGGCCCCGGAAGAACAGAGGCTACGAGGACCAAACAATCCAGATCTGGTCAAGGGTACCAACTGGGAAGCCAACAAGACCTCGCCGAGGAGGAGGGAGCCACGCTGGCACAAACCAAAGACCCACCGGTCAAAAACTCCGGCCTTCAAGAATCCTCAGCCAAGACGCGCAGAGAAGGGAAAAGGGAGATAGAAGGGGGAGGGGGGAAGGGAGAGACACCACCGGCGACGTCCTTGGCCGGAGGCCATGACGTCGCCGGTGGAAGAAGCGCAGTAAAGAAGAGGGTATTGTAGTGGCTGCGGGAAGAAGTAGAGAGGATTAGGGTTTCCGTGTAATGCTTCGATTACAAAACCAAATTAAAAATATATATATCAGTTTAGTACCCTTAACTATACACTTTTAACACATAAGGTACCTTAATTTTAAAAAATGGCTAAAAAGGTACCCTAACTATCAGAAAATAACACTTTAGTTTACCGCGTTAACTTTCCATCCAAAATCAGTTTTATTATTTAAAAATTAGTTTTATTTATTTAATAAAAATAGTTTTATTATTAAAAAACCTGATTTGTTATTAAAAAATCAGTTTTTATTATTAAAAATCAGTTTTTATTATTAAAAATCAATTTTTTAATTAAAAAAATCAATTTTATTTTTAAAAATCCTGTTTCATTATTAAAAAATCATTTTATTTTAAAATTTCAGTTTATTTTATTAAATCAAATTATTTTTAAAATCATTTTAGTGTTAAAAATAATTATGATTTTTTAATAATGAAACTGGACGTTGGGAACATCCAGTTTGAACACGTTTGATATCAGGTCCTAAGTCGTCTGGTAAGTGTCTGAACACGTTTATGAGACCATTGATAGATGATTTGAAAAAATTGTGGACAGATGGTGTTGTCACATTTGATGCTTCTATTCAAAAACCTTTTAAGATGCGAGCTGCAGTCTTGTGGACTATTAGTGACTTCCCATGTCTAAGGATGTTGGGGGTCCCGACGTTCACTGTCCCGAACTCCAATGTCTCGGAATCCACCCCCCGTCATAAATCTTTTGAACTTTTATTTGGTAAACATATATATGTGGTAAACTCTTTTGTTGAACAACAACTATGGACAAATGTTTAATTTGTCGTTATGTGTTGTTGTATGTGTCAACTGTTTATGAGAGTAGAATGAATATCATATGCAGGTTTTGAATGTTTGTGTCAACTGTTTGTGATTGTGGAATTAATATCATATGCAGGTTTTGAACAGGTTTAATACACGTTTGGGTGCAGGATTTGTAGCTATTTTTTTTAAATCTGCCAGGTAACTTGGCCAACGAATGTAATACGTGGCTCTGGTGGAAAAGCAAGGCCACGTATCCAATATGTGGCTTTGGTGGAAAAGCTAGGCCACGTATCCAATCTGTGGTCCAGGTAGAAAAGCTAAGTCACGTATCCAATCCGTGGCCCAGGTGGAAAAGCTAGGTCACGTATCCAATTCGTGCCCATGTGGAAAAGATAGGCCACGTATCCAATCTGTGGCCCAGGTTTTCACTTGGCCAACGGATGCCAGTATCCGTCGGCCAAATACTTGGGTCACGCAACTTGGGCCACGATCTTGACCGACGTATGCATCCGTTGGCCAAGTACTTGGCCAACGCATATCATCTCTTAGGCCACAGATACGATCTGTGGCCTAAGACTGATCCGACAATAGTGCAATAAAAAATACACTTTACATAAATGAAATTATTCTTTTCTATTAAGTTTTTTTCAAGATAAACGAGTGGATATATTATAAATAAACAGTGTTTATGAGGCCCAAAATCAAATCAATAAGAGATTCAAATACCTTCTCTCTTGAATTAATTAAAAGCAAGTGGCTAGGAAATATACACACAAAGAGTAGGTAAACAAGATCTTACTTTTTTCCTCTGCATTCTCTCTAAACCTCAATCGTCGTGCACTACGGTGGCCTCCTGGCTTCGGCCACCGAGGTTACCGCCGAAACCCCCTTCTTCTACCTTGTTTCTCGGTTCTTCCTTTTCCTCCCTTTTCAAATTTTTTCCCGGTTCGTTGTCCTTCTTCTCCCGACTTCAACCATTGGTATGTCGCTTCCCCACCCTCATATCTTCATATTTGGGCCTATGGCCGACAGATCTACCCTACTCGACCCTGTTTTGGCTTGGATTTGATTTTCCTTGTCTTTCATGGTCGTTGGGGGTTGGAGTGTGGCGGTGGTCGGTTTTCTCTCTCAGATCTTCCGGTAGCGACGCGATCATTGGTTTTTCTTTCCCTTATCCGGCTGGTGTGGTTCCCGTAGTTCCTTGTGTGGGAGATTTTTCTCCATCGAGTTCGGTGGAGATGGTCGAGGTTCTCGAGGCCCGTCTCTGGCCAACCGCCTCCGTTGCCGTGCTAGCCTCCTTTTCAGCTTCAAAAGGGTTCACTTTGTTATTGACAACACCTCATCTTCGCCATCGTGGGAAGGGTTTCATGGCTGGGATTCGCTGTGGCTGGATCTTCGTGGTGGACTTTGGTGGTGGGTAAGCCCATATCCCCCCATCTCTCTCCGATTTCTACTAGGACGAGATTGGTCAGATCTTTGGTATGACTTTTTTTTACATCTCTTCCTCGTTTCTCTCTCTTTAGTCTCTACCTCTCCCTACCCTTTAGTCCTCCGTTCTCTGCTTCTTTTTGGGCGGGACCTCACGGTTGGGGTTGACCACCGTGGGGGGTGGGGGGATGGGGTGGGGGGTGTTTAAGCTATGGGATTGTGTCGAGGAATTTCAGGGTTGAGGGTGTGGGGATTAAGGGGTAGATCTGCGGGTTGGAGTGTTTTCGTCCTGCCCCCTCCTTTTGGGATGCAATCGATGTTGGCCGGTTGGGAGGTCCCGATTAGGTACCTTTGGGTGGTAGTTTTCGGTTGAGGTTGGGGGTTTCGTTTGTTGAGTTCTGGAGGTGTGCTTGGGTCGGGTTGGGTGTTTGATTGTGCTGGGGTTAGGGTATGTGGTCTTTCCAGTAATGCTCTTCTTGGTTGATAAATTAGAGTTTCTATACTCCGTTTTTAGTCCCTTGTAGGACTTGGTTTAGTTGTTCCTTGTTGGACATAGGTTTGTTTCGTCTAGGTTCTTGTTTTGGGGTGTTTAATTTGTTTATTGTTCTGGTTAGTCCCACGGTTTGTTGTAATCTGGTTAACCCTTGTTGGCTGTGTGTTTGTTATTTCATGCGTATCTGGGGACTACACCCTGTGTTTGTACCCTGTCGTTGGGCCTGTTCTAGTTTGAGGTGCCAGTTCTAGTATGCTCTTCATTGTACTTGAGGGTTTACCCTTTGACATGTTTTCAGTTTGAAAACATTGTCTTTTATAAAAAAAAAACTTGCTGATCGAAAAAGAGAGTAGGTAAACACGAGAAATATGTCACACTTATACTCATGATGACGACAACTAATTAATTATATGGAAAATATCACGCCGCTATCTTTAAGTACGCACCTTTCTCACTAAGCTCAACCCTTAAGTATTTCTAGTCTCATTTTGCTCCAATTCCGTCAACTTTAAAGCGTGGAATAATGGTAACACCCTTTTTTTTTTAATGAATGCATTTTCGGCATTTCACCCCCAAAATTGATAGAATTGGAAAAGATTGAGACTAAAAAACTTGGAGCTGTCAAAAATAAAAATAAACTTAGGGACGGTTAAAGATACATAATTAAGAGTAGCAATGTGAGATTATCCTTTCATAATATGATCAACTAACTGCAAAGGCCCAGAATGTGCATGCAAAAGGAAAAATATGCATTAAGAAGCTGAAAATAACTTAACCATTAAAATAAATGTCTTGATACCCAAGTTAGGCGCAGGCGCATGTGGGTGCTTGTACACACGCCCGCGTCTATATATACTCACTCACACTTCCTTCCTCCGCCGTGGCCGTGAGAGGTAAAATCCTCACCTTCGTTTCTTTTAACGGTCTCGTCGTGTACGTTGGCTCAGAGGTGTGTATCAAATAGTACTATTGATGGATTTGTTTTCTCCCAGATGGTGGCTTTGGAGTATGTGGAGGTGATTTTCAAGGACACGAGGGAGATGGTGCACCTCTTTGGCTTAGTCCTGGTAAGAGCACGTGATATGTCCGCCTCAATTGTTGGTCGTTACTACCGTGAAGTCGATGCCGAAACCCCCAAGGCCGACATCTTCACTGCCATCCTCCCATAGACTTTCGTCTTGCTGGATGTGATGACCAAGGGGAGGGACCTCGCAGCGATTTGTCACAATCGAGTTTTGTACGCTTTGTCTCTCCATCTCCGTGTGGATTCTATGTTTACCCACATTCTGGCGGCGGAGAAGATGCTCGACAAAGCCACAACCACCAGGCGTGCGCTAAATGTAGCGTACGTTGACACTTTAGCCCAGAGGATAGAGGTGACTGATAGTTTTCGTTCTGAGCACCAGAGGCAGATCTGTAGTCTGCAGTCGTTTCTGAGCGCCATTCTGCGCGATGGCATCGTCGATGCTGCCCAGTCGACCAAGGTGCTCCTAGCTCGCGCCAACAAGGTTGTGGCTGACGTGACCAGTGACTTGGCTGAGGTCATCGAGTGTGAGAGTGATTTGTTTCTCCTGGTCTCTCACGCGCATACGGTGTGTGAGCGTGTTGCTCGTCGTGATGAGATAGCACGAGACCTTGTTGCTGCTGTTTTCGCCGCAGCATCAGAGCCCCAAGTTCGATCAGATTCATGATATTTCCTTTCTTGTTTTTTTTACTTTATTTACTAGTTTTTGTATGGAAAAAAATTAAAGTTAAAAAGAACTCCCATCTATGATATTTCACCTTTGAGATTCTGTTCGTCCCGGTCCAATGATTACTGGGGCCTAAAGCGAGAATTGATCGATTTCTTTTTTTCTTAATGAAAGAATATAATAAAAAATAAGTAAACGCATTCATATAGAAAAATTATACTACATGATATTGAACGAATGAGCTTGAACATCTACTTATAACACTCATGAATGATGAAGATTAACTTCTAACAAGACAGTCTCCATGGATAAGATGTACCGTCTAGAATTCTATACAAAAATCTAAAAGTCTAAGGATTCACATTTATCTATAAACACGATACATTCATGTCAAGTTAAAATATGATATGTTCAAGATAATTATAGACAGTTACACCAAATTATGCTACCATATATTCAATGTTGTATGACTAGCTATTATCATCAACTTCTAGAAATTTTCATACTTAATTTTTTTCTAGACAATTTTAGTGTATATTAGTAACCCCGATTTTCAGTATTGTCAAACACGATGAGACTCATGCTTTTAGTTCATGAACTCCATGAATTATTCCTAGATAAATGATCTTTTTTTACTACACATATTCGTACAAAAATCAGACATTCTAGCATCGATTGTTAATATAAACAAGTCTTGTTTCCTTTTCAATAAGAGAATATTGATATTATTTAATATGATGTATAGTTTCATTATTTGAATGTCTTAGAAATTGGTGTATAAAATATTAAGGGACGTATGAGATATCAAATCAAACATTTAGTGGGTTTCCCGTATGTTTGTTTTGCATTATTTTTGCTCTGATCAGACATCTATATCCAATATTGGATTGTTTTTCCAATTTAACAGCTTACTTTTTCAAATTATTTTGGTTTGAGCATTCCTGTAATAAAGTTGATAAATTATTTGTCATTCCTCAAACAAGTATTATAGTGTATTGATATATAAATATTCACGCTTCTTTTTTTATGTGTTCCATTGTTTTTTATCCTTATTTTTAATTCATTGATCATTGATAAATGAAATTTTCATGTTTTGTTTCGGTACGATAGTTTTTCACTGCGAAATAAACATCTAGAGTTGTTAGAATGTTCAACCATCAAGAAAAATTGTCTTCCACTTGGATGAAAAATGCTTTTATGAAAAAACAATTTGAATAGAGATCAAAATTAGGCTTAACTAGTATTAAATTTTAATTTCAAGATTAGAAGTCTGATATTTTCGCTTGATTAAGTTTGATCAAATAATAACATACTTTTAATTTTATGGGGGTCTTTTTCACCCGGTGTCTTAAACGACTTATTATTTATTTTACATGCAATTTTCTAATCGGTGGCTTTAAGCGATTGCTTAACTCGCTTAAAGCTTAAGTCGGCCCTGTCCCTAGCATTTCTAATTATTTTGAGTGTTTCCATTTTCTAAACAAATAACCCCCATTTTTCGTTTATTACTAAATCTTAACCCTACCAAACGTAAACTGTCATGTAGTAACGTTGATCGCAACTTTTTCATTTTCCATCCAAAATTTTAACGGTCGTTTAGTGAATAACATGAAAACTTGATAGTTCAGAGTTATGATTTGAGAATAAACGAAAAGTTGAAGTTTCTATCGTAGGAAAATTTTAGAGCACGTGACAAGCATGTGACTGGTATTTCATGGCGTCAGTCACACTTAACATATTTTGATACATTTTGACAATTAATTGGTGAAACCTGTTATTATCTGATACTTTTCATATATGTGGGTTATGATTTGATGTTTGACATTAGTACAATAAAGTGACATGGAGTTTCATCTTTAAAAATTAATTGGATTATAGAAAAAACATATTTTTTTTTAAGAGAGACAATATAATAAGTGAAGAGAGGATAAAAGAGGATTTTTAGAAAAGGGTGTAAATAATGGGAAGCAAGAAGGCAAATTGGGAAGGAAATTAACTAAAGAGAGAAGGACAAAAATGGATTTGTAGAGCAGGGTGTAAATAATGGGAAGCAATGGGCAGAGGCGGAATTAGAGGGGTATAAGGTAGTCCATGGAATACCCTTCTCCCAAAAGGTTATATGAAATCGTAGAGCTCTCAGTTACCTTCGATTTGATATCTTATGGACCTAAATCGGAGTTCGTATGGAAAAGTTATGGTCGTTTTAAGATATGTCATGCACGTAAATTGCACGTAGTCTACATGTGAGAGTAGTTTGCATTTATTTTTCTATCACAATTAGTAATAGTCGATGACATACCCTAAATTATATTTTTGGATTCGCCTCTGGCAAGGAGGCAAATTGGGAGGAAAATTAACTGAATAGATATGACAAATAGGATTTGTAGAAAAAGGTATAAATAATGGGAAGCAGGAGGGTGAATTTGGAAGAAAAATAACTAAAACAATGCAGAGAGACGTGTTTTCTGTGCTGGAACCGTGAGAATAGCTGGTGGCAAAGCTGCTCTGCCGTTATTTCCCATTTACATACATATACACCAGCTAAAACATTAATACATATCTTTTTTTTCTTTCTTTTTTTGATAAGCGGACATTTATTAAGCAAATGTTCCACAAGGTTGTAGAACAAAGCAGGAAAATAATCCTCAAAAGACCTTTTCCTAAGACCATAACCGGTACAAGTAACAAAACAAAATAACAAGATAAAACCAAACAAGTCAAGCAAAAAAACGATTGGAAACCGAAATAGGGATTACAACATTTCCTGTATTTGGCTCAGGGCTATCCTCATCCTCGATGTCCTCGTCAAGGCGTTGCAGGATGACTAGAGAATTGGACTGTACGCGCGTTAGAGAAACAAGGTCCACAACATTTTTTTCAATTTTCTTGCAATAGCTCCAATCCCCCGAGCTACCCTTCATAGCAATGTCAACCACAAAAACTATCCGGTTTTTCTCCTTTATCAGCATAAATTTTAGCTCTTGTTTGATAAACAACAATTGCAGGAACAATCCTCTTTAATTGTCCCTTCTTCGGCCGACCACGACGTTTTGGTTGAGAGGTGACATTGGTTTGAATCGGAGATTTAAGTATAACCTCCTTCCACAAACTAACTTGTGGCTCCCCAACATGATCATTTACCACCTGTTGTGAAGCTGAAACCGCTTCAGATACAAACACAACTGAACCAATGGACTGGATAGGAATAGCTTGAGACCTGGGCTCATGCCCAGATCCAGGCCCAAGGATAACCAAAGAATTTGGATCCACAGGACCTTTAACAGTTTCACCCATTACACCTGGGTCGGAGGAAAAAGCTAATTGGGCCGTCCAAAAATGTATCCCTCATCAACCTCCGAAGCAACACACCCCGTGAAATCCACAGTAAGATAGGCCAAGGAGCAACCCTGATTTCTTAATGGATCACACAACGCGATTTGCGGCTCCAAATCCTGATTTGATTCGGAAAACTCTTGAATTGATTTGGAAATCTCAATCAAATCATCATGGTTGCGATCTTCCGTAGTGAGACAACCAAATCGTCCAGAACTTTCTCGATGAGAAGACGGCGCTACCCCGTTAATTAGCACATGAGAAAGGTCGGAAAACACCACCAGAGTCCCACCTAATCTACCCTCCTTGATCAGAACCTCGGAAAGCATGCTCTGTTTATGGGAACGAGAAATAGAGCACATGCTCTGTTTTTCCGATCGCACTTGGTTTTGCCTCCGTTTGACTCCATTGTCGCGCGACGGCAGCGAAGAGGATGTAACCATTGTAGGAGAAATCATTTAACCCCTCAATAGCATGATTAACATCGTCTTTAGATTCGAAACGCATGAAGCCACAGTCGGCCTTTGCGATTTGGACTCTTGTAAAATGTAGCAGACACAACCTTACCGTATACACTGAACACGTTCCGAGCCCATGCCTCTGACGACTCGAAAGGGAGGTTGTAGATGAATATTTCGTTAACCAAAAGTGAAGATGAATGGAGCCCTAATTCACCCTCCTTCATTAAACTTTGTGGAAAGACAATAGAAAAACCTTCAATCTGAGGAGTTCAAAGCCCTAATTCACCTGAACGTAACGCTGAAAAGGCGGAGGGTTCAAACCGTCCATATCTAAGAGACCAAGCGATGCAAAAACCACATCTCACTTTCGGCGCTCAACCTCGTCGTCTCGTCGGCCAGAGACCACACTGGTTTTTCATAAAAGATGAGAAAGTATCTTCAGCTCAAACATTACTCAATACCAAGTTCTAAAAATCGTTAGGCGCTAGTTGGATTGTTATAGCCTTCGAGAATTAATCGAACACTAAACAAAGATTAATCAGAGACTAATCAGGTTGTATTTTTCTATTTTTTGAATTTTTAATAAATATACTACTATATATAGAAACAAAATATGAACTTTCTTAAACTGATAAAAAATATATTTAAAATAACATCAAACAACTTAAAAGCACAACCTCTAATATCACCAATATCGAACAACTCTGGACAACCATCTAATTATTTTAATTTAGTCACTATAATATGCAAAATTGTTATAGGCGCCTAGTCGGATCAGCTAGGCACAAAAAGGGGCCTAAGAGGACGCCTAGACGGCGCCCAATCGGGATGTTTAGAACACTGCTCAGAGCATCTACAATGGAAAACCACTACGCCATGGTTTGGAGTAGTGGTTTGGGCCATTTTTTACTTTCTCTCCCCTCCAAACCACTACCTCTAACCACTACACCTCTAATGGCAAACCACTACTAGTGGTTGATGTAGTAGTCTGTACTTTCACTATTTTTTAAGCACCGCAAATTAAACTACTATTTTTATTAATACCAAATATGAAATACATTATATTATTAATATTACTCTAAGATCGGCGCCATCTCCAAATTTAGCCCAAATATGTTCGATGAGGTCGGCGTGGAAGATGTTATGGACATCCCGATCCTTGATCCTTGCTCTATGCCCCAATATACTTGTATAGTCCACCGCTGGTGATGGTCCTCTAAGGGTCGCCGGGTCCGGGGCACCAATATGTGCGAACAGATCAGTGGGGTACGGCCTCCGTTGATCCAACAATCATGTTGTGCATAACGATCCAATAAGTCATGATGATTGGAAGTGAGTGCTTATCCCACATTCGGCTCGGACGAGTGACGATGTGGAAACGAGCCTATAGAACTCCAAATGTTCGTTCGATATCATTCCTGCACACTTCTTGGACTCTAGCAAAGCACTTTTGCTTCGTCGTTTGTGGTGTCAGTATTGTCTTCACAAGTGTAGCCCAAGGAGGATAAATTCCATCGGTCAAGTAGTAAGGGGTTGTGTATTCCTTACCATTGACCGTGAACTTCACATCTGGAACGAAGCCTCGACATGCATAGTGAAACAATGTATAACTATTGAGCACGTTGATGTCGTTTTTAGAGCCCGGTGTTCCGAAAAAAGCGTGCCATATCCACAGGTCTTGGGATGCAACGACTTCTAGCATGATTGTGGAGACGTTCCTGTGGTCCCTTCTCGAGAATTATGCAGCCCATGCCACATGACAGTTCTTCCAATCCTAGTGCATATAGTCGAGACTCCCTATCATCGCGGGAAGTCACACAGTTCGTTGATTTCCAACAAACGGCGTCTATCCTCCTCGGTGGGAGGTCGTAAATATGTCCACTCAAAAAACCTGATGACATTGATGCAAAACGTCTTGACGCATTCCAAAGTAGTGCTCTTCGTCATAAGTACTCGTCAACGGCATCGACGGGACCTTCATAGCACAGCTGCCGAAGTGCTACCGTGCACTTCTGGTGTGGAGATAATATGTGCTTCCTGTAGCATCATGTTGTTTATGGAAGTACATATACCAGTCACTCAATGCATTCATGATCCGTATGAACAGTCCCCTTGACATCCAGAAGCGTCTACAAAATTGTTGGTCGTTGTACACCGGAGTAGGCGCAAAGTAGTCAGCAATCAAGCGGTCGTTTTCTTCGGCTCGATTGCGCTCTATCACTCTCTGCTTTGGTAGCGCCCTTGAAGTTGAACCCTCGACAGCATCTTCTGCCATTAGATGTATACTTCTCAAAAGCCGATTTTGAATTCGTAGCGCCGTTGTTGTAGCCACCCTTGTCATTGTCTCATTGATTTCTTCAGGGGCCATTTTCTCTAACTCTGCTAACGTTGAAAAACGATCCATTGTTGAAAAGAAAAAAAATCGCGAACGAAGTTTGAGAGAGAAGAAAATGAAAGAGGAATAGTAGTATAGAAGAGAGGTGTGAAATTGGAATAGAGGTTGTTGTGTATATATACAAAATTTTAGGGTTATTTTGAATTCAGTCGGCGCCACGTGTCAGCGTGGGACAAGCCCGTCGACTAGCCATTGGGCCAGCGACGGCTCGTAGCGCTGTGACGGGATTCTAAGACGACTCGCTGCGAAGACACGCCAAACCACGGCTCCAACGACATCACGTCATGACAGCGAGCCGTGGCCGGGCCTGCGACAACACCTAGACCACGACGCTGCAACGACCGTTGAAGCTGCTCTCAATGCACAAAAACACCTTTAGCTTTATAAAATTATTAAAACAATTTTTTGGGGGGGGAAATTTCAATATAATACCCTACCAAATATCTAATTTCAATATAATACTCTGGTAAATTTTTTTTTTGCACTTTCATACCTAAACCAAACATTTAATAACAGTTTCATACCCAGTCGTTAACTTTATGTTAGTTTTGTATGGAAAAAATTAAAAAGTTCATAATACCCCTAACTTTCAGTCAAATTTTCAAAGACATGTCATTTGATTTTCAAAAATTCTGTTTTTATTTATGAAAATTATTTCTATTTTCAAAAATTCAGTTTTATTTATAAAAATTATTTTTATTTTCAAAAATTCTGTTTTTTTAGAGGAAATGGCAATATTATTACGGTAAAAGAGTAACTAGATGTTCGTCTAATGACAAACCTCTTACAGACCAGTAAACTAAAGATAAATAAACTGAGACATAAATGCTGAGAAATAAATTGTGCTCATATGCATAGAGGCGGTCGGGGGGTTGATTGCAGTTACATCCATGGATACCGATACAGTATGCGCCAACCATAAAACACTGATCGAGCAGACCAGGTGAAAACTGAACAATGGTGGACCGATAACTCCCTCGGTAAGTCAGCGTGCGTCGTCCTCCCTGAAATGATAAATGTAGGGCTCCTGAACGCGGGATTGCCGACCCCAAAGTGGTATGGGAGTATCTCATTGACTGTTGGCAGAACCATTGCCACCAAACTGCCAGGAAGGGACTACAATCGACCAAACCCTTCCTGGGTCTCCAGGCTCTCATTACTGGAGGCGGGGGTGCTCCCCCCCTCCCCCCCCGCCACTACATTGGATGCTCCTTCCGAAGATGATGAGTCAGCCTCTTCCTCCGTCTCTACCTCCCTCTCGCCACGTTTCTTCCCAGAAAGGGATGGCGACATCTCTCGTGGAAGCCACCCGACCGGATGCTCCTCCTCCCTGTGGAGTAGCTTTCTCCCATGTTCCTGTGTTCCCTGGGTCATTTGAGGAGTGCTTAGTCCAATTGCATTGGGTCCCCCAGTACCCCAGCTTCTCATATACGTCCAGTTCGTTCCTGGGGTCGCCTTCCCATGCTTCGCCCTTTCTATCCCAGACCGTGGGTCCGCCGGTGCCTTCAGCGATAGGCCCCGTTTACCTCCCACTACACGGCACACTGGGAACAAGTGTCCCGCACAGCAACATCCAAAATAGTGCTCAGGAAGATGTTCATAAGAAATCATCAGTTGAGTACGCACCTGAGAGACTGATAGACGAAACCAGAGTTGACTCTGCAGAGGGACTCTGGTGTCTGCCCTGATCCTAACTTTCATAAAATCTCACCAGCAGAGTCCATCCTTGTCAACATCCACTCCTTGACAAACACCCAGGGTATTTCCCACGCGAAATCCCACATCCCTCGTCCACGCCCCTACTGGAAAATTCGATACGCGCGCCCAGACCGAAAAATGGTGGAATTCCAGATCCTGGACTTGCATGTGGGCTCGAATATCGGTAAATAATATCAGTGAGTCCCAAAACGACCATGGCTCCCCCCAGGTAAGACCCTCTCCCGTTCATTTGCTGTCTTGAAAAGGAAATCTATAAGCCCCCCTCCAGCGGTTTAGCCTCCACTTTCATCCCCCAGGCATCTTCCAGCCTGTCTACCACTGACTTCCAATAGAACTTCTTGGTCGTCAATACCTTGGCTGCCAACGCAAAACGATACAAATTACCCCGCCCTGAGACCTCCTGCACCAGCACCACCACCTCCCTGATTCTCATCGACCCCGTTTGGGAACCCAGATCCCCCAACTGATCCCTCGATCGACCACCCACATTACCCCTCGAAGCAAACGGGTTATAACCCATACCCCCATGGGTCGAAAAAAGTTTTGGATCCGACTGTCCAAGGCCAGCCCGGACCCCTTGACCCGACCCGAGCATCACCCGCACCCCCGGAACCGACCCTGATCCCAGCTCCGGACCCGAGCCCGACCCGTAGCGATCCGCCCATTGGGCCACATCACCCGGGTCGGCCTGTGTCCATCCCGGCCTCATGTTTCCATCAGGAGTCCGTGGGCCTGAGCCCGCCCGAGGTTGTCAGCCCGTCTTCAGTGCAGGCCTAGCTGGCCCACCCAGCCCAGGTTGGTACCCACGTCTCGCATCAGCCAATAGGCCCGGGCCCACTTCCCTACCACGAGCTTCATCCGGAACCCTAGGGCACGACCCCGTCGGCGCCTTTCCTTTCCGTAGCCGCCATGCCATCCCCTCCGATGACCCAGTAGCCTCTGAATCCGACACCGATAAGATGACAATCGGAATCAACGCCATCCCATCCCGGAGCGACTCCACCGGCTCGTCCTCCGGTCCCATCCCCTCCTGCACCACCGGTCACCACCGCGCGACGAACCCCCTTCTTCCTCGGCCGAGGCCCCACCGCCTGTACTCGGCGCAAGACTCGTACCTCCCACCGTGTCTCTCCCGGCAGCGCCGAGAACTCCATGTTGCGCTCGGCATCCCTGCACGGCGACCACTCTGTCGGGGAGGATATGTCTGGGGTGATCGACACCCCCTCCGCCCATGCCGGACTTCGGCGTCCGTCCCCTACCATCCACTCCGGAGTCCCCTCCTGTCTCGGGCTCTCCATCCCAGGCTCCCCTGGTACATCACCGACCTCACTCGCCGAACCCGTTTTCCCTTCTGACGATGCTTCAACCATGATCGCGCATGAATAGGAGACCGGCAACACAAAACCCTAGCAGAGAACTAAACCCTAGTAGAGCTGTGACTTAAAAAAAAATAACAGGCTGGTAAATTTGTCTAGTTTCCATTGTTTCGTGAGCACCCCAACGGAGAAGGGACATTAACGAGAACTAGACAGAGATTTAAACTGTAATTTTTAGTTCAGTTTATTTGACTTTCGAGGACAAATATTTACTAGGACGAAGAGAAACCCGACCCTAAAGTCCGACCCGTCAAAAAAGGAAAAACCCGCGAACGTGTAACATTATATAAAGAGGCGAGGTTTTTTTTCTCTTGCTTTGTAGAGAGCTCTGCAATGGCGATGTCGATGACGACGAGCGTGGGTCGCAAGTTATCGTCTGATTCAGACCCATTCAGGTTCGGTGAGGTGCAGCGACGCATCAATTTGATTGAGAAATCCATGGACGCAGCCAAGGGGTTGATGATCGAATCCGAAACCCTAGTTCCCGATCCGGAGCAGATGCTCGAGCATCTCTGCCGGACAATGCACAGCCGTGCCCTCGCGAAGCTTCTCGAGTCCATGGTTGTTGGTGTCACGATCTTTCGAAGGAGGACCCGTCTCCCCTATCGTGTAGCCGAGCTCCGGGAACGGGACCGGGTTCTGGCGGCTCTGAAGCTTGCCCCAAACCCTGCCGATCTCGTCTTCGAGTGCAGTAGCTATGTGGAGAATGGTGATGCTTATGTTCTGTTCATGGAACTGTTTCTCCAGATGATCGGTGATGGGGAGGTCGAGATTGGTGAGTCGACTCAGCAGGCCGCTCACGCCAGAGCTCGGAGATGGAGGAAGTTGTATCCTGCTTGCGGAGGGTTGGCTGATGATCAGCGGATTCAAGCTCGGGCTTTCCTGTTCTTTCTCTGTAGCTTTGGAATCCCTAATTCTGATTCTGATTCTGATTTTGGGAGTGATTACATCATGAATTTGGTCATTCTAAGCCATCCAAGCGAAATCTCAGGAACCCTCAGGCAGTCCCGAGTCCTTGTTCCAATGATTCCAGGTATCTATGCTTAAAGCATCTTCAATGAGCTCGAGATGATAGAAATTTCTTATGATAGCTCGGGCTATAAGGAGGCATTGAGGGTAGAAATCTCTGAATTGCACTGTGATAGAAATTTCTTGTGATAGCTCGGGCTATAATGAGGCATTGAGGGTAGAAATTTCTGAATTGCACTGTGATAGCTGGGCTAATTTAGGGGAGAAACTGTGAATTTGCAATTAACCAAACAAAAATTAGCATCTTTAATGAGGTCAATGATTTGCACTCTAGGAGTGATAGACTATAATGAGGCTGAGGATAGAAATTTCTGAATTAGCCAACCATGGGATGATTGCACTGTGATAGCTGGGCTAATTCAGGGGGAGAAACTGTAAATTAGCAATTAGCCAAACAAAAATTAATGCATTGTAAATGTTCCAAGACGTTTTTTACTTGTAAGTTAATTTGGTGTCATTGAGGTCTTATTAACCGTTGTGTTGATTTTGAAACCTCATCTCAGATATGATAGAGAAGATGATCCAGCTGAAGATGTACGGTGAAGCTATTGATGCTGCTTTTTCCTTTGGAATTGAGGATAAGTTCCCTCATCAATCAATTACGGATTTATGCATAGTGGAATTCGAAAGAAAGTCAATTGGGTGGAGTCGATGCAGTTCAGTCAAGGAACTGGTACTTGTGTATATTTTGCAGCTTTTTAGAGTTCAATGGTTTTGGTAGTGATGATGTTCTGACAACCGTCTTTCTTTGGACAGGAAAAGGCTGAACTAGACCTTATAAACAGGCGCATATTAGTATGGGGTGCTTTGACAGATCACCAAACGTTCCCTTGTCGCTCGTGGACTGAATCTATGCATGAATTGCTGTTAACCCTTCGTAGGGCTCAAAGGGATCTGAAAAGAAATGGTGATGGTGCTGCTGATGGGAAGAAGAAAAGGGATGAGATGGACATTAAGACGGAGACGGAGCACCCGCCATTAGCTCGTAGATTGGCGACATACCAGTCAAGGAAACGCCCACGCAATGAACCCGTCATTTGCCACTTGATTTGACTTCCAAAGCATTTTGCTAATAGTTGTGGTTTTGGGATTTTGTTCCTCTTTCTCGGGTTGTATGTATTGACGAGAATCTGATTTGATTACGAACAATTAGTCATATTTTCTTCTCTGTATATTATGCAGTTATTTGGAAGACTCGTTCTTGTTTTGTTGCATTGCATCCATGTTTGTTATTCACAGATTTTGTCAGGGAAGATGGTTACTGATTATGAGGAAAAGGGATGAGAAGGAAGACGAGACTCGATGAACCCACGATGCAAAGTTTGCTACTTGGTTTTATCATGTAACGTTTTAGGTACATGCTTTCTGACGAGCCTTACTTTGTTCTCTATTATACCCCCTTGTTATTGCAGCTGTGTTGATTTTCATGTGTACATTGTCTCCTTGGCAATATGAATTTATTCCATGTCTAACACCGTTTTTGCTAGTGCAGAAAAAGTGCGAGGTTGTCAGGCCCAGACACCTTTGTTTTTCAAAATCAATCAGCCAGCATCAGCCTTGACAGTTTCATTCAATCTTGAGGTGGTTTCTTTGCACTTGCTTGTCCTTGTTCCTTGTCCTCCATAGTTATGATTTTCGACTTCTACATGTGCTGCCTAATATTTATAATAGTTATGATTTTCGACTTTTATTCCTCTTTCTTGGGTTGTTTGTATTGACGGGAATCTGATTTGATTACGAACAACTACTCATATTTCTCTCCCTGTGTATTATGTAGTTATTAGGAAGACTCTTTCTTATCGTGTTGCATTGCATTGCATTGCATTGCATCCATGTGTGTTATTGGCAGATATTGTTAGGGAAGATGGTAACGGATTATGATGAAAAGGGAGGAGAAGGAAGACAAGACTCGCTGAACCCACGATGCAAAGTTTGCTACTTGATTTTATCATGTAAAGTTTGAAGTACATGCTTTCTATTCTGACGAGCCTTACTTTGTTCTGTATTATATGCCCTTGTTATTGCAGCTGTGTTGATTTTTATGTGTACATTGTCTACTTGGCAATATGAATTTATTCCATGTCTAACACTGTTTTTGCCCTCCCTCATTAATAAAGCTAAATCCGTCGCTGGGTGTCTGGTGTAAGGACTGATGAGAGATCATCAGCCGATTGGATGTGTAACTGTATTTAAACCGGTAACATTTTTATACGCGATTGATTATCTTCTCGTACTTATGATCATCCGATTCAATTCATTCCAGACACTAATGTTGTCAAAATTCAACTTTAGAGATACCCATACGTGCAAAAGATTGAGATCGAGCATATTGTATCCGAGATGTAAGACTTAGGTATCATCCGACCCAACACAAGTCAGTTTGCCTTTCCCGTGAATTTGTTCAAGAAAATGGACGATTTTCTCCGATTATGTGTTTTTTATAAGCGTCTCAATGTCATGACTGTCAAAACAAAGTTTTCAATTCTGTTGGTGGAGGAGCTATTGGATGGACTTCATAGGCCTAACTGTTTGGGTCTATACGAATTCTTAAGAATGCGCATGCGCCTTGAATTTTCCAATCTTTGATGAACAAAGAAACGATTGTATATGTTAAGGATAATTACACTTAACTATATTTATGTTCGATGTTCACACAATTAATCCATTTAAAGAAATGGTATGGACGATATCTTAAGTTTGTAAAGTTCGTCTGGACAATATCCGATTTTAACATCGATCGAATAGATGTTATGCGAAAATCGAGCACAACTAGATAAACTATTATTTTGTTGCACATGTTGCAGTTGAATTCTATATCTTCTAGTTGACTCTTTTCGTATCGATGCCTCCAAACGTTTTTTTAATGAAGTATAAACATGTTCAACGTGCTCACATGGGTTAGTCTGGTGGTGAATACATCTTCACATCTCACCTCTGCTTGAGGTTACAAGTTCGAATCTCAGTGGATACGCTTATTTAGGAGTAAGTGTATGTGATGGATAGTGGGTTAGATTAGGCTAAAATAGGAATTCGTCTGTTCTATACAAGTTATTAGTGTTCATTGATAACCTGTGGAGCTGAGAGAAACAGCTTATGCACATAATCTAGAAATATCCCAACCACTTATGCTTTATAGGTTACATCGGATCAATCCAATCATGTAAATCATATGGAGGGAGCCGAAGCAGTGGCGGATCCACATGGTGCTTGGGGGGCACGTGCCCCCTCAATTTTTTTTTGTTGAAAAATTCTTGTATGTTTTTCGATTTTTTTCAAAAATACCCCTTAATTCCTTCTAATTTCGAAGTTGTGCCCCCCTAAATTTTTTTGCAGTCGGTATTGACATTGAAAAATTTCAGTGGCCCCCTCACTGAAAAGCTAGCTCCGCCACTGAACCAAAGTGATTGGGATAGTGTGTAAATGAAGACTTTATCATGTTGAATGGAGATAAAGTAAATCCCAAACTTGTTGAAGGTGAGAAGAAGGACAATGACACTTGGTTCCTTGACATTGGGGGAAATCATATATTTGGTAGAGAGGAAGCATTCTCATCGCTTGACAGAAAAATCATAGGGGTTGGGAAGTTTGGAGACGAGTCCATAATCGAGATCAAAGGTCGTGGGGCAGTCCTCTTCAAAGGACTGAGTGCAGATTACCGAGCCTTATCAGGTGTGTACTTTACACCAAAGTTAAAGAGTAACATTATCAGTCTTGCCTGCGGATTGGATCCGCGATGAAGGCTACCACTTTCTGGACGGGTGCATGCATCCAATTTTCAAAATCTTCATCGACGGACTTGACTGACGGATAGATCCGTCAGTCAAGTGTTATGGGCCTCACGGACCGTAACGGAATGGGATAGCACACTACAATGGTATGGCCGGCATCTAGGGTTTGGTGGGTTATTGGGTTTCCTTTTAATTAATGTCCTAGTTTGAGTTGTTTCCTTCTAATTGCTTTTCTTATTTTACAAGTGTAATAGGATTTGGTAAGTTAGTAGTTTAATTGTATTACGACTTGGGCAGCAAGTAATCTCTTGGCTATATATACCAAGAGAGAACAATCAATAAAATAGACTTGAGAATTACAAAGAAATACTTTGGTCTCCTAAGAGGTCCTCGGGTTCACCCTACAACGAGCCCGTACCATGAGATCTTGCGTTCTCTCCAATAAATGCTACGACCCCTATTCCATAACGCGATTACAAGCACAAGGACCTTATCATCAAGATCCTGGGCGACGGATACAATGGTCTAGATCAACAATAGTGCAACTTGATGAAACAAGGAGCAAAATTAAGATTGAAAAAGGAGTAGTGAAGGTACTTGATCCACAAGGCATGTTGTTTTTTAATGTAAAAATATCAGTTAACTAGAATATACAGGATCTAGTTGAAGTGTACAGCTCTTATGTGCCCATTGACAAAGATTGAGGAAGAACAATGGATTTGGTATGCAAGGTATGGACACATTAGTTTCTAGGCTATGAAGGTAATGCCAAACAAATATATGGTGGAAGGATTGTCTAAAATTGTCCATCCTGAACAGCTTTGAAAATGGATAAGAACTCCATTTCCTAGAGAGGCAAAGTTCAGAGCTTCGAAAAAATTGGAACTAGTTCACACTGATCTCTGTGGACCTATTACACCTGAGACTCCGACAAGTAACCGTTACTTCATTCTGATTGTTGATGATTGTACTAGATATATATGGATAAAGTTATTAAAAACTGAAGCTATGGCACTTGCAAGCTTTGAGATGATAAAGAACAGAGTTGAAGTAGAAGCTGAAGAAAAACTCAAGGTCATTCGAAATGACAGAGGCAGTGAGTTCAGATATGGAGAATTTAATCAATTTTGTGATTCTCAAGACATTAAGCGTTATTTTACAACACCCGATTCACCTTAGCAAAACGATTTTGCTGAGAGAAGGAATCTAACAGTTGTTGGGACGGCAAAGAGCCTCCTAAAGAGCATGAACGTGCCTGGAGAACTATAGGGAGAAGTTGTCGTGACAACAGTCTATCTCTTGAAACGCTCAGTCACTAAGAGCATGGGGAACATGACACCTTACGAGGTAGTACTGAAACTCATGGGTACTAATCTACACTATAAACTATATAGATTATGTAAAAGAAACAAAATTGCCTTGACCAAAGTACAAGTCAAAGAAAAAGATAAGAAAATGTATTACTAAAATTTCATTTCATTTCATGATTAAAGAAAACAATAAGTAGAGTTGATTTTATATTCCTATTACAAAAAGTTGTATTGCCCCGTATGTAGGGAAATGATTCACTCATATGATATGGGGACGCTTCCCATCATTGACATAGAGGTGTTCGACAGAGAGGAAAGACTAGAGGTCATGAACATGAATGATTATTTGCTTCTGATTCCTTAGTCTCAAATCAAAAGAAGGGTAATTTTCACCTCAATACTCTAACTATCGTTTTATTTCACCTCAATACCCTAACTATTTTTCGTGGCACCTCAATACCCTAGAATGACATTTTCCGTCACTTTAGTACCCACCGTCAACTTTCCATCCATTTTGGATGGAAAATGCTTAAAAAGTCCAAAATACCCCTCACTAACAGTCAAATTTTCAAAATATGTCATTGGTTTTCAAAATTTCTTTTTATTTATTTATTTATTTTATAAAAAACATTTTTTATTTAATAAAAATTATAATTTCTTTCAAAATATTTTATTTTATTTTATAAATGCTTAAGAATTTATTTAAAAACTGATTTTATAATAAAAAAACTGATTTTTTGAAAGAAAAAAAAACTGATTTTATAATATAAAAAAACTGATTTTTTGTAATAAAAAACTGATTTTATAAAAAAACTGATTTTATAATTAAAAAAACTGATTATATAAAAAAAACTGATTTTATAATAATAAAACTAATTTTTTGAATTTTTTTAATCTTTTTAAAGAAATTCTAATTTTTATAAAATAAAAAATGTTTTTTGTAAAATAAATAAATGAATAAAAAGAAAATTTGAAAACCAATGGCATGTTTTGAAAATTTGACTGTTAGTGAGGGGTATTTTGGACTTTTTAAGCATTTTCCATCCAAAATGGATGGAAAGTTGACGATGGGTACTAAAGTGACGGAAAATGTCATTCTAGGGTATTGACGTGCCACAAAAAATAGTTAGGGTATTGAGGTGAAAATTACCCTCAAAAGAATCAGTAGAAATGTATTGTGCTTGTCTTATTTTGTTTTTTCCGATTAACTGGTGGGTTTTCTTATAACATTGGTGTTGATTATGACAATTTCCTTATTTTCAATTATATTTATTGATCCTAGTTATAGACTATATTTGGCATTGAAAAATGGTTTTTAAGTGTAGAAAATTCTGAAAGTTGATGACAATAATTAGTCATACACTACGTCACATATAAGCTATTATAGTTTGGTGTAATTGTCTAGAATTATCTTGAATATATCACCTTTAAACTTTACATGAATATATCTTTTTTTTTTTAGAAGAACGGGTAATATTATTACTGAAAATAAAGATAGTGGATGGAGTACATAGTTGTACCCACCTTACAGGAGAAACTCCAATTCAAAGACAGAAAGCAATAACATAAAGTAAATGTTGCTCGATGTTTAAGGGCGGTTGAAGGGGGATATCTGCGGTAGCTTCCAGCTGAACTCTGGAGACCGATACAGCATGCTTCTACCAATTGGCACTGACCGAGCCAGCCGAGTGAGAGGGGAATACTGGTGGACTGCCATCTCCCCCGGTGAGTCAGCGTGCGTCGTCCTCCCTTGATTGATAAGGTTAGGGCTCCTGAACGCGGGAATGCTGACCTCGGACTGGTAGGGGAGACAGAATACGACTATCGATGGTACCCTCGCCATCTGCTCGCTAGGAAGGGGTCACAGTCGACCACCCCCTTCTTGGACCACCTCAGGCTCATTCTTGGAGGCGGGGGTGCTTGTGCCCCCCCCCCCCCCCCCCACCGCTGCTACATGTGAACCACCATCAGAGGACACCTCCACCACCGGCACAACTAGGCCCAGGTCAGGCCCAGTAGGGTTCTCAAAAGGGTCCACTTGCCACAACCCCTTACCCTTGCTTCGCCTCCAAGCAAGTGCCATCGCCGTCTCCTCCATCGGCACGTCCATCTCCGAAGAGATCTCCACCACCGGCAACACCGTCGCCACCCGCGGCGCTTGTCCCAGCGTGTCCCCCAGCTCCGGCTCAACCCCTCGCACCCGACCTCCACCCACACCCCTCGCAGTCCTAGGTCATAGTCCTCGCGCCGACGTCCGGCGAATCCGAGCCGCCGCCGTATGCGACCAGCCCCCACCCAGCAGCGGTCCTCCCGTGCTCCTCGTTGCCGAGAATCGTACCGGCTCCGATTCCGTCGCCCCCGACACCAGGTTCTCCGTCTCCCCCTGCATGCTCACCATCGATGAACCCGCCCTTGTCGGCAGCGTCCCCGACCTCCGCGCCACCCGCGGCCTCGGACCCCTCGCCGGCGTCCTCCGAAGCCTATTCGCCGCCGTGTGGTGTCGCCCCCGCCCATGATGACTGTGCAGGGTGCGACCTCCCAAGTCAGGTGACCATGACCGATGTCCTTCCCCACGCCACGCCGAGAAGACGACCATATTCTTCACCATAAGCCCATCCTCCATGAGCGATGGAATGGGTTGTGAAGAACCAAAAAGAGAAGGGAGGAACGGAAACCAATGGCTCAAGGCCGTTGAATCCATGCATGTGGTTCCTTCTCTTTCACCTTGTAGTTGATCGGAGATAGGAAGGAGATCCATTGCCGTCAATTACCAGGAATCGCAGAACTCAATCTCTAGGGTTTAGAGAGAGAGCTGCGCTTTCAGAGAAAACATGCTATTACATGAATATATCTTATTTATGAATAAATGTGAGTCCATTAAATATTTGGATTTTTATGTAGAGTTCTAGACGGTAAATCTTGTTCATCCATGATGTTTTGTTAGAAATTAATCTCCATCATCCATTTTATATTTTTAGAATGTACAAATAGATGTTGAAGCTTATTTGCTCAATACCGTTTAGTATAATCTTATGAGATGAACAATTTTACTTATTTTCCTATTATATTGTTCCATAAGAAAAAAAGACATTGATCAACTTTTTCTATTGGACCGACCTTGCTAGTACCGAGAAAGTTCTTAAATTGGCAACCTGATGACCGGATTGCTGCTATGCAGGTTATGTTCAGGGAGACCTCAGAGATCGTGGATAGGTTCCTCCCTGTTCTGCTGGAGGCACACACCATGATTCTCTCCATGATGAGTCGGTACGATGACGAGGAGGAGTTGGCCGACGAGACTCTTGTCGGCCGCACCCGGAGGCACTGCGCCACCATTTTTCCGCCCTGGGGGGAACTCTCACTGGGGCCAGAGATCTGGTGGATCTCTGCCTTCAGCGGTTTGAGTATTTTCTATCCACCCACCTTTGAGTGGGTAAGGTCCTGGTCGACAATGCTCAAGGGTGGTCTAGCCCCGATGAGACATAGACCTATGCTCCAGAGAGGGTTCTGAGACCGTTTTAGGCCATGGTTGTTGCTGCCGAGGAGACGAGGATTGTGCAGCCTATTCTCACCCGGGGAGTCGATGTCCTCACCGACATCATTGTTCGGCTCGACTTTGAGGATGGTGCTAGATATTTTATGCATGAGCTCGCTCGAGCGGAGAGGATCCGTGACGAGGCACTAGGTCGTGTTGAGATAGCCGTCCAGAGCATCCATGTTGCTTTCCCCGCCCAGGCTTGATCTCGTCGAGGTCGTGTTATATTTTTGTCTGATAGTACTGGATTTGATGTGGATTTTGGTTGCTTCTGATTAGAAAACTATCTCGATAAAATAAGGAAAACACAAAACGCATCTGTCTTTCCCCATCTTTTTCATGGATGAGGGGATGAAGAGTTAAGTCGCATTTACTTCTTATTCAAGCTACCTAGTTTCAGCATAAGGGAGTAAAAGGAACTTAAAAGTTCATCCAACAATAGTATCTCTCAAAATCCATTAATACACATATAAGCTCATCTAACAATAGTATTCGTCAAAATCCATTAATACACATATAAGGGGAAAGACAGAAATGGAACAAAAGATAGATTGAACTCAGTAGGTGTAGCCCTTGACAAGCATTCCCTTCTTAGTCTCCTCACTTTTACCTTCACTAGAGTACTTTCTAAGTTGAGCAAGTGAATTTGCGTTCGCACGTATCAAAAGTGCAGCCTGTGCAGCCCAAATGTTCTCAGGACGCCTTGCCATGTCTTGAGCACAGTGTTATGAAGAGCACGAGCATATGAGAAGGAAACATGCCATGGGTTGGGGCGTTGGTTCATTGCATTCAGGTCCAAAGTTCAATAGTTTCAAACTCAATAGACTCATACTTTTAGTCCATGAACTTCATGGATTTTTCATCGGTAAATGCTCTTATTTTTTTACTATATATTTTAGTACAAAACCAAGAAATTCTCGAGGAAGGGGCCCAATTGTATCCCCGAACATTGTACCTAACGGTACAAGACCTCAAGTAGGCACCCCTTCCGGGAGAGTTGATCCTGGTTTTAAAAACTTGGTATGTGGCCATCTCTCTGGTGGCAAGGAAACCGAAGTTTCAGGTTTTTCCTCGGCTGGTGCGAGTGGCGTGAAGAGGAGGTCAGTTGGAGAACCCCAAGATGATCAGGCGAGGGCTGGTAAACAACCTCGCCAGGAGGAATGTTAGACCCCTCTGGCTTCAAGGACTGGCTTCAGGAGGGGTCCCTGGTGAAAGTCATGCCTCATACAACTGATGAGTTCAAGTTCGGTCGCTTTGCTCCTCATATGCAACGTTTAGGCACTACCTTGAGCAGGACTTCCAGTTCCGTCTTCCAACCCCCCACCTTTCCTTCATGCCTATATGGCGAGTTCAATACCGTTTATGACGGTTACTTTGTCTTAGATTTATGTGTGTTGAGCCTTTCGAAGACTCTTTACTTGCACCGACTCTCTATTTTAATAAAATTTTGCACCTTTTAGTAAAAAAAAACAACTATAACTCGTAAAAGATGCATACCTTGTAACCGTTTTTGTACAATTAACCATAATTTTTATTTGTTTACATATGAAAATTTTGTTGTTTGAAATTATTCAATTCAGTCAAATAGTTTTAGATCATTCAGAAATAAAATCAAAAAACAATAATTACAGTAATGCTGGAAAATATTATATTTTTTTGAGTAAATATGAGTTCTTATTTAAATATCGGTAAAAATGATGTTTTGAAGTGACTCAGGGATATGACCCCCTTGCCAATTCCAGACAGGGGAAGAACAAGTTGCCCTGACAAGCCAATGAGCTGCTTTGTTCGCTGTCCGTTTTACAAAATCAAGTTGCACGCACTCAAGTTCAGTTAAAAGGGAAATACAATATGTGACGATTATTCCCAAAGGAGACAACACACACCCTCATTTCCTGATCATATCCCGTTGTCGTGGATGTTGCAACAGCTATGTCAACGCGTCTCGAATAGCGTATGCTGAACTATTTTTTGTAACAGTATTAAATATTTGTTTTTGAAGGCCCATAGTGAATATTATAATTTCATAAATATGAACATATATATTATAATACTCCCAAAATAATTATTTTGCATTATATTATCCTAATTCTTCAAACGAGAGATCGGAGATAGGACTTTGCAATAGAGCTCTGAGAGAGAGAGAGAGAGAGAGAGAGAGATGGCGATGGCTAGCGCCGCTGTTAACGCCGTGAAAGGCGGCGGAATCGTCCTCTCCTTGTGCCGGCTCCGCCGTTACGGAGACCTCCGGCCGTCGTTCCTTCCGTTTTCCCGGTCGATTTCTCATCCACGCATTACCGTACAATCCCAATCGACGGCGGCGAGCCGGAGATGCGGCGGTTTCCGACTCGGTCCCGCCTTCTGCACGGCCGCGACGGAGGCGGAGGCGGCGTCATCGCCGCCTCCGGAAGCGACGGCTACGAGTTCAGATTCGGCGCTTGAGGTCGACGATGAGGTTCGGAAGCTGTATGAAGCTGCGGATATGCTGGATATTAGGGTTGGTCTGGTTGTGAAAGCTTGGATGCACGAGGAGGCCGATTCTCTGTATGTGGAGGAGGTGGATGTGGGTGAAGCAGAGCCCAGAATCATTTGCAGTGGACTCGTCCAGTACATTTCTCTTTGCAACCTTCAGGTACATGGATATGAATCTCTCTATAAGCTTTGTGTTTTGTGTTTTGAGTCCTCTTGAACACCTTGAAGCATATGAATATGAATCTCTCTATACACATTGTGATTTGAATCTCTATACAAATTGTGTTTGTGTGTTTCTGAGCAGTTTCACGCATTGATTGATTGGAGATGAAAGGCAGATTAAGCTCTTTATTTGTTTTTTGAGTCCTCTTGAACACCTTAAAGCATATGAATATGAATATGAATATATACACATTGTGCTTTGTTTCTGAGGCCTCTTGATCCACCTTGAAATATGTTAATTTGAATCTCTGTACAAATTGTGTTTGATTGTTTCTGAGCAGTTTCACACATTGATTGATTGGAGATGAAAGGCAAATTAAGCTCTTTATTTGTGTATGCATGGAAGGCTTAAAACCCAAACTGAAATTGGGAAGTTAATTTTTGGGGATAATTGCGAAAACTTGCGGTGAACTATTTTTTTTGGTGAAAAACACCCCCCAACTGTTTTCCGCCTGCATATCCACTAACGGGGTTATTTTGTTTGCAAAACGTCGAAAGTAACCATGCACAAGTGTATATATAAGGGTTTTAAATTGCAAAACTGTCATTTCCAAAAAAAATGAGGTCACGTGACTGTCACATGGCCAATTTCCGTTAAACATAATGGATTTGCAGACAAATATAGTTGGGGGATGTTTTTTGCAAAAAAAAAAACAGTTCACCTATAGTATTTGCAAAACGCACATAGTTGACCGCAAGTTTTTGCAATTATCCCTTTTAATTTTTATCAGTACAAGAGAAATTAAGTTTCTCTCCTTTTTGAAGATGCTAGTGTAGCAATATTCATTAAACCAAGGTTCAATGTGTGTATTGAATCGAGTAATCTGCTTGGAACATTTTAAGAGTTGCAGATTTGAGGAGAAAATGAGAAATTGGAATTAGTTCCTTGGGAATCAGGAGCAAGAGCAATTGATAGGTGTCCTATGATATTTTACTGACGTGTTTATAATATATGTGAATCGTATGAACCTGTAGGATAGAAAAGTAGTCGTCCTTGCTAATCTGAAGGCAAGGAACATGCGAGGTGTCAAGTCTCATGGAATGCTTTTGGCTGCTTCTGATGAGTCACACGAGAATGTTGAGCTTCTCGTGCCTCCCGAAGATTCACTCCCTGGAGAAAGAATATGGTTTGGCTCAGAAGAAGATAAAGAAAACCAAAAGGCTGCTGCCACAGCTAACCAGGTAGCAATTTCATACACCGAAGAAGTTTAGTCTCAGTCTTCCATGTTTCTAAATTATTTCAATAAGAAGCATC
This sequence comes from Erodium maritimum, assembly GCA_963921825.1. Taxonomy (NCBI): domain Eukaryota; kingdom Viridiplantae; phylum Streptophyta; class Magnoliopsida; order Geraniales; family Geraniaceae; genus Erodium; species Erodium maritimum. The sequence goes on along the minus strand of OY997596.1, from coordinate 61,145,958 downwards.
ATGTCAGTACAAATCTGATCGTCAATATTCCCGATCCTTTTTGTTAATACGTATGGCAATTAGAAACTCGAGATCTGCAGTTGATTGTGTGCTCTGATATAACTAGCATGGTTACGATCTAGTGTTGTTTTGGTTATTTCAGAATCCCGGTATGAGTGGGCTCCTTCTACAATGTTGGACATGTAGTTTTGTTTGAAGGGTTAATTGCATATATCTACCTTTATGAATTGCACATAAACCCATAGTAATTTTTCCTCTTATTTGTGACTAAGGTTCTTAGGTGATGATTACCATATATACCCAAAGCAAGTTTTTGATTTTGGATTACCCGTTCTATGAAAATGCGCAGATTAGTAAGAAGAAGATATGGGAAACGGTGCAGCCTAATCTCAGTACAAGCGATTCCGGTATTGCCATGTTGGGGGATCTTGAAATGCGAACAAGTGCGGGATTGGTGATGTCCACGTCTTTGAAGAATGCAAATATATCCTAAATTCCTAATCGTTTAAGGATTATATTATCGGGCATTGGTAGTTTTTTCCAAGTTCATACATACTTTGACTTTCTAATGTTCTCATATATTTGGGGAAGCTGGCTTGTCATCTTCAAAATGCATTTTCTTGTGTTGATTGTTTTGAAATTATAAAGCAACTGAGATGAGATGCATTTGGTTGAAAATATGGGAATGTTTAGGAACCATCAAGTAACCATTTTATTTGAAAATAATATTCAAGGTATGTTTTCTTCAATTTTTGTATTCAAGGTTATTTATATATATATATATATATAGGATTGGTATCAGGTACAAACCCCACCTTATTGTGCAAACTACGAACCCATGAGAGCCATAGGATCCCCCAAAGTGATGTCAGCAGAGCGCATCAGATGCTGACACGTGGACAATATATATATAAAACACCGCACCTTATTGTGCAAACTACGAACTCACCAGGCGCTGACACGTGGCGCGCAGAGTGCTAATAGTTTGGGCGCACAGTGCTAATAGTCCCAAACTATCAGCACTATGCGCGCCACGTGTCAGCACCTGGTGAGTTCGTAGTTTGCACAATAAGGGTGGTTTTTACTGGATAGCTACCCTATATATATATATCAGCAATACCTGCTTCCAAGCATTTGACTCATTAGGATTTGGAAATTGGATCTCATTTGAAAGAGTATCGACTCGACACTAGGCCTATCCTAACATTTAGTGTTGTAGACGAGCTTTTTGAGCTTGATTCGCTAAGGGGATCCACATCCAAGGGCGAATCGGGGGTGAATACAACGGGTGAATCGCTGAAAAAGTTAGTTTTCGACAGGTTTGGACGGTTCTCTCCCCTGGGCGAAGTATTGATCGCCCTCTCGTGACACGTGGCTATTAGTCTGGATTCTTCTGGCTAGTTGGCTACCAGCATTGTTGAAGGGGGGAAGAACTGGGGCTAATCCCCTAGTGTTAGAGATGCTCTAAGTATTTGATTCGAATTTGTCAGCTCAAGGTTAGAAATAAACAAGCCGGGCTCAAATCGAACCTCTAGAACTTGAGAGCATATGTTTTTAATAAATACAAATTAAATCGACTAGAGTCAAATTCGTTGCGTTTAAAGCTCAATTGAGCTTGAACCGGGCATTTTTTTTTCCAAGCGAAACCCGACCAATTTTGAATCAGTTCACCTCGTTCATATCGTCATCAAACAGACTAGAATCGAACAATCGACAACCGATAATTATAAGAATACAAAGACACGATAAATAATCTACATCCATTAACACATTTCCATTCTCTAACATAGCTTAAAGAGGCTGTGCACTTTTCCAAATGGATAGACGTTACAAACCATACTCCAACCGATCCGACAAGAGTTAGATCTCTCTGCTCCCTTACATCCAAAATACAAACCAGCGTTGTTCTTATTACCTATACGCCCTAAAAACATCACAGAGATGTAAAAAGAAAGAAAAAAACACAGACAAAACCTCGTATTACCCGAGGCTCCGAGCCCGAACCAAAAATGGAGGAAGGTGATGCTCCAAAACGGCCAAGAGCTCTCGGCCCTGGCTCGCCTCCTCGAATACCATGTTCCCGAGCCTCCTCGCAGCTTCGACGAGCCGGCCCCTCAGCCTCTGGGACAGGAGGGATCCTCCGACGTCAAGACATTCCCTGTACAAGGGTAGGTACCCTACAGCCACTCTCAGAGGGCCCGGTAAGTCTCTTAGACAGACAGGAGACCCGCCCCACTTCAAAATCCTCACTAAGTTCATGTAATGCTCTTCTCCTTGCCTGATCCCGTCTAGGAAAGCCGCCTCTGACCAGTGCTCGTGGAGGAAAGACCGTAAGTCGGGAGCAATGGCTTGGTCGTCGGATCTAGCGATGTTGTCCGCGACTGCGTATGTGGCGGCGGGGTCGCCTAGGAAATCGGAACGCAGGAGGAAGCCAACGCCGTCGAGGGACCCGCAGCTTCTTTCTCCGGCCGCTTTGAGGATCTCTATGCTGAGGGCGGCGATGACGTGCTGTGGGACGTGTGGGAGGAGGTAGGCGGCAATGCTGACTTGGCTGCTTGATGTTGCGGCTGTTAAGGCGAGGCAGAGCTCCATGTCCCGGCAACCTCGTTTTACGAACCACTGGACGACTTGCATGCATCCCCGCTCAGCTGCTCTCATTAGGGGGCCTAGGAAGGCCATGGCGTTGCCTTCTTCGACAAGGCACTCCATTGTGCCGATCTTGCAGTAGTGTGAAGCGAAACCCAAAGCTAGGTCCACATCAACGTCTAAGCTGTTCCTTTGTGCAATCTAAAGAGAAAAATACAGAGATTGTCAAGCAAAGATCATAAAGGACAGGAACTAGGTAAATTTGCATGTCATGAAAGTATCATTGTCATATAACCAATAACTTTAACATCGTAATATATTCTTGAAATTAAGTGAACAAGCAATACATATAATATGAGTTCGCTGGTTCCAATCATCATCGCTATGGTTATTGCTGGTATAAAAAGAAGGTAAATTGCACATAATTACCCTTTTGAATTGCCCACAAACACATAACCCCATAACAAATTTACCACACATGACTACCTTGTGAATTTTCACGTGCCACCATTGTACAAAACAGAGAAAACCATCAAGTTTTTCCTTTTTTTCATAACATGACTTACATGTAAGAGTAAAATTTACAATATCTCAAACCTACTCCCAAGATTTGATCTTCCGATTTCAGTTTGATTCCGTTCTCAAAATCCTCAACGACATCATATTGAAATTGGAAGATTAAAGAACGGGAATGAATAGTTTAGAGTATTATAAAAAATTAAATTCATGTGTAGGTCAAGTCACGTGAAAATCGAAAATTTTGATGGTTTTCCATCTACTTTGCAGCATGATGAGACATGAAAATTCAAAAGGGTAGTCGTGTCTGAAAATTTATTATGGGGTCGTGTTTATGGATATTTACCGTCATGTATTTGTGGTCATTTCATAAAGGTAATTACGTGTACTTAACCCTATAATCAATATTACCTGCAACAAAATTCGAACAAGTTCTGTACTCCCGAAACGCGAGGCTTCAAGGAAGCACTGGTTCACATTGTCTGCACCTCCTTCTACCAACATACCCAGCAGCCCTTGAACTGCGGTTGCTGAAATCCCAGAAGCCCAACCTGGATCGAACGAGCTGGAGAAGAGTGTAAGGGGGAAGCAGGCTGCATCAAAGGCCTCTGTGAAGTCTTTCCCTGTTAGGTGGTTGCCAGCAAGATCTAGAAAGGTCTTGAATGCAGATAACTGGAGTTGGATCTCAACAGCTGAGCTTTGACTCACTTTGTCCCTGTTCCCTTGGCAACGAGAATGAAAGCCTATACATTTCAAAGCCCATTCAGTGAACTTTTGAACTTTGGCCCCAGCTTCTGCCTTTAAGACTTCGTCCCCATTGCATTCTTGGAGTCGCTCATGTAACCTGATTAACAAGTACAGTTCACACAGAATAGCAGATTAAAACATATATCGGAATGGCTTATTGTGTGTAGCACTCGATCTAAAAACCTTTCTCTAATAACTCCTCACCTTCCATATTTATGTGTTTTTTTTGGTGAATTTGCTTCACTAACTTTCACTAGTTCTACCCTCGAAGTTTGACTGAGTTTAGACCAATTTCTACTTACCGAACTCAGTGGTTACATTTCACCGAGTTCCGGGGAGATATCAGAATATTCAGAACAATGACAAAAAGAAAGGGTGCAACTTTTAGTGGTTTTAGTCAATTGCTTCTACCAAGGCTAGCAGTTCATGTGTTAGTATAATTGCAAATGTGAGGTACTTTACATGTAAAAATGAAGGTGAAATAAAAGCTATAGATTCATGTAACCATCAAAGAAAGAAACCAATAAATTTTAAACAAATAGATTGAAAGTCATAACAATCATTAGTCATGACTAAGAACAGAATCTTTACCTTTGGGCCATCACAGTCACTGTATCTGCCAAACTCATTGTTCGGCTCTGGCATGCAGAGACGCATGAAGCAAGGAATGAAGTCCTAAGAGCAGCTCTTGTGAAGTCGTAAGCTCCATTAGCAATGATCTTTTTAATCAATCCTGTTATTCCATGAAGTTCTAGTTGTGTGCTCAAGAACCAGATCGAGTCCAATGTGATGCACAGTGCATCATTCAGAGTCTGCGGATCTGCCAGCAATATCAAACTCTCTGCAAGTTCCCAGTCATGTGAACTTACTGCACCCTGAAACAATCGACCCAACTCGATCCTATCCTGCCTACTTAGTTTCTTCTCTTGCTCAACCTTGTCCTTCTTTGAAAGCTCCGAATCTGGTGCAAGAACTCTGGATTTACTTCTGCTGCCACTACAACTACAGCCACCAGATATTCTCGATTCCTTTCTAATAAGAGGGGCTTCTCTTGAGAACACTACATTACTCCCTTCGCCCTTTTCTGAGGTAAACCCGTGCAGTTCATCCAAAGGAACTTCAGTTCCATTTTCATCTGACTCCATGTCCACGCACAAAGGCTCTTCCGGGTTCATCTCATTCACCAGATGCAACCCCCCAATCTCATCAACAGGTGTTGCCGCCTTTTCCATTCCCCTCCACAAACAAACGACTCACTTTCCAGATAAGAACAACCCTCCTTAATCAAGCAAAAACTAGGTTCTGCTAAGGAGTGCAAGGATACATCCTAAGAGATCGACATAGGACCCAAAAGATTTCTCCCCACAAACTAATAAAAAAGGGCCAAATACAAGCAAAATCTAAAACCCTTACAACCCCAATAAAAAGTTCTTCCCTACTAAATCTAATTATTAGATCAACATAGTGCAATTTATGGCTCGTTTCAGACAATCCAAATCTAATCCAATCAATAATCAAACCACAGCACGAACCACGAATCCCATCAGCCAAAAACCCCACTTCTTCGAATCCACAGGAATCCAGAGAAGGACAAGCGATCCAGAAAAAAACCCTAAATCACCAAAACCAAATTCATCAATTCACAATCAACACAAAATCAAAGTGAAAAAAAATACACAAACATCCAGAAACCTAAGATAACACTCCTCCTCCTCAATCTGAACCCACAATTACCAAATTCCAGAACAAACATCGAATATTTGGAACTACTCGTATTTTATCACAAAATCTCCGGATAAATCTGGAATTTGAGGTAAAACACAGAGAAAATCGGAGGATTATAAAATCGAAGAACACGAATCAGTAGCTTGAGCCCGTACGAGAATTGAGAATTATAGAGCAAAATCGAGAGAAACAGAACCGTAGAACAAAAGGAGGCTCACCAAGGCTGATGATAGTCGCCGTAGAAGATTGCTCCGAGCTACACAGATCGGCGGAGGAGAGAGGCGAGTCTCCGATCAGCGGCGTCGCCGGCGAGATTCTGGTGGAGAGAGAAATCTGCAGGATTTGTATGGAGACAGAACAATCTATAATCTACGAAATAAAAAAAATATATAAAAAAATAAGAAAATGATATAAATAATTTTAGGCGATTTATTTAATTATTTATATATATATTTGCTAAAATGGAATTGGAGCAGTTTGTGGTGGATGCGGGTGTATTTACGGTAATGCCCCTGGCTTTTTTTGTTATTTACAGGGGGGAAATAGGTGCCTCAATTATTCTCCTTTTTTTTTAGCTCTGTGAAACGAAACGCAACACGTGTGCATTACTTTATAGGGCCCACTGTTTTTAGATGTTGTGTCGAAATGACAGAAATGCCCCTCCTTTTTATTTTTATTTGCAAACCATTTATTCTGGCCAAATTTAAAACTATTTCTTAAATTTTCACTTGTAAATTGTAAATATTTGTTTTAAAGGATAATTGTAAAAAATGACCCTCAAGTTTTGGTTTTTGTAACTTGTGTCCCTAAACAAAAAGACTCTAACAATTTGTATCCCTATTCTTTCTTTAATTTGCATCGTCAATGAAAAGTTACATTTTCCGTTCAAAAAAGCTACGGGTCACTCAAATCTCTAAAATGCCACTTTTATCCTTATACTACAATAGACTTTTAGCAAAACGAAAATATCCCTTAAATATTATATATTCGTAGAAGAAAATGTCCCTCATATGTTATATTTTTACAGAAAATGTCTCTTATGTATGATATTTGAATAATTTGTAACAAAATAAATAGGTATTTTTCTTTATTTTTTTAGCTCTATGATAAATGAGACACAAATTAAGGAAAAGTATAAGAATACAAACAGTTAGGACTTTTAGTTTAAGGATACAGATTGTAAAATGAACATTTATGTATATAATTTACATTACAATATTTTAAAATATAACTTCAACGTATTTTCTCGTTGATTTGATATCTCACGGTAAATGTCAATTATTAAAATTATGTAATTTTGTCACATTCGTTGTGACTTGATTTTCACATAAGTGATATAAATTACAAGTTTTTTCAGTCTACCTGTTCATATATTATCAACACAAAAATGGTGGTAAAAACATTCATAGATACATTTACAACATACATTAGAACCAAACTACTTGTGTGGAGAAACTAAGGTACATTGTATCTTTGACAAAAACAAAAATAAAAGAATACAAATAAATTTATCCATCTTCTCAACCTTACATACATTACCACCTTCTCTAAGCAATCAAAAAAATCAATTCAATGCATCAATTGAACAACAACAAGAACAAGCAAGTGTTACAATACTTACAAGACACCTCAGCTAATTTCCTTGGTGCTGTTATGGAGACTTGGTTCCTTGGGAATTGTAGGCCTTCTTCGTCGTGGCAACGATCTGCAAGTTGAGGAGGAAGGTGGAGCTTTAGCTGTTGAGACTATTGTACCCTTTTCGCTTGGCTTCGTTGTTGCCTTCTTAGGCTTCACTGTTGTTTTTGATGTTTCGCTCTGCGCCATATCGAGTTCAGAACTGTTGAGAGCATGGTGTACTCAAGTTTTCAGTACTAAGAATCTTGTGTCTGGTTTTTGGACATGTGAAAGTTGCTAAGTTGCATATTTAGCTATTGTTTTATCTTTTGAAAGTTTAGATCATTTTCAGGGAATGATGAAAATGCCCTTGACCTTTCAAAAAAGAATTCATAACTACCCAAAACACCTTGATTAGAGGTGGAAAATGATTGAGTAGATGTGTATAAGACGAAAAAATGGTATTTTTATATTATGGTCAAGGACATTGTTGTCAAGAAATGACGAAAATGCCCTTAAACCTAATCTTAGAAAAAGATTTCGCAACTACCAACAACATCTTGATTAAATGTAGAAAGCTGTTGAACGGATGTATAGAAACCCCTTAGAAGATGGAAAAAATGGTATTTTTTAACATTAGGGTCAAGGACATTATTGTCATTTTGGCAAAAAAAGAGCTATCTGTAATTTGTTGAAAGTTCAGGTATTTGGACGTAAGTGATGTAACTAAGTTACTACTACATACCCTTGTGGTCTTGCAGGTTGTTTCATCAATGGTGATGGCTTAGCCCTTTTCCCCATGTCATTCACTTCTTTATCTGTTTGTTTTCTCCTAGAGATGATCCTCGTGACAGTTGTGATCTCCTTCAGAGGTTGAAGATGTAGTTTCTTCTCCATATCTGCTTCTTTGAGAACACGTCTTTCCTGAGAAACAAACAGAAAATGTCATCATCATCAATGTTTTCACCATCCTTAAACTAACTTGCCAACAAAATCTTGCATTGCATACACATACATCAGTTCTCCTAGAGATGATCCTCGTGACGGTTGTGATCTCCTTCAGAGGTTGAAGATGTAGTTTCTTCTCCATATTTGCTTCCTTGAGAATACGTCTTTCCTGAGAAACAAACAGAAAATGTTATGTCATCATCCTTAAGTAACTTGTCAACAACAAAAGCTTGCATAAATAAATAAACATACATCAGTTCTCAGCCTAAAAGGCTTGGGATTTGTGGGTTTTGGCTTTCTATACTTCACCACTTGCACCTCCTTAGCTGCAGAGTTAGTAGTATCCTTCATCTTCTTCCCCAATACTTGAGTGACCTGTAATTGTTTTCGATTGCACAAAATCAGATATCGAACAATTATGCAAAAACCAGAACCAACCCTTTTAAGTAGTAGAGCATTATGAGAGTTAACCATTGCATTTCCTAGTTCAACAAATCTACCTTTTGGGTGTACTTTGAACTCTTTTGCTTGCCAAGAACTGTACTCCTCGAATGATCATGTTCTCTGCGATAAAATAGAACAAAATATAACTCATTCGTTGTGAAAATGTTTAAAATCCCGACAAAATATAAGGGATATTTGCAACAACAAAAAGTACCCTGAGGTACATATTTTTTGTAACTTGTGGCCCACTCCTTTGATAATTGCAAAAGTACCATAAACTCATCTTTTAGTTGTAATTTGTACAATATGACAATTCTACCCATATAATTTACATTTAAAAAATAATAAGTAAAAACACATGCCTTAATTTTCTTCCTCTTTGTAGCACACAAAGTATAAGAAATTTAAAGGATATGAAAATAATTTTGTTATTCTTTAATTATCATTTAAAAAAATAGATTTCCAAGGGTAAAACCGCCATTTTGAAACAAATTTGTACGGAGTGCAACAAAAAGACAAGTTCATGACAGTTTTTTGCAAATATCAAAGAAAATGTCTACAAGGTTCAAAAAGTGAAAACCTAGTGTTACTTTTTTGCAATTATCCGAGAATATAACACATAGAAACCGTATAAGATCCATACCTATTAGCATCAGGGGCTGACTCATTTTCTTTATCATCACTCTCCACAACACCATCATGATTTTCTTTGACATCAGAGGCTGATCCAGTCTTTTTCTCACCATCTTCCTCATCATGATCACCATCTCTACCTTCTTGGATCTTTTCTTCTTCTGCTCTTGAGTTCTTACTGTAACTGGCTCCTGAATCATTCGATATGGCTTCAGCTGAGTTCTCATTTACCGGTTCCAAGGTTTTCGAATCTGCCAAGCTCTTCTCAGGCACAGTCCCTGCATTGTGCACATCCAGAGAACCCTTCCTTGACTTCTCATCAATCTCCATGTCACTAGAGTCATGTTCACAAGGTCCTGATTCACATTCTTTGCGCTCTTTCTTAGCGTCCTGAGCCTTGCAATGCAAGGAATCGAAGAACCGGCTCTTAACCTCTCTTCCACCAAGTTTCTTCTTAGAAACATCTAAAGCCAATGCTGCTTTGTTGCGTTCCAATACCTGCTTCTTTTGGCTGGTGATCTCGAGCTTCTTCATCCCCGAACAGATATTTCTCAATGGTGTACTCAATTCCAATGAAGCTTTCAATCTCACTGCCTTCTTTTGGCTGGTGATCTCGAGCTTCTTCATCCCCGAACAGATCTTTCTCAATGGTGTACTCAACTCCAATGAAGCTTTCAATCTCACTGCCTTCTTTGGAGAGTGAAACACCAAAGCCTTTCCAACCACCTTGTTCTTTGCAAGCCCAGCATCATCAAGCCCATTGGGCTTCCTCACACTTTGGAAGGGTCGTGGATTTGAGACACGCCTCCTATTCCTCGGTGTAGTCAAGGCCTTGCCTCCAAAACCTGGCCCATCGGGCTTAACCTTTCTCAATGGTGTACTCATCTCCAATGAAGCTTTCAATCTGACTGCCTTCTTTGGAGAGTGAAACACCAAAGCCTTTGCAACCACCTTGTTCTTTGCAAGCCCAACATCAAGCCCGTTGGGCTTCCTCACACTTTGGAAGGGCCGTGGATTTGAGACACGCCTCTTATTCCTCGGTGTAGTCAAGGCCTTGCCTCCAAAACCTGGCCCATTGGGCTTAACCTTTGGTGTTGTGCTAAGCCTCGTAAGAGACTTAACCGTCTTCTTAGAGATTGAAAATCTCGATGCTCGTGGTCTGGAGGACTTGGGAGGAGCTGTCTGTGGACACTTCGGATTTGTACTACAAAATATGAAAGACTCAGAGTTTAGTTGCATCCACACAAGCATTTGGAGGTGAAGATCAATGACCAAGAGTGCTTTATACAAACCTCAGGGCTTTTCTTTGTAATGCTCTTCCAAATCGAACATTGGGACTTCTTGCTGCCATTACTCTAAGGACAAAGTTCTTGTAGATTGCTTCGGGATCTATTTCTTCTTCGTGCTTCCTGTCACATCCTGAGGGACAATATGTATAAGATGAACCGAGCTGAAGCCAAGATTTTGATTACTGACGAGTGATGAACAAGCTAAAATAAAAGGTGTATTGTAATGGTAATGAAGCTCAAGTATCAACAAAACCAAATAACAAGAGAGATAAAACCTAAATTGTAAAGGTAAGATTGTCATTTTTATACAAAATTACGACAAAAAGACAAGTCTATGGTACATTTTGCAATTATCAAAGAAGATGGCTAAATTGTAAATGGTGATAACCTAAGCATAATTAGGGTAATTGCAACAGGTTAAGCTCAAAACAAAACCTGTTTCCATCTAAAGAACAAAATGGCCCCTCACAGTATATTTTACACTACACCAAGGGGAGAATTCAAACACTTGACCATTTGTTCATGTGTAAGCTTCGGTAACAAATCCAAAACTCTTCCATATCATCTATACCAACAAACCAAACTTGCTCCATTTGGGGGGCAAAACTAGAGCTATGCAAAACAAATCCAAAATCATGTCATCAATAAGGCCAAAACTGATTCAATTAATGTAAGCAGTCAACAAAATCTCCAGATTCTGAGCAAAAATAGAAATGATTCTAAATTTTCAGCACAACAAAAGCCTTACTAATCACTGTAAATAGACAAATCCAAATAGGAATCAACAAAATCCCCAGATTTCTGTGCAAAATTAGTAACAATTTTACGATCCCCACACGATTCAAGTTCATATAATCTTATCACCTAACCCAGTTCATCAACAAACTCCAGATTCTGTGCAAAAATAGAAATAATTCTAAATTTTTTAACACAACAAATCCAAATAGGAATCAACAAAATCTCCACATTTCTGAGCAAAATTAGTAACAATTCAACAATCCCAACACAATAAAACTTCATATAATCCTATCACCTAACCCAATTCATCATCAAACTCCACATTCCCCCAAAACCTAGCAACAAAATAGCAAACAACTCTGCGCACAGACCCACTAGAAATTTCAACATTTCATGCAAAACCCATCAAAGGGATTCAAAATATATGCGATAAATCAACAATCAGAGGTTCCAATCGACGAGAAAAATTCAAAATTAGAACTAAGATGGAAATACTGACCAACCCTCATGCAGAACCAGTAGCAATCCTCGTCCGGGCGGCGCCGCTCCGGTGCGGTGAAGTCCACGAACTTGGGCGCTTCGATCTGCTCGTAGAACTCCTCGTCGCACTGTTCTCCTCCTCCTTCTTCTTCCTCTCCGCCGTTGATTATCTGCTCCGGCGACAATGTCCCCAGATCTCCGTCCATTTTTTGTAGAGAAGGACTCGAGAGGAGCGTGTGATGTGTGTGAGAGAGAGAGAGGTTCTGGTGATTGATCGACGGTGGAGCGGTGGAGAGTGGTGGCTTATTGGTTCAGATAGAGAGTTTAAATGCTCGGATCGATGAAAATAGCCGTTAGAGAGAAGAGATGATGGATTCGGACAGGAAGGTAAGAAACTGATTTCTACAGGGGTGTAACGGTCATTTGAAAAGCATTTGTGTGGGGACCACTGAGCTCTGTGGCCCACTGACAGGTGGCGTGATCCTAACGAGGCGTTTACCTCGTGAGGTCATATTACTTTTTTATATAGTAATCAGAATATATAAAATGACCACTCAAAAAAATATATATATATAAAATCATTTTTTTGATAATATATAAAATCATTTTTAATAGAAATAATGATAAAACAGATAAATTATACAGTTTTGCAAAATAATGGGTAGAATTAGCATATATTTGATGGTTCCATATTACAAAATATGTGCACAAAATGATTACGAAATAATGAAAATTGTAAAAAATAAATAATAATATTTTTTGGAAAAAAATATTTGAACAAAATATAATGTGAATTGAAAAGTATGGTATATTCGATTTTAGGAAACAAATATTATGAATACTAAATTTATATTTTAATGAACTTGGATCAAATACTCTGAAACCATCGTTACTTTTAATCATAAGAAAAAAAGAAACCAACATTACGAAGTAGGAATGTTAAAAAAACGTTCGGTGATCCACTATGCATGTTTATTCGTCCTGTTAGCTATCCATTTGCATATGATTCGATAAATAGTTGATTGAATTTTATTGATCTGAAACAATGTGCGGGATTGTGCCCGACCAGCTATCCATTTGCATATGAGTGGATATATAATGGGTTGAATTTTATTGATCCCCAACAATGTGGGGAATGGCGGATTGGGGTAGATAGATCTGTCGATAATTCACCTGCATGCTCATGATACCAAACTCAATTTAATACATGGATACTAACCAACCATACTACAAAACTCAAATCGATATTTTTATAACTAAAAATCGAGTGTAATACTTTTATAATGTAACCAAGTGTTTAGGGTCACGGGAATTAGATCTGATCCCTGCTTGACAGATGGAAATTTTCTCAAACGGATACCCGCCCATGAACACAAATATGAAGGGAATAATTAGCATATCAAAACACAAGCAACTCCAGTGTAGATGGTCTCAGTAAGTTTGCTTGTGTTTTGATATGCTAATTATTCCCTTCATATTTGTGTTCATGGGCGGGTATCCGTTTGAGAAAATTTCCATCTGTCAAGCAGGGATCAGATCTAATTCCCGTGACCCTAAACACTTGGTTACATTATAAAAGTATTACACTCGATTTTTAGTTATAAAAATATCGATTTGAGTTTTGTAGTATGGTTGGTTAGTATCCATGTATTAAATTGAGTTTGGTATCATGAGCATGCAGGTGAATTATCGACAGATCTATCTACCCCAATTACTGAGACCATCTACACTGGGGTTGGTGGAGTCTGTTGAACCTTAGGTTAAATCAAAGTCGGGATCGGTAGTTTCTATAATAGAAGTCGGGTTCGTCGAGTCGAATCAGACCAAATTAAATGTGTGTTAGACGAAGAGTGGTTGAGGGAGGAGAGAGATAGAGAGAAGGAGAGTAAGAATGATCGCATAATCGACGCCGATGAATTTTATAAACTCGAACAACGTCGAATCACAAAGAGAGGGAAAAGTGAAATCGAACCGTCAACAAAACTTTTTGGGGATGGTCTAACATGGGTCCCACAACCAACAGAACTTTCCAGCTGGAGAGAATTTCATGAATGGGCTAAACTGGGCATAGAAATCTAATCGGGCTTTTAAACTCACCAAGGTACAGAGATAAAGTTTAAACTCTAAAATTGTAGGGCTCAAGCCCAAAGGCAAGCCCTTCCAAAAATTCTCGAGGGCCCAACGGGCAAGCCCAAGGCCCAAGAGGGGGTTTGGAAATAGTTTTCAACCAGCAATAGACGCGCCTCGGTTAGTACCTCACTAGCTGCGTCATTGCCCCAAGCGCAAAGATAAATTTATAAATCTTAGCAAGCTCTTTTATATATACAACTCTTTCACGGCAATTCCTTCACTTAGCCGATGTGGGACTATTTTGAAATAACTACAAAAAAATAGTTTCCCAAATCCGTCTTTTAATAAATATAATCGTTATTCAGGAGTTCGAGGGTATTTTGTTTATCGATAAGTCGAGGGCAGTTTTATTGGCTTTCTTACAAGGGTATTGTATTTGACAAACGACGGTGAATGGAAGATGGGGGATACTCAAAATGATACGGTTTGTTTGTGGTTACTGGGAAAGTAGGTCGGGTTGTTTTGAACATGAGCAAATGCGTGGAACTCGCATTGTCAATGCCCAATATTCTGGTTGTGATCAATGCCGAAGCCGTCGTGTTGCTGGAGTTGAAGCCTACCGTCCGATACAGAAGCTCGACATCGAATTGTAAAATAATCCGAAAGGTATCCAATAAATATGTTTTATTTGTAAATGCATTCATATAACCATAAAAATGGATTTATATACTATTTTTCATCAGTTTATATTTATAATATCAAATCATTTATAGGTAAGAAAAAACGTACTAATGAAGAAGGACAATAATACCCTCAAAATAAAAGTAACAACATGATCCTGCATTTGAATCTGAATGACGAAAATGCCCCTATCTGACGAAAGAATGACAGCAGTACCCTTAATTCGGACATAATCAACCCTAATCAACAAAATCCCCAAATCACTGTCTCTCTTCAAATCTCTCACATGGCGACGGTTCGTCTCCTCTGCTCTGTTTCCAGATACTTACCCTCTCTGATTCTCGAGATCTGACACTTTTTTCTCTCGCCGGTAAGCTTACTCTTTTGCGAATTGTTCGTTTTTTCTTGTTGGATTTTGCTTTGATTTTATTGGGATTATAAGGATTGAAACATGTGTTTCGTTGAATTACTCTGCTATGTAGTGTAATTTTGTGAGGAAGAGATGCATCTTTGATAATAATTAGGCATGATTGTAAAAACTAGCTGTGAAGTTTTGGAAATTGAACTATTTTTTGCATTAAACCTCCCCAACTATTTTCAAACCCACTAACAAAAGTAACCATGCAAAAGGTATACATAAGGGTGTCACATTGCAAAACACACATATACATTAGTGTTACAAATTGCAAAGCGCTTATAATGTAAAGGGCGAAACCGTCATTTCCGGAAAACATTTGATGTCACATGACTGATTTCAGTTGAAGATAACGGATTTGGAGAGTGAATATAGTTGGGGAAGTTTTTTGCAAAAAGAAAATAGTTCACCGATAGTATTTGCAAAACACGCATAATTCACCGCAAGTTCTTACAACTTATCCCATTTTAGAATTATTTGGGCTCTCAGTGTTCTTGTTTAAATTTTCACTGTTATGAACTTATGATGTTTATGTTGGTTAGTTGTTGTGTGGAATCTATGTCAGCATGTGATTATGTTCACATAATCAGAGAGAAGTGTTTTTTTTTTCAGATAAAAGTAGCAAGACCTTTCCTTTCGATAGCCCTTTTGGCTGAATTCTCTGTCTTATTGACGTTTATGTGTAACGATTTTACCCAGGAGTCAACTTGTTGCTGTTGATTTTAAAATTTGAATGAAGATTTTGATCCCCGTGATCGGAAGTCAAAACCTTGTATGTCTCTTCTCTACAAGTATGAGAGTTGAATCCGCGTTCTTGTTAGCATAATAGTTACTAGTGTTTATGCATGGAGCAGCTCTTAACATGTTTATGTATGAAAGGATGGACTTCTTATTGACATTCATGTGTAATGATTTTTAGTTTTTTACCCAAAAGTCAATGTATTGCAGTTGACTTGGAAATCTGAAAGTTTATGAAAATTTTGATTCCCGCGTCATTAAAACCTTGTACTTCTCTTCTCTACTAGAATTGAATCCTCGTGTTCTTGTTAGCATAGTGGTTAGTTACTAGCTTTGTTTATGGCCGTATGGGGCAGCTTTGAACTCACATGTTCATGTATGATAGATGATTCACTTCTTGTCTATTTGTTTACCAGGAGTAACTTCGCTGACGCGCCCTCTTCGACCTTAGTTTCTCAAACACACACTGTAAAGGTGAGGGGTTATCAGTATCACACTAATCTTTCGTTATTCATCAAAAAACCACTGAAAAGGCGGGTTTTGTGTCAAAAAACCCGGCCATTTATCATGTTTTTTTTTGGCACAAAACCCACCTTCTCAGTGGACTTTTTTGATGAATAACGAAAGCTAACAGTGTGTGACTGATAACCCCACACCTTTAGGGGGTGTTTTTGAGAATCACAGGCCGGGGTGTAAATAACGTCCTCCCTTGTTTACAATGCTGCTCTTTGTTATCTGCATATGAAGTGAACTGCAACATGGCCAAGTTTTATTTAGCTTCAACGGGCCAATTCTCTACGAGATTGAGTCCTAACATGTATGAGTACTTGTTAGCATAGTGGTTACTAGTCTTATGCACGAGACTGCTCTTAACATGTTCATGTATGAAATGGTGAACTTACCTGGTAGATAATTCTCTTCTTGTCTATTTATTTACGACAACACTGCTTGTTATCTGCATATGCACTCTGAAGTTCATCCGTTATTGAAATGTATACTGACTCCGGATATATTCAATGCTTTATGTTGTTATGGTTCAATTCGTAACTTAGTTTTGTGTAATTATGATTCATTAATCTAATCCTAGTTCTCAAGCTTTATCTTTAGATGAAGCCTATACTTATATCTACCGAATTTAAACATTGCAGATTCTCTGATGATAATATGTTGCATAGCTCACTTCAGAGCTAGCTGTTGGAGTACTAAATATCCCAGAAAAGAGGTATTTTCGATATTTTTCTGGGGAAGGCTGAAACTCAGGCTGTTAATGAGGCTGCATGGAGGATCACGCTTTTGAGGTCGGTCAGGAGTTTCTCGATGTCAAGGCATTTCGAAATGCAATCAAAGAAGCAGCCATTGCACAACACTTCGAGCTCCGCATCGTGAAGAGTGACCTTATCCGATACTTTGCAAAATGTGCGGCGGAGGATTGCCCGTGGCGCATTCGTGCAGTGAAGCTCCCTCACTCCCCGACTTTCACCGTGAGAAGCCTCGAAGCGGTGCACACGTGTGGGAAGAACGCGCAGAATGGTCATCATCAGGCTTCTGTGGATTGGATCGTGAGCTTTATCGAGGAGAGGCTGCGCGGTAATGTGAATTACAAACCGAAGGATATATTGCACGATATACAGAAGCAGTATGGCATCACCGTGCCGTATAAGCAGGCTTGGCGTGCGAAGGAACGTGGTATGGCAACGATTTATGGATCTTCTGAGGAAGGGTATTGCTTGCTTCCCGCATTCTGCGAGGAAATAAAGAGAACGAATCCTGGGAGTTTTGCCGAGGTTTATACTGTTGGAACAGATAATCGGTTCTATCGTCTGTTTGTTTCGTTTAACATGTCGGTCTGCGGGTTCCTCGGTGGATGCTTGCCGCTCGTTGGTCTGGGCACGACACAGCTTAGGAGCAAGTACCTAGGGACGTTACTCTCTGCTTGTTCTTTTGACGGTAATGGCGGGTTGTTTCCGCTTGCATTTGCAGTTGTGGACATGGAAAGTGATGAGAATTGGAATTGGTTCTTATCGGAGATTCATAAGGCACTTGTGACAGTGACTGAGGAAATGCCAAGGTTCACATTCTTGTCAGGTGTCCAAAAGGGTATTGTTGATGCAGTTCAAACGAGATTTCCTGGTTCTGCTCACGCCTTCTGTGTGCGCCACTTGAGCGAAACCGTCGGGAAAGAGTTCAAGAACCCGAGACTCGCGAATCTCATCTGGAAAGCCGCGTATGTCACTACCGTCGTTGGTTTCAAAGAAAAAATGGGGGAAATCGAGGAGCTATCTCCCGGAGCCGCGGAGTGGTTACGAGAGCTCCAACCATCTTGTTGGGCGTTGGTACACTTCGAAGGAACGTGCTATGGCCATCTTTCTTCAAACATCGAGGAGCTCAACAAATGGATCGATGAAGCTCTGGATCTACCCGTTGTTCAGGTCATTGAGCGGATTCTGAACCTGTTGATGATCGAGTTTGAGGAACGTTGTGTGAAGAGTAGTTCTTGGTCTTCCACACTCGCCCCTTCTGCTGAGGCGCGTATCGTAGAATCCATCCGTCGTGCTTCCAGTTACCAAGTCCTCCGGTCAGACGAAGTGGAGTTCGAGGTTTTGTCCGCTAACAGGTATTTATGTGAATGGCTTAATGTGTGATCTGTATATAGTTTGAAAACTTCTGTGTTTATTGGATTGTTGGATTTTAGTCTTTTAAAGTTCCACACTCAATCCCAGCGTTAAAATTGCAACTTAATGGTTATGATTAAGTTGTTATTTGCTGACAGGTCCGACATTGTGAACATCGGTGCCCGTTCCTGCTCCTGTCGGGATTGGCAGCATCACGGAATACCATGCTCTCACGCTGCAGCGGCCCTGATCTCCTGTCAGAAAGACGTCTACACATTCGCCGAGAAATGCTTCACGACAGCGAGTTACCGGGAAGCATACGCCGGGCGGATACACCCCGTCACCGGAGCAATCGAGTGGAGGAAGACCGTGGGCGACGGGAGTCAGACCGTGTGGCCGCCGAAGTGCCGCAGGCCACCAGGACGGCCCGAGAAGAAGAGGGTATGTGTGGAAGAGGTTAACAGGGAGAAACACACTGTACATTGTAGCAGGTGCAACCAAACTGGGCATTACAAGACAACTTGCAAAGCTGAGGTGATGAAGAGCATAGAACAGTTTTAGTTAACTAGCTTTGTTGAGTAGGTTTTGCTTTTCTGGTTTAAAATTGAAAATGTATCCCAAATGTTATTTATGTACAGCATGAACGTCTTTGGGTAAAATATTTTGAAAATATTCCGAATTAATTTGTTCGAACTAGGGTACATAAAAGACGGTGTCTCATTCTTCTTCGTCTATGTCAATAACGAGCTCCTACGAGGAAGACGACATCTCTTTCGATTGTTACCCTTTTCTCGATGTCTTCTAGACACTGAAGCCAAACTCTCTCCTTTTTACCTCTCCCTCTTTAATCTCTCGCCGAAAAAAAGGAACCTTCTTCGTCTTTAGATAGGCCTTTATTAGATGTTTTTTCAGGGTTTTTTCTCAGCGTTGATCGACGAGTGTACAAGAGAGAATATTATCCATATTTTGGTTAGATTTGCGGAAAGTTTGGAGGTTTGCTACTGAAACTCGGTTAAGAAGGGATTCAAAAAGATTGAAGCGACGTTGACCTCTCACTATTAATAGTGGGACTCCTATAACAAAAGATAAACGTGTTAAGGTTGGTGTATTTTTCTAGATTTATCCATTTTATTCGATATTTATAATTAAAACTAACAAGAGTTAAATAAGTGCTAATGGTGAAAGAGGACGTCGCTGGGACCGTATGGAGGAGATCGGGCAGACCCTTGTCCCATACGGTGTTGATCATGATGGATATTCGCCTTGGGGCAGTACCTCCAGGCCGAAGAGCCGATGAGTACGTCATGTCCAGTTTCTCGATCAGAATGGTACGCTCTGAAACGGGAAATGACAACTCTTAGATGCTAGGATCGTCGATGAGATCTCTTCTGAGGATGTAGGATAGAAACTATGTCCATTACACTAACCGAGGTAGGGATGCTACCCCCCCCCCCCCCCCCCCCCCCCCCCGGCGAGGCCTACAAAACAGTCTCGCTGGGCGTCAGAGGCAATTAGGGCATTACGGGTGACCATGAGGAACCACACCCCGACCCTTAGGGTTCGACATCTAATCGACTTCAGTTTCCTCTTTCTCCCGATCACTCCTTGACAAACTGTCCTGACACCACAAATTTGAAATAAGTCGAAATAATAAAAGTCAATTGGATCTCTAAAGCCACCCATTAAAAGAATAAGAAGCCATATCCTACTTGTTACCCGGACAATAGACAGTAATTACAAGATCAACATTCTAAATGTCTAAAGAACTATATTTGACCTTCTTCCCACTTATTATAAACTTTAGTTTGTGCACGTCTATTTCTGATATGTCGAAAGTGCTTTAACCCTACTATCAATAAAAACTGTTGCTTGTGCTTTTCATCTCTTTTTCGTGCTCCTCCCCTTTTAAGCAGCGTTTTATTTTGACTACTCTGTCTTTTGTTCGATTTTGTTGTTGGATTGATAGTTTGTGGTTTTTTTTCCGGAACCCACCCCATTTTTCAATACATTATTTATTTTCTAATAAAATAAATGTACCTTGCTCAAAAAACAAAAAAACTTTTTGGTCTAATTCTTCAAAGCTAAACATAAACTTGGGGCCCACTTGATTACGTGGCTAACCAGCCCAAAGGGGCAAAATCGGGAACTGGATCTCCATCTTCTTCTCTCTCTGCAGAACCAAATTGGGTTTCTCGTCGAACCCTAAAAACCCAAATTCTCCAATCCCTTATCTCCTGCTCTACCTAGTAGGCACCTCCAAATTAGGGATTTTCAGAAGAGGCGTCGCCGATTATCCAGAAATTAAGGTAATTAGCTCTAAATCTATCAACTTCGGTTATTGCTCGGTGTAGAAAGGTTCGTGCTTGTTTGGTACGACGATCGCTCTCCGTCTGTGAAATCATGAATTGCTCTTAATTTTGGTCATTTTGGTAATCTAATTCAAGTGTTAATTACTGGGCATTTGTCAAATTTTTTGCTTGTTATTGAAATCTATGCTGATTCTGGGTATGTTCGATTGTTCTATGTTGCAAAGGCTTTGTATAATTTGATTTTGATATTGATATTGAGTTGGGTAGACTCTTTTAAGTGTTGATTAATTTATGCTGTGATTATACTCTGTTTTTTTTCCTTTCAGTTTTGTGTGTATGATTAGGAGAACATGTAATCCAATGGATGAAGCAAGAATTTTATTTTGTTGATAGGTTCTGTATTTTAAATTTTCCTGTTATTTTCGATGAGTGAAGATAGTATTTTCGTCTATTTGGTTCCTGAGATTACAGGTTCGTTAACATTACCGAGTATTATTACTGAAATGCTTTTGGTTCTTCTTACATTTCTCAGACAATTTGTACTTTATCGCAAGCTAGGCTTTGAGGTCTTTATTTATCGAGTTCCAGAATATGTAGGGGTTGTGAACACAAACTTTTCATCGAAAAATTACTTGTAAGAGAATATGCAGTTTGTATGACTGAAAATGGTACAAGAACCTATTATTCTATATTGGATTACTGTATGCATACTAAGTAAAACTTGACAAACCCATTACACATGTCAATATGCACATGTGTAATGGGTTATGAACTTATAGTCCTAACTTCTGAAGCTTTCTTGACGACAGCAGTTTATTCTCTTTGGTGCAACTTTGTTTTAAATATGTGTAATTGATACCTTGAAACTCTTGTGCTGGCTTCCATTTTGGAGTTTAACCCTAGGGAAAACGTTATTTACATACCCACTTTGACCTTTAGCTATCAAAACACCCCCTAAAGGTGAGGGGTTATTAGTAGCACACTGTAACCTTCCGTTATTAATCAAAAAACCCGGATCTAAACAGAAAATGTGATGGTTAAATCAGGAATACACTGTCACCTTTCTCATTTATCAGTGTCTTTTTGGATCTAAATGACCCAAATCCGGGTGTTTTTGATGATAAATGAAAGGTGGCGGTGTGTTACCGATGATCCCCTCAGCTTTACAATGCGTATTTGAGAAACAAAGGTCAAAGAAGGGGTGTTAATGAAGTTACCCCTTAACTCTATTTTTTTCCTTATCTGCATTTACTTGTGGTTGCTAGATGGATTTAGAGACAGAAAATAGAATAGCTGCAGCGCTTCTGAAAGAAGCTGCAGAACTACGGCGACAATCCGAAAGAGAAGGTGTCCTAGCTTACCTTAGGCAACCTACAGCGAGGGGTAGACCAAATTCACGCTTCCTCACTGCAACTGTCCTTGGGGTACAACAAGGTTAGCTTTTACCCTCTCTCTCTGTCTCATTCTCATATTGTGATTCACTGTTTCAACCTCATCAAGTAAGAATCTAAGTCTAGGGTAAATTGCACACAACTACCCTGTACGAATTACCCACAAACACATGACTATCCTTATGAATTTTCATGTGTCACCATCAAAATTTACATTTTCTTTCAAAAATACACATATGCACATTTAACCAACCCCAGTAGAAAAAAGCTTCCAAACAGGAGTTTTTGGAGACAACCCCATTTTTTTAAAGAAATTGCTTAGGATTATCTGGGTTTGGCTGGGGTTGTCTCCAAAACTCCCGTGGACTCCCGTTTGGGGTTGGTTAAATATGCGTATGTGTATTTTTTGTTACATGATTTAGTGAGTATAAATTTGAAATATCCCAAAATTACTCAGTCTCACACTTATACTGTTCTGATTTCAATTTCACTCCGTTCTCAAAATCATCCCCGGAATCATATTGAAATCGGATGATTAAAGGATGGGAGGATATCATGAAATTTTAAACTCACATGTATTTACGTGACGAAACAGATCGGATTTTTTGATGACACGTGGAACCTTATGGTAGTCATGTGTTTGTGAGCAATTCATAAAGGTAATCATGTGCAGTTAACCCCTAAATCTAAGTCCACTGTTCTTTTTGCAGCAAACCGAGTTGTGGAGGTTAATGAAATGTGGCGAGTACGGCAGAAAGAGCAAGAGTTGGACGATCGGCTTAAAAGGAAACAAAAGGATGAGAGAATCAGTAGCAGTAGAAGGAGCCATAGGGATTCAGCTACCTCATCAGGAAGCACTAGCAAGACTCATACCTTAGTCGATAGCCGTACTGTTGCTTCTTGCTCTTCAAGCAAAAGAGTAACACAGAGTTGCTATTCAAGGGAAGATGAAGGTTTGAGAGATGAGGAGATAGAGGAGTTCCTTCATGCAAGGTCAGGATGCTTCCCTTTATGGTGTATGTGTTAATTGTTACTCTATGTCCTAAAATAATCGTTTGATTAAACTTTCGTGCAAAATCTAAGGATAATTTGATTTGTTTTTCTTGCAAAATTGAGGATGGAGTGAAACTGAGGATAGTTTGATTTGATTTTCTTGCTAAACCTAAGGATAGAGTTAGTGCTAATCAGTTTCACATCCCCCACTACTTTACCTAGTGGTTATAAGGGATAATTGCAGGAAAAGTACCCTGAGATGTTCTCTTTTTGCCACATGTAGTCCTCTTCTTCTTTTTTTTGACGAAAGTAGTCCTCTTCTTTGATAATTGCAAAAAAAAAAAGATCCCTGAACATGTTTTTGTTGCACTTTGTATATAAAAAATACTCAAAATAGATTTTGCCCTTGGAAAATTACATTTGAAAAATTATTATTAAAGAACAAAAAATCCAAATTTTCATATCCCCTAAACTTCTCACTCTTTGGACGGTACAAAGAGGAAGAATTGAGGGATATGAAAATTTGATTTTTTTTTTTGTTTTTTTTTGTTCTTTTATTGCAACTTGTATAAAAATGATACTTTTTTGCAATTATCGAAGAAGAGGGCTACAAATCGCAAAAACTGAATTCCTCAAGGTACTTAATCGATTTTAGAACACTGATTATGACTTGCAAAGTAGAAAAGTACACTTATTTTGAGGAAGGATGGAGTATTTTGCTTGCTAGAAGTGATTAGTTTGTGATGTTCATAGTTTGTATTGGTCTAACATGAATATTTTTGCCGGTGACAGGGCCAAGCGTGGAAGAGGAGCTGTAGGGTCAAGGATGGACGAAACGGGTCCTTACCTTCCCCAGAATTCAGACTCTAAGGAGCAGCTCTCAACAAGCCATGATATAAGGGATCATCGAGTTGTGATCGGTCCCGCAAAACCTTCTTCGCTGAGGTCATACGAAACTTCTTCAGAAGAGGAGGAGCTTCACAAGGATAGGGTGAAGAAGGCAAGGAAGAGTCACTCAAAGGAGCACTCTCATAAACATAAACTCAGATCTAAAGAGAAGTCGAGGGATAAGAAAAAGGAGAGGAGATCGAAGAATCGCTAGTGAGAGTTTAGGGTGGGTTTTTGTATCAAACTGAACTTGTTTACAAGAAGCTAGATGAAAAGTCTTTGTTTGTGGAGTTAATTATTGTGTGGTCATGAACCGCAAGGTTGTGAATCAAGATTGAATGATGGAAACTTTGTTCCCAATTCAATAGCATATCCCAAAACTAGTCTTGGCAGAAGAAGCTTTTAACAAGCAACTGTAACTGTAAGTGTGGATTGTGGGCTCAAACCTCAAACAGGTGTAGGACAGGTTGAGAAAATTGAAATTATCCGGACGAACACCCACATGTCGCACGACAAATGGCCTTTGTGAATGAGTTTGCCGGCGAACGCACGGGGATATGAAATGAAACCTTCACCTTAGAGAGGATCGGCCAAAACTACCAAAAACCAACTTTTCTCGGCAACTCGCCTTCCAATGGATATGCCCTAATTGCAATTCTCATCAGGCATCAAAATAAGTAAATTCAAACAGGGGTTGATTGCTAAAAACTACATTATGTATTGTCCACACTTTTAAACTACACTATCTTTCGACCATGGTCGTTTACTTACAAAATTTGAAATATTCCCACATTCTGTTAAAATTAGGGACGCATACAATACATAATGTAGTTTTTTGCACGCAGACAATACATAAAGGTAGTTTAAAGCATGGATAATATATAATGTAGTTTTTCGTATGTGGACAACCCATAATGTACTTTTTAGCAATTAACCCTTCAAAAGAATTACTCAGACCTTATGTATTCTTGACACCATATATGATTCAAACTCAATTAGTGGAGTCCAAGCTTAAATTCCTTGAGAATGCAATAACAAATATCTTTACACAGCAATTACACAAGTCATAGTAATGTATGATTCTGCAATCTAAACACATTACAGTTGCTTGAAAACTCCAAGCATCTACTAAGATTCTACATGTAGCTCGAAACATAATACAACAAAATCACATATTTCTTCTCCTTGATCTTACACACAGCGGGACGAACATGGTAAAGCCCGACTAATAATTCTCATCTTCTACAGAAACAAATCTTTAATCTAACATGTTCTGCTACCGAGAAAAGCCACTGTTATGAGTCCTCAAATTGATGATCTGTCTCATCAAAGATCTCCTCCTACAATATGTTGAATAATGTTAACTTATTGATCAAATAATTGTGGGGAAAAAAATAAAGAGGTGATTGCAGTGCACTACCTTGTATTCTGCATGATTTCCAATTCACTACCCATGTACTTTTTCTGCATCAGTTCACCGGGATAAACTTTTTTTTGGTATCAAACTATTCTAATTTGAGGTTTGATGATGAAACTGCCCTTTATAAAAAAAAATGGGTAGCTTTATTCACACCTTGGGCGACCTTTGATTCTCAAATACACACGCTAAAGGTGAGGGGTTTAGTAACACATGACAACCTTTCGTTATTCATAAAAAAAACAACGGATTTGGGTCATTTTGTTCCAAAAACCCACTGATAAATGAGAAAAGTGACTGTGTTACTGATAAAACCATCACCTATTCAGTGTGAATCCAGGGTTTTTGATTAGTAACTAAAGCCTAAAGGTGACAGTGTGTTATCGATAACCCCTCACCTTTAAGGGGTGTTTTTGAATATTAAAGATTGTCGAGGGGGGTGTAAATAACATTTTCCCTAAAAAGTAATAATTTAAAAGGTGGAAGTTATAAAGTACAAACATCTTTGTCTTCTTAATTTCAATTTTCTATTTCTTTTTCAAGTTTTTTTTGGAGGGGGGGGGGGGGGGGGGGGGGGGGGTGTTTGTTATTAAACCTCATCAAATTAGAATAGATTAAAATAAAGTCTATCATGGTGAACTGATATGAAAAAAAAGTATACTGCTGAATTGAGAATCATGCAAAGTGCAGGATGGTGAACTGTAATTACCCGAAAACAAATGTACTTCCATTGTTACCTGTAAGAGCTCTTCAATGACATCTTCCATTGTAATTATGCCAACAGCTTCTTCTTCCTCGGGGACCTTTGGGAGAGGACTGCCATCGATCTGCAAAATGTCTGAGTACATGTCCTTTGTCCACTTCCTACTTCTAGAACCCTTGAATGAGTTATTACGGTTACTCCGGTTGGGAAAACTCTTCCACTTCTGAAAAGATCTCTTGCTCTTTAGGATCTTCTCGAGCGGAGGCACTTGACCGTCAATGTCTAGTCTCACATCCCTCGAAGAATCTACTTTATCCAATCACAAATCCCAATTCAGAAACATTACTATGATACTGATTTAACAATAACAATTTAAATAGAAGAGGCTATATGCAATTTAAGGATTTATTGAGAGAAGCAACATAAGAAATCGAAGAAAAAAGATCAAATAATGTAAGTGAGGCAAAAGAAACAAGCCATATGTCATTTCTTTTATCAGCTTTTAACTGTTACAGGAGGCATAAGGAGAAACGGATGCTCAAATAGATCCAAAACAAGTGATGAAAGTAGAAAAAAGGCATAATTGCAACAAAAAAATGATTTACACCTTTTGCAAGTTGTTACCATCTTCTAAAAACTGTTGCAAGTTGATACGATGGACAAATTTTTTCTTTGCACCGGAAATGAAACCGTTAAAAATCAAAGGTAAGTCAAAAATGCCTTAAAAACAATAAAGTTTAGGGGTAATTGCAAAAAATTGTGGTGAACTATGCGTGTTCTGCGAATAGTACGGCGAACTATTTTTTTTTTTTGCAAATGACATCCCCTAACTATTTTCTGTCTGCAAATCCACTAACGGGGTTATTTTTTTATAAAAAAAATCGAAAGTAACAACGGAAAAGTGTATACATTAAGGGTTCCAAATTGCAAAACACGTATAATGTAAAGGGAAAACTGTCATTTCCAAAAAATTGAAGTAACATGGCTATCACATGACTAATTTTCATTAAGATAATGGATTTGCAGATGGGAAATAGTTGGGGGCTGTCGTTTGCAACAAAATAGTTTACCGATAGTATTTGCAGTTGATCCCTAAAATTTAATACTCACATATTTTTAAAATTTAAGGATTTTCTTTGTATGTTTTAGAGGATACTTGAGAGTAAAAGTAGCATACAGCCAAAGTATGAAATAGCAAAATATTAGTTCTTACCATCAGAAGGGCTCTTGCTAGTAGGCAGGTTTGTCTTGTTGCACTGTCTTATAACAACAGCCATGTGGCTGTGGCCTTTCTGAAATTCATTCAATATGTCATACAAGGGCAAACTCTCCGCAACCCTGAAACCCACAAATTATGGCGTATGAGCAAATATGACAAAACCATAAGAAGCAAGTATGAACATTATCTAAAGCGGTATTGGCTTCAACAACACAAGATACCTTGGAATCCTCCGGATAGTGACATTTTTAACAGGTACTTCATCGTCTGGGTGAACGGTTAACAAATTCTTGGCCTAAACATTAGCATAGGACATAGATATAACGTATGTTAGTACACAATTTTCTATTAAAAGATGTAGGGATGATGTAACTCAGCTACCCTTAAGTATGCACCTTTCGCAATCAACTGCCCCAAGTTTAAAAAGTTTTTGACAACCCTTAAGTATTTTTTCTAGTCTCAATGTATCCCAATTCCGTCAACTTTTGGGAGTGTAATGACAAAATACCCTTATTTTAAAAGTAATCATGAGGGTATCTTTGGCACTTCACACCCAAAAAACATGTTAAACTTAAGGGTAGTTAGTTGAGAATGGTGTATGCTTAGGGGTAGCTGAATGAGATTTTCCTAAAGATTTATTATTACATGAGCACAAATCAAATTAGTTGTAGTAGAGGCAAAGATTATAAATAAACCAATTAGCTGGCAGAAAAACAGATGAGTTACTATAACTTCTATAATTACTTATAAAGAAAAAGAACTGGCCTGAGTTGTAGGGATTCACAATTTTAGACCTATGTCCTATGGATAGACGGCCAAATATGATAGTCCCAAGTAGATCTTATCACCTTCACATTGTAGAAGCAATCCATTTACAGGAGATGAAACATATAATTCAATAACATAAGGATAAAAGTCTAATCTATTTCCATGAAAGCCCAAAGCATCCACAATTCTTCCATCTGGATTTTCGTGTAAGCAAATAGTTGTATCTGTATACCTTATCAAATCTACTCTGCATTATATGTTCAGCCAGCTCGTTGATTTAACGGTTATAATCTAATGACACAAACTTCTAAGGAAAATGGCTAAACAAGATAGCTGTTACCTAGCAAACAGGGGAGAGATAAATTAAAGCCAGATTGTCATGAGATTCGGGATCATGCAGTAATTTGAACCAAAAAAATGTTTACTCTTCATTGAAGAATAATTAGACACTTACCAGAATAAGTCCAATTATATTTGTAGGTTGCTCATAGAAGACAGGAATTCTACTATGCCCCTTCTCCAATAATAAATTCATTAACTCCCTACATCAAGAGTACAGAGTGTGATGAAAACAATGTAACACCAAAGTGGTGCATTTGACCATTCAGTTCATATATTTTATATCAGACCTGTCAAGCTTAGCGTTGATATCAATTGCAAACGTATCAGATATAGGAGTCATGGCATCACCAGCTGTTTTCGCGCTAAGTTCAAGTGCACCAGCAATTATTGTTGTCTCATCATGTGTTAATTCTCCACCTTTCCCCGCCTAATAAAAGTCATTAAGCAGGTTTTAAAATAAATATTGTTAGCATTATAAATTTCATTTCAAACAACTTGTTATTGTATGATGCAAAATATTGGAATACTGAAAGATTTAAAAACACACCTCATTACCGTGAAAATCTACAAGTGTTTTCAATTCAGCTCTGCGAAAAAGAGCCACGCGTCCATGGCCTAGCAAATGGTCTAATAGCTGGTAACCACATAACATATTAATGGTGAAGAAAAAAAATTGTAAAGAGAAAATAAACTAGTCTACACCATTTCAAAGTAGAGAATTAAATGAAGGTAATACTTGAAACAAAATATTTATCACCTTGCTTATGGGAAAGGCAATAGGATAGCATATGAAGACAAGAACACGAACAAAGGGGGACACTGTTGCACCAATTGCCAAACCATATCGAGAACAAAGAGACTGTGGTATGATCTGTATATAAAATAAAACAAGTATATTTTACAATGAGCTTAAAACAAATATTGCTTTATTATCAGCTTGAAACACAACTGAACCAATGAAGGCCCACCATCTGACCCCCTCTTTGTCAGTCCAACTGTCTATGCTCATTTCATTAATACTTATAAGGGTTACTTGCAAAAACTAAGGCTGAACTATGCGCGTTTTGCAAATACTATCAGTGAACTTTTTTTTTTGCAAATGACATCCCCTAACTATTTTCCGTCTGCAAATCCACTAATGATTTTTTTTTTGAAAAAAGTCGAAAGTAACCATGCAAAAGTGTATGCATATGAATTTCAATTTGCAAAACACGCATACATAAGGGTTACAAATTGCAAAACACGTCTAGTATAAAGGGAAAAACTGTCATTTCCAAAAAAAAAATTGAAGTCAAGTGCTGTCACATGACTAATTTCCGTTAAATATAACAGATTTGCAGACGGGAAATAATTGGGGGATATCATTTGCAAAAAAAAAAAAGTTCACCAGTAGTATTTGCAAAACGTGCATAGCTCACCACGAGTTTTTTGCAATTATCCCTACTTATAACAAGCAAACATCACTTACCTCGCCAAAAAGAAGAATCAGTGTCACTGAAATTAAAATAGCACCCCAAGCTGTAACCAGACTGTCAAGGAAAATGGGAAGTGCCTGACAAAACAAGGGTGTGTCCAGAATCCAGATATTAACTAATCTTTCATGATATATAAGTAATGAGACAGCTTTGTAAGCTGTATAGCCTGTATTGCAATCAGTTATTAGCTTTTACCTCCATGGCCGCAGCATTGCAAATAAGTAGGGTGCAAAGCAAAAGATGCTGATTTCTGACAACCGGTAATATTTTTGCTGTTACAAAAATAAATAAATAAATAAGTTATCTAGTATGCAGTTCTTAATCACAACAAGACTTCCACTCTTAACAGCATCCGCATTCAAGTGGGCATATTATAATGAACTATTTGAAAAGTAATGTTATGAAACAGATCAACAATTAGTGTGTTCTTCGGAAATCTACTTAGATAAGCCAATTATGTGTACTGAAATTTAAGAGCGTATAACACAGACAGCATAAGGGTAATCATGAAAACAAGACCATACTGCAAGCAACTTGAAGTAACCAGGAAACCGGAGAGCTACTGTTGGAAAATGTATCTGTGGGTGTCTACATACGTAAGCACAAATCCACATATTATAAGTACCACCTGGTATACTTGCAAGACCTATTCCTAATTTTTATCGTACTATAAATAATGCATAGAAAAAGCGGTGTAGGTTCTGGGAAGAAAACCACAAACCAAAAACAGAATCCGACAAAGGTCCAAAAGACCCAAAAAGGCTGAAAAAACAAAGAATTAACCACACCGCTCAGATTGGGTGAATGAACCCGCCTAAAACTCCAGACGTCGAACTAGTGAACAGTTCCACATGAGACCACAGAAAGTGAACCCTCTGGCCTCAAAAGAGGCTGAGCAGAACGCACCTCACCACTATCCGGGGATAGTTAAAAAAAATGAATAATAGTCTCCAGAATATATCAGAGCAGCTCAATTTGTTTTGTTTGATTTTTTTAGGAAACAATACCATCAACAGTTAGCTATTCAAGCAATCCACTTCCCATATATAAATAAATTTTATAAACACCCATTCAACATTTTCTTTCCATTTTCAACACCATCTACTGATTTTGGAGATTAATCCATCCAAATTAAGAGCCTGTACATAAATTTCTACTCAACAAAGCTACCTGAAGTCCACGGGATATCTATACACACACCCTTTAACCTGAAATCAGCAGAACACCTAAGTCACTGTTTGTTTACTCTGAAACTCATGTCAGTCTTCAACCAAGGTGAATCAATAATTGTACACAATATTACTTGTGCTAGCTCAATCAAATCTAACTTTTGTTTTCCTGGACCCAAAAACCCACCATCCAATTTTCTCACACATTCTCAGTAACCAAACACAGCACAATTCACAGAAAAAATCAAAATCCACCAGACTTAAAATAATGGAGAAGAAATTGAAAACATACCGGCATGCTTGCGATCGCTGGGAGTACCAGACTTGGCCAGGACCTCGAGATCAACGAGGCTCATGGACATGAGCCCCAAGGTAAGCCCAGACATCATCCCAGCGAACAAAACCAGTAGCGTTATAATCAGTATCCGTACAAAGAAAGCGGTCTCGCAGCACCTATACTCCACCGTCATTGCAAAAACCCTAATCCAGAGACTCAGACCAGCTCCAAAACCTCCCCCTCCACCATCACCATCATCGCCGAGCCTTCCAGAGAAATCGAGAAGCGATTCCGAAGCAGAGCAGGAGAAATGTGTATCTATAGATGTTTATATAGAGACGAAAAGGGGTTGTTGGGGAGTGTTGTACCTCAGGGGCGGCGTTGGAATCGACGTACAACCGGGGACGGCCGGCGAGTGCGACGGAACCGGCGGCGGACGGCGGAGGAAAGAGAGGCGTGGCCTTGGGGAGACCCGTCGTCTTCTTCTTCTTCTTCTGTATCTGAGAGAGCTGTTTTGTGTTTGGATCTCTGATCGGGTCCTCATCGCCGTCCGATCTTACGTCACGTCAGCAAATAAATAATCTGGGCCCACCGTTGCTGAATAATTGGTCCGTAGAGTGTAGATAACTCTATTATTTTATTTAGTTTTATAAAGTTGTTTATTTATCGGGTTTGAATAATACCTAAAATGTATTTTTATTTTTGATTTTTTTTAAACAGGCGACGAATGATTTTTATTAATAGTGTCGATCGATCGTAACATAATCTGGGTTGGTGACCTGGGGTTTCAGAATGTGTCCGAGATCCCCGTAGGTTTCTCGACGCTCTTAGACACGTAAAAGAAATCTAGTTTGCATCTTATACAAGAACAATGATTCCCAACATCCCATCGACATACAAAAATGTGATAGAAATCAGAAACAAGAAATAGATAAACATAATCCGAGAGAGGTCAAGGGATCCTGGTCCCCGGTCATGGGGGGTAGGCCCCTAACACCTATCTCCCAATCTGGGGGCTAACTCATGGCTCCTGACGGGGTTAATTGGAAGCCATCTCCTAGAGGAATTAGTCTTCCCATTCACCCTGTAACAGGTGGATCGTGGTGGTGAGGTCTGATAGGTCATGGAACAGCCTCATCTGGGATGAGTACCGCGACGTCTTCGTCTTCTAGGGAGAACGCTCCAAAGTGGTCCTAGATAGTCTCCACATTCAAGTCCGAAGGGGCGGTTAGAAACGGCAACCCCAGCCTCGTGACACCCATGGTAGAGCCGGGGTGCCCAATTGCACGGAGATCGGCCCAATGGCTATTGGTGGCTCTACATGTGGTTGTCAGGGAAGTAGTTGAGCTGCTTGTCGTCGTGGGGACGGGGGGTGACCTTGGTTGACCTGCTGAGGTATTTGCGATGACGACCCAACCAGAAGAGTGGCCATCGAGAACCCCGGGACGCGACGGCGCTACTTAGACGCTCGAATAGGTGGAGGCCAGAGTGAGGGGCGAGAAAAGGGGGGCGAGGATCCTCCGGGCAGATGGAGGAGGCTCGGGGGTGAAAGGGTGTGCTAGGGCAGCGTTTGTGTCGCCAAGGGTGGACGACGAAGACATGGTAATTGTGTAGGCTGAAAAACAAGGGAAGAAACCCTAATTCTTAAAGAGAAATTTAGTCTCATAGACTCATTCAAATCTGAATAGTTTTTTTTACTTTGATAATTATTTATATATGTGTGTACAAGAGCATATTCACGTACCAATCAAATTTAAAATATAGTATTTTAACTTTGATCGTGCATATGATTAAATAAAAGAGTTGCTAGCTGAACTACTCCAACCATGTCGTTAGATGATGTTACAATGGTGGACCAAACCACTTGTACACCTAATGATGACAAGGTGCTAGGACGGAGTATGACCATTACCGAAAAATATGTCGTGGCCTGTTGGACTGAGTACTCCCCCGGAGTCCAACTAATTTACGTTATCCTCCCTCAGATGATAAATGAGGGACAAATTTTTTTGGAGAGGTTGTCTCTCGAGATGGTAGAAGAATATCTTGCTAGTACTTGGTGGAACCTCTACCACCATACGAGCAATGAGGCGATGATACTTGATGACCCCTCATTGGTCTTGTCACCCCTCATTGGGTGAGACAAGAGTGATAGTCTCATACGCTCCATCAGAGTTTGTCAATCCTTAAGATTCCCACCCATAAAGTCTTCGACTTGTCGCTTACACAACCTTGGAAGTGATCCCGTACCTGGTCTTGGATATCCCTCAGCCAAGTTCCATATCCTCCAATTCGGGAATGTCTAGGATGGTCCTTAGGAGAAGGACGAGAATTACAAAGAGCCCCTCCCGCTCCCACTTCCTCCACCTATCATCCCAAGATGAGGTATAATAATGGTAAGTGTCATCTATTGTGAGGATGGTTGTGGTCCTTGTGGAGATGTGCTCTCTCATAATAGGAAGTGACATGTGTTGTGTCGACGACTATGCGTACCCTTTTACCACCTTGCCCTTAACCTTGTGGCCATAAGGGTCATTCTGATTCAGATATTGTCTATTCTCTACAGTCACCATGGGTGAACCGACACCCATGCCCACCGAGGGGCGAGAAGGCCCCCATAGTGACCATGACTTGTAATTGGATGGTTGCGACCATTATGAGATTGCCTCCGAGAGTTCCGAGGTACGGCTTGGCTCTCATTGAGAGGCCTCGCGATCCCATGCCCACCCGACACACATGCCACAACAATCATATGACAACACAATTCCAATCAAAGCAGTTGTCCAGTAGATATTCATATGATAGATGTAGGAGATATCGTACCTCAAATTCCGTTTGACGGAACCACAATTGTCGTTGGGGCGGAAGACATGCATCGAGACGGACTCTAATCTACATAAAGTCCACCCAGATCATGCCATCGACATCATCGTCCACGGTCAAATAGGTACCCAAAGTGCCTCCAATCCGAAGACCAACACCCATACTCCAAACCCCCACCGTGAGATTGGTGACCAGAACCCACACCAAGAAATGGGTAAAAAAAATGTACAGAAGACGTGTTTGCGGCCTAAGATCAGCAAACACCACCAGATACCGCCTAAACGCCCACAGTTCCCCTACCAGATTCCTGGCGTGCTCCCAAGTACATGTACCGTATAAAACTAAGCTAACGGATTGAGTTCAATTGCCGACAAATCCGTTATGTCGACCAAATACTTTGTTGTAGTAGTGTCTCACGTATTACTTTATCAAAGGGTATTTTCAACGTTTCACAATATTCTTAACGATGTTTCGAAGAACGACTACTAAGAGCATCCACAACCATATAGCTGGTTGCTGGCGGGTAGTGCTGGTGGAGAGAATAAAAAATTATTTTTTGTTGCCTTACAGCCAGCTCTCCCAGCCAGTATCCTACAATGTTAAGCCTTTTTGTTGGCTTTATAGTGGCCCTTTTGTTCACATTTTTGCTCCCAGTCGGCGATGAGTGCCGGCCTTAAGCTCCCAGCCAACTCCCCGCCACCTCTTCGCCAGCGTTTTCTCCCCCAACGCCTCCCCGCCAACAACTCTAAGGCTAAATATGAGATTACATGCCACAAATTCCAAATAACGACAGTCACATGTATTTTTACGAAAATATATAATTACATGATATTTTCCCGACATAAAACATTCAATATTATTTTAAAGACAATAATAATGACATCAGAAGACCAAATCTGAAACAAATATAATAATTGCACGGAAACAAACAGAGAACTTTTTCTGTTGCCATAACTCCAAAACACAACTGGCCAAACCAAATCAACAAACAGAGAACTTTTTCTCTTGCCATAACTCCAAAACACAACTGGCCAAACCAAATCAAGTGTCAGTGATATCACTAGTAACACTTTACTATATTCTTCACTATTATTATAGTTGGTGGCATTACATTTCTATTACTTTTTTTTTGCAAATTAGTTCACACATTGAAATATTTTTAGCTTTATATTTTCAAGGGTAAATTATAAATACGTACTCTAAATTTATAGCGTTTAACTGATACATATTTTAAAGTTTTTTTTAAATGAATAAATTGGATGATTTCACATAGTTTTTAGGGTTAAATATCGAAACTTACTCTTAAGTATTGGTCACGAACACTACACTACCCATGTTTTCAAAATGAACACTACACTACCTTTAAGTATTGGTCACGTGACTTTGTTAGTAAAAATGGATGGAATTTTCCATTCCGTTAGTCATATGACCTCAAGTGTCATATAATGAATGGTAAAATGACATTTTTTTTGCCCTTAAGTATTTGACCTCTATACATTTTATAAGGAACAATAACGAGGGTACAATGGTAATGTTCCTTATAAAATGTGTAGAGGTCATATAATTAAGGGGAAACGTCATTTTAGCATCCATTATATGACACTTGAGGTCATATGACTAACGAAATGGAAAATTCCGTCCATTTTACTAACAAAATCGTGTGACCAATACTTAAAGGTAGTGTAGTGTTCATTTTGAAAACGTAAGTAGTATAATGTTCGTGACCAATACTTAAAAGTAAGTTTCAATATTTAACCCTAGTTAAGTTAAAGGTGAGTTTCTATTTGATTTTTTCACAGACGGATAAATAATATAAACTGAGCAATTATTCATGCACATGTTGGGCCCGACGGTGCCATATAACCGAACTTTCATTGGGCTTAAGAAAAGGAAAGCCCAACAGGGCCCAAGTTTCGTTGGACAAGGAAACGGCGTCGTTTAAGGTAACCTTCATTTGCGGCGGTGAATAAAAATAAATAAAGAAAAAGAAAAGACCAAGTTTCTCTCTTTCCTCATTAAGTCATTTCAGCTGAAAGAGTGAGAGTACAGATCTGGATCGTGTCCTTCTTCTCCTCCTCCATTCCTCGATCTCAGGTAATAAACTCACTCTCTTGTCATTGTTCCTGATTTGGTGCTATCTGGGTCGGCGTGTATGTTTCTGTAATCGAGTTTTTGGCATCTGGGTTCTGTTTTGCTTTGTGAATTTCGAGCTTGGCTGCTCCGATCTCTTAGAGGTGTTGTTCAGTTCACATTTGGCCATTTCTGATGTGGGTTGTTCTAATTTTGCTCTGGTGTGTTCGAATTGTGAAGTTTACAGGACGGAGAAAAGTTGTGTTTGGTGTGTGTAATTGTTGAAGGAACTTAATGTGGAAGTTTTTTTTAGCATTGTGATTTTATTTAGTGTACTTTTTCTTTAGATGGAAATGCATTGATGGGTCATTGAGAAATGTATGGAAAAAGATGGTAGGAAGTAGGAAATGGTCTCTGCTCGTAGAGGTGTTGTTCAGTTCACATTTGTCCATTTATGATATGGGTTGTTCTGAGTTTGCTGTAATGTGTTTAAATTGTGAAAGTTGGTGTTAGGGTGTGTGTAATTGTTGAAGGAACTAAATGGGGAAGTGAGTTCTACTGAGCATTGTGATTTATTTTGAGTGTACTTTTGCTTTAGATGGAAGTGCAATGATGGGTCAGTGAGAATTGTGATTTTTTTTGTCTGCTTTTGCTTTATATGGAAATGCAATGATGGGTCAGTGAGAATTCTTCCGAGCATTGTGATTTTTCTTAGTGTACTTTTGCTCTAGATGGAAATGAAATGATGGGTCAGTGAGAAATGTATGGAAAAAAGATTGTAGGAAACAATAAAGGGTGGGAAGTAGAAAATGATTTGGAAAGGGTGTTTGAGATATTGAGGCAATTATTCAACTTTTGAGGATCTTGAAGAAGGAAATGGGTTACCAATGATGGGTGTTCGAACATCAATTTAGATTGTGATAGGAAGAAGAATTGAAAAAAGCACAAAACTTTGTTTCCAAATGTGAACTTCTTGAGAACATTAGATGTACTGAGATAACATAAATCTGATTATATCAGTTGATTGTGTTACTGCCCGTTACGCAAAGTTCCTTAAATTTTTGCCCAATGAGGAAAATAACATTCAACAATTGTGCCTCAATCTGTTGGATTAGATAAAAGAAATTTTCTTAGCTTCACATCAGTCGATATTATAATCTAACTAAACAGAAATCTCCTTGTTTGATTTTCACATGTAAAATGCCTCAACCTTCATTGGTAGAAAAAGGATTTCACACCCCTTGGTTTATTAGGTATATAGAGATTCCAAAAAACAATGGTGCAAAGACATTTATTAGCAATCCTTTTGTATGATATTTTTAGGAATAATCGGCCTCAGGCCGTCTTAGGTTTAGTTTTTTATAGAGTCTTACGTTTTTCGGTATTTGTTCGAGATTGATGTCCTCGAAGTCCAAGACCATCAAATGATCTGGTTCCCTATACAACATGTAAGGGGAATCAGATCTTTGTCTGGATGGTGGTGTCTACAATGTCATCAGCACCTTTATCCTTCTATTTCCTTATTGCTATGAAATTTCTCATTTTACTAAAAAAAAGATGTTCTCTTTACCTAATACTAATATGCTTTGCAGGTTCAACATCCCTACACAACCATGTCAAGAAGACCGGTAAATCCTTCTAGACGTCCTTCTGATGGCAGTAGCATCCCATTTGTGGGATTGGTTAATTCAAAATCACGCTCATCGCCGTTGCTGTCAATAGGGCTTCTCGTTGTGGTACTTTTCATTGCTATCTTAGTACTCTGCACACACACACACCCAAAGTCTTGACTTGTCATTTTTCACGAGATTGTTGACATCACACTACCTATCTTGACTTGTAGTTTTATTTTCCAAAAATTTCAGGGTGCGATCTTTATCGTTGGCTATTTTTATAAGGGATCGGGTGGGTATTCTATCTGTCATCTTGAATTCCTGTTGTTTTGACAAGTTTATGAACACATATCAGTGTTTTTTTTGGCTTAATTAATATATCTGCTTGTGTACCAGGTGGCAGCAATGATAGCTTTGCTTTTCGTAGTAAAATTGAAGGTAAATTCTATTGGCTTTTCCGACAATGAGAGTATTTTTCCCTGACTAGACAAAAGATCCTTATTTGTCCCCTTGCCGACTTTTAAAACCTTAGTCTTGTTAATCAGAGAGCGAATTTGTGTGTATGCAGGAGGGGTTTCATGCAGTGCAGAAATTCTGAGAGCTTGGCCTGTTCTAAGTAAGGCATACGGTGACAGCGTACATAAGGTGTTGCATGTGGGACCCGACACTTGTTCGGTGGTTTCCAGATTACTGAAAGAAGAGGACACTGAGGCCTGGGGTGTGGAACCATATGACATAGAGGATTCTGATGCCAACTGCAAGAGTCTTGTACGCAAAGGCATTGTGCGTGTGGCTGATATCAAGTTTCCTTTGCCATATCGAGCAAAATCATTCTCCCTAATCATAGTTTCTGATGCCTTAGATTACTTGTCTCCCAAGTATCTAAACAAAACTGTTCCGGAATTGGCTAGGGTGGCTGCTGATGGTGTTGTTATATTTGCTGGTAAGTTGTTTATAAGCCTATCTTTTCTTAAACATTCGTCTTGAAAAGCCTAAACCCCTACCTAAAGAAGTTAGGTGATGTGTTATAGTTTTGATCAATTGACAAATGTGATGATGACTAGGTTTTATGTTTCCTGTTAGCTTTGAATATTTTGGGTGTTCTTCATCTATAGTTTTCTTCATCTTTTAATAATCCGAAGTTATGAGCAGGTTTTCCAGGTCAACAGAGAGCAAAAGTTGCTGAGCTATCGAAATTCGGTCGTCCGGTAAGTAACTAATATTTATAGGATTTTGATTCTTAAAGAAGATTTTAAGATTGATGTATCAAGCAAGAAACGGGCCCCCTTTTGTTTGAAGTGCGCGCTAAGGGCCCAACAAGGGATGGTTAAAGAGAGGACCCAAAAGGCTGGATCGAGAGAAGGAAATGGGCTCCCTTTTGTAGAAGAGAGCGCTAAATTCTTGACCCCAATCTTGAGATAGGCCGAATAAGGGCTAGTAAGAGAGGCCCAAAAGGCTGGATAGAGAGAGGGAGATGGGTTCCCTTTTGTAGAAGAGAGCGCTAGATTCTTGACCCCCATCTTGAGAGAGGCCCAACAAGGGCCCAACAGAAGTTGGGAAGAGAAATAAGAAGTGAGTTACCATTGCTAGGACTTGAACCCAGATCCCAGGCAGGACTGAAGTTGTGCTTGACCAGTTGGGCAAGCAAGCTTTAGTAACCTGTGTTTTGGATGTGATATGGGCCATATATTAGTTTTTGCATAATATATTTTTTTAAGGAAAAAAAAACATTGAACCAAGTTGGGCTGAAGGAGATATCTTTTTATTCGTTTAGTCTCTTTTACGAATCATGACACGATGAAGTGTTTACATCTCTGAAGGCCAAATTACGGAGCTCATCGTGGTGGATCAAGTATTTTCTACAGAATAACTTGGAAGTGGACGAAGATGTCTCAAAGAAATTTGAACAAACTGCAGTGAAGAAGGCATACAAGCCAGCATGCCAAGTTTTCCACATCAAGCCATTCAACTGAGAATCTCAACGCCATGCTGAGACTCATCGCTCGAAGTTCTTGGCTAAGAAGCACGCCGATGAACGATTCTCACATGCATATGGTAAAATTACATCTCCGAGAAGTTACAATGTGTTCATATTTTGTACTCTTTCGAGCAGGCTTTAGTTTCATATAGTTCTGATTGATTTGCATAAACACATTTATTTTGATATGGCTGTAAATTCAAAGCCAATTGTTGTGTTGATTCATGAATGAATTTGACAGTAGATTTGTTGTATCATATACAAAT
The DNA here is from genome assembly GCA_963921825.1 of Erodium maritimum. Classification (NCBI taxonomy): domain Eukaryota; kingdom Viridiplantae; phylum Streptophyta; class Magnoliopsida; order Geraniales; family Geraniaceae; genus Erodium; species Erodium maritimum. Next base: position 61,106,021 of record OY997596.1, on the reverse strand, counting down.
ATGATTTTTTTTTCCACCACAAAAAAGTACCATGAAGTATTCAATTTTAACGAGTTGTAACCGTGTCTTGGGTAATTGCAAAAAAAATGGGGGTAATTACGTTTAGCTACACCGAACTATCACCGATTATCACTTACAAATTTTTTTATGTCTGATAGATACCCTAACTTTCAAATATTTACAATTTACTACCATTTTTTTTGGAAGTTAGGGTATCTTTCAGAAGAAAAAAAAATTAGGTGTATTGCTAAGTGATAATCAGTGATAATTAGGTATAGCTAAGCGTAATTATCCCCAAAAAATGTCATGGGCTTTCACGTTTGGCAATATATTTCCTTCAATCGAAACCATCCGATCTCAATAGTAATTTATTAGTAGTGAAGACAATTTGCCTTTTACGGAAAAGAGTACGATCCAGTCTATCTAAATCTTGTAATGTTCTTTCTTTTCTTCTTCGACTAATAATGCAATTTGATACGAAAATGTTCTTTTATCATCAAGAAAGTGATCTAATTCTTACCCTAACTTTCAATCACTCCTGCTTCTAAACGGATGTATCCACTAGAATTCGAACCTTAGACTCCCACACAATGAGAGAGCTTTCTGACCACCCGACCAACTCGAGTGGGAGGTCAATCGAGCTTTGAAGTCCATCCTTTCTTGTCTTCGATACGACCGGTCTGAATCCCGGTCAGCCTTGCATAGAGTTTCTGAGCCGCCGTATCCGGTCCGGTTCTGTATTCAACCCTGCACGTACACATTATACGTTGCTTTTGTTACTACGTTACTACAAGCACATGCATGCACAAGTTGGGGTTTGGAGGGTACGTAAAGTTGTTATAAACTTAGACTATCACAATGGAGGTTTTTGCGTGTTTGAATGGGAGCGCTGATTCGGCAGCTTTTCAGAAAAAAAGCCAAAAGCTTACATTTCCGTTGATTCGACACCCAGCTGAGTCTGTGGATCTACGACCGACCACTTGACCCAAATAATATAAAAATAATTTCAGCCCACTTTTTTCCACGAATCGGGCCCACCTTTTATTATTTTGTCACCCATTCGACTGGAATTAGACCTAACCGTTTCGACCCCATTGTAGATAGCCTTAGAGTCGTACCTTTTATCTTTGTAGGTAACGCTCCCAACGCTAGTGATAACCACAGCAGTCCCCGTGCAGAAAACTTCGTCTGCAACCATCAAATCCTCCAGGGAAACGGTACGTTCTTCCGCCTGAAGAAAAAACACTGACAATGTCACATATTTTTCGGTAAAATAGATGAAAATATTCGCAACTACACTGATATTGTCACATTTCTCACTGAAGTGGACTTAACATTCAAATCTTCTCTCAAAACTATGTTTTGGTGATAAATGACAAAAATACCCTTATAATAATTTGGGAAGCCGGGTAAATACCAACGTCACATTTGTGCACATTTTAAAATAGAGATAAAGAAGTTTGTCAATTATTATTAAAAATAGATAACATTCAACAGTGTGAGAAAAATCTAACGGTCAACGTAACGTAAATAAGAAAATTTGATAAGATCGATATAATTTTACGAGATTATCATCTACACTGTGGAACCAATCAATGTGAAAGTAACAACCTGGTAACCCAAATCGGGAGCTATTTCGATGATGCTTTTTCGTGTGATTCCAGGAAGAATCGTTCCATTTATCGTCGGGGTTGAAATGAGGTTTCCCTGAAAAAATCGTAACAAAAAGACACATTAACGTGTTTTTTTTTTGCATTTATCAAAGAAGAGGGTTACAAATTGCAAAAAATGTACACGTCATGGTATTTTTTTTTTGCAATCATCCCTTATATACGATTAAAATTTGTACCTTGACTATGAAAATATTACAAATGGAGACCTCCTCAACGCTTTTCCCGGTCACCGCATCTAGAAACACAACGTCCGAGAACCCTTTAGCCTTCGCTTCCATTACTGCTTGCATGACCTATAGTGACGGTTTAAAAAAATATATTCCGAAGTAGTTTAAGAAGCGTTGGCTCTGAAAAAAAGCGTTGGCTCTAAAAAAAGCGTTGTCGTTTGTACAGCCTTACCTGTGCATAGTTGCCAATACTTTTGACACATCCGGTTCCACCAGGAACTGCTCGGTGGAGCTTGTCTTGTACGAGCAAGCTCAGAGGCTGACCCTGTTATGTAGACAAAAACCCAAGTGAGAAATAGTAAATTTCGATCCACTCGTCGCTCTCTCGACCATCTGTATCGACGGGGACTAATCGAATCGAATAGGCTTCCTCCCATTAGGGAATAGAACTCACATAGGTATGACCTTTCACTCAAAACTAGATCAATCGACAATTGAAGTACCTAAGGTTGTATTAATCGGGGATACACAATAGAAGGAATTGTCCTTATGTTACTTAAAAACTTTACCTTTAACAAATGTGGCAGATTTTTTTCCAGAAATCTTTCTTCGTTTTAGGAAAAACTCTTGGAACTGACGGTTATTTGACTATTGAACTCAAAAACTAACTACAAACTTGTTTGTCGATAAATTAACACAGTAGACTTTAAGGTAATTACGTAAACTAACATTTTCCGTTAGAAATGACAGAAAACGTTAGAAAAAACCTCAAAAAACTAACAAGTCTACAATTAGTTTTTGAATTCATCAGTCATATGGTAGGTTCTTGGACTTTTTTCTAACGATTTCTATCATTTTCTAACAATTACCTTAAGTCTATTGTGTTAATTTGATCGACTAACTAGTTTATAGTTAGTTTTTGAACGGTACAATCTTACAATAGTTAGTTACGTGTCCTTCCCCCTAAGGACCGGGCGATAAAAAAAGGAATCAAGTCACACGTTTAGCGGTGCAAATCAACACACAATATTCATCCGAAATCGTCGTTAGTATTGCAGAAATGTCGACGTTTTTTTATCGACAATCCAAGGACTGATAGTCGAATATCAAAGTTTACCACTATTATTGCTCTTAGAACATTTTCAATCTAGGCGAATAGCTTTGAGTGGATACATAAGTTTTTTTTGGAGCATTTGGTCCGGTGAATCGATGGGCACATTAGTCTGGACAATGATTCTATCGCCTGAGCAAATCGTCCAGCGATGGGCTAAAGGCCAACGGCTATAAGTGTCTAGCCAATGGCCGATGCCACACGTCTCCCCTATTCAAAAATATAAATAAAAAAATCTGATCTTTTAGTGTCTACGATCAAAAGTAGACTATTTCTACGGGTCCATGAGCACTGGACTTGTTACGGTCAGCCCGGACAAATATCTGGAACCCAGGGCTTTTACGCCCTACCTTGTATGGTTTTTTGTTCTCAGTAATGCATTTCCCCAGTTACTCGTGTAAAATAAAACTACAAACTTGTTTGTCGATGAAATTAACACAGTAGACTCAAGGTAATTACGTAAACTAACAATAGTCTGGACGATGATTCTATCGCCTGAGCAAATCGTCCAATGATGGGGCGCTAAAGGCCAACGGCTATAAGTGTCTAGCCAACGGCCGACGCCACGCGTCTCCCCTTTTCAAAAATATAAATAAAAAAACCCGATCTTTTATCCCTAGTTTTCCATAAATACCCTCACACTAATAATTTGGGAGCTTACCTTGTTGAGATGGGGTTGTGGTCCGCAAGGAGTAGCATAAACGAGGAACGTGTATTGTTCCGCCGGCCCCATTCCCGTAGTATGCCCAGTTCCCATCAGCAGAGGCCTCAGGTACAATGTGCCTCTTCCGTAAGGCGGCACCTGTTTCAACGTTCGAGAACGATAAAAATTATACAGTAGAAACTCGATAAATTAATACTCAATGAATTAATAAACTTTTTATGATAATATTTTTGTTTGGTCCCGACTTGGTGATATGGTACTAAATTAATAATATAAATTAATAAATTTTGATGGTCCATGCAGTGGCGGAGCCACATGGTGCTCAGGGGGGCACGTGCCCCCCTCAATTTGTTTTTGAAAAATTCTGTGTTTTTCGATTTTTTTTTCAAAAATACCCTTTAATTCCTTCTAATTTTGTAATTGTGCCCTCCTCAATTTTTTTACAGCCACGTATTGACACTGAAAATTTTTTGTCCCCCCTAACTGAAAAAGCTAACTCCGCCCCAGGTCCCATGACTATCAATTTATAGAGTTTTTACTATAGTTTGTTTGTCTAACTAATCGAGCACTAACATAAGTGTTGAAACATGGCCCCGGTATTGCAATATTTAAAACTCTTTTCTACGTAGCGGAGTTCATGCTTGGAACATTTATGTAAAAATCAAAGATTTTGAACTTTTCAAAGTAGAGTTCTAGGTACTTTTCGAAACGAAAAGTTATTCAGGTTAATTCAAAACTTAGGAGAACCACAAAAGATGACTCATTGTCATCATCGTTATCACGTACACATCTGGGTAGAAGGTAATCTTCATTTACTTACCCTCAGTATCGGAGCCAATTTTTTCAGTGAGAAGGGATATCAATTTTTTTTAATGGTAAAAACATTAAAAATATTTAAGGGGACATAAATAAGAAATTAAAGGGGTATTATATATATTTTTTAAAGTACTAAAATGCAAAAAAAAAAAAAAAATCGAGTGGGCCACATATCTTCCTGGGACTTTAGTGGCTCCGTCATTTTTTTTTATTGTTATTCTCAAGGTTTTAAAAATTGTTAGGCGCTAGTCGGACAACTAAGGTCTTTTGAGGATTAAATCGGGAACTAAACGGGGATTAATCGGGATTTAATCAAATTAATCGAGAATTAATCAGGTCGGTCAACGAGAAAATAAGGCTTAAACAAGACCTGATTGAGATTTTTAAAACACCGATAAACATGTATAGTGTGCAAACAAAACACAAAAAATGAACATATAGTTGGTAGGAAATATATATATTATATGTGCATATATATACCCAGTGTTTGTTTGCTAGTACAGTTTGCTTGACTGCATCCACGAACTGTTCAACAGTTGGTGATGGCATGCAGATCCTCTCAGCGCCCGTTTTCATCCTCATTGCATTCTGTTCTGGACGGAAGAGTTGGACGCTGTCATCTTCTCTTCTGTAAGCCTTTAGACCCTCGAACAAACCCTAAAATCACATAACGAATGAGGATATATTTGCGAGAAAAAACCTTAATAACACTTCACTTTAATGAAAGACGTATCGAAAACTTATCTATGATTTACTTTTTGTCATAAACTAATGTTGAATTTATCGAGAACTTATCAGAAACACGGTCACTTTTCTCATAAATACATAAAAAGCAGGATTTTGTAAAATTTGGATGACCAAGTCAAACCCCATGCACATATGTAATGTCACATGCAAAAAAAAAGAGGTTAATTACATTCACCTATCCCGAACGATACACGTTTAACGGATACCTATCTCAAATAACGTATACATACTCCGAACTAACAGTTGTAACAATATCCCTCATTCCATCCATTTTTCCGTTCATTTACTAACCATGAATCCAACTCTAAATCTCTCTCCAAATCTAAGTCTAACCCTAAAAATAGATGGGAAATGGATGGAAGGGGATGTTGTTACACACTGTTAGTTCGGAGTATGTATTTGTTACGAAATAACTTTAGGGTATTTATCCGTTAAACGTGTATAATACGGGGTAGGTGAGCGTAATTAACCCAAAAACAAACTAAGAAAATTAATAAAATATGTAGTTTTCGTGTATTTATGAGAAATGAAATAAAACAACACATACACAGTGTGTTTTTTTTTATCGGAGAAGTTTTATAAAGGCCTTGATGTCAGAAAAGAGAAAAGGCAGTCTACACGAGGGTAGACAATAACCACGGACTACAAACCGAAAACCCGTACAAGAGTCCAAACCGACTCGCAAAAACAGAAAGCAAAAACAGACAAAACATACACAGTGTGTTTTAAGATTACAAGGTCATGGAGGATGTGTTATTAATGTTTCTCAAGAGAAACTAATGTCATCATAACATTATTTTTGGTAGACTATGAAAATTTCAGGATTGGTTTACAATATAAGAAAATAGGTCACAAATAAGTTATCGCAAACGAAAAAGTCAAAATGAATATGTTATTAATCAAAATGAGTATATATTTTCTCGTACCTATCAAGAGATCGGAATTTCAAAGCAGTGACACGATACTTAGTGGCGGAGCCACATGGTGTCCAGGGGTACGTGCCCCCCCTCAAATTTTTTGTATGTTTTTCGATTTTTTTTCTTCAAAAATCCTCTTTAATTCCTTTTAATTTTGTAATTGTGCCTCCCCTCAATTATTTTAAAAGTCACGCATTGTCACTGGAAAATTTCGGTACCCCTTCGTTGAAAAAGCTAACTCCCCCACTAACGATACTTATTTTATATTATACTCACCTGACCGTAATTCAACACTCCCGACGACGGGGTGATCTCGATATTCTGAAAGGGAGTAACACTCCCTTGCGAAAACTTCTCCCCCTTCGTGCATTTCATAACGTACATGTAGTCTCCGGTGACCTGCCCGATCCTGAGCTCTTCCCAGTTGATATTTCCATGCTTCTCGTCGCTCGAGCTGCGATCGAAAAGAAACCGACATTATAAATTAGGGTTCGAAAACAAAAACACGTATAAAAAATGCATGCATGCATGAGATCATGGTACGTACTTGCTTGGAGTTGGTGATTGGATAAATGGAGCCATGGATGTATAAGCAAAAATGGAGAGTTCTATATGTGTTCTTAAGATGAACTTGGTTTTGGTTTTGTAATTATAACATCAGATTTGGGTTTTGAGAGAGTGATAAATAAATAAATAAATAAAAATCGCATTTGGTTAGTTTTGAATTTGAATTTGAATTGCACAATAATAAAGGAGGAGACCCTTTCATCGGCCGAGATTTGCTATGTTGGTTAATAATCCAATATTATAATGGGATTATTATGAAAATTGACTCTTTAATGATTTTTTTTCTCAAAAATTGATCCTCGGATTATTACCAGAATTGACTCTTCAATGATATGTTTTTCTCGAAAATTGATCCGTGGTGATTTTTGTTTTCACGTACATATTTGGAAGAAGTCAAACCTCATGTAACTTACCAATTCAATTATTTTTGGGACGAAACTCCTAGCCTCTGCTAAATTAGTGGTTACTTCGAGTACATACACGTTTTTATGCTAGTTTTTTGTCCCCAAATAAGTGAAACGGTTAAATATACAGTGGCGGTGCGACACAATTTTTTATTGTGAAAAATTCTACTATTTATTTTTCGAAATGTCTAATAATATCTATTTAATTCCTTCTCATTTCGTAATTATGTCACCCCCACACAATGCCTTTTAACGTAATGTATTATTAAAAAAAATCGGTGCTCCTCTCATTGAAAAAACAGTTAGGGATCTGTTGGTAAAGTTCAGTCTCTACCGACGGATATCTTTATCCCTTGGTCAAATACTTGGTCCACACGATCAGGGCGACGGATCTTAACCGACGGATCTTAGTCGGCGGATACATCCGTTGGACAACGGATAAGATCCGTCTGCCAACTACTTATCAACAATGGTGCACGGTAAGCTTATGAGGTTTTGTCTTCTACTAGGTATGCACGTGTGATACAACAATCATAACGGATCAGTTTTTGACTTATTGACCATTTACCAAGTATAGTTTTGTACTTATCGTTATTATAATAATCACATCAATAAAATCAATTGAAGTTTTATATATACTTACCGCTACTATATCATGGATCTTCCGATCAAAACAAACCATGATTTTGTGTTTTCAATCCAATTCATTCTTGGCAAATTACCAAATCTCAAAAATTTGTTTTGAGATACCGAACACGAGGGTGATGTCACCGTAACGATGATCAATGGGCCCCATTGGCTTTAAGTAAGGAAAATCTGGTGTTTAGAACTATTGGTTGTAGTGGTTTGAGGAGTCTAGACGATATGTTTTATGTTGTAATTGAAAGTTTACCTTATTGTCTGGTTGGACTGAGGGTTCTTCCTTTATCCTTCGGCTTCACAATAAAGTTGTTGGATTATAAATAAATAAAATCTGATATCAAAGAAATAAAATAAAAATCTGATGATCGATAAGCATATAATTCACATGGCGGCCTAGACATGTCGATATCTAATAATATGCATGTGAGTCGAATACTAAAAACAATAGTGCACGAATATAGACATGGACTTTGTGCTCAACTTGCATTTTTGCATGACTTTTCCACTCTTCCTATGTATTTCTAACCTTACAATGATACACCATAGTTTAGAGATCCTATCCATCATTTGACCAACTAGACGAATAAAATAAATCATGCATATATATGTAAGGTTTATTATTCATTAAAAATGGTATGTATCAATATAAATTAAAATTAGAGACCATTTACAACTATTAGATTAAGTTTTATATCTGATTCAATTAAAATATAGTAATAACATAAATTATAAATATATATGATTTTGAATTTATTTTGTTACTAACCCCTTCTAAAAGTATGTGTTGTCGGATTAACTTGATTTAACAGCTCGTAACGGTTCTTATCTTATATTACATAAATGATTTTTAAGTATAGAGTGCCCATATGTGTATATATGAAGTTGGTTTTTAATTATAACGTAAGTGTTATTATAATCAGCTAAACGAATACTACCAATGAAATTGAGCATAGGAATCAATAAGTTGTCTTCAGGATGCAGTTGTGGTAGCAGTCGAGACCACTAATACAACTTTTAAAGATTGACAAAACGGGTATGCCTACCCAAAATACGAGATGTGGTGGTGCACAACTGACTGGATACTTCCCTCCAAAACCAACGATTGTCGTGTCCTCTATTATATAATCAGTGAGGGCCCTAAAAACGCAAAAATGTTGGCTCCCGTTAAGTAGGAGAGTATCGTGCTGGTATTTGGTAAATCCGTCGCCACCATATAGTTAGTGAGAAGGTGGTACATGAGGGCCCCTCACCAACCTCTCCAACTCATTGAGTGAGGCGAGGGTACATACCACCCCTCGTCAGCATCCCTAATACCTACGTTGATATCCTTATCACCCTATCAGAGTTGATAGGCACCATCACACCTCGACACGTTGGCCATTCGATCCGGATCCAGAGCACCCTTATGTCCCCCGACCACCCTATCTTCGGATCCAATATACCCGGAGGCCAGGAGCGTACCCGCCACACGATCACACTGGATGCACGAACGTCGCCACCGTCACAAACAAGTCCTATAGCATTTTTGTTAAAAATAAATATCCCATTTATCTTTTTGAGATGATTTTTTTGAAGATTATAATTTCAATGAAACTTCATAATCAATTATTCCACCATTTGGAAAAACAAATTTTAATTGGGTGGCTTCATCAGTTTTCCACACATGATTAAGACAACCATTAAAGTCCTATAAATTCCACACATGAGACAACAATCAAAATCCTATAAATCCCTTCACTCCGCGCCTCATTTCGAACCATACCTTTCGTTCATCCATTAGGCAAACCCTAAATATAACAATGGAGTTGTCCAAGTTTTCACTGCTCATTACATGTTTATTCGTCTCGTCTCTTCTCCGCCCTTCTCTCGCCCAAAACACCCCACAAGACTACGTGAATGCGCACAACGCTGCACGTGCCCTCGTGGGCGTTGGCCCCGTGACTTGGGACACCGGGTTGGCTGCATACGCCCAGAGCTACGCCAACGCCCGCATCGGTGATTGCAGGTATCAATATATAATTGAGTCTTCAATTATCAGTTTGAATTTTTAGTTGGGTTCCTCTATTATTGTATCAGAGACTGATTCCTCACGAACATAGGTTCAAATCTCACTATATACGAAAATTGTTATTAGGGATGATTGCAAAAATTTATGGTGAACAATTTTTCGTCCGCAAATCAATTAACGGTTTTTTGTTGTTGTAAAAAGTCAAAATCCCCCGATAAAAATACATATACAAGGGTTCCAAATTGCAAAACATGTATAGGGTTACAAATAACGGAACACATGAAATGCGAAGGGTAAAATTGTCATTTAAAAAAATTTAATGTCATGTGCCTGTTATTACATGACTACACCCCATTGAAGATAATGGATTTTTAAATGAAAAATAGTTCACCATAAGATTTTGGGAAAAAAGAACTCATAACGTAAGTTTTTGCAATTATCCCAAATAAATATTTCTTTATTGCTCGATGGGTCTAAGCGTTTATCTCTCTTCTCAATGAGATCTCTCTCCTGACTATTTGGTCTTCTAATAACAGACTCGTGCACTCCAATGGGCCGTATGGGGAGAACCTCGCGTGGGGCTCCGGCGACTTATCAGGCACCAGCGCCGTCAACTTGTGGGTCAGCGAGAAGAGTTCCTACAACTACGCGAGTAACACGTGTGCGACAGGGAAGGTCTGCGGGCACTACACGCAAGTGGTTTGGCGCGCCTCGACGCGCATTGGGTGCGCCAAAGTGAGGTGCAACAACGGCGGGACCTTCATTGGGTGCAACTACGCTCCTAGAGGGAACTATGTTGGCCAGCGTCCATACTAGTACCAAGGCATACTCGGCGATCACAAGATACGATTATTTGTGTTATGGATGATTACACTTAACTACATATAATATGTTCGATTTTCAAATAACTACCTCGCCGAACCGAAAGAATTACCTTGTGTGATATCTTAAGCTTTTAATTGTGCGTGTGTTCATTATATATAAAGTTCTCGATACGATAATAAAGTCAATAAGATTGTTCAGTCACCAAAAATATGTAAGATGATTTGTGCTCATGAATGAAGATATAAATAGGGTAAATTCTATATACATATCCTAAATTTGTTGCGTTTAACTAGACATCTAACCTAAAATTTTTTTAACTAATACCTACTAAGATGTTTAGTTATGTAACAAATAACCCAAACCGTCAGCTAAAATGATGAAAATACCCTGAACTACACTTGACTGATTATTTTAAAAAATTATTTAAAAAATCACTTATATTTATATTTACTTATTAAATCACTTCAGTTTTATTTAAAAAAATCACTTCAGTTTTATTTTTTAAAAATTATTTAAAAAATCATTGAGAGCATTTTCGTCATTTTAGCTGGCAGCTTGGGCTATTTGTTATATAACTAAACATCTGAGTAGGTATCAGTTAAAAAAACTTTAACATAAGTATCAGTTAAACGCTACAAGTTTGAGGTAGATATTTGTAATTTACTCATATAAATATGTTGATGTTCTCATAAACATTAATAAGATTGTTTGGGAGTTTAGGAAAAAAAACGTCTAAGAGACAAAACGCTCCCGAGAGCTTTTTAGAGTTATTCCCTCTTCCTCCCTCATCTTTTTCAAGCTACTACTTACCATGGTTCGATATGCCCTCGAATCACCGTCTCTTAACTGGAGATCCTTCGTCCTCAACCTTCCAAACTCCCCGCCCTCTCAATCCTCATTGAGGCTCGAGGGTGCACCATCCTAACGACGTCATCGGATACATGACATGTATCAATATATTAAAATTTTCCATTAAAGTTATCAACAATATGCTGGAATAATTAAGGGAGCGCGCCCCCACCTATAAGGTAATATGGGAGAAGAAGGTGTTTTTCGTTAGGGGTTTGATGTCATTCATCCGACCATGAAAACCCTAAACTATACTCAATTAGAAGAGCAAGACGGGTTAGGATTCATGGAGGGTGTTTTAGGGATTTATTGAATTTTCTAAGGTTTTTCCATCCAAATTAACGGATTTTTTTTTTTAAAAATAAACGAAATTTCTAGTATAAATACATTTTCTTAAATGAAGAAAATACTGTGTTAAAAAAGTCGTTCGAGAACGAATTATCTAGAGTTTCTCCGCGATTCATAACCATATGCATGTGAGTTCAATACTAGAAACAAGGCTTTTGTGAGTGGTACATGAATATGTATAGACCTAGACTTTGTGTTCAACTTGCATGTTTGCACGACTTTTCCTGTATGGTACACCATAGTTTAACGATCCTATGGGATATTAATTACATCCATCACTTGATCCACTAGACGAATACAAAAAAAAAATCGTATTTACATATCCACTTGAGATCATATATATCAATAAAAAATAAAAAAATATAGAAAATTTTATCTACCTATATATATATTTTATGATCAAAGCAAGTAGATATTATAAATTAAAGGAGTTCGCAAAATGCAAACCCTGACATACAGTATTGAAAAGTAAACCAACTAAGTATGAAAAAGCATAGACTGTAAAGTAAATGTGCTCTTGGACATCGGGAGCTGCCTGGACCGTGGGACTGCAGTAGCGTTTATCGACACCGATACAGTATGAGCCAAACAAAATTGCACTGATCGAGCAGATCAAGTGTGGAGACAAGTAGTGGTGGACTACGTATCCCCCCAGGTTATCAGCGTGCGTCGTTCTCCCTTGAATGATAGGAGTAGGGCTCCAAAGCGCGGGATTGCTGACCCCTGAAGTGGTAGGGAGGTACCATGTCGGTTGCTGGTGGAACCAATGCCACAAGTTGACCAGAGAGGCGGTGCAGCCGACCGACCCCTCTCTGGAGCCCTCTGGACTCATTCCGCGAGGCGAGGGTGCGTGAAGCTCCCCGCCGCTGCTGTGTATGATGCACCATCCCCCATCGGCTCCCCACAGGTGCGAGATTCCGACGAGAATTGAGTCAGACCCGGGCCCCGATCCAAGACCCTGCCCCTGGCCGATCCGCGACCCAAGCTGCATTCGACTCGGGCATGTCCAGACGCGACCCAACCTGGCCTCGGCCCACCCGACCCGGCCCAAACAGCTCGGCCCGCCCCATAACCCCAAGCCCATCTCGGCCCAAGCCAACTCTCCCAGAACCCTAGCCTCCCGTGCTTCCTTTCTCGGCAGCGCCACCCTCTTCTCCATCCGTCCGCCGGACTCAGACATCACAAACACCACCAGCGTCGGCATCATCGGTGGTGGCCACGGTCCACGTGCCTCCTGCTCCCGCGCCGTGAACGCCATCAGACCCTCCTCGTCCCCTCGCGACGTCAGCGCCCCCGCCCGTGCTTCCAGAGCCTCTGCACCAAGAACTGCGTCGTGCTCCTCCGATGAGATGGGTTGTCGCGAGAACGTTTCCTCCTCTGGCTCCGATCCCAACAAAACCAGACCAAAAGGATTGCTTGGCTCCTGAGAGAGAATATCCTCATGACCCGCCTCGCCTCCATCTATGCCTTCTGAGAACATCAGTGCTTCGTCGGAAAAGATGAAGGATAATCGTAAAAAGTCAATCTCTAAACCCTAGGGTTTTAGAGAGAATCGGCTCTGCTACCCCCTCATTCTTTTGAATTCCTCACGAGGTCATTGTTAGGACCTTTTATCTACCTATATTAATCCTTGATTTTCTCTATTTTTGTTGGGCGATAAGTTAATTTTCCAAAAAATTCACTTCACTTCACTATCTTTCTATTAGGTTTTGGACGAAAAAATGTCACATTCCATACACTATCTTGTTTCGAATTTTCATTTGAGGTTCCTTGTTTGAAACGCTCAGGATAGTATGTATTTAGGCCGAGGTCTGTCTCGATCCTCTGGGTTGAATTTTTGGTTGTAATAGAGACGATCCACAAAGGTTTACGGTGCTCTTCTTTCTACTTTGGAAAACCGAGCCGTTAAAGTTAATATATATATTTATTGATGAAGAAAGTGTGATGCTTGATTTGAAAGATAGCTCAATTTTTTTATTAGACGTGACTCGTGAGATCGATAGTGATAAATAGACTTATACCCGTAATTCATGTTCTAATTGCACTTGCTTCAACCACTGTTAAGTGAATTATAACTACTCCGTAAGTCATGTTCAAATAAAACTTACTTTAATTATTGTCAAGTGTATATTAATCAATTGTTTTACATCTCTCTCTTTGAAATAACTTTGTTTTGTTTTTCGAGATTTAAGATTTTTCTTTTTGTTGGGTGTAGATCGATCGAGGGTGTGATTTTCCTTTTGGCCACCAGGGATTCGATATTGACGGGGATAATAACCGTGTTATTTATAAGTATATTAGTTACGTTGTCATTCTTTTGGTTAAGCTGAAGTTTGTAGTATTATAACCTAACGAGTTTGGAGTTTGTAATATTATTTTTGTCAACTCTATAAATTAATAGTTATAGGATCATCAAAATTTATTAATTTAGCACCATATTATCGAGTCGGGACCATGCAAAATTATTATCTTAAACAGTTTATTAATTAATCAAGTATTAATTTATCGAATTTCTATCATACATACCTTCACGATTGATATATAATAGGTATAATTGCAGGAATGTACCCGAGGGATTGAGTTTTTGAAAGTTGTAGTCCCCTTCTATGATAATTGCAATAAAATGTCTTGAACTAATCTTTTTGTTACTGTTTGTATACAAAAAATTAAAAATTATTCTTAAAATTTGAAATATAAAATAATAAGAAAAACAGAATATCCATTCTCTTTAATTTCATTTCTCTTTGTATGGTACAAAGCTGAAGACCGTTATTTTAAAATAAATTTACACAATATACAATAAAAAGACAAATTCTCGACATTTTAATCGTTATTTTTTACGGTTATCACTATATCACATATTTTGACAAAAGGAGAATCATTTCGAAAAATATAAGTTCATACATTTAATCAATTAAATAAACAATTTTTTAGTCACTTGATCATCAAGTAGCAATTTTGTTAAGTGTACATAACTCAATGTATCACTTGAAATGACCCTTTTTTATAGATTACAAGTAATCAAGACTCATACTCATGTCAAGTAGACAACTATTGAAACTCTATAAATTCCTTCACTCCATGCTTCAATTTACTACCTCACCTTTCCATTCCTTCATTAAGCAAAACCCTAACAATGGAGCTATCAAAAACTTCCCTATTCATCGCATGTTTCTTGGTCTCGTCTCTCCTCCACCGCTCCCTCGCCCAGAATACTCCGCAAGACTACCTGAATGCGCACAACACTGCACGTGCCGCCGTGGGCGTTGGTCCAGTGACGTGGGACACCACCGTGGCCAATTTCGCCCAGAACTATGCCAACTCCCACATCGCCGATTGCAGGTAGAACTATCAACTTAAGTTTTTAGTTGAGTTAGTCATCTAATATAATATCATAGACGTGTTCCTCACGAGCACGGATTCAAATTTCACCGTAATAATTAAGGATGATTGTAAAATCTCACAGTGAACTTTTCTTTTTGTAAAAAACTTTTGTTTAATTATTTTCCATCTACAAATCCGTTATTTTTAACAAAATTTAATCACGTGACATCAACTCTCTTTTTGAAAATGACAATTTACCCTTGGCATTAGTATATGTGTTTCATTATTTGTAACCCATGCGTATTTTTCAATTTGGAACGCTTTTGTATGCATTTTTATATGGGTACCTTCTGCTTTCTGCAACAACAACAAAATTAACCCTGTTAGCATATTTGTGGAAATAAAATAATTCACCGTAATTTTTTGTTTTAAAGACATAGTAAGTTTCTACAATTATCCCTAATAATTATTGTTATACATATTGTCCCTGATTGGTCTCGACCATTATCTCTTTTCTCAATGAGTTTTCTCTCCTAAATAACCGGTCTTTTACCAACAGTCTCGTGCACTCGGGCGGGCCCTATGGGGAAAACCTAGCCGGGAGCTCCGGCGACCTCTCGGGCACCAACGCCGTCAACATGTGGGTCAACGAGAATGCTTTCTACAACTACACGAGTAACACGTGCGCGACGGGGAAGGTCTGCGGGCACTACACGCAGGTCGTTTGGCGCGACTCGGTGCGAATCGGGTGCGCCAAGGTGAGGTGCAACAACGGCGGGACCTTCATTGTGTGCAACTATGATCCCAAAGGGAACATAGTTGGCCAGAGTCCGTATTGAGAAGGCATGATCGTTTATGTTATGTTTATTTTGTTGGAATGTGTGTGTTTATAGGACATTTGAAGTTATAGTATGTGACATTGGGAATAAAATCAATAAGAGTGTCCAGTAAGAAAAATATGTTGGGATAATTGCAAAAGAATACCTTGAAGTATTCATTTTTTGTAATTTGTAATCCTTTTCTTTGATAGTTATAAAAAAGTATCGTGAATTTGTCTTTTTGGTTGGACGTGTGTTTATAGGATATATGAAGTTGTATTTTTTTATCGGCGAAAACATATTTAAATTAACCTCTTCTGAGCAAGAAAAGATTACACAAAAAACGCGAACTTCCTAAAGGTTGCAAATGACCAAAGTAAGGGTGCACAGACCCGGGAGCCAAAAATGGGTACACAGATCCAGAGTCAAAGAAAGGGTACACCGACCCAACAGTCCCCCAGCGGGGAAGACCAACCACAGACAAGAGAGGGTACGCAGACCCAAAGGCAAAGTAAGGGTACACAAACCCCGAAGGAAAGAGAGGGCACGCAGACCCAGAAGTAAAGCAAGGGTACACAGACCCGAAGGCTAAGTAAGGGCACACAGACCCAGAGACTAAGCAAGGGTACGCAGACCCAAAAGAAAAGAAAGGGTACGCAGACCCAGAAGCAAGTAACCGAAAAAATAAGAGGTCCTAACACCCGAATTTTACAGCCATGAAGCGTTCCAAAAAAAAGGTGAATAGTTATGGTATTGTTTTACCACTTGGAAACAAAAATAGAATATTTGTAACTTTAAGACCAGAATATGTAGTCATTAATTGCACAGTAGGCCCTTCAACTAAATGACTTGGAATTAAGAATCATAATCACAACTAGGCACAACAAAAACAACTTTGTATACAAGACAATGTGATCATGTTGCAGAAAATACAGTTTGCATACATACTTCTTCTCATCACATATAGTCTGCACATTTCTTTCATTTATGGAAGCAAAATGTGATCATCGAAACTACTGACTTCACTGAGCACATTTTACAGGAGCTCAACGATCTTAGGCCTCTTCTTTGACTTACGCTTTCCATCAGCTTCACTCATAGCTTCATCTTCCCCGGACTCAGGTCTCTTGAGCTCAGAAGGAGGGCGTGAATTTTCCTTATCATATTGCTCGTCTTCCTCATCAGTGTCACAGTCACTGCTATCTTCTGATTCTGTCCTGCTGCTGCTTCCATCCAAAGAGATCGCTGGCTGGAACCCAATAATGGCAGCTTCAGCAGCTGCTATGGCCTCTGGAGTGTGAAGATCAGCAACACCGAGCATCAGATCCTGTCAAGTGAACAGTGTAAAATTGAGTACAAACACAAGCACACACTAGATTGCAACTCGATGGTTGTGAGCAATGTCGTACCATTTCAATGACATTAGGCTCGTCTCCGGTGAGCGCTTCGATATCAAATGCTGAAGCATTGTCCTGTGTCATTTAAAAAAGCTAACAGTGTTCAGGATTGGAACCGTTAGGGAAACAATCTAGGATTAGTCGTATGATTAAGGGGAAATTACACTTCACAGCCATGTACTTTGAGCTTTATAATCTATCCCGTTCTTAGAATTGTATCAGTTTACCGCAGTAAACTTTGTTCTTGTTTCACGAAGTTGAAAATGTATGAAATGTGTAAAATACCCTTACAGGTAAAATATAGAGTAAATTTTACACTTTAAGATTCAATTAGAAAATAAATAAATAAATAAATGTATGAAATGTGTAAAATACCCCTACTTTAAAATACCCTTACAATGCTTGTTCTTAATTTTTAACTTTTTTTTCGTAAATGGCATTTTTTTTTCATTTTTGATAAATTAAACAGAAAATAAGGCAGTGAACTGATACGATTTTAAGTACAGGGCCGTGAATTGATTGAAACTCAAAGTACAGGGCAGTGAAATGTAATTTCCAATATGATTAATATGTAACCTTTGCTTCCTCTTGCAGCCTTTTATTAGCTTCTGACATGAATCCTAAGAAATCTTTAACTTTTCCCATAACTGCAACAAAATAAAGCCAGTTGCTAAAAAAATATCAGTTTTGAATCCTTTTTACATATCATTTCGTGGAGAGAGAGACGATCAAAGTTTAGAATAATTTTACTTCTATATCTCACACAACACCAAATCATTTCCCGTGAAAGGACTTTTTTTAGCCAGTGAGCTTGTCTAAATGGTAAACTACTTAAGATGATGATAATCGATATGAAACCTATTCACGGTTTTGTTCTTCCACCACTATAATTTAAATGGATTGATAAACATAAACCAAAACTTGATAGGGGTCTTAAAATTCCAAATCCTCATAGGAAATTTTTTGGAGATCATTACCACCTGAAGCAACGCTATAAAAAGATCAACTATATAAACCTAGAACTAACTTGCTTCTACAACTTATAAACGACAATATTCCTCAATGAAGCATATATATGTATAGGGACACTATCAACTATAAACTAGGCTTAAAATGAAAACTATCTTAAGCTTCCATTTTACCGCTCTTGAAAATCATGTTCATAACAAGCAATTTCAAAATAATACAAACACAAACCATTGACTTACACCAAGACGGATTATTTACTATGAAGGGAAAAAAGTACCTTGGCTTTTGGGCATTGGAGCCATAACTGGCTTCCCCTCCGAAGTAGTTTTCTTTGGTTGAAAATTAGACCCTTTGTTGCAAAAAAGAAGTGTGGACTCTGCATAAACACGCCCAAATACATATAGTCAAATACAGGATTAGCAATGAAACTATCTATAGTAAAAACCGTCTACAGTATAAACTAAAAACTCATTTGGACCCGTTGAATCAGTATGATCCAACACCCAATGATTTTTAGGATTCAAAGTTATCATTTATGCCAGTAATAAAATTTTAAATATATGAGCCCTACATCTTGACGATCCAATGGCTGAGGTGGGTTCTAGATGCTTGTTTTGCAAAAACTATCAGTGAACTATTTTTGTTGTCGTTTGCAAATGCAAATCCGCTAACGGGGTTATTTTTTTTTGTAAAAAGTTGAAAGTAGTCGTGCAAAAGTGTATACATAAGGGTTACAAATAACGAATAATGTAAAGGGCAAAACTGTCATTTAAAAATATGAAGTCATGTGCTTAGTTCACAACAAGTATTTGCAATTATTCATATGTATTGTAATGGAGAAGAATCAAACCCAATGACGAAGATGGTGGATTCTTGAGCTCAAACCCCAAAAGATCCTTGCTTGTGTCCTCCATATCTGTCAATAACTGAACGAGAGGGAAAATTTGAGCTGAAACAGACTAACTCAGTGAAACCAGAGCTTGCAATAACATCGCAAATCAACAAAAAAACAAACTCAGAGCTCAAATTGCGTCTCACATACACAAATATTTTACTGGTTTTTTGTTTCCTTGGGAAATTGATGCAAGCAATTAGCAAAAAAAAAACACCATTTTCCTTGCTGATTCGGTTCGTTAGCCTTATTTTCTCGGTAACCAAACAAGCACAGGTTACTGAAACCAAATACAGAGCAGAGATTGGAGAGTTTACCTTTAAGTGTCAGCTACAGAGAGATCGGAGAGGAAGAAGAAGAACGTTTCAACGGCACAAACCCTTGGAACCAATAAACCCTGAAGCTTTTTAAGACTTGTCGGAGCTGAGAAACGGGTCGGGTATTAAAGCCCAGAACCGTTTATCTTTTTGACCCATCCAGCATCTTCGGTGAGTGCATTCACCCGAATCGTCGAGCCAGGTCACTGATTAGTCCCGTTATTAGAGCATCTCCAATGTTGGTGGTATAGTCAGCTTTCGTCCTTAGGCGGGGAGAAAACGTCGGCGTTTTGTTGCTGGCGGTGAGGGCTGGTGGTAAGCTCATTGTCGGCACGAACCGCCGACGATTGGAAGTTCGTGAAGAAAATGGCACGAACAGCCAGCACCAACATGCTAGTATCGGAGGTTGTTGACTTTTCATGCTAAGTGTTGGTTGAGAGAGGGATGAACTATTATATTTTTAATCGAACAGTCAGCACCAACAAGCTAGCCTTCAAATTGTCGAGCCTCTCACAATGCATTTGACGATTAGTCGCGTTGTCCCGCATTCACCTGAATCGCCGAGCCAGGACGCCGGTTAGTCCTCATAACGCATTTGACGATTAGTCGGGTTATTGCGTATTCACCCAAGAGGAATATATTATATGTCGAAGACTACAAAAAAAAATGAAGAACGTTTCAACGGCACAAACTCTTACTATTAAAACCTAAATTCATGATTTTCCCTTTAAGCATCAAGTTTTACTCGTTGCTGACACGTGATCATCCATAGACAGAATAGAAGAACAGCGATTATCTACAAACACGTGATCAGCTCGTTTCAAACGCAAATTAGCAATTCGGCGGTCGGGTAAGGATCGAAACCGAGATCGAATTCGTCACAAACACGATTACGTCATTGCAAAATCGTCACTTCGAAACAAATTTACACAACTTGCAACAAAAAGACAAGATCAATGCATTTTTTTGCAATCATCAAAGAAAACTACAACCTGCAAAAAGTGAATAACTTAGGGTACTTTTTTGCAATCATCCCCTTGTGAAATCAACATAAGAACCAGTTTAAGTCATGTACAAGTCAGTAATTTTGAGCATCCAATTGGTTGCTGGTAAAAATACAACAAAGGTTTGCTTAATCAATGGCCATGGCCTCAGAGCCCCAACTGGGGTCCTCAATACCATTCTTCTGTTCCTCATAAGCCATCCTCATCTCCTCAACCATACTCTTCTGCTCCTCTTCTATGGTGTTCTGCAACTCATCCACCTGCATGTACACCAGTCGCAAGACCGGGAGAAAGATAAACCACACTAATCATCGGATTGAAACTAGCAAAAAAGAAAAATATTGGGGATGATTGCAAAAAAGTACCCTGAGGTATTCATTCTTTGCAAGTTGTAGCCATCTTCTTTAATAATTGCATGAGTGTCATGAACTCGACTTTTTGTTGCATTTCGTGTAAATTTGTTTCGAGTAAAATAAAAAATCCAAAATTTTCTTCCTCTTTTTACTTCCAAGGATGAAGAAAAGTAAGAGGTGAAAATTTTGGATTTTTGTTTTTATTATTTTTTGTGCTTGAAAGTTCAAGGGTAAAATCGTCATTTTGAAACACATTTACACGAACTGTAATGAAAAGGCAAGTTCATGGCAGTTTTTTGCAATTATCTAAGAAGAGGACTACAATTTGCAAAAAAAATACCTAGGGGTGCTTTTTTGCAACTATCCCAAATTATTGTTAATACTTGGTGATTATTACAAAAGTGCCATTTATACATGGGAGACACGGACACTAGAGAGACACCGCAGTTAACTCAATGGAGACAATAATCAACTCAATAGGATACGCCTCTGATTTAGTCGATACAAAAAGGCAATAGCGAAAACCAGACAGAAATAACGAACTAGCACGTACCACATGCAGTAAAAGCGCAAACTGTTTCTTCCGAAGCTCCAGCATCCTAGATCCCGCTGTATTCTCAGCCTCCAGCGCCGCAATCTCTTTCTCTAGATCATTTATCGTCTTCTGTGTCTCTGATCGCGGTGGCTGCATAGCGATCAATTTCCTGATGGTTTCACATTCTTCCTTGTGCTGCCTCTCGATCTTGCTCTCTTCGAGTTGTTTCTTGAGATCTTCTATGTCTGCCTGTGCCTGCAAGATTTGCCTGTTTATTTCTTCTTTCAGATCATTGAAGTTACCTTTCTCTCTGAGGTTCGCATCGATGACGGCTTTGCTCTTCAGAAGTGGGATCTCGAATGTCGATAACTCTTGTAAGAAAGCTTTGGAAAACTTCTCACAGTCGTTGTAATTATCTTCGTCCTTATCGATCTCGAGGAAGAAAGAGGTAAACTTCTTTTGAAGCTTCTTCAATGGAGGTTCGCCCCTGGTGGTGGTTGTGCGGGTGAGAAGCCTGTGTTTTATTATGATGTCATCTTCACCCGGAGCAAATGCGTAGTTTGCTGCCACTGCTTCACCCTTGCCGGAAACTTTCCTTCCCTTCGCCAACATCTGGACCGATGAGAGTTGTTTCAACCTGAATCGCGAATTCGAAAACATCCATGAGAAAAAGTGTAGGACATTGATACAATCATACACAGATTTCCTAACAATGCAGACTTGTCAAAATAAGATCATTGATACACACATTTCCTAACAATGCAGACTTGACATATATAACAACAAGAAAACCAGGTAGAATGAACAAAAAGGTGCAATTTAATATTTTCAGATGGAGACGCTAACGAAGAAGAGATTAAACACTGAGTAAAGGCCAACCAGGAGAGCTTGTGAAAGACAATCCAAGGTCAAGTTTTCTTAGCTTACCCGATACCCTTTACATTTCCATGAAAACCCACTTAGTTTCGTGCTTGCCTATGCAAAAAATTCCACAAAACCATGAAATTGATAGCTTTAACAAAGAAAAACATGACATTAAATCACAGCAAATGAAACGTGGTACTTGACAGTTGACATACATTATAACATAAAGAAACACAAAATAGTGCAAATTTCATATTTTTTGTTGAGACCCATATGAAAGATAGACCAAACGCCGGGTAAAGACCCAATAAATAACCAGAACTGATTCAGGACAGTCCAAGCTCAACTTTTGACCAGCATCCTTATATTTTCAAGGGATAATTGTAAAAACTTGCGATGAATTATGAGCGTTTTGCAAATACTATCAATGAACTCTCTTTTTTTTTTGCAAATGACATTCCCTAAATATTTTCCGTCAGAAAATTCATTATCTTTAATGGAAATTAGTCATGTGACAGTCACGTGACTTCATTTTTTGGAAATGACAGTTTTGCCCTTTACATTATACATGTTCTGCAATTTGGAACCCTTATGTATACACCTTTGCATGGTGACTTCCAACTTTTTGCACAATTTTTTTTTAACCCCATTAGCGAATTTGCATATGGAAAATAGTTAGGGATGTCATTTGCAAAAAAAGATAGTTCACCCGTAGTATTTGCAAAACGCGCATAGTTCACAGAAAGTTTTTGCAATTATCCCTATATTCAATGAAATCCCAACCTAGTTATTGGCTTGTTCAAGCTCAATTGCACAATAGGAAAGTGAAGACATTGAGCTAGCGAGAGCTCTGAACCCAGAAAAGTTCCATGAATCATTAACAGTACAAGCTCCAATCAATCCAAATTCCCAATTTCCTAAGGATTCTGAAATCGAAATCCAAGCTCAACTTTTGACAAACACCCTTAAATTTTCAATTAAAACCCAACCTAGTTATTGGATTGTTGAAGCTCAACTGCACAATAGGAAAGAAGACATTGAGCTATCGAGAGCTCAGAACTCAGAAAAGTTCTATTAATCATTAACATTAGAAGCGTCAATCAACCCAAAATCCCAATAGTCCTATAGATGCCGAAATCAAAATCCAAGCTCAACTTTTGACAAAGACACTTAAATTTTCAATCAAAACCCAACCTAGCTCTTAAATTTTTGAATCTCAGCTGCACGATGGTAAAGCGAAGACATTGGGCTAGCGAGAGCTCAGAACCCATAAAAGTTCCATGAATCAATAACATTACAAGCTTCTACTGAACCAAAAACTCAATTCTTCTGAAGATATGGAAATCCAAATCGTGTTCTTACCTGGCTTTTTTGTTCGATTCCGGCGAGTCTAGCAAGAGGGTTACGGCGCGAGACGGCGACTGAGAAGCTCCTCTTTGTCAGTTCCGATCGGAGAAGAGAAACACAACGCTTGGTCGTTTAACTCCTGGGTAGGTTGAGTTGTGATTTGCTTGAGAACGCAGGGGCAATACCGTAGTTTCAAAGCTTAACCCAATATTTACTAATGGGCCATAGCTGGCCTGTAAAGTCCAGTGGGCCGAACTGTATTGTAACGGCTTGGGCTGTGCATAAGAGTGATTATAAACCTCAAGCCCAACTCCATAGTAGTTGCTTACGATTGATAATGGATTTGGGAGGAAACGTGACTGTAAGTTGTAACTGTTGGATTGTTGAGATCCCGATTAGGGCCCAGTCCCAGCTACATGGCCTAGATAATCTTTGGCCAAACATCCTAAATAATCGCCCTCAAAATAATGATTCAGTAGATGTTCATACGGCGCAAGAATGAGTGGTCATATCTCATATTCCAAAACCCGCGATAGTGGTTTGTCGTTGGAGAAGTTGAAGGATGTTCAACCGAATCTGGATCCGCACAAAACCCCCCGCTCATTTCAGTTGCATTGTCGCCCACCTCTAGACACTTTGGGAAAGCGTTATAGACCCGAAATGCCAAACTTGAGTTTCATGCACCCATCAGAAGGTTGGCCACTCAGAGGTAGGGGTAGTTTTTTCAATGAAGGGGCACCAAAATATATCAATGGTAGTACGCAGCGTTAAAAAAAAAATTAAGGGGTACAACTAGAAAATGGCAAGAAATAAAATAGGTGTTTTTAAAAATAATAATTAGAACTTAAGTAACATGTTCCAAAAAATATCATGTGGTTGCATGTGGGGACGTAGGTCTGTCAACACTAACGATCACCATAAAGGCTACAGTTCCGCTTCCGTCACTCGGGCTTTCTTCTTCGTTGTCCGGAAGAAGAAGGTCATCGCCCCGTGACCCAAAAATAGGCCCTTTAGATATGAGATCTTCCACATGACATCCGTGAACGCTTGTCAGTAGAATGGCTTCAACAAAAGAACCTGACCCGCTTATCGCATAGGCAAAAGCTCACCCCATGAAGAGCTCCAACATGCTTCCTTTCCTCCATTGCAAGCCATTAGGGGGGCGGGGCTCGCGAAGGAAGCATGCTAGGGAAAGATGGCATGAGGCGCCGTGAGAGGAGTGGACACCCTTCCTTGTGTTGCTCGACCTACCTTCCGAGGATGAGGAACGATTCTGAGAGTCCATTTCCGAGCCACAATAGGTAGAAAAACCTATCGCCGCCATCTCCATTCCTAAAAAACTCAACCGCCACATTTGTGTTTAGAGGGAAAACGAGAGAAAAACTAGGGCAAGCACGTGAATATAGGATGATAAAGACGACGAGGATGTTGTGAATGAAGGGGGGGACGACTTCCAACAAGTAAGGGTTACTTAGCAACCCCGTCAAGAGCCATGATTTGGCCTCGGGACAAAGCGGTTGGTGTTTGGTGGCCTATCCCCATAATCCGGAACTTAGCTCGACTGATTGTTCTCAGAGGAGCAAGGAAACACCCCTATATTTTTTTTTTCTACTTAGTTTGTTGCTGCATTCCTAATTGTTTTTTCGAATTTATGTTTTTTTATGGTAAAACGTTGGAGTTGTTTTTGGGTGGCTAAGATAAAAACTAGATGGTTTCTATAGGTCACCTACGGAAGTCTCAGACATATTGTGGAACCCAAGATCCTTGACCCAATTTATTTACCTATTGGTTGACAACATTAATGGAATTACTCGTCACATATTTCAAAAAACTGTATTTTTGCTTAATACTAAGGATATAAAAAAACAAGTTTAAGACACAATAACCATACTCACTCGTTGAGTTTGAGAGACTGATATCCTAGGATTCCCATTACCCTCTTTCTTATTATTCATTTCTTGTTGTCGCCGCCTACAACCATCATGACTACCCCTATTATTACAGTTGTCTGCTTCGCTTCCTCTTCCTCAAGTTTCCTACTTTTCCTATGGAGGAACAGGGCTGATAGCCCCCAAATATACACGGTACACAAATTTCGACACTGATCACCGAAACATTTGTCGTCGGTGCCAATAAGCGCACACACCGGGTGGTTGCCGGCTTCCGGTCATTTATGCTCATCCCTAGTAAAAAGTATTCGGATATAACTAATCTTAAAAACCTGCGGGGACCCAGACATATTTTGAAGCCCAGGTTCTCTAGTCATTTTGTAACCGACATTTGACAGTAATGCACGTTAACCTCGTCGTTTTAAAAAAAAGTCCTAGAATTATTTTTTTACTCATTTATTTTTGCCCAATTAAAAAAATGAGACAATATTGATTGAGGAACAGCCTAGATAAATCGAGGAGCCAAACTGAACCGTTGATGCGCGACAGAGGTCACAACGCGCGCTTAACCAATATACCTGAGCCAACACGCTCATTCACTGACACTCTCTGAAGCAATTCGTCGAACAGCTACGCTTCCATGTCACGAGAGACCCAACCTTGCGAGACACAGTGATCGGTCCGCATTAGGGTTTTAGCAGGTTTGGAGAGACAGTCGCCGCCGACAAAATGGCAGCTGCTGGGCCCTCCCACCGCTCCGCCCCCGGCGGCGCGTCATTCGACGCGCTCAATCGCATCCTCGCCGACCTGTGCAGCCGCGGCAACCCTAAGGTTGGTGCTCACATTTGGTTCCCCTTTTCTGTAGATTAGAAAATGGAATGAATTTGGAGCTTGGGGTGATTTCCAGTTGAATTGGGGAAGTCTGGAGCTGTTTTATGTTGATTTGGCTTGTGGGTTTGGCAATGTGTTGGGTTTTGGATGAAAAGTTTTGAGCTTTATGCTAATTGATGCCACTAATTGAATGTGGTGAGTTGAAACACCTTTGTGTTGAACATTTTTTGTTTGGTGTTTACATGGGTTGTGCTCATCTATCTTATGCTCTCAATTTATTGGAAGGAGAGGTGAGAGAGAACCAATTTAGATTCAGCTCTTAGGTGTTACATTGTATAAACAGTATAGTTGCTAGTAGGCTCATTGCAGTGAATATGGGTTTAGTTTTGATGGATATTCTTGTATAGTTCAGTATCTCATGTTGCTTTATTATGTTAGCTTTAGGACACCCCATATTGATGTCTTCAGGTTGTTCACTACTTTAGTACATTTCTTTGTTGAAAATTTTCCACTACAAGCAGGAGGGAGCTTCACTAGCCTTAAAGAAGCATCTGGAGGAAGCAGCTCGTGATCTGAATGGAGAGGCATTCTCGCGTTACATGGATCAACTGTATGATCGAATATCCGGTCTCTTGGAAAGTAGTGATGTTTCTGATAATTTGGGAGCTTTAAGAGCTATTGATGAGTTGATTGATGTGGCACTTGGCGAAAACGCCACCAAGGTTTCGAAGTTTTCTAATTACATGCGGACAGTCTTTGATGTAAAACGCGATCCTGAAATTCTGGTGGCTGCTAGTAGAGTCCTTGGTCATCTAGCCAGAGCTGGCGGGGCAATGACTGCAGATGAAGTAGAGTACCAGGTTTGTTGCTACTTTTTTTCTGTTGGTATTATGGTTTTCAGGGATCAGTTTCTGACATGTCTTGTTTCCTAAGGTGAGAGTTGCTTTGGATTGGCTTCGTGGGGATAGAATTGAATATCGCCGTTTTGCTGCTGTCCTAATCTTGAAGGTAAGTCTGATGTTCTTTTTGGTGTCTTGTCATTCGAGTTCTTGCATTGAAATGTGAAATGAGATGCATGTAATTGGGCTTTTGTAAGAGTTCAGATGGAAACTTGTAGGTTAAGTGTAGATAGTTATTGTGTATTATACATCTTTTGCATGTAACTATCCCTAACTTTAAAAGGTTATTTCCAGCTACTTAAACTTTCAAAAAATTGAATAGACGTAAAAAGACTCCTTGAAATATAAAACTATAAAAAATACACCCCAAATAAATAGGATATTTTGTGAGATTAGGGTCAGTCATTTTCGTCTTTTTTTTTGGCAAAAAAGAGCTATCTGCAATTCTTTTGAAAGCTTAAGTAGTTGGATGTAAAAGTTTAAAGTTGAGGGTAGTTATTTGCAAAAAACGTATAGTGCGCAATAGCTATCTGCAATTAACGCCAGTTTCTATGGACAACATCAAAACACTAGCCTTTGTCCTTTCAGAAATCTTCAGTCTGTTTGAGTTGTGATCTTTATGGATATTGATTTCCTCACTTCAAAGGAATTGAACCCATATGCTTTTCTGACCACAGGAAATGGCAGAAAGTGCTTCTACAGTATTCAATGTTCATGTGCCTGAATTTGTCGATGCTATATGGGCTGCATTGAGGGATCCCACATTAGCTGTACGGGAGCGGGCTGTGGAGGCATTACGTGCTTGCCTTCGTGTTATTGAAAAGCGAGAGACACGTTGGCGTGTGCAGTGGTTAGTCCATATACTGTGAAGTTCATTGTTAGTTTAAATGATATCATGATTTTTATGAGATATTATCGTCCGTGAATAACTGTAGTTACTATAGTATAAGAAAATATCTGAACTGTTGGACTATGTACTTGTTTTTGGTCTCATACTTGATTGACTTTGATTTTTGTTTTTGCTTTATGCTGTGTCGAACTATGAGTTTATCTTTTTTCTTGTGGCAGGTACTATAGGATGTTTGAGTCTACACAAGAAGGATTGGGTAAAAATGCACCTATTCACAGCATACATGGTTCCTTACTCGCAGTTGGAGAACTCTTGAGGTTTGTAAATATGGTTGAATTAATCCACTCAATAAAACTATAAAGTTACGTGTTTTAACATTTGTAAGAACAATAAGATATATGGTGTTCTGTGCAGCTGTAAAGAATTTCTTTTATCTCTGATTTTAATATTTAGGGTCACTCTGCATTTTTTCCATTGTTTACCCACTTACTCATCTAGTCAGATTTACACAAATAAGAGATTTGATTAATTTTCCTAACCCTAATTGTGATTGACAAGAGTGATAAAATGGTAATTTAGTTACATATTAGTTGAATGTAGCAGAGTAAGATATTAAGCATTGTAAACTGTCCTGGAGGAAATGATTATTAAAGCGGAACATATAGATCTTATATCCTTGAAAGCTTTGTAGAACAATTATTTACTCTTCACATGCACAGGAATACGGGTGAGTTCATGATGTCAAGATACAGAGAAGTGGCAGAAATTGTACTCAGATACCTTGAGCACCGTGACCGGCTGGTTCGCCTTAGCATAACTTCGCTGCTACCTCGAATTGCTCATTTCCTGAGGGATCGATTTGTTACAAACTATTTGACGGTTTGTTTTCTTTGTTTCATTCCTTGGATATTGTTCTAACTGAAAGCTATACTTGCAAGTAGTTAAGCTGAATTCGTGTTATGGAAATCTCAATTTCTTTCAGATATGCATGAATCACATTCTTGCAGTTCTGCGAATTCCAGCTGAACGTGCCAGTGGGTTTGTTGCCCTTGGTGAAATGGCTGGTGCTCTAGACGGTGAACTCGTCCACTATTTGCCGACAATTACTACTCATTTACGCGATGCGGTATGTCAACTGCTGTTGGATAAGATTATTTTTTTGCCATGATTTTGGTTTGATGCTCTTATATTCTCTCAGCAGTTCCTCTTCCTGCCGTTTTGATATGATATGAATCATCCACGAATAGAAAACTACCCTTTGAAATAGTATGAACTTTAGACTATCTTTTGTTTGCAAATCGTAAACAGTTGATTTCTGTCAGTCTTTAAACAGAATGACTATTTTACCCTTGGACTTTGTGGAAAATAACAAATCCGTCATAAGTAATTGATATAATGAAAATTTTAAGAATTAAAATAAATATGATGATGAATAATGAAAATAAATATTTATTTTTCATTTCAAGGTCAATTTTATCATTTTGAAAAATAAAATAAAGAAATCCATCCATTTTAAGAGAAAATTCTTGTATTTCCGTCCATTTTAACAGAATTTTAGTCTGCAATGTTTCAAACAAATGGTAGTTTAAAGTTGGGTAGTTTTACGTTCGTGGGCGATTCATTGAGGTAGTTTTAAGGAGTTCCCCTATGATCTATAACAGGAACACTTTATGCTTATCTTATTTTGTAGATTGCTCCGCGTAAAGGTAGACCCTCGCTCGAGGCTTTGGCTTGTGTCGGTAACATTGCAAAAGCCATGGGGAAGGATATGGAACCTTATGTCTCTGGTCTTTTAGAAGTTATGTTTTCTGCTGGTCTTTCCTCCACACTTGTAGAAGCCCTTGATCAAATAACTGTCAGGTATACTTTGCTAATCATGGAAGTTTTCTTCATGTTATGTTGACATTGGCTCAACTTTCTAAATAATGGAGTCTTAATTTCAGTATTCCATCTTTGCTGCCTACCATTCAAGATCGGCTGCTTGATTGCATTTCAATGGTTCTCTCAAAATCTCATTATCCATTGACAAGAGCAGCTGCTGCACCTGTGAGAATAAGTACTGTGCCTACCCCTCAGCAAGTTTCAGACCTAAGCAGTCCATCCCACGTGCAACTGGCTCTGCAGACTCTTGCTCGCTTCAATTTCAAGGTTTGTGTAAACGTTGCCCAATATATAGGTTTATTGGTTTGGAGATAATAACATCTCCACTTTCTAGAGTTTGGAACACTAAGGAATGCCAGTTTATGATATATATTTGGGAAAATCTCACCCAACTACTCTCAAGTATGCACCATTCTGAACTAACTACCCCTATGTTTAAAAAGTTTTTGACATCCCTCTTAAAGTTTTCTGTAGCAATTTACCCCAATCCGTCAGCTTTTGGATGTGGAATGACGAGAACACCCTTATTTTGTAATTATTTTTTACATGAGGCTGTTTTTGTCATTCCACACTTAGAGGTTGATGGGATTGGAGTAGAATGAGACTAAAAAAGCTTAAGGGGGTTGTCAGAGACTTTTTAAACTTAGTAGTAGTTAGTTGAGAATGGTGCATACTTGGGGGCAGCTGAGTGAGATTATCCGTATATATTTTACTTTGCTAGGAAAGTTCGTTTACAAATCCACATAAAATAAACTTAATCATTTTCTCCCACTTATAAAATAACATTTTATGGCAACCAAATGTCTAAATAAGCCGTTTTTTTATTGATGAAATCTATTGAGAAAACAAAAAAATGGCTCAAATTGTTCTCCTTGAGACAAGTGAAGCTGAAGTCTGGTTTTACTTGTAGTATCAGAGTATCTCTCTAAAGCTAATGAGTCTTATAGGGTCATGAGCTTCTGGAGTTCGCGAGAGAATCAGTTGTTCTATACTTGGATGATGAGGATGCGACTACGCGAAAAGATGCCGCCCTGTGTTGTTGTAAATTAGTTGCAAATTCTTTCGCTGGTACAGCATGTGCACTGTTTGGGACTGGTAGGTCAAATCGAACTGGAGCAAAGCGAAGGCGTCTTATTGAGGAGGTTTGATTTTCAAAATCATACATGTACTTCGGCGTATATGATAATTTACTAAAACTTTTAGGATTAGTAGTACTCTGACACACATGCACAAAAATTGGGTGGATTTCATTATAGTTGGAGATTTAAATATTTGCTCTGTTCCTCCAGAATCGCAATGTACCTACAACCTAGTAGGCAGTACAACAACCATATGTATCATTGTTACGTTGCCGATTGCTAGATAGATATTAGTTGTTTATTGATATGGGGCTTTCTGCAGCTTGTGGAAAAGCTTCTAATTGCTGCCGTAGCAGATGCTGATGTTATTGTCCGCCATTCTATCTTTTCGGCTCTTCATGGAAATAGAGGCTTTGATGATGTTCTGGTGCAGGCTGATAGTCTCAGTGCAGTTTTTGCTGCCTTAAATGATGAGGTATGCTGATTTGAAGTTGTATTTGACCATGTGCTGATAATGCCTTGACTCTCAAGAAAAGCCGGGTTTTCTGCCCCCAAAACCAGCAATAAAGTTTTTTTTTTTTCAACTTTCATATAACTTCTTTTGAAATGATCCCTCTGTTTTTTCCCCATGGTTATGTGCGGGAATGTTTTTTCACTTCAATCTCAGAGCTCCAATGTGTTTTTTTTATGATTTCTAAGAAGTTATTCTTGCCCCAGGATTTTGATGTTAGGGAGTATGCAATCTCATTGGCTGGGAGATTATCAGAAAAAAATCCAGCATATGTTCTTCCCGCTCTTCGTCGCCATCTTATACAGTTGCTGACTTATCTAGAGCAGAGGTGATGTATGGCTGTAGTTTTTTTTACCTGCTGTAAAATGTTGCTTCGTGGCTATCTGAGCCAGTGAGGTTTAGATTTCTATTGTTATGTCAGCAGTGCAGATAGCAAATGCAGGGAAGAAAGTTCAAAGTTACTGGGTTGTCTAATACGCAATTGTGAACGATTAATACTTCCCTATATAGTGCCAGTGCATAAGGTTAATAAGTCTGGTGTTGTTTATATCAGTTCTTTGAACTCTGTATTTCTCTTGCTTATATGGTTCTCTCTGTTTGTTCAGGCTCTGGTTGCAAGACTCATGGAAGGCACTGGGGCCAATGCTAATAATGGCATTATAAGTGGAGTTCTTGTTACTGTTGGGGATCTTGCTAGAGTGGTGGGTTAAGTTCAGTTTCTTAGCTTAAAATGAAGGGTAAATTGCAAATAACTACCTTTATGAGTTGCCCACAAACACATGACCCTATTTTAAATTTCCACGAACGCATAACCCCATAGTAAATTCCCCCGACACATGGCTACCCTTATTCCACGTGTCATTGTCGTGCAAAATTGATGGAAACTTGTTAGGACCCTGACTAC
Source organism: Erodium maritimum (assembly GCA_963921825.1). Taxonomy (NCBI): domain Eukaryota; kingdom Viridiplantae; phylum Streptophyta; class Magnoliopsida; order Geraniales; family Geraniaceae; genus Erodium; species Erodium maritimum. The sequence goes on along the minus strand of OY997596.1, from coordinate 61,073,619 downwards.
GGGATCGCGTTACAGGGCCGTAGTACGCGGCTGAGTTGAAGCTTCGGCTTCGCAACGGCGAGACCTTGTTCTTCCCTCTCACAATTGTGACCGTAACAAGCTCGTTAGAGAGAGCTTACACCTCAATAAAACCAAAGCTCGTTAGAGAGAGCTTACAACTCAATTAAACCTAACCAAACCAGATTTATTTTTTTCAATGTCTACTTATTTTATTCTTCTCTCATGGTATATATAGCCAAAGAGGTTACCCAAAACTCAAAGTCCTAATACAATCATAATTGGTAATTCTCTACCCAAATTTCCTATTCCTAATACAATTAGCCAAATAAAGGACTCGCTAATACAAAAAGGAAATAAACTAATAATTCCAAACTTTTCCCTTAACCGACTTCCCCCTTAATCGGTCACTGTTGTGGGCTTTTCTTCCTTTGGTACGCCACTTTGTACCGGACCGTAAAGGCTCGTAACAAAACTATGTGAGTTTAAAATTTTATAATATCTCAAAGCTACTCATTCTCATCCTTTAATCTTCCGATTTCAATGACTCCGTGGAGGATTTCGAGAACGGAATCAAATTGAAATCAGAAGAGTAAAGCGTGAGAGTGAGTAGTTTTAGGATATTTTAAAATTTACACTCCGGTTGTTTCTGTCTATTTTGCACGACATTGACAAGTGAAAATTCATAAGAGTAGTTATGTGTGTGGAAAGTTTACTATAGGATCATGTGTTTGTGGGCAATTCATAAAGATAGTTATGTGCAATTTACCCTAAAACGAAACATTTTGATGTTCTTTGTTCTTTTATCTCTACTTTTTGGGGTTGGTTTTTCCGGAGGTGAGGAGATGGTGTATGGTTTGCATATTCTTATTTGGCATGCTAAGAAAGTATATTGCATTGAATGCTTTGGGAGGAGTAGTATTCAAGCAGTTCATGGTTGGTTGTAAAGGAACAATTCTTGTTGGCTCTAGTGATTTATGGGTTTTTGGAATTTAGTTTATAATAATTGGTTCATATGATCTTCCCCATGTATCACATGAGTTTGTCTTAAGCATTTCTGCCATGCATTCTGATGAATATAGCTTGGCCAGATCGCTAATTTTATCTAGTACTGATTTATTTGGTTTGTGGATTTATAGGGCGGCTTTGCAATGCGGCAATATATCGCTGAACTTATGCCTTTGATTGTTGAAGCATTATTGGATGGAGCAGCGGTCACAAAACGTGAAGTGGCAGTTGCAACTCTTGGTCAAGTTGCACAAAGCACAGGGTCAGTATCATGTTTCTTATGTCATTATCTGGTTTGTAAATGATGTTTGTCTGAGCTAGCTCTATTTTATCTTAAAATATAACAAAAAGGTCTGGTTATATCTTTAAATTTGTGAAAATATCTTCGGCATTTTGAATTTTCCGGACAGTGAAGTTCTAAAACCAGTCACAGTAGACCAGGCCAAGCTGATTTATGTGATTTGCGAAACAAGACCCTTACATTTTCTTGCACATGGCATACATATTTCAAATGTCTTGTGTTTATATAAAATTCATGACAGATTCCAAATTATTTATTTATTTATCTAATCACTCGGTCTGATTTTATCAGTGGACTCCAATACTTGAGTTGGGTACTTAGGCTAAATCCTTCCACACATTGGAGACTAGGCTAAACAATTAGAGCTTCTTGAATGTGTATTGCTCATATATTCTAACAAGATCTTTTCTCTATAAACTTGACAGATATGTTATAACTCCATACAACGAGTATCCACAGTTGCTTGGTTTGCTTTTGAAATTGCTGAATGGTGAATTGGTGTGGTCTACTAGGCGTGAAGTACTAAAGGTAGCTATCAAGCCTCTTATGATCTAGAATGCTCGGTTATATCGTTAAGATATTGATGCAAAAATTATTGTTGGGGTCCACCAGGTTCTTGGTATCATGGGCGCTCTAGATCCCCATGTGCACAAAAGAAATCAGCAAAGTTCACCGGGATCACACGGAGAGGTCACCCGTTCAGCTAATGATACAGGTCAGCACATTCAATCCTTGGATGAACTACCTATGGACCTGTGGCCATCATTTGCGACATCGGAGGATTATTTTTCAACGGTATGGTATTAACATAGCATATACTCTCACCTCTTCAAAATAAGTGTCCATATTGTGTCTAATATTTTATTGTCTTGATGTTCTATTGTTGGTTCAGGTTGCTGTCAATTCTCTTATGCGAATTCTGAGGGATCCTTCACTTGCCAGTTACCACCAAAAGGTGGTCGGATCTCTAATGTTTGTATTCAAGGTATGCTGGACGTAAAACACTGTTGAGTTACTTATGATGCACTATTTAATCATTAATGCAAATTTGTTTGTCATCTAACATCAATTTGGTTCTTATCTGCGAGGTTAGTCAATGGGTCTTGGTTGTGTCCCATATTTGCCCAAGGTTAGTATGTTTACCTTTTCAGTTCTAATTAACCTTCATTGTATTTTATTGAACTTTAGTTTCTTTCAAAAATATGAAAGTGACCCAACAAAAAAAAGGTGGAAACTTATGAAATTTAATCTAGTTGCCTAATGAAAATAACAACAGTAAGCTGTCATTGCTTCTTACCTCTTCGGCTCCTTTTACCTGTAGGTTTTACCCGATCTCTTCAACACTGTTCGTACATGTGATGATTCCCTGAAGGATTTTATAACATGGAAGCTTGGAACACTGGTGTCTATTGTGCGCCAGGTATATTGTAATGTCATGAAATTGTTTAGATGGTGATGATGGCTTAGAATTTATCCCAAGATCTTATGGAGTTTGATCTTCTATGCAGCATATACGTAAATATCTGCCGGAGTTGCTCTCCTTAATTTCTGAGCTATGGTCATCTTTCAGTTTGCCAACAACTAAACGGCCCGCACTCGGCTTTCCTGTAAGTATATGCTGTTACTGCAGTATATCTACTTGTATGGGATTATTTATGCTGGTTCATCTAGTTGTACTTGCAATTCTCTCTTTCTCTCAACATACAGAGAGAAACTCATTTTTTATACTTTCTCAGGTATTGCATCTGGTTGAACAACTTTGCCTGGCTCTGAATGATGAATTCCGAACATATCTTCCTGGCATTCTTCCATGTTGTATTCTAGTTTTGAGTGATGCAGAAAGGTGCAATGACTACAGCCATGTTCTCGATATCCTACACACCCTTGAAGTTTTTGGTGGTCAGTATTCATTTTGTTGAATTCTAAAATACGAAAGATTATTGATTGATAACTTAATTCTGAATTTCAAATTATGATCCCTTTACATAGGGAACAAGCACACTAAATAGGAAATGAACTAAGACAAGTAAACATACTACTAATTAATTAACAACTAATAATAGGAATAAACTCTAAATATGAAATAACTCCAACACGCTTATGATATTGCACGTGGCAATATTCAATATACGGTTGAAAATATGATGAGACATATGATAGCTAAAAACATTCCAGTGGAACTTATAAATATGGAGTTAAATATTCCACAAATTGAATTTTATTTATGTTTGAGATGGTTCGGTAAGACACTTGTTCTCTTTCTTCTTAGAGAAGATGGAAATCAATAGAAAATAAAGAAAGAACACATGGCATAGGATAAGTGGTTAACTATGTTCTAGTTTGATATGGAAGTAGGTTGTTTCAAATATTACTGTTTTGCTATGATATCCATTGAATCAGTTCTGTATTGCTGTTGCACTGTTTAGGTACATTGGATGAGCATATGCATCTGCTACTTCCTGCACTCATTCGGCTATTCAAAGTGGATGCTTCAGTGGATATAAGACGCGCTGCTATTAAAACTTTGACAAGGTTGATCCCACGCGTACAGGTCTGTAAACAATAAGCTTCAGAGTTGTATTTGTGGTATGTTTGTATTCTTTATCAAAATTCTTGTAATCTTTATGTTTTTTGCTTCAGGTTACGGGTCATATATCTTCTCTTGTGCATCATCTGAAACTAGTATTGGATGGGTTAGTTTCTCTTACCTTGATTTCAGATTACAAATCGAACTATATTCTTCTATTTGTTTGATTGTGCTGTGCTATATAGCTGTACACAGGAGTCAGATCTGTTTCCACATTTCTTCTTTTTTAAATTGAAATGTTCTATATATATATATATATATATATATATTTCCATGTTCATGATGTACTTTTTTTCATGTGTTGTAGGGTGAGAAGTAATTTTCTTTCTTATGCTTTTACAGGATGAACGATGAGCTCCGAAAGGATGCTGTTGATGCACTCTGTTGTCTAGCTCATTCCCTCGGGGAGGACTTTACCATTTTTATCCCATCAATACACAAACTATTGTTGAAACATCGTTTGAGGGTCCATTCTCTAACCTTATTTTAAGATTTACATTCTCTTAATTTGAGAACCTCAATTGTTTTGTAAGATTTTGCCTTCTTTTTTTCAGCATAAGGAGTTTGAAGAAATTCAAGGGCGCTTTAAGAGACGTGAACCATTGATTTCAAGCACAGCTGCCCAACGGTTGAATCGAAGGGTCCCGGTGGAGATTATTAGTGACCGACTTAGCGATGTTGAGATTGACCCGTATGAAGATGGGCCTGATGTGCAGAGGCCCCTTAAAGGCCATCAGGTATCTCCACTTCATGCATACATGTTAATTTTTTATTATTTTTTTTATCAGCAATTAAATGTATCTAAATTGGGCTCAAGACCACCCCTTATATATAAGGAAAGTCTATTTTTTCCACTTGACCCGACAAGAGTTGGTGAGAGCTCAAAGGGGTCCAAGCGAAGTTGGAGAAAGAAGCCCAAAGAGGCCCAAGGGAGGTCTATTTATGCATGCTCTTAATTCTTTAGTTGACGTGGTTAGGAAAATCAAGTTATTTAAGTTAAGGCATAGAGAGATCATTGGTACTTATGCTGCTATGGGAATTTCCACCCAGTAACATTTTGTAGTGTATCCACAGATTCTTAAATCTTAACTCGTTCAATAATATTTTTCTCATGCACATTGGTACTACTCATTATATTCAGTCTAGCATTTACAAAACAAAAAATGACTTGAAGATCTAATGATTTGGAAATGCACATGTGCCTTATGACGTGATTGATATCTTGTTTTTTTTTTGGATTGACTAAATCATATGTATCAAAGCTATATGTGGGCTCAAGATCTTACTTATGTAGAAGTGAGGGAGCACCGACCACTTTTTATTCTTAAAGAACTTTTTAAGATTTATGTGTCAAGCAAGAGAAGGGATCAAGACCTCTCTTATGTAGAAGAGAGCTCTAATATTGCCACTTGACCCCATCTTGAGAGAAGCCCGACAAGGGCTCAATAGAGCAAGGGAGAGAAAGAGAGAGAGGCCCAACACAAGTTGGGAGGTGAAGAAATAAGAAGTAAGGTACCATTGTTGGGACTTGAACCCGGGTCTCCAAGATCCAAGTTCAAGTGCTTGACTAGTTGGACGAACAAGCTTTGGTTGATTGACATCTTGTAAATCGCTGTTGCTCCTTAATTTTGACTTAGAAAAGTTTCATGCAGGTCAATGATGCTCGGTTACGTACTGCTGGGGAGGCCTCTCAGCGCAGTACTAAAGAAGATTGGGCAGAATGGATGAGACATTTTAGCATTGAGCTTCTTAAGGAATCTCCTTCTCCAGCCTTACGGACCTGTGCAAGGCTTGCACAGCTGCAGGTATGCCTAGTAGTTCAATTCAGTGTTCTAAAACTCAGGGAGAATTCAGTGACACTTAACCACGGAGTTTGATAAGTGAAAATCGGTCCAAAACTAATTCAGCTGTGTTTTTTAATATAAAAACATGTTATTTATGCTTATTGTTGTTTGAACGTGTTTCTTGTGTTATTTTTGTAATGGCTTGTTCTTTTGTTTTAGCTCATTATGCTGTTTGGAACTATCTTCTTCTACTAAACAATTGTTATTTTTGTCTTTAACATATGTATTATATACATATATATATAATATAAAATGAGTTTTTCCGATATCTCCCCGTTCAGTCAAAAAATCTTTATTCGTAGCCTAGTCGAGTTTGGGCCTATCCGAGTTTTAGAACCTTGGTTCAATTCAGACATTGTTCTTTAGGAGTTTTTCTAACTCTTCAATTTTGCAGCCTTTTGTTGGACGGGAGTTGTTTGCTGCTGGTTTTGTGAGCTGTTGGGCGCAGCTGAATGAGGCTAGTCAGAAACAGTTGGTTCGAAGTTTAGAGATGGCATTCTCATCTCCAAATATTCCTCCTGAAATTCTAGCTACCCTGCTAAATTTGGTATGTCTTTTTGTTCATATGGAATGTTCATGTGAGTTATATACCGAGGCATGAGCATATAAATAGGAAATGACGAAAATGCCATCACAACAATCTCAATGGTTCCATAACTACCTAAATCATTTTGATTAGATGTAAAAAGACTTTTTAAAAGATAAAAGGGAAAACCCTATGTAGTCTCGTTAACCTATACCTATCAACTTTCTTACATAGTAACAAGTTTGACAACTTTATTCTCAAAATGTATCAAAATCAAGTGTTACTGACTCCGTGAAATACCAGTCACATGCTTGTCACGTGCCTCTAAAACATTCCTGAAATGGCATGAGAAAACTTGATGTCATAACGTAGACCTTTTGTTTATTCTCAAATCATAACCCTGACCTATCAACTTTTCCTGTTACTCACTAAACGACCGTTAAACTTGAGAACGGAAAATGACAAACGTTGTGGTCAACGTTATGATATGAGAACCAACCTTTGCTTGGGTTATTATTTGGTAATAATCAAAAGGTCAGGGTTATGACATCGAGTTACCCAAAGATATAACTATTAAAAGACAAAAATGGCTTATTTCGAGATTGGGGTCAAGGGTATTTTCATCATTGTCTGGCGAAAAAAAGCTATGTGAATATTTGTTTGAAACTTAGGGTAGCTCCAAAATGAATTAGGAACTCAGATGTATCATCGTCATATGGTTTTGCGGGTAGTTTTCATGCATAACTATGTACTTCCACAATGGGATATTTATTTAACATTGATTCACAATCCGAGTTGCAGGCTGAGTTCATGGAGCATGATGAAAAACCACTTCCTATAGACATCCGTCTGCTTGGTGCGCTTGCAGAGAAGGTGTGGCTAACTTTTCTTACTAGTAACCGTTCTGCAGCTTTACAGTACATTTGTTCCAGATGATTACTTTTATGAGTTGTATAGCTGTTCACATTATTGCTTCACCTGATGTCAGTGTCGAGCATTCGCAAAGGCTTTACATTATAAAGAAATGGAGTTTGAAGGGGCACACTCCAAGAAGATGGATGCTAACCCTGTTGCTGTAGTTGAAGCTCTTATACATATCAATAATCAATTGCACCAGCATGAGGCCTGTAGTTTTAACCCATTCAACTATTTCAGTGCAACCTTTCTCAGTTTTCGGACATGTCAGGAATCATTTTACTGACAATCATTGTTTTCTCAGGCCGCTGTTGGAATTTTGACTTTTGCCCAACAAAATCTGGATGTTCAACTTAAGGAGTCATGGTATTCTTGCTTTCGTAACCATGATCAACATTTTGTCTGTGGGCCTCAGCTTGAACCTATATTTCTTGGATTTAATTTATCAGCCATAATTAATAGAAAAAAGTAAAGATAAAGAAGGGATTTTTTTATTCTTATTTGTTTTGTCTCGTGATTTAGGTATGAGAAATTACAGCGATGGGAAGACGCTCTTAAGGCCTATACTGTCAAGGCCTCACAAACATCCAATCCACATGTTGTTTTGGAAGCTACACTAGGTTCCTTCCTGTTCTCATGCTTTATATCAATATGCTCTTGGATCTCTTAAATGTTGTGTTTTCATATAGTGCTTTTCTGTTGAAAATGTGTAACTTTTTTTGTCTTGACATGGAACTTAGTCAGTCATTGGCATGCAGTTTGTTATCTACAGCGTAATGCCATCTGACTCGAGTAAATGATAATAAGCATCTCTAGTACAAGGGTATTTTCGTTCATTAGTACTGTTTGTTTATGGGTTTTTCTTTCTATCTCTGCCAAAGGAAACTATTGGTGCACTACATTATATATCATTTGGTGTTGGTGCTTGGGTTCATTGATCATCACATGAGTCAAGTCATGATTTATGTTGTCATAAACGTTGGTAATATGAAGCTACCTTCCAACTACCAATAACTGCCAAATTGTGCTACATTTTTGGTGGCCCTGCTTAGTCTCATGATTCTTGCCTTGTGCTACTATTTTCCTTATTGATTGTACTATGTTCAAGGTCATTGCCTAATGGTTTCTGTTAAAGCCTGATCCAACCCAAAAGCTCAAGCTGTTGGGTGGAGGCCTCAATGTGTTCATCAATCAGTCAATTCACCCACATGCTTCCAATGTGAGACACACACTTCAACACTACCCCTCACATGCGGGCCTCGCGCATGTTGTACACTGGGGCAGACTTTCAGGCCCAAAGCGGCTCTGATACTAAGTTAAACCCCAACTCAACCCAAAAGCTCAAGCTGATGGGTTGAGACCTCAATACGTTTATCAAGTAGTCAATTCATCCACATGTTTCTTATGTGGGACACACTTCAACACTTTCCTATAGTTGCAGTCCTTGATTACCTTGCTATGTTATATATGTATTTTAGATTCCTCCGGTATCTTTGTGTTACATTCTGAATTGCTTCATTCAATGCATGTTCTTTAGGTCGGATGCGGTGCCTAGCTGCATTGGCTCGATGGGAGGAGCTTAACAACCTTTGCCGGGAATACTGGACTCCAGCTGAGCCAGCCGCCCAACTGGAAATGGCACCTATGGTTGGTTTGCGAATTTCTTGTAGTTGGCAATTGCCACCCTTTTCCATTATATGCATTGTTAAAGCCTGATCCAACCCAAAAGCTCAAGCTAATGGGTGAAGGCCTCAATATGCTCATCAAGTGATCAATTTATCCACATGCTTTATATGTGAGACACACACTTCAACATGTGTATTTTTAATGTTGTTAAAGGCTGCTAGTGCTGCGTGGAACATGGGAGAGTGGGATCAGATGGCAGAATATGTGTCCAGGTTAGATGATGGTGATGAAACCAAACTTCGAGGGTTGGGGAATACTGCTGCTACTGGTGATGGGAGCAGTAATGGTACTTTCTTCAGGGCTGTTTTGTTAGTTCGTCGTGGAAAGGTACTTTATGGTCCTGATATATTGTTCACTTGTAACTATTCTTTTTAGGAATAATTATGCCTTTTGCACATAACTATCCCCAACTTTAAAACAATATTCACAGCTCCCCCAACTTCCATTGTTTCTCACGGTGTTAAATATGGTCACTGTACAGTTAATTCTGATAGTAAAAGGTCTAAATCGCCCTTCACTATTCATCACAGTGAATGGCAAATATTTTAAAATTTGATGAAAAATGAAGGGCATTTTAGTCTTTTTACTGTCAAAATTAAGTGTGCAATGCCCATATTTAACACCGGAGGAAAAAAAAATGAAAGTAGGGGGAGCTGTAAATATCGTTTAAAAGTTAGGTATAGATCGGGTTAGCTGTATGCAATTATCCCTTCTTTTTATGAATAATCTTGTTTCTTTATTATTTATCTTCCTTTCCTAGTATGATGAAGCTCGCGAGTACGTAGAGAGAGCTAGGAAATGTTTGGCAACGGAGCTTGCTGCTTTGGTTAGTTCTTACAATTCGTTCAAACAAATTGCATCATGCATACCTCTAAGAACATAAACTTGCTTGAGCAAACTCTGGGATTATAACAATACCATATCCATGAAATAATGTTCTTTCTTAACGAGTGTTATGCATTAGATATTACTACTTGTGTAGGTTCTTGAGAGCTATGAGCGTGCTTATAGCAATATGGTCCGAGTTCAGCAGCTATCCGAACTTGAGGAGGTGCAATCAATTTTTTATATTGCATTGACGGAAGTTTATTTATGCAATACGTGGATGTAATCTATTTTGTTGCAGGTCATTGACTATTGTACCCTTCCTGTGGGAAACAATGTAGCTGAAGCACGACGAGCCCTTATCCGCAATATGTGGACTGATCGCATACAAGGAGCAAAAAGAAATGTTGAGGTAGATTTGTTTCATCTTTCTCCAATCTCCAGATATTGTTTTCTATCTTCTTAAAACAATCTCAATGTTAACGGTACTTCTGAGTTCTGAAGACTTAGGCAGCCTAGACACAGCACCTTCAAGTCACTTACTCTTACCAGTTTACCTTATATTTCACTTTCTCATGAATGAATATTTTTTACCCCTTTAAGATGGCCCACAACACAGCTTCTTGGAACCAACGCTTGCTTGTCCAACTGGTCAGCACTTGAACTTGGGTCCATGAGATCAGGGTTCAAGTCCCGGCAGCCGTATCTCTGAAGCCTTATTTCTCTTCAGCTTTGGTTAGGTTTCTTTGGGCTTCTCTCTCCAACTTCGATTGGGCCTCTTTGATCTCTCAGCAACTCTTGTTGGGTCAAGTGGCTAAAATAGACTTCCCTTCTAGAAGTTAGAACTCCCAAAAATATGAAATATTGCAATATTCATGGGATCTTAAACTGGTCTTACTCGGTCAGTGATTCTCGTCAAATATTTTTTTTTTGATAAGCAAGGGTTTTATTCATCCTTGTCAAATATTGGACTATTCGATTCCATATGTTTTAAAACCTATTAAAATCTAGGTCGGAGACATTTGTATGACATTAGTGTTGAACAACCTTGGTTCCAATTTCATTTCATGTGATACTTGCTAATAACCTTCATTATGGTATTCAATTGTCAGGTCTGGCAAGCACTTTTGGCTGTTAGAGCACTTGTGCTACCACCTACAGAAGACATTGAGAATTGGCTTAAGTTTTCTTCTCTCTGTCGAAAAAGTGGGCGAATTAGTCAGGCTAGATCTACATTAATTAAACTTTTACAGGTTAGTGGTGCATATTAATTTACACTTGAAAAAGTTTCTCTTTGATTGCCAATTTTGTTTGTTCACTTTCTTCTCTTGAATTTTATTTAGTATGACCCCGAAACATCTCCTGCACATGTCCGGTATCATGGCCCACCACAAGTTATGCTTGCTTACCTGGAATATCAATGGTCACTTGGGGAGGATCTTAAGAGGAGAGAAGCCTTCGCAAGGGTACAGGTATGCCAAGTCCTGTCCCATTGTGTGAGCACTTTTCTGGTATTGTTTTTGTATCAGCTTTTAGATGTATCAAGAATTGGGCTCAAGACCAACCCCTATGTAGAAGAGAGCTCTATTTTTGCCACTTGACCCAACAAGAGTAGGTAGAGGCCCAACCCAAGGACCCAAGTTCAAGTGCTTGACCGGTTGGATAAGCATGCTTTGCTATTTTTCTTCTGGTATTGTTATTTTTGTTTCTGATGCAATGAATTTGGCTTGTGTGCAAAATTGTCTGTGATAGAATTTGGCTATAGAGCTTTCAAGTTCCCCGAATATCGAGTCAGTTTCGTCCAATGGTATGATGACCAGTACAGGTGCCCCACTCCTCGCCCGCGTATATCTTAAACTTGGAACTTGGCAGTGGGCACTTTCTCCTGGTTTCGATGATGATTCTATACAAGGTAGTATGCACGTTCACTTACAAATTTACCATATATCCCTCAAAGAAGCCCTGAACATATATATTTTTTCTTTTTGGTGCGGGATACACTTTTCTTGCAGAAATTCTTGCAGCTTTCAGAAATGCCACTCAGTGTGCTACTAAATGGGGAAAAGCTTGGCATACTTGGGCCTTGTTTAACACGGCGGTGATGTCTCATTATACTTTAAGAGGTTTTCCCACAGTTGCCGCCCAGTTTGTTGTTGCGGCTGTCACTGGATATTTTCATTCAATAGCCTGTGCTGCAAATGCTAAAGGTGTTGATGATAGTTTGCAGGTAAAGGGTATTGTTTTGTTTTTTATTATTATTATTTAAATTAGGGTAAATTGCACATAACTACCTTTATGAATTGCCCTCAGACTCATTAACCCGTATTAAAGCTTCCTTAGACACATGACTACCCTTGCATTTCCACGTGCCACCATCACACATAACTTGATGATTTTCGTTTCTTTTCGTCACATGACTTACACGTGAGTGTAGATTTTAAAATATCCCAAAACTATCAATCTCACGCTTAACTCTTCTGATTTCGATTGGATTCCGTTCTCGAAATCCTTCATGGAATCACATGGAAAATTTACTAAGGGGTCATGTGTTTGTGGACAGTTCATAAGGGTAGTTATGTGCAATGAACCCTTTAATTTTATTGTTAAGAGTATGGAATGATCAGTGGGCCTTCAACTATCAATTTTTTGATGCACGATTTCTTTGGAATTTTTTGTCTGTTTCAGGATATACTTCGTCTTCTTACACTGTGGTTCAACCATGGAGCTACAACAGAGGTTCAGATGGCATTACATAAAGGATTTGCTCATGTTAATATAAACACGTGGCTGGTCGTTCTACCTCAAATCATCGCCAGGATACATTCTAATAACCGTGCTGTCAGAGAACTAATACAGTCACTTTTGGTGCGAATCGGTCAAAATCATCCTCAGGTTCGTACGCAGATTGATGACTTTGATCATAACTAAACCTATGATTTTACTAAGTTGACACCTATTTCTTCTATGTAATTCGATTCTTCTGCAGGCTCTTATGTATCCGCTTCTTGTAGCATGTAAATCAATAAGCAATTTACGCAAGGCTGCTGCTCAAGAAGTGGTGGACAAAGTTAGGCAGCATAGTGGCATTCTTGTGGATCAGGTGAAATAGTAAATTAATTTGTATTTTTTATGTTAACTGTGCAGCAATAATTCAGAGCTAACAAGCAATTCTTTATATGAGGAAATTACTTGTTGCCGCTGTGGATTCTAAAATGCATCATGTTACAATGGTGAATTGTATTTATGTATTAATGTCCATAACACTGTTAGTTTTTTGTGCAAAATGTCTAAATTGGCCCCGGTATAGATAAAAAAAATGAAAAAATAATTCTACGTACAAATTTGTCATTTTCATAAAAATTAGATGTCACATGACTGATTTTTTTCTACGGATTCCATTTGTTTTGACAGCGGGTGATACAAATAAAAAAAAATTCCCTTGCAACCCGTTTTGAAGTTCATCGATGCAGCATGATTTGTAAATATTTGCAATAATTTCTCCTTCATATTGTTTATTTATACTTCTATTAATGTACAGGCACAACTTGTATCAAAGGAACTAATCAGGGTCGCAATACTTTGGCATGAGATGTGGCATGAGGCCTTAGAAGAAGCAAGCCGTTTGTATTTTGGTGAACATAACATCGAAGGAATGTTAAAGGTGTTGGAGCCATTACATGAAATGCTTGAGGAAGGGTCTATGAGAAGTGACATCACCATAAAAGAGCGAGCATTTATCGAGGTTGTATGCAGTTAACGAACGAGCATTTAATTATCACGATTAGGAAAATCTTTTCAGTGACGTTAAAACTTCGCTTCTGAGTTTTATATTTCCTTCGAGCTATTTAGCTTTAGTTCTTAGTTTCAAGCACTTATTTATCGTCATTTTGTTCAGGCTTATCACCATGAATTATTAGAGGCCTATGAGTGTTGCATGAAGTACAAGCGAACTGGGAAAGATGCTGAGCTTACACAGGTATTGAGACATAAATGAATAAGTTTGTGACTTCTGTTGTAGTTGAATTCGTTCTGTAATCATGGGAAGAGAATGTGTGGTTTGGTATTAGGATTAAATGCAAATAGTTACACTCATAAATTGCCCACAAACAAAAAGGTTCATGATAAATAAAATGATACAAAATGGATGAAAATGTCCATCTACAGCATACTGAATTGTTTAAGATGAAAGTATCTTGTTCGACCTTCATCTTCAGTTGTTTCAACCCTTCATCAAGTTAGAGGGTATTTTTCGTCTCAAAAATATCGAATAATGCACGTGATGCCACATGGGTCGACAGAATAGACTTTTCATCCATCTTGCATCATTTTGTTCTGTGGTTGTTTGTGGGAAAAACTATTTGCGTTTTCCCCTTGGTATTATATACACTTAACAGCTTATAACCTTGGTGATGTTGTGTTGCTCAGGCTTGGGATCTCTACTATCACGTGTTCAGGCGGATCGATAAACAGCTCCAAAGTCTCACTACTCTCGATCTCCAGGCAAGAACATTTGACTTTACTGTCTTACTTACCATTAAGATGGCTCTAACATTTATTTGCATATCGAAAACCAGTCTGTTTCTCCGGAGCTGTTAGAATGTCGCAATCTAGAGCTTGCTGTTCCAGGGACATACCGTGCCGGTAAATTGAGCTTATATTAGTTCACAAAAATGGGTGTTCTATAAAGTATAACCTGAAGTAGCCTTACTCCTATCTTAATTTCGCAGGATCTCCTGTGGTGACAATCGCATCTTTCGCACCCCAGCTTGTTGTGATAACCTCTAAACAGAGGCCTCGAAAACTGACTATTCATGGGAGTGATGGTGAAGATTACGCCTTCTTGTTGAAGGGACATGAAGATCTTCGCCAAGATGAACGTGTCATGCAGGTATATCCTCTTGTTCCCGTTTCAGTATTCCTTCAAAAAAATTTTGCTTCCTCAATGTAGAAATCGATCAAAACTCAGTCAAGTTCGGTCAACTATTTTGCATATACAATTTTATTAAGTGCATATCAAAATTTGTACTTGAAAATATGGGCATAGCACGAAAAGAGTATCGATAATAAGTCCAAATCACTTTTCAAATACAGTTCGATTTCAGATAACATTGATGAAGATGTGGTTGGAACTATCTTATTTTACTAAACTATTGCTGTTTTTTTGTCTCATATATGTATTATATATTTAAGGGGAATGTTCCATTGAAAACCAAGGTTTGGAAACCAAAATATAAAAACTGAAAACCATTCTTAGTCATTGGATTACAATTTCCAGTGGCTCTGATTTACGGAGTTGTTTCCATACTTGAATTTCTGTTGTTGAATGTTTGGAAACTACAAGTATGCAGCCAACGATCTGAGTCATTAAAATTTGTAACCCAGTGGCTAAAAATGTTTAGTTTTCATGATTTTTGGTTGATTGCTACACTATCTATGAGTGTATGTATACATATATTTAATACAAAGTGAATTTTGCCGTTTCTTTTTCGGTTGGTCAAAATGATCCTTATTTGTTTCCTCGCCGAGTTTTAGAACCTTGTTCAAGCATAAGTATAACCCGATGGTCTATATCTTTTTTCTTTTTTCCAGCTTTTCGGGCTGGTGAATACCCTGCTAGAGAATTCTAGAAAAACTGCTGAAAAGGACTTATCGATTCAAAGATATTCCGTCATTCCATTGTCTCCTAATAGCGGGTTGATTGGATGGGTTCCGAACTGTGACACCTTACACCAGCTCATTCGGGAGTACCGGGATGCCAGGAAGGTTAGTGGAACCCTCTTCTCGTGTGGAGAGTAGTTATATTACAGGGGTATATCGGTCTTAGTTTATTCGTTTCCTTTTCAGATCACACTGAATCAAGAACACAAGTATATGCTCAGTTTTGCTCCAGATTATGACCATTTGCCGCTCATAGCGAAAGTCGAAGTCTTCGAGTACGCATTGCAAAATACCGAGGGCAATGACCTCTCAAGGGTATTAAGGCTATTACACATTTGTCTTTGTACTTATTTCATCCTTCACTGAAGCAATGTATATGTACCTCAAGGTTTCATAATTTTTAACAGGTTCTTTGGTTAAAGAGTCGAACTTCTGAGGTATGGTTAGAGAGGAGGACAAACTATACTAGAAGCTTGGCGGTCATGAGTATGGTACGTTCTTACCTTGCACTGTTTTAATCGTTTCTATGTTGTGGTACACGTTACTGTTAGTTTTGACTTTCCTTTGGGAACATCTAGAAATGGATGGAGTCTCGAAGTCGATTCTAAACGTGAGGGAAAATATTGAAGTGAAAGACTCAGCTGTTAGATTGACCTTTAAGTCATGGATAGGGGTGAGCATAAAAACCAGTTAAACCGAAAACACCGACCAACCGAAAATTGAAAAAATGAAACCGCATCTTTTTCGGACGGTGTTTATAACCGGAAAAAGGTGACCGAATAAGACATAGGCACTATTTTTATTGGAATAATTCTAAAATGTTGAACTTTATAATACGATTTGTGTTTGGATTTTAGATTGTCGAACATTAGATGTTTTTCTTTCATCTACGAACCTAAATATGTGTTGGAGAAGTTTTATTTTATATTATTTTTTTAACATATGGGAAAAAATATATTTATTTTTTATCTCTAAAAAGTAGACCTACGCTCACTCATTAGCAGTTCTACAACATTTTATTTTTTATTTTTTTTATTTCATGGAGACTCGAATTGGAGGTTAAGAAAAACTTCTGTCACAGGTTGGTTACCTTCTTGGCCTAGGTGATCGACACCCGAGTAATCTGATGCTGCACCGTTACAGGTAAATGGTTATTGTAGAGAAAAAAAAGTTCTATAGTTAAATTAATAGTATTGATGTTGAAGTATCTTGTGTCATACTGTTATTATTCAGTGGGAAAATTTTGCACATCGATTTTGGAGATTGCTTCGAAGCTTCAATGAATCGGGAGAAGTTTCCCGAGAAGGTATATTTGAACCAGTTTATATAATCCAATCTTGAGGTTTGTTTGGTCTTTAATTTTTTTGAATTTTCGGGCAGGTTCCTTTCCGGTTGACTAGAATGCTTGTGAAAGCTATGGAAGTTAGCGGCATCGAGGGAAACTTTCGTTCTACGTGTGAGAACGTGATGCAAGTTCTTCGAACGAATAAGGACAGTGTTATGGCCATGATGGAGGTACTCGCTCTATAAATTTTCTTACTTGTTCTTAGGTAAACAAGCCGAATCGAGCCGACAATTACCAGGCTCGAGCTCGATAAGAATACAGAATAGTCAAGCTCAGATTCGACTAGTTTAGTTTTTTTTATTATAAATCAAACAAAATCATATATTTACACAAGTTTTAAATGCCGTGTATGATATAAAATATTGTATACCGAATAATTTATAGAGAAAGTAGAAGGTAAAAGTTATACTTATATTGTAGTTTTATATCAAATATGATATGTATGATTAGATAAATATTAAACGAGCTTTACCGTAGGATCGGATTCGGCTCGATATAACACGCTCGAGTTGAATATTTAATGAATTGATCTTGAACTGCTCGTTAAGTTGTGTTACTATGCAATTCTTGCTGACTTTTTTGTGTTCGTGATAAGGCGTTTGTCCACGATCCTCTCATAAACTGGCGTCTTTTCAACTTCAACGAAGTGCCACAAATGTCGTCGTTCGCAACCAATCATGGGGCTCCCGCTGTGAACGCTGAAGAGTCTGCTGCAAACCAGCTGCCTCAACCTCAGAGGGGCGCTCGGGAAAGAGAACTTCTCCAGGTATCAAATCATAGACAATAGTTTTTTCTATGGATAATTGCAAAATGTACAGTGAGATATTCACTTTTTGCAACTTGTAGCCTCTTTTTTGGTGACTGCAAAAAAAGTGCTCTGAACTTGTCTTTTTATAATATTGTTTCTTTTAGGCTGTGAATCAACTTGGTGACGCCAACGAGGTTCTGAACGAGCGTGCTGTAGTTGTGATGGCCCGCATGAGTAATAAGCTCACTGGCCGCGATTTCTCCACTGGTTCTTCAGCACCGACCGGCTCGGCCCCGCATGTTGATCATAGCACCTTGATTTCGGGAGATGCCCGAGAAGTAGATCATGGTCTGTCCGTGAAGTTGCAGGTCCAGAAGCTGATCATACAAGCTCGATCCCATGAAAACTTGTGCCAGAACTATGTTGGGTATGTGATTTTTTTTTCCGATTTTCTTCATTCATCATAGGTATAATTGCAAAAAAGCTCGATGAGGTATTCACTTTTTGCTACTTGTAGCCCTCTTATTTGATAATTGCAAAAACAATGCCCTCTTGTCTTTTTGTTGCACTTTGTAAAAAAATGTTTTGAATTACGATTCTACCCTTGGAAATTTAAATTTTATAAATAATAATTAAAGATTAAAAAATCTAAATATTAGTATCCCTTAATTTCTTACTCTTTGTAGAAAATTAAGGGATATGGAAATTTTGAATTTTTTGTTTTTTTATCTAAATTGTAAGGGTAAATCATCATTTTCATACAAATGGCAACAAAAAAGACAAATTCATGGTGTTTTTGTGCAATTATTAATGAAGCGGACTACAAGTTGCAAAAAGTGAATACCTCAATGTACTATTTGTAATTATCCCTACATCATATATGAATTGGGCCCATGATAAGCCTATGCTCATCCTCACGTGGGCCATAAGGGTACCATGTCATCGATGTAAACGGTCCAGTTCACCTACGAGATTGCCCGGTCTGTTCATCAGTAGAGAGTCCGTAGTACCTGATACTGATATTGTGTTAAAATATACTGCAATGGGTTCCTAACCCCATTGGTGTTAATTGAACTTTTGGTTTCTGTTTCCTCTTTTACCGCCATGTTGAACATGAGATCTCGTTTTGGCTGCAACCATTGGTAATTGTTAGACCTCGTTTGTTTTTTTGGTTTGTAGTTCCCTTCTCGGGACCCCCACGACTTTTTTAATACATTTTCCTTTCTGATAAAATAAAAATGAGAGTCCATACCCGATCTTGAGCCGAGGGTTTCAATAAGCTTAGCGAGGGGTCCCTAAATCGTTTTTTTTTTTTGCAAACTTACCCATTAAAAACAGCGGTTTTCCGGTGGCTAACTCGGATTTTTGATCGTTTTCAGGTGGTGTCCATTCTGGTGAGGGAAGAAAGCCAGAGTCGTGTATATATATAGCCTGTAAATAGCAGAGGAAGGCCATGGAAATGTTTGGATGATGTAGATAATGTTTCTTGAATGTCACGTTATGTTTCTATTAGAATTTGAACTTACATTCTTCTTCCCAATCTTACCGTTGGGTGCATTAATCTCCATAAACTTTATTTATGGAGTTAGTTTAAGATTATCATTTAGTCTTGTAAATGCTTCTTAAAAATGTTATGGAATAGTAATATTGTTTTAAAATTTTAATTTCAAATGTATGCTTCGAGATGCATATTTACGTATTCCCGCATATTTTAACTCAAAATAACGTGTTCTCGCTTTGTTCGTCTTATAATATATGTTTTTATAAATATGTTTCTGGACGACTTATATAGTTTTGATTTTCTTTCACGAATTTGGATTGGCCTCAAATATTCAACACAGTAATATCTCATACTTTTTCCTGATTTTCTAATATTCTAAGGTACACAAAGTTCGTTTTGAGGACGGGTTATATAGCTTGGGTGCCCTACCAAACTCGTATTTGACCTTAAATTTTAAGTATGCTTATAAACGTATATTTATGTATACTATACAAGTTTCAACTCAAAATAATATTTTTTTTTTCGTTTTTTTTTTCATTTTCTGATATATAGAATTGGTCAATAAATTCACATTTTTCTCAAATATATTTGTTAAAATATGAACGGCAATGGCCTTCAGATGGGCTCAGCCCAACAAATCTAGGCCCAATAAAGCCCAACCTAATCTTTTGAAACAGAAGAATATCTTTTTAATTGGAATGAGTTCCTTTTTCCCCTTTGGAATGGTAATTCAGTTTCAACATTTGGATTTAATCAAGTAAATCGTTCTTTATTTTTGGTTTGAAAAACTGATCCTATCATTTATTTTTGAAACAAAGGCCCGTCAAATTGGTGGTTACGGGATTAACCGTCTATCGGATATACAAGTGAAAACAAAAATCACGATGAATTAGTTCTTGACTTATTAATTTACCCAGAAATATAATTTAATATGTACATTAAAACATAATTAGTTTTTATATTGGGATCGGCAATGCTCCGTGACTCCTTATTGCGGTATTGCTCGCGTTCTCCGTGTTAGCCTCACACGTCTCGAGTGGGGACACGATTGACGATATAGTCGGAAAAAATCAGACGAATCAGGCGAGGACTGCTATGCAGCCTTGCCAAGCCCAATGAGTAAGCAAGGATTCATGGATTTTTACTAGGAGGGATCCCTAAATCATACCTATCCTCCCCTACAGACTATCAGGTTCAAGTTCGATGGATCACATGACGAAAAGAGTCCTTAGAAAACAGGGATCAAACAGCGTTTAGACACCATTTTGAGCGGTTCTTGACAGTTTGAAACTTTTAGATTTTATTTTTGTTCTACCTTTGGTTTCAATTCATGTTTTACTGATGTTTCTTGTTCTCGTTCTGCTTGTTGTTGTCATAACCGCTTCTTGTTGGATCGATTTGTATCTAAAGATTATTGAATCATTATCCCTACAAAGACTACAATCATTGAAATGACTTTAATTTTTTTATTAATGAAACTACTACTTATTCTCAAAAAAAATTTCTTGACTTATTAATTTACTCAAAAAATAATTTAATCTATATATTATTATTAAAACATAATTAGTTTTTATATATTGGGATGCCAAGTAAGGAAAATCAACATTAAAAACACAATCAAATTAAGCGTTTTGTAACGGAAACATCATTAAAACAGTCTTACACATAAAAATCAACTAAGAAAAATCAAATAGAAATAAATAAAAGTAATCAAAATCATTAAATTCACATTCAGATTCCCAAAACATGAATCTTAATCAAATCAAAAACATACTATTCCGATCATACAATAAATATTCAATGTACAATATGAACACAATATTAATTACCAAAGACATTTTTGCAGTAACTATTAATATTATCTAAATTTCTGTCAAAAAAAATTAATATTATCTTAATTAATTGATTTTGACCGTTGAGAATTACCATAAAAATCACCATAACATGTCTCTATCCAAATAATCTCTTAAGAGTCTTGTGTGTTTTAAATTCTTAATCCCATCTTCATCTTCTTTAATACATTGTAACCTTCACTACTGTTTCTTCAACCTCACATTGATCTGAAAACAAGGTTCCATGTCTCGGGAGATTCAGAGTGCAGGTTTTTCCGTCGAAAGCGGGCCCGCCAACGGGTCTTTCGATGACGATGGATGTCAGAAACGAACAGGTACGTAACGGTCATTTCTGACGAGTCTCGTGTATTGAACTGATATGAAATGACTTGTTGGGAACGGGTGCTGATTCAGACTAATAGTCATGTGGGGTGTATTGATTTGATGTTATGTATTTTTTCTACTAATAATCATGTATGATGTATTGATTTGACATTTGACGTTATAGATGGTGTTGATTTTGACTAAGAGTCATGTAGGGTGTATACTGATTTGATGTTATCGTCAGAGCGAGTGGGTGTTGATTCTGACTAATGTCTAGGATGTAGTGCTTTGTTGTTATACTGTCATGTTTTTTTTGTGAAGAACGAGTGTTGATTCTGATTAATATTCATGTATGGTTGATTGATTGGTTTGACGTTGTAATATGTTTTTTAGTTTAGAACGAACTGTTGTTGATTGTGACTAAGAGCGGGTGCTGATTCCGACTATGAGTCATGTAGAGTGTACTGATTTGTTGTTATATTCTTATGTTTTTTTGTCAAGAATGAAACGGGTGCTGATTCTGACTAATAGTCATGTAGGGTGGACTGCTCTGATGTTGTAATCTGTTTCTTAGTTTTCAACGAACTGTTGTTGATTGTGACTAAGAGCGGGTGCTGATTCGGACTATGAGTCATGTAGGGTATACTGATTTGTTGTCATATTCTTATGCTTGTGTTTTTTATGCCAAGAACGAACGGGTGTTGATTCTAACTAATAGTCATGTAGGGTGAATCGCTTTGATATTATAGTCTGTTCTATTCTTAACGGGTGTTGATTCTGAATAAGAGCCATGTAGAGTGTACTGATCCGAGGTTATAGTCTCTTTCGGGTGCTTATTCTGAACGAACATGTGTTGATTCTGACTATGAGCCATGTACAGTGTACTGATCCGAGGTTATAGTCTCTTTCGGGTACTTATTCTGAACGAACATGTGTTGATTATGACTAAAAGTCATGTAGGGTGCATTGATTTGACTGTATATTCCATTTTTCTGTTAATAACGGGTGTTTATTCTGAACGGAATGTGTTGATTATGACTAAAAGTCATGTATGGTGCATTGATTTGACGTTATATTCTGTTTTTCTGTGAATAACGGTTGTTGATTCTGACATGAACGGATGAGAGTCTCGTGTACTGAACTGACCTGTTATTCTGAATGTAGGGAATGTGGTGACGGCCAGCGCGCATATAATAACGGCGGTGATCGGGTCAGGCGTGTTGTCGCTGGCGTGGGCGGTGGCTCAGCTGGGCTGGGTCGCCGGAATTGCCTCTCTGCTGGTGTTCTCGGTCATCACTTACTTCACTGCGTGCCTTCTCGCCGATAGCTACAGGTCTCCTGATCCTGTTTCCGGGAAAAGGAACCAAACTTACATTCAAGCCGTCAGGTCTAATTTGGGTATTGATCTGACTTCACTCTACTGTTCTTAGTCTATTGTGTATTGTAAATGTGGCAAGTATGTGGATCGATGCGGGTTTTATTTTGAGTCTGGTCGAGTTACGTTAGGGTTTGGATCTGGTAGATGATTGTTAAAGATGTATATTTTGTTTGTTCCCGAAGGGTCTAATCGAGTTGTGACAAAGAGTCCTCATGTAGATGGAGACGGTTTTATTCGGAGTCTGATCTAGTTACGTTAGAGTTAGAGTATTGTAAATGTGGCAAGTATGTAGACCGAGACGGGTTTTATTTCGAGTCGATCGATTAGAGTTCAGACCTGATAGATGATTGTTAAAGATGCACGTTTGTTCCCGAAGGGTCTAATAGAGTTATGATGATAGAGTTCAAACCAGAATGATAAGAGTCCTCATGTAGATGGAGACGGTTTTATTTGGAGTATGATCTAGTTATGTTAAACTTAGAGTTTGAACTTGATAGATGATCATTAAAGATGTACATTACGTTGAGAGGGTCTCCCTCGTGTCTAATCGAGTTGTGATAGAGTTCAAACCAAAACGACAAAGAGCTCTTAGGTCTAATCGAGTTGTGACAGAGTTCAAATCAGAATGACGAAGAGTCCTCAGATCTAATCAAGTTGTGACAGAGTTTAAATGAGAATGACGAAGAGTCCTCAAGTCCAATCGAGTTGTGACAGAGTTCAAATCAGAATGACGAAGAGTCCTCGGGTCTAATCGAGTTGGGAACATAGTCCAGACCTAAGCAAGCTTTAACCCTCAAATGTGCCTTTCTTTTGTCTAATCGAGTTTTAGAGCATCTGCAATGTACGAGACAATTAGCCCAACAAATCATGTTGATTCGTCTGGCCCCACACATGATAAATCGAGGGTGGATAGTAACGGGTCGCCCAATGATTGACTCAAGAAGGACGAGTTGAGTTCGTTGGGAGTGACGAATTCTTCCCCCAACAGAAAGGGAATGCCTCAATGTGTCAAAAAAAAAACTTTTTTTTTGCCTAATCGCTATGGGTCGTTTTTGGTCTAATCGAGTTGGGTCAGAGTTCAAACCCGATAGATGATCGTGCTAACGAAACCTCTTGTCGGTATTTGTTAATTAACCTATGTTTTGTTCTGCAGGTGAGTTCCATTACAAGGCATGTGCGATTGCTCAATACTCAAATCTTATAGGAACTACAATTGGATACACAATTACTGCATCAATAAGCATAGCGTAATCTCCTAACTCCATACTGTTATTATTATAACTTACGATGAATCATATGTGTTTTGTAAATATTGTCGGTAAATTATTTTTTACAAAAAAATAAATCACCAACTATTTCCGTCCGAACATATATTGCTGGCTTCCAACATTTTTTTGTTGCAAGTGACGATTTTACCCTTTTTATTATACGTGTTTTGCAATTTATAACCTCATATAGACGTCTTTTGCAATTTAGAACTCTTATATATACACTTTTGGATGATTATTTTTAGGATAAACTACAAATACCCACCCCAAATTTGTAGTGTTTAACTGATACCTATCTTAAAGTTTTTTTTAACTGATACGTACACATATGTTTAGTTATACAGTTGAAGGTATTTTCGTCATTTTAACTGATAGCTTGGGAATTTGTTATATAACTAAACAACTGTGTATGCATCAGTTAAAAAACACTTTAGAATCAGTATTAGTTAAACGCTACAAGTTTGGGGTAAGTATTTGTAATCTACCCTTGTTTTTAACTTTTTACAAAAAAAAATTAGTTGAGGGATTTGCGCAAAAAATAATTTACCGATAATATTTGCAGAACGTGCATAGTTAGCCGTAATTTTTTGAAATTACTACTTACTGTTAGAGCATATTCAATGGTCATTGGTCAGCCAATTGAACATTAGTCAGGCGAAAGTAGGCGATTCTCCTGGGCGATGATTCATCGTCCACCCTTATTCGCCCCCGTTGTAAACGCTCTTGTGAAGTCCGAGGACGGTTCTTAGTCGATTAATTTCAATTGTTTTTGGATTCGCAGGGCAGTGAAGAGATCGAATTGCTTCCACGAGAAGGGCCACGACGCGGGGTGTCACACATCAACAAGCATGTACTTGATGATATTTGGGGCCATACAGATCATCTCGAGCCAATTGCCAAACTTCCACAAGCTTTCTGGGCTCTCCGTCGTCGCTGCTCTCATGTCTTTCGCCTACTCCTTCATTGGCCTTGGCCTCTCCGTGGCCACAGTTCTAGGTGAGCTTTTCAAAAAACTACCCTAAGTTTGGAATATATGATTTGCATGTGGAAAACCACTTTAAAACTAAAAAAGGTTAATTGTCAAAAAAATACCTTAAAGTATTGTCCACAAACAAAAAACTACCTATAGTTTTGTCCACCGACTTCCGTTAGAAAAACGTAGTAAGGAAATTGTGATGAATGTTTCGAACGAATGGTATGGGAAGTTCTTCGCGGATGCAATAGATTTGTGGGCAATACACAATGTATTCTAAAGTTGTGTGGGCAATTCATAATGCATTACTTAGTTGTGTGGCAATACCTTAGGGTGGTTTTGACAATTAACCTGTTACATTTTTTCTGACGAAAGCCGGTAGACAAAACTTTATGCATTTTTTCTTTTGTGGACAATACTTTAGGGTAGTTTTTGACAATTAACCCAACTAAAAACTACTAGTTACTCGATCTCACCGTCCATATTAAAATCCAATCGCGCAGATTTTTGTATGCATTTTTGCTTCAGATTTAGAGGGGTGTAGGGACATAACAGTCATTTTGCACCTTTATGATATCGGACTATCATCAGTCTAATAGTTACCGGGATCCAGTTGGACGTAGTCTGGTACAATCTCGGGTTTACACAGAATGACAAAACTACCTTCATAACGATAGAAAAAGACAACTTACTCCCACGCTGTTAGCATAATTTACAAAAATGTCACTGCACATTCTGAATCAATCTCAGTCTTTCATTTATCGGATTTGTGGTGTACGATCTGGTTTTTAGTTTTTAGTTTTTAGTTTAAGGAGTAAAGTTTAACTGAACTCGTTCATGTATACATATACGTGTGTGACGCAAAATATAAACCTTAAAACTTCGATATAATCTACTCACATTGAAAATACGTGTGTTAACACACCGTCACCTTTCATCAATCATCAAAAACCCATTGAAAATTTCACTTTTTCAGTGTGTTCCCGATAAAAACCATCACCTATTCAATGTGAATCCAAGGATATTTAATAACGAAAAGTGACGGTGTGTTACTAATAACCCCTCACCTATACAATATTTTTTTTATAATCAAAGGTCAATGAGGGGGCGTTAATAAGTTTTTCCTATAAATGTTTTGTAATGGAAGTGACGGGAACTTATGATTTTGATGTTCTTAGGTAAGGAAGAACATGTTAGGACAAGCCTTACCGGGACAGAGGTCGGAGTTGATGTGACCGGGGCTGAGAAGGTTTGGCACTGCATGGAAGCCATTGGAAACATCGCCTTTGCTTATGCTTTCTCCCTTGTCCTCGTTGAGATACAAGTAAGCCGTCAATCTGCATAACATACACAACCTCTATACAAGGATGATTGCAAAACAGTACCCCGAGGTATTCATTTTTTGCAACTTGTAACCCTTCTGAAAAATACCCTGAACTTGTCTTTTTGTTGCAAACTGTATTAACATGACGATTTTACCCTTGGAAATTTAAATATAATAAGTAAAAAACTAAATTTTCCTATTCTTAATTTTTTCCCTCTTTGTACCGTATAAAGAGTGAAATTTAAGGGATGTGAAAATCTAAGGGTCAAATCGTCATTTTGAAACAATTTTATACAAAATGCAACAAAAGGGCATGTGCAGAGCACTTTTTTGCAATTATCAAAGAAGAGAGCTACTAGTTGCAAAAAGTGAATACCTCAGGGTATTTTTTTACAGTTATC
Source organism: Erodium maritimum (assembly GCA_963921825.1). Taxonomy (NCBI): domain Eukaryota; kingdom Viridiplantae; phylum Streptophyta; class Magnoliopsida; order Geraniales; family Geraniaceae; genus Erodium; species Erodium maritimum. The sequence goes on along the minus strand of OY997596.1, from coordinate 61,047,178 downwards.
CCAAAGATCATTACACATTGGCTGAGAAACTTATATGAAATTTAAGGGATGAGAAAATCCAAGGGTAAATCGTCATTTTGAAACAATTTTATACAAAATGCAACAAAAGGGCAAGTTCAGAGCACTTTTTTGCAATCATCAAAGAAGAGAGCTACAAGTTGCAAAAAGTGAATACATCAGGGTACTTTTTTACAATTATCCCAAACATCATTACACATTGGCTAAGAAACTTGTATGAAATGCAGGACACACTTAAATCAAGTCCACCAGAGAACGAAGTCATGAAGAAAGCTTCAGCAATAGGAATATCGATATCAACGGTGTTCTACATGCTTTGTGGAACTCTAGGTTATGCGGCTTTTGGAAACAAAGCACCGGGCAACTTTTTAACAGGGTTTGGTTTCTACGAGCCCTTCTGGCTCGTAGATATAGCGAATATATGCATTGTGGTTCATCTTGTGGGAGCCTACCAGGTACATTCTCAAAAACAGTGATCTTAAAGCTCATGACATTTCATACAACCTGTAAGTAACGAGAATACGGGGAAATTACGCTTTACTACCTGACATAAAAATTTGCAGTTTACTACCAGAACTTTGAAGTGTGTCAATTTACTGCCCTCAACTTTTAAATCTGTCAGTTTACTGCCCTAGACATTTAAGTGTGCCGCTTTACCACCCTGTATTTTGAACTTGTTCCACCGTCTGTGAAGTTGAGTAGAATTTGTTAATTTTAGAGTTTCGGGAATATTAAATGCCGAAGTTGCTCTTTTACGTGAGAGGAGAACATAATTTCACTATTTCATATTCTCTAAACCCTTAATTTAACAAATTTTAGAGTATGCATCAACTACCCTAAGTTTTTCAATAAAAAATGACAACCCCTCCAAAGGTTTTGTCTCAATTTATCTCATTTCTGCCAACTTTTGGGCGTGGAATGATGCAAATCCCCTAATGTAAAGCAAAAGGGTATTTTCATCATTTTGCACCCAAAAAGTTGACAGAATATGGGTAAATTACGTTTTACTACCCCGTGCCATAACGATTTGCAATTTTACTACCCTCAACATTTAAGTCGGTCAGTTTACCACCCTGTGTTTTCAACTTGGTGCATTGTCTGTGAAGTTGTGTAGAAATCGTTAATTTTCGTTTTGGAAATATGAAATGCCAAAATTGCGCTTTTACATGAGGGGAAGACATTATTTCGTAAGGGTTTTGGTCTCAATTTATCTCATTTCCGCCAACTTTTGGGTGAGAAATGACGCAGATAACCCTTATGTAAAAGAAAATCGTATTAGAAAAAAGTCATTTGACACCCAAAACTATTGGGTTAAGACAACACTAAAAGGCTTCAATTTTCCTTAAAACTTAAGGGTAGATGATTGAGAAATATGCATACTTGAGGGTAGCTGAGTGAGCTTATCCTAAAAAACAATGCCTCCAAAGCTCAAGAAGTTGACAACTCGTAACTAACCTATATTCCTATCCAATGCAGGTTTACGCCCAACCAATCTTTATATTGGTTGAGAAATGGGCCTCCAACACATGGCCACAAAACTCGTTCGTCACTTCCAGTCTCTTCCGACTAATCTGGAGATCGGTTTACGTGACCACCACAACCGTGATTGCTATGATATTACCTTTCTTCAACAACGTTCTAGGCCTACTCGGTGCTGCTACATTCTGGCCATTGACTGTCTACTTTCCTGTTGCAATGTACTTAAATCGTGCTAAGATTAGAAGATTTTCACATACTTGGATATGGCTCAACATACTCACCTGGAGCTGCCTCCTCGTAGCTCTCCTCGCTGCTGTTGGATCGATCCATGGAATCGTCGTGAACCTGCACACATTCAAGCCTTTCACATCAGTGTCTTGATGCTTAAGTATCGATCGATATCAAGATGATTGTTTTTGTAACCCAGGACTAAACAGAGATGTGTCTTATCGCTAATGTTAGACTTAGATGAGCATGAACAGATATGTGTTATTGATTTCTTACGTTATCAGTAATAAGTAGAGCTTGAAGAATGAACATCAGGCAAATCTCCAGATTTTTGATAGGGATGATTGCAAAAAAGTACCCTGAAATTGTCTTTTTCTTGCACTTGTATAAATTTGTTTCCAAATGACAATGTTACCCTTACATATTAGATTTAAAACATAATAAGTAAAAAATCCAAACTTTCATGTCCCTTACCTTATGAAATTTTGGATTTTTTGTTCTTGAATTAATTTTTTTCAAATTTATATTTCTAATTGTAAAATCGTCACTTTGAAACAAATTTATATAAAGTGCAACAAAAAGATAAGTTTGGGGTGCTTTTTAGCAATTAACAAAGAAGAGGGCTGCAAATTGCAAAGAGTGAATACCCAGGGTACTTTTTTGCAATTTACAAAGAGGTCTGCAAATTGCAAAGAGTGAATACCTCAGGGTACTTTTTTGCAATTATCCCTGTTCAACATTCTGATGTGCCAAAATAGCCATCATCGCATAAAGAAATCGAATCATAGAATGCATTGATTTCTTACGCTATCAGTAATAAGTAGTGCCTGAACAATGAACACCAGGAAAATCTCTGGATTTTGAAAAGGGATGATTGCAAAAAATGTACCCTGAGGTATTCATTCTTTGCAGTTACCAAAGAAGAGGGCTACTAATTGCAAGAATACCTCGTATTTCACAATTATCCCATGAAAATTTCTACAAAAATAGCCATCCTCACAAGAAGTAATCGAATCATAGAATGCATTGCTGTTAATATAAACCATTCGAGTTTCGTTATAAGGATAATTCGAGTTACATAGAGAGGCTTGTGGGATGGACTAAAGTACTATCAGATTGGTGATAAACAAGGGCAAGGTGATAGGGAAGAGAAATGTATGTATATATAAGCACCAAAAAAAGCGATGTTTCTTCAATTTAAACGGGGTTCCATTGCAGACATCTGTTCATCCTCCAGAAGTGTGTATGGATCAATGTATTGGGGCGGCGAAATTGGTACATCGCTTCCATCGTGGATAAAAGATTGGCCAAAGTACTGCCAAAAAAATAATAAGGAATGGATCAATGTTGAAGGTACTTATATGCAAGCAAGATCTCTAAACAGCATAAAAGCTACACGCTTTTAGTAATATCATATGGCTCTTTTATTGCAGAAAATGATGAAAAGGCCATTGACCATAATCTCAAAAAAAATAAAAGACTTCGTGACTACCCAAAACATTACAAAGATAAAACTAACAAAATTACAAAAATATGGCACTTTTTTTTATATTAGGGCCAAAAATATTTTCGTCATTTTCTGACGATAAAGGGCTATGTGATTTTATGTACACCTAGTGTAGCTGCAAAATGAATTTATAACTTAGGTGTAGTTAACGTCTAAACTTAAGTGTAGCTACATGTAATTAAATTTAGGGATTATTGCAAAAAGTACACTGAGGTACGGCAAAAAAAAAGTGTAGCATATTCATTTTTTACAGCTTGTAGGCTGTAGCCCCTTCTTTGATAATTGTAAAAAAGTGTAATGAATTTGTCTTTTGTAGCACTTTTTAAAAATTTGTTTCAAACTATTGATTTTAGCCCCTTACAATTTAAATTTTAAAAATAATAATTAAAGAACAAAATATCCAAATTTTCATATCGCTTAACTTTCTTACTCTTTGTACAGTACAATGAGGAAGAAACTTAAGGGATTTGAAATTTTGGATTTTTTTTTTACTTGGGATTTTTTAAAGCTAAATTGTAAAGGGAAAAGAGTCATTTTTATACAAATTGCAACAAAAAGACAAATTCGTGATTTTATTTTGCAATTATCAAAGAAGGGGGCTGCAAGTTGCAAAAAATAAATACCTCTGGGTGCTTTTCTGCAATTATCCCTTGACTTTATGATCAAGTACAAGAATTATATTATCTTTCATAACACGTACACAAACGACAATTATATAAGCAACTGGTTTAGCTTTGGCACATTCATATCAAGAGCATAGTATGCGAAAACAAAACAGAAGGTCAAAAAAAAAAGAAGTTACCAAATAGACGGCGAAAAAGAAAGCTACGGTTATGAGAATCAATGGCCCGAATCCCAAGAAGTATGTGCCACCAATTGTTAGCAGAACTTTAGCACGGGGAATTAATCCCTGAAACAGATGCAGATGTAAGTCTTCTTTGCATTTACATACGCTTATCTTGTGAGCAAAGCAAAACCAGTTTTATAAGGCATGCAACTATCATACACACATATATATTGCTAAAATAGTCAAATGGGATCATTGCAAAAAAGCACCCCGATGTATTCAGTTTTTGCAATCTGTAGCCCTCTTCTTTGATAATGGCAAAAAAGTGCACTATGTATCAAAATTATGATTTTACCCTCAAAATTTAAATTTTAAAATGGTAAGTAGAAAACATAAAAATTCAAGGGATATGAAAATTTGGGATTTCTGTTTTTTATTCATAATTTTTTAAATTTATATATTCAAGGTAAAATCATCATTTTGAAACAAATAGATAACTTCAGGGAACTTCTTTGCAATTATCAAAGTTGATGGTTACAAAGTTGCAAAAAGTGAATAGTTCAGGGTATTTTTTTTGAAATTATTCCTCGTAAAATTGGGAAATTCTAAGCAACTGGTAAAAATATGATGTCTGGTGTCTACAGCCCTTAAAATTGGTCAATGACAAAGTAAACTACATTGCATTCGAACATCATTCAAGTCTAAACTATAACAGTATGAGGCTTAAGACTATACTCATAACTCACGACTCACAAGTTAATCACATATATAGTTCAAGAGATGTTCTGATAGACATAATTAGTTTGAAGATATGGTGAATCTAAGCATTTATATATACTCTAATGATCTAGTAAATGGATTTTTAAAGTTGCACACACAACACTATCCTAATACTACCCTTCATATGCTTATAAAAGTTCGTAATGGTAAGGGATAATTGCAAAAACTTGCGGCAAACTATGCATGTTCTGCAAATACTATCGGGTGAACTATTTTTTTCTGATGCAAAAAACATCCCCGACTATTTTCAGTCTGTAAATCCTTTATCTTTAACTGAAATTAGTCATGTGACAGTCACATGACTTCAACTGTATTGGAACTGATAGTTTTTCCCTTTACATTATACGTGTTTTGCAATTCGGAACCCTCATGTATACACTTTTGTATGGTTACTTTCGACTTTTTACAAACAACAAAAAAGTTAACCCTGTTAGTGGCTTAGCAGACGGAAAATAGTTGGGGGATGTTTCTTTCCAATAGTATTTTCAAAACGAGCATAGTTCACCGCAAGTTGTTGAAATTATTCCTAATGGTAATGAACAAAAACCCGAGAATTCAAGTCACTTAAACTTCAAGCTAATCTAACACGAAAGATATAACATAATCAAATATATCAACCTCAAGGCCTTCACTGTTCAATGCCATGGAGATCTCCCTCTGGTTAGCCAAACCTTTCTCAATCTCAGTGGAGACAGCATTTCTATCGAAGAACCTTACATCTTCCTTCACCCTTATCTCATCATCGTAGCTCCCCCGATCGGTTTCCTCAAGCAATGAGGTAGGGCTCATACCCCTCCTCTTCAGCTCCTTCATGAACAATGATTCAGGAGGTTCCTCACCTGAAAAGGGGAAGTAAATAGCATATAACAATAGATTGACATACACAGAACCATAAAAATAGAAACTTCAAGACACCCATCAACAAAATCACAAGCTAAACACACAAACAGGAGCTCTGAAATCAAATGGGTTCTCATAAAAACCGATCCAAAATAAGAAATTGATGATATAAGAACCAGAAAGCATGTACCGTTGCTCTGGTTGCTACCATCTTCTAGAGCTCCACATCGAACTCTGAACCTCGACCTCGCAAAGCAACCGGACCTCCGGCAATCTCTCAGCTTCAGAACTCTTTTCCGGGAACCCGATTCCGGCGAAACCCAGTTCGATTTCCGGCGGAAATCGGACTGTGAAATGGGAATCAGAGCGAGGGACGATTTCAGAACCTGCAGAGAAGCCATTCTCGTGGTGGGGGCGAATTGGGTCAGCGAGAAAGTGTGCTCATATCAATGGTGAGAGGTTTTTGATTTTCTGGAGAAACAAGCAGTAGTTACTAGCGGTGACGAGTGAGACAACAAAGCTTTGTCCGGTTCCGGAGGGGGGTAGGCGCATTTTAGTTACGCGGCGGTTCTGTTTTCTAACGTACGCATGGTGCGTATTCTAGCGTGGTTGATACAAGTGGAGGGTATTATGAGTGTGATAATGATTGGAGTTTTGGGGACACTCTTTGTGTGGGGACAGTGGTGAAGTTTTATCCATAGTATTTGGTGTGGAAGGCAACACCCTGTTGACTTGAGGCTAACCATTCAGTTTTTGACACCTGTTAAAAATATTTGTTTGTTGGTGAAATTGAAGTTGTAAATTAAGTAACCTTTGCTATCAGTCTCATTAATTTATTAATTATGTCGTATTTATTACCATTGTTTTTAATTGGGAGGAGGATCTAAGAGAGATATGTGGAGAGAATGGAATGAGTAGGTGTTTGTAGATAAACAAATATATATATTTTTGTTAAAATTACTGTTTATTTTACCTTTCTTACCAAAAAAATACTGTTTCTTTTTGCAGCATAGTCGTTTGGGAACTGATTTTTAATCACATTTGTCGCAGTTGAAAGCAAAATTGTAGAAAAAAATTCTTTTCCAGAAAGCTATGTCCATGTTTATCTCTATGTGTGTGATAAACTGATAATATGTTACTTTTATAAAAACAGGTAATGTTGTTGAAGGCAAAGTTCTAATAACAAATGCATGGGTTGGGAGCTGTTACAAGCAGAAAAGGAGAGAAAAATTATTTAAGACCGGCGGTAAGGCAGAAAATATAAATTTAATATTCTAAAGTCTTATCACAATTTACTCTTAATATCATGAGATCTTGTTGGATATTAAGGAAAAATGAGATCAACGATATTGATATCTAAAAACGCGATCAAAACAATCAATATGTCCGATGAATTAAATCAGCACGCTGAAAATGAGATAAAACTGAATTTTTTCAACCTTTTACTTATTTTCCTAAATAACTCACTTAAGACAACCATTTTTTTTTATCTCAGACTTATCCTCTCGATTTCAGATCCCTTAGTTTAAAGGTGTCCTTCACTGCAACCATTGTTTAAAACCTTGGTTGAAGGCCGACCAATCTTTTGCTTAATGGAATTATAAAAGAAAAATCGGTGTTTGGAGGACCTTCCACAAATGATCGCAGAGCCACCGACCAAAGGCATAGCCATTTGTCACAACAACATCGGAATGTCCGAGGTACAAGACACATTTAGCACAACATTCTAATGCCAAAAACACAAGATACAGAAACCTCAGGAAACAAACACGAAAGGCCTGAAGATTAAAACACCATTCATCATAAACACAACATCACAGAGAAACACAGTTTAAAACCAACACAAGTTCAGAGTAACATGTAAGGGAAGAAAAAACACAAACAGATAGCGAGGAGGGGCAAAGCACAGCCTAGTAATCGTCTCCTTCATCATCATCACCCTCAGCGGACTCAGCACCGACCTCCTCGTAGTCCTTCTCCAGAGCAGCAAGATCCTCACGAGCTTCGGAGAACTCTCCTTCCTCCATACCCTCACCAACGTACCAATGCACGAAGGCACGCTTAGCATACATGAGATCGAACTTGTGGTCGATCCTCGAGAAGACCTCAGCAACACTGGTAGAGTTAGAGATCATGCACACGGCCCTCTGCACCTTGGCGAGATCGCCGCCGGGGACGACAGTGGGTGGCTGGTAGTTGATACCGCACTTGAACCCGGTCGGGCACCAGTCGACAAACTGGATAGTCCTCTTGGTCTTGATGGTTCCAACAGCTGCATTCACGTCCTTGGGAACGACATCACCACGGTACATCAGGCAGCAGGCCATGTACTTACCATGACGCGGGTCACACTTGGCCATCATGGAAGAGGGCTCGAAGGCGCTGTTGGTGATCTCGGCCACTGAGAGCTGCTCGTGGTAGGCCTTCTCAGCGGAGATGACTGGGGCGTAGGAAGAGAGCATGAAGTGGATCCTGGGATACGGGACCAAGTTAGTCTGGAACTCCGTGACATCCACGTTAAGGGCACCATCAAACCTCAGAGAAGCAGTCAGGGATGAGATCACCTGGATTCAAACATATACATTAGGTACTAGAAAATCGACATAAATACAAAACTATACTCTAATATTCAAGTATTAGATTATTAGATTAATCTTTTAGTATAATTGGTCTTCTATAAGATATAAGAACCGAGGCATCTCTAGTATGATATTAGATAACTCACATCTCGAACACAAGTTCAAACTAGACTATTTTCAAAATATTTCATTATTCCTCAATTTATCTCATTCACCCCAAATGGAACTCAACCATTATCTTGCATCACAATGGACTATATAGGCATCTAAATAATTCACGACCCAATCTATTGACAATATTCTAATGCATAACCTTATGGAGAAAGAACAAGCATTAGAATATACCAGTATAGTTAGATCGTCAACAATCCTCCAATAATATTGAAGAGTAATGTGAAGTAACTAAAATGTACCTGAGACACAAGACGGTTGAGGTTGGTGTAGGTGGGCCTCTCAATGTCAAGAGAGCGCCTGCAGATATCATAGATGGCTTCATTGTCAAGAAGCACAGAGACATCAGTGTGCTCCAAGAGGGAGTGGGTGGAGAGGACACTGTTGTAGGGCTCAACCACGGATGTGGAGACCTGAGGAGAAGGGTACACAGTGAAACCCAACTTTGACTTTTTCCCATAATCAACAGACAGACGTTCCAAGAGAAGAGAACCGAGCCCAGATCCAGTTCCTCCACCAACAGCATTGAAGACAAGGAAACCTTGGAGACCAGTGCAATTGTCAGCCAACTTGCGGATACGGTCAAGGCAGAGATCAACAATTTCTTTCCCAACTGAAACAAATATCAGCAATGTCAGTACATATAGCAATTGAAATTATAAAAAGGGGAGTGATACAACTTAAAGTTGATTGGGTTGGATTGCTTACTGGTGTAGTGACCACGGGCGAAGTTGTTGGCAGCATCTTCCTTGCCGCTGATGAGCTGCTCTGGGTGGAAGAGCTGACGGTAAGTGCCAGTCCTCACCTCGTCAATGACAGTGGGTTCAAGATCAACAAAGATGGCTCTGGGGACATGCTTGCCAGCACCAGTCTCACTGAAGAAGGTGTTGAAGGCATCATCCCCTCCACCAACCGTCTTGTCACTTGGCATTTGGCCATCAGGCTGTTGTGATTGCATCAATCAAACATTTATCAAATGACAATTCAAATATGCTAGAAGAACACATAAATGTTGAGGATCAATATATTTCAGACTGTCAGAAGGATTACATAATTTGGATTCAAGTACTAAGCCATCATACATAAACTAAATATCAAAAACCCATGGACAAATAAACAGCTTGAAGACAGCTAGAGAAATTTGAAATTTAAACAGACAATCAATACTAGACAGCTGAAATCAAGTGTCCCATATGCTAAAACATTACAATTCATTGAAACATGTCCTCAACAATCTGAAGACACTTTCAGAAATTTGTATGCCAAACATAAACCAAATCATTCAATGCAACATAACTGAAATTAAACACCTCAACTCATTGTTCCACTCACAACCTCAATCATTGTTAATTTCTCATAAGTACAGGCTTCTTCAATTCAAAATAGAGCAGAATACCATTTGATTCACTTTGAATTGATCAACAATGTTTATACATCAAAAATCAACAATAGAAAATGAATAAACGGTTCTAAAATCTAGCAATAGTATGTCAAAAAAATCAGAGAATGTTTAATTAAAAACATTTCGAAAAAATAGGTTACTAATTAATTTAAATATATAAATCAACAAACAATTGAGTGACAAATCTGAGCTGCAAATGAACATACACATAGAACATGCGAGTTTCAGATTCAAATTACGACTCAACAACTCATAGCTTGCTTCATTTCATCATTTACTCACAGATCTAACTAACAAGCAGACGAATCGACAGCAAAAATGAACTATATAGTAGATCGAAAACAAAAACAGACAGATCTATGCAAACACATAACACAAAGCAGATTAAACTACCAGATCTACAAAATTCAGAACCTAAAAGCAACTCAGAACCACAAATCTATCGAAAACCGGCCAAATCAGACGAAAACCGATCAATCTAGTGAACAGAACCACATATCTGAAGGCAGAGATTCGAACTTCACCTGAATACCGTGCTCGAGGCAGTAAAGTTCCCAGCAGGCATTTCCGACCTGGATACCGGCCTGACCAATGTGGATCGATATACACTCCCTCATCCTGAACTCGCGGCGGCGACGACGACGGCGACGGAGAGATCTGAAGAGGAACTGAGATCGGAAGAGAGAGCTCTCGGAGAAGAAATGGAAGCGTTTATGAAGACGCCTCCTGAATTGCTTTGTGAGTCTCTTCACTGTGAAGAAGACGAATCTATATAGTGGAAGATATTATCTTTTGCGCGCTACTGGGGATGGTTATGTGGGTCCCGGTAGAGAGGTGGGTGACAGGTGGCGTTATTATATTGGTGGTTTCTTAACTCTGGTGTTGACCATGGTTGGATTATTATTTTCGGTTATTTAAAAATCGAATTTTGCCGCCCACTGTTTTGTCGTGTTTGGTAGTTGGGGCATGGCTGTCCCCTATCCGACTAGCCCTGTTCTGGGCCCGTATTTGGTTTTGTTTGGACTTCGATGAACATTTCATCAGAGTTTGGTGTGGGCTCGAGCCCAAACATAGTGAAGCAGAGGTAATAATTTGAGGAAATGGAAGGTATAATTGCAAAAAGAAATTGATTTAGTAAATGTCTTTATTTCCAAACCATTAGAGCAGGTATAGCGCCCGAATCACGCCCCCAGTCACGATTTACGTTTCACGATATTGTAATTCGCGGTTTGCGGGTCGCATGTTGTGATGCGTGTGATTCGCGAACCACGAATCATAATATCGTGAGTTGCGTCACAAACTGCTATTCATAATTGTGAGTCACTAGTTCACGGTTGTTCATACACGTGATGACACGTGTCTTATGGACTAAAAAAATCGAACCGTTGACAACGGTTATATTCTTTTTAATTAAATCAAATACAAATTTAATACACAAACATATTTTTTTCCATTTATAAATATTAATTCCCTCATTCATCAAATTACAATACTTCTATCTAATTTCTCTCTTTTTTTCAGGTTCTCCAACTATTGCATGAATACGTCTTTGATATAAACTACATCAGTATGTCATGTGTGGTCACCACAAAATACATAACACCACTTCTTACATGTAATGGTATATGTGTCAATCTCTTATGTAATGTTGGCATCTATAAATACATGTAGACACAACAAGATATAAGTAAGTGTAAAACAACACACTTGAATGATATGATCTGTTCTCTTATTCTCTTCTCTGGTTCTTATTTCTTAGCTCATCGGGTATTGGTTTTGGTTCCATCCAACTCGACTTACAACACCTTATCGGGACAAATTCTACACTACGTTTTGAGCACGAGTTTTGCGAATATTCTTACAATTTCTCCGTATTTAGACCTTCCACAGTGGCGTCGTTTCTCCGTCGGAAGAACCGTTGATTCAGCTAAAACATGAAGAAAAGCTAATGTTGTCGTTTCTCTCTCCAATTTTCTGTCGACGGTCGACAAATACGTCCACGTCTATTCCTCTCTGCTATCCCTCTCATATTTCTTCTTTCTCTTCTGTCTCCTTCATCAATGATTCTTCTCTTGATATCTGTTCATTCAGATCAGAATCAACGCTCTTAATCCGATCATCATTGTAGTGAACACCGAATCCAATTCCAAATTTCACTGAATGGATGTCATCAAAACCGACCCCACCGTGAAAAGTCTTTTATAGTTTTTCCAAGTTGTAGAGAGAAAACGGACAAGGAAGTCAGAACTCTTGACCAAATTTCGGATTTTTTTTAAATATAACTCAGGTTCAATCCATATATCATGCAAACTTATGCATTACTCGATACTCGATACAGATCGTTGGCCAGTGTTGTTGGCGCTGTGATTCCACACTCAATCACCAAAGCAACTCAGCCATTTGCCACAACATTGGAATATCCAAAACACAAGACACAGACCCATATGGCTCAACATTGAAATTTCGAAGACTTGAAGATCCAAACATCATTAATCATAAATCCAACAAAATAGAGAAACAGTTTTCAAGCGACACAACCAGAGTTCATAGCAACATTAAAGGGAAAAAACACACACAAACAGATAGAGCCACAAGACATAGCCTAGTAATCGTCTCCTTCATCATCATCACCCTCAGCAGACTCAGCACCAACCTCCTCGTAATCCTTCTCGAGAGCAGCGAGATCCTCACGAGCTTCAGAGAACTCTCCTTCCTCCATACCCTCACCGACGTACCAGTGCACGAAAGCCCTCTTAGCATACATGAGGTCGAATTTGTGGTCGATCCTCGAGAACACCTCCGCGACACTGGTAGAGTTGGAGATCATGCACACAGCCCTCTGCACCTTGGCGAGATCACCACCGGGGACGACGGTTGGTGGCTGGTAGTTGATACCGCACTTGAACCCTGTCGGGCACCAGTCGACAAACTGGATGGTGCGCTTGGTCTTGATTGTGCCGACAGCGGCGTTGACATCCTTGGGAACGACGTCACCACGGTACATCAGGCAGCAGGCCATGTACTTTCCATGGCGGGGATCGCACTTGGCCATCATGGAGGAAGGCTCGAAGGCGCTGTTGGTGATCTCAGCAACGGAGAGCTGCTCGTGGTAGGCCTTCTCGGCGGAGATGACTGGAGCGTAGGAGGAAAGCATGAAGTGGATCCTGGGATAGGGAACCAAGTTGGTCTGGAACTCAGTAACGTCCACATTGAGGGCACCATCAAACCTCAGAGAAGCGGTCAGAGAGGAAATCACCTGAATTCAAACAAAACTAACATTAGATACAAGTAAACTGACATAAATACAAATCTATAATCAAATATTCAATTATCAGATTAATCTTTCATTTGAATTAGTCTTCTAATAAGATATTAGAGCTGATGTATCTCCAGTATGGTATTAGAAAACTCACATCTCCTACGAAAGTTAAAACTAGACAACTTTCAAAACATTTCATTATTCCTCAATTGATCTCACTCACCCCAAATGGAACTTAAGCATTAGCTCACATCCCTATGGACGCCTATATTGGCATCTAAATAATTCACAACCAAATCTATTAACGACGTTTTAACACTTATCCTTATGGAGAAAGGAAAAGCGTTAGCATATAACAACATAGTTGAATCGTCAACAGTCATCCAATACTATTGAGTAATGTAAAGCAACTAAAAAATACCTGAGACACGAGACGGTTGAGGTTGGTGTAGGTGGGCCTCTCGATGTCAAGGGAGCGCCTGCAGATATCATAGATGGCTTCATTGTCAAGAAGCACAGAGACATCAGTGTGCTCCAAGAGGGAGTGGGTGGAGAGGACACTGTTGTAGGGCTCAACCACGGACGTGGAGACCTGAGGAGAAGGGTACACAGTGAAACCCAACTTTGACTTCTTTCCATAATCAACAGACAGGCGCTCCAAGAGAAGAGAACCAAGCCCAGATCCGGTTCCTCCACCAACAGCGTTGAAGACAAGGAAACCTTGGAGACCAGTGCAGTTGTCAGCCAACTTGCGGATACGGTCAAGGCAGAGGTCAACAATTTCTTTCCCAACTGAAACAAATATCAACAATGTCAGCAAACAATCAGTTGAAGCTATGTCAATGGGATAGATAAACTTAGAGTGGGTTGGATTACTTACTGGTGTAGTGACCACGGGCGAAGTTGTTGGCAGCATCTTCCTTGCCACTGATGAGCTGTTCCGGGTGGAAGAGCTGACGGTAAGTGCCAGTCCTCACCTCGTCAATGACAGTGGGCTCAAGATCAACAAAGATGGCTCTGGGGACATGTTTGCCAGCACCAGTCTCACTGAAGAAGGTGTTGAAGGCATCATCTCCTCCCCCAACAGTCTTGTCACTTGGCATTTGGCCATCAGGCTATTACAATTACACAAACCAAACATTTATTAAATGACACTTCAAATTTGGTACAAGAACTCAAATATAACAAGGATCAATCTATTTCTGACTGTCATGAGCATGATACTACATGGATTCACTTACTAAACCCTGATACAACAAATACAATTCAATGAAATGCATGGACTAATACACAATTCAAAGACAGTTTGATAAATTTGAAGACAAAATTACACTACACAAATGAAATCAAATGTCTCACATATCAAAGCGTTATAAGCACTAGAAACATGTCCACCACTCAAACAATTTGAAGACAGTTTCAGAAATTTAAATATAAAACACAAACAAAATCCCTCAATGCAACATAGCTGAAATCAAACACCTCAGCTCAATTCACATGATCAATCATTTGTATTTGCTGATAAATATAGGCTTATTATTTTCAAAACACAGTATAATAATCTTTCATATGTCTTGAATTGATCTAAAAAGCTTATATATCAAAAATTAACAATACAAAATGAGCAACCGGTTTAAAAAACAATCACTATTATGTCAGAAAATTCATAGACTGTTTAATTCTAATAAACACAAACAGACTTGTAAAAAAAACTCATTACAAACATTTGGGAATAAACATTCTGAATGCATTACAAACATTTTGAGCTGAAGATGAACATAAACATAGAACAAACGAGTCTTGAGACTCGATAGTATGACAAAACAACACATACCTTCCCTAATTTCATCATTTCTTCACAGATCTACCTAACAAGCAAACGAATCGACAGCAAAAACACAACTATATAGCAGATCTAAAGCAAAAACTGACAGATCTACGCAAATGCATCACAAAAAACAGTTCACACTAACAGATCTACAAAATTCAGAACCTAAATGCAACACATAACCACAGATCTACCGAAAAGCGCCCAAATCAAAGAGCAAAAACAACAAATCCGACGAAAATCGATCGGACTACCGAACAAAATCATAGATCTGAAGGTAGAGATTCGAACTTCACCTGAATACCGTGCTCGAGGCAGTAAAGTTCCCAGCAGGCATTTCCGACCTGGATACCGGCCTGGCCAATGTGGATCGAAATACACTCCCTCATCCTGAACTCGCGGCGGCGACGACGACGGCGACGGAGAGATCTGAAGAGGAACTGAGATCGGAAGAGAGAGCTCTCGGAGAAGAAATGGAAGCGTTTATGAAGACGCCTCCTGAAATGTTTTGTGAGTCTCGCTCTGTGAAGGAGACGAAGCTATATAGTGGAGATATTATCTTTTTGTGCTCTACTGGGGATGGTTAGGTGGGTCCCGGACAGCGAGGTAACGGACACGTGTCTTGGTTCCATTGGTGGGTTCTTAACTCTTGTTTTGACCATGGTTAGATTATTATTATTGGCTATTCAAAAATCGAATTTTGCCGCCCACTGTTTTGTCGTGTTTGGTAGTTGGGATATTGCTGTCCCTTACCCGACTAGCGATGTTCTGGTCCCGTGTTAAGTGTTCTTTGGACTTCAAGCCCATCTCATCAAAGTTTGGTGTAGGGTCAAGCCCAAACATGGTGATTTAGAAGTAATTGTTTGGGGAAAATAGAGCCAAGGGCTAATTTGGTCGGCAAACTCCGGTTCATAATCTTTATTAACCTTCTTTTGAAGGGTAAACATGACGTTTTGTATGATCAATTAACGGTATTGATACTTTATACGAATTCCGTTAGTTTTTGTCAGGATTGTTTGCATGACAAGCAAGTCCGCTGGAGAAGAAAGATGGAACTCAACATTTCATTTCAATCCAATTAGTGAAATGGTGCGTTCAAGGACGAAGATAGTCGTTGTTGTTTCGTGTGGAGAGACCACGTGCGAGTTTGTGATTGGCAGTCGAAGTCAATGTCACAGTGTCGTCTTCTTCCTTTGTCTGAAGTGCCGAGTTACAGAAGAATCATAGCACGTTACAGAGGTTGTCGTAAGAGACGAATCCCGTATCCATATACAATAGTAGATGTTTTAGAGCTTGGATTATGTTTTGAACCTTGTAGTTGTAGCATAGAAGTAGTTATCCTCATTAGAAGTATTGTAAGAATCGTTGTAAGAGCTGTTGAGCTCCTTATCGTTTTATCAATCGAGTTGTTCTTCGTACATTTCTATCCTCAAGAACACTCTTGCTCTTGACAGTTTTTAACAGTCTTCGATAGTCGTTTGTTACAATCTGAAGAAAACAACATCAGCTTAGGATATGACGTTAAAATGGGTCGTAGTACAACGTTCTGAAATAGAGATTTAACAACGAAATATTATCATATTTTTATCACCGACTAAGGTTAACAGATATGATCATTTTTTGAATCTATCCAACCTAAAACTTTACAAAGGAGTTAGTGACGGGCGCGGGCCTTCTCAACCCTAAGCGTAATGAAAAACCGTATGATACAACAATAAAATTTGGAAATCGAGAAAAAAAAAACTACTTCGTCTCTGTGTTTTTTTTAATTTTGAAGACAATCGTCATTTTAAAATAAATCGATAAAAAGGCAAGTTTAGAATTAAATTCTGTGACGGTTTAGAGAAAAAGACATCAACCTACAAAAACTTGACAATACATACTTATCAACAACTTGAGCATCACAACCTGTACACTCAAGATCAAGAGACTATACATTGGAAACCTGCTAAAACTATATTCCAATACATGCAAAGAACAACATATAAACAACCTATAAACTATCGCCTCTGAAAAATGGGCCGTTGAAGAACGAGCTAGAGAACGTCCCCCCACCGTTGGGGAGGAGTGTGAGGAAACAAATGAGGCCGAGCACGACGCCCCAGGCGAACCTATCGTCCCCCAGAGGGGTAATCTCGTCTTTTGCGGGTATCTCTTCCCCTCCCCTGAAGAAGGTAGCGAACAAGCCCCACGCCAGGCATAGGACGCTTCCGCTCAACCCGCCGATGCCAAGGAAGAGCGACGTGGCGAAGGAGAGTATTGCAGCGGTGCTTCTCCCGAACATGGCCTGAGCGATGCGCCCTCCTTCGAGCCTTCCACACGGCAACAAGTTCAGAGACGTCACCACCATTCCTGCAGAAAGAGCTTATACGTGTTAATAGCTAAGAAAATGTGTCGAGTCCTGTATCTAACTACATATTTGTTGCAGTTAAAACCAATTAAAAGAAGGGATAATTGCATCAACTAACGGTGTAGTTTATCGTTTTGTCTTCTAAAAGTCATTGAAAGCCGGTACTGTGAACAATATTATTTTACACCATCAGCTATGGGTAACAGGAAGTAGAAATTTAGTAACATCACTTCCCCACTTTATAAATATACCGATTCTGCCCTTGAATTAAAGAAAATCACGAAGAAAAAAACTCTACTTATCGTCTAAAAACTAAATTATACAAAAATTTCATTCAATAAAATAAATAAATTGTAGTTTGACTAGACCGTTGTGAAATATAACAAACAAAAAACCCACTGTTGCGAACTGTAATTACCCTTTTATCTCAACTCATTTATAAAAAAAAAGTTTGGAGTATAGATTTTTGCTATTTAAAAGGTGTTTTCGACTTTTCCTTTTGATTTCTGAAAGTGTCATTCACTGTGCAAAGCAAAAACAAAAAATGTTCACAGTACCAACGAGCAACAGTTTTTAAAAGACGGTAAGCTTGCAAACAGTGTGAACCATACAATCAGTTTTTTTTTTGGAATTAACACTTGAAAAGACTATGAGTGCTAGATTTACGATTTAAATCAGATGTGTATTCAAAAAGTCGATTCAGCTTGCTTATCGACTTTGATGAGACGGGTCCTCATTTCCGATTATGTAATTGTAAACATCATCAACGACAGTAAATATGAAAATCGAAAATCAATGAAACGAACGGTGTAGTGTGACTTGCCTAGAAGTCCGGCGAAAGCAAGGGGATCTACGGGAACGCCAACACCTTCAACCGCATTAGGCAGCACGTTACCAAGATCATCCGCATAAGGGCCAATAGCGAATTGAATCAAAGATAACAACGGGTTGTTGTAAAAGAACTGTGGCCTTATGAACCTGCGAAGAAAGGAAGAATAGTAAATCATAGCAATATAAATGGTTTGTTATGTTAATATAAAAAAGGGATACTTGCAAAAAAGCACCCTGAGATTTAAATTAATCTCACTTTTTGCAGCTTGTAGCCCTCTTTTTTTATTATTGCAAAAAAAGTGTCATGAATTTGTCTTTTTGTCGCGCTCTCTATACACTAGTTTCAAAATGACAGATTAACCTTTGAAAACTTAGATTTTAAAAATAATAATCGAAGAACAAAAATTCCAAATTTTCATATCCCTTACATTGTAATTATATCAAAGTAGGAGTATGTTTTGTGACTACAAAGAACTTACAGTGCATTGTCGCCCCCGTTAAAGCTTCCATCAGCTACAAAAGCTGAAACGGCTAATGCAAGGGATGTCAAGTACGCGCTAGCCGTCCGGGCCACTGGTATATCGAAAAGGGCCTGCTTGTTAGGAAGTAGTGACTCGTAGTTGTTCATCACTCCCAAGCACCCGGTCCAGTTGGAGGGAACGAGAAAAGATGGGCTGAGTTTGACACCGTAACGGGCTGCCGTTACTCTTGTTGCTATCTGCATCATCACGGACAAGAAAAGAAATGTAATATAAAACAAACAAGATATACAAATCCCAAATCACGTTTTTACTACCATGTTCTGTACACAGTTTGCAGTCTGCTACTCCGAAATGTGTCAGTTCACAACCCTCAACTTTTAAAAATGTCAGTTTACTAGTCTGAACTTTTAAGTGTGTCAATATACTACCGTATCTTTTGAACTGGTTTCATTGTCGGTTGAGTTATATAAACCCCATTAAAATCATGTCTTCCTGTGTTCCGCCACCTCAAGCAAAGATGTGACTTCAGCATTTCATATTTCTTAAACCCTAAAATTAACGAATTTTATCCAACTCAATATATAGTCAACAAATTCAGAGTATATGGTGGTAAACCGGCATACTTGCAAGTTTAGGGTTCAAAACTAACATATATAACAGTTGAGGGTAGTAAATTAACACACTTCAAAGTTCAGGGTAGTGAACTGCAAATTGTGCAGAGCATACCTCAGAAACACCTAAAATGGTGAGGAAGCCGCCAAAGAGAGGAATGACATCAGCGACATAGTCATCGAATGTAGCGCCGGGTTTGAGGAAGAAGCCACTCATCAAAGCTATTGTGCCAAAAGTTGCAACACATAAGGCAATTGCACTAACATAGCCCCAAGGAGTGCTCAACTTGGTTGACTCAAATTGCAGGTCCATTTCTGATTTCGGTTGCACCACACAAACCTGGTAGAACGAAAATAAAAGGGTTAAGATTGTAGACAAACGTATGGCCTAAAGGGAGCATAATATTGATGTTTCAACATATCACACAAGGAAGAAGCATCCTGATTTTTTGAAGGCAAAACTCGATATACATTTCATAGTTATAGAACATCTCAACCTCACGCGTACCTGTTTAGTAATATCATTTGTTTTCTCCTCCATGAACCATAGCATAACATCCCTCCCTGCAGCATCTGATAGCTTCTTCTCTAACTTGGGCATGACCTCTTCTATGGGTCTCCTCAAGTTCCCGATAAAGATCCCTCCATCACCGAATCTTCGAACATCGGTAGCAAAAAATGTATCGAACCCGAAACAGCTCTTTAACTGTAATACCAAAATTGTCTCAGTAGATACAAGAACAATGCCATTAAGCATGGTCCATTAATTAAAACCAATAGAGCTAATCAACATTCAGCAAGCATATGCATTCTAAAAAGTAATAATTGCAAAAAAGTACCTTGAGGTAGATTCACTTTTTGCAACCCATAGCTCTTTACTTTGATAATTGGAAAAAGTACTTTGAACTTTTTCTTTTTCACATTTCGTATAAATTTATTTCAAATTAACGATTTTATCCTTGAAAATTAAAAAATAATGAACAAAAATTCCAAATTTTCATACCCCTTCAATTTCTTACTTTATGTAAGATAAAGATAGAGAACATTACGGGATATGAAAATCTAGATTTTTATTTTTTTACTTATAATTCTTTTAAAATCTAACTTTTAAGGGTAAAATTGTCATCTCATACACATTGCAACAAAAAGACAAGTCCAACATACTTTTTTGCAATGATCGAAGAATTGGACTACAAAATACAAAATATGAATACCTCGTAGTACTTTTTTGCAATTATCCCTTCTAAAAATGTTAAGCAAACAACAAAAATAGTTCATCCAATTAACATAATGCATAGAGATGGTTAGCAAATAATTAAACTAATCTTTAACTTGATCAAAAGGTAAAGCAAACAACAAAAATTAGTTAATCCGATTAACATAATGCATAGAGATGGTTGGCAAATGATTAAACTAATCTTTAACTTGATCAAAAGGTAGGAACAACAAAATCAGTCCAAATAGCAGGATTCAATTGCCACCTTGTTAAGATCATTCATGAGATCAACTAAGCTAGTCAACATTTAGTAAACATATGCATTATAAAAATGTCAAAGAACCCACAGGACTAATTCCCGTGAAAGACAACCGATTTGCAAACAAATGCGGATGTCATTTGCAAAAATAGTAATAATTTCACCGACAATATTTGCAAAACGCGTATGATTCACAGCAAGTTATTTGACACCTTGTTAAGATCATTCATGAGATCAACTAAGCCAGTCAACATTTAGTAAACATATGCATTGTAAAAATGTCAAAGAACCCACATGACTAATTCCCGTTAAAGATAACCGATTTGCAGACATATAACAAATGTGGATGTCATTTGCAAAAATAATCATAATTTCACCGATAATACTTGCAAAACATTTATGATTCACATCAAGTTTTTGCAATCATCCCTTAATCCAACTAGCATGACATATTGTAAGCAAATGGTTAACCTACTCTTCAACTTAATCAAAACTATAAACAACCAAAATCAGCAAAAACAGAAGGAACAAATCATCACCTTATTAAGATCAAGAGCCTTGAAAGCCTCTTCAGCTTGTTCCAACCTCTCCTTCTCTCTAGCCAAGCTATCTCGAATCACTCTATTGAACAACCCAACAACTGGGTTGTCACTGCTCTCTCTGTCAAGCTCCTTCAGCTTCCGATCAGCCCTCTTCTTCTCCAGCTTTATCGCAGCTTCAATCGAAGGATTTCCCATGAATTTCTTAAACTCCTCGTCCGATTTCCAATCCATTTCCTGCTGCTCCCTCTCTCTTGCGCCCGATTCATCCTCTGGGGACTCTCCGCTCTCATGGGGTCTCTCATTTTCGCTCCCAGGCTTCTCTGAAACTACAGAAACCGAAGAAGAAGACGAAGAAGAAGAGATGGGTTCTCTTTCCGGGTCATTTGTAGCAGAGATTTTGAGGGCTTTTCTCCATCTGGGCTTGGAGACGACAGAGATCGAGAAATGGGTCTTTCTCCCAGATGGGTGTTTCGCGAGAGACGCGTGGATCGTGCGGTTTGGAGCTTTGAGAGGTTGCGAAGAGGAGCAAGAGTAGGAACTGATGAAGAGGTTGGCCATTGGAGGAGATGTTGAGGACTGTGGATGGGTCTGGTCATGGTTTCGTGGGTGGAGAAGAAGGGAGCTTTTTCAATGGAGGAGTGGAGGGAGTGAGAGAGGTCTCGAAGGTTTGAGAAGAGTTACAGGTGGATTGGTTATCGGAGAAGATGACAATGGATTTGTGATTCCGTAGAAAATCCAAAACTCTGTTAAAAATGACAGTTTTTTTTGTGGAGCTGAGAGATCCATTTGGCAAATGTGACAAGTTTGATTTCAATTTTTTTAGGATTTTGGATAGAATGTGGGTTATGATGATACATATAATCTCGACTTTTTAATCGGTTGTTTGAATTGAAATCGATTGTTTTTCATTTTAGTTTGTGTCGAACCAAAATTATAATGTCAAATTCGAGTGTAAACTAATCAAATTTTTATAGGAAACGGGTCAAATTCAGAAATTAAATTAATCGAATTTTCGAGTGATATTTGGGTTCAATACATATTTTTTATTTGAACTCGAATTTGACATTATAAATTTGTTCAAAACTCGATTCGAGTCAAACCTTTGAAATTTTGGGTTTATTCGATCCGTTTATGCCCTTATTATTGGGATTGAGACTATCAAGATAACAAAATAGTCTGAATCTAATAAAAACTCGATATTTTTCCAATTTAATCGTACTAGAACTTGATTACACAATTCTATGTTTAACGAGGATTGAAAATATACCATCATAGTTGAATCGTCTTATCTATTATAACGTGATAAGAGCATCCATAACGAAATTAGTCCATGGTTGGCTAGTTTGACGATCAACTCCGATTACCTGCTCCCCCCTAAATCATCGAGCGCCCCACAACACAATTGACTATCAGTTCGATCATCTTCTGTTAGTCTGAATCCCCGAACCGAACCACTCGATGCATATTTCAATACTCGACAAGAAGAGAAACATCGAAACTATTAAAAAATCTATCTTTTCCTCTAATCCACCAGTCAAATCGTCGATAAAACGCCGACCACTACAGATGCCCTGACATCAGATATTTTTCTCATCAAAACAGGATTGTATCATAATGGGCCATATATTTCAGCCCATGGGCCAATCGGGAAAGGCCCAGCACTGATCATTTTGGCGCCAAAATCCCAATTTACCCGCCATTAAAACATCTTCTCCTTCCCTCCATCGTCAACAAACCCACAAAACTCGCTCCACAAAATCCCCAAAAAAGCTCAAAATCGTCAACGACCCAGAAGAAAAATGGAGAAATCCAGAGACAAGCAGTACTGGCTCCTGAAGACGGAGCCCGGAGAGTGGTCGTGGGAGGACCAAGCCGCCAACGGCGGCGTCTCCAACTGGGACGGCGTGAAGAACAAGCAAGCCCAGAAGAACCTCAAGTCCATGAAGCTCCACGACCTCTGCTTCTTCTACCACTCCGGCGCCAAGTCCCGCCGCGTCGTCGGGGTCGTGACGGTGGTCCGGGAGTGGTACGGCGGCGACGGCGACGGGGCGGTGGACGTTGAGATGGTCGGGGAGATGAGGAGGGCTGTGGATCTGAAGGAGATGAAGGGGGATGTTGGGTTGAAGGGTTTCGCTCTGCTCCGGCAGCCGAGGCTCTCCGTCGTGCCGGTTCCGGCGGAGGTGTGGTCGAGGGTTTGTGAATTGGGTGGTGGGTTTGATGGGGATGGTGAGGAGGTGGTCGGAGACGATGGAGAGTAGTTGGAGGTATGGTTCTAAAAATCGCTAGACGCTAGTCAGACGGCTTAGGCTTTTTGGAGATTAATCGGGGATTAGCCCAATTAATCGGGTCGGTCAACAAGTAAATAGGGCCTAGGCGGGACCTGGTCGGGATTTTTAGAACACTGGTTGGAGGTTGGGTGTTTTGGTTGCGTGCAAGGTGTTTGTTGGAATGCCTCAATGAACATTTTTTGCTACTTTTTGCTAAACCCATATCTATGTTGGAAGATATGATGGTTGGGAAGACTAAGATCAGTTCAAAATTGTTCCTTTTTGTGAACTTTTAATCAAAATGAAAAAGAAGCATTGAGGGATTTATCAGCAACTTGAATTCCTGTCCAATTTGCTATGTTTTGGGGGTAAAATATGCTTGTATTATTGTTAATGTTTCACTTTTGAAGGAGGTAGATCATATCACCACTTGATAAGGATCTTGAGATCATCACTAGAACACTTGCAATGAAGAGCGAAAATGAGGCGAGTCTCCCAAAAAGTCGGTTTCAACGCTTTGGGACGATTCTCTCTTTCTCTCTTCATGAATGTAGGATTCATTGTCCTGTGATTTCGTTCACCCGTGGTCATTTGCCACCCGACACATGGGTATTCGTCTGGCTAAATCATTGTCAACGTTGTGGGAAGAAGGGTCGATCAGGGTTATTCGTCTGGCCAAATCACCGTCAACATTGTGGGAAGAAGGGTCGATAAGGGTTATTCGTCTGGCTAAATCGTCTTGTATGTTGGAAATGCTCTTATGATTAATATGTTTGTGTGTTGGAGTGCATTTCTTTGTTTGAGTTCTTATACTATGAGTTTCAGGTGGACTATATGTGCCCTCAGACAACAATAGATTGAACTTAAAAACTATTTATGGCAGAGTCAGCTCACTTCAGCAGGGTCAAGGCAATGGCTTGGCTTCCAAGTAATTGCTCTCCCCAAACAGATCCCGAGGCTGCAACTGGTATAATCTCTTCAATCTCTAATCATTATTATACTATTTGTTCCATAATTTGGATATAGATCAGACCTTCCATAGTGAAGGCTTCTGCCGTCAAACAAGGGCGCCGATTCGATACAGTTTTAGGGAAAAAGTCCAAAACTTACGATTCTGTCGATTCGATTGCGAAAAAAATCGATAGATTTGTTGACCGTTTTTTCAGGTCTAAGCTACGATTCTCCTGTAGAGAATCGCCACGTGGCCCAAATATTTAAATATACTTTCGACCCACTTTTTCCCTTGAATCATACCCACCTTTTTTTTTACTTTTCGTCCAATTAGATTGGGATTAGTTCTAATCGGTCTTGACCCATTGTGGACGGCCTTAGAAATCGATGAAGATTGACTTGGTGTTACATAACATTGGCTTGTCTCTGGCATGTAATCTTTTTATTTGCATATTCACAAATTGCTTATAATGTGATAATTGAAGTTTGATTAATATGATCTAATTAATTGACGTTTACAGAACTTTTGACATCAAGAGGTATTGTTGCCACTTAAGTTATATGCTATTGATTAGTTGGTAATATAAGTTACATTGTGACACATTCATAGTTTCATATCTTGTTATTCGGAGGGTAGCAAAAAAAACGTCGGAAAAAAACAGACAAAATCGAAAAATATTCAATCATTTTTTGGACGGAAGATTGACCGCCTTCTAAGTTAGGCCTGAGTTTTGGAAATTTAGAGCTAAGCTCATATTCTCATTAAACCTTTTTTTTTAATCTCAACTCATTTTTTTAAGTTAAACCCATTTTTGTTTAATGTTTAATATTTACTTTGGTTTTAGGGTATATTCCGTCTCATTACCCTAAATTTTTTGGATTTTATTCCCATTGTTCTAATTTTGTTTTTTCATCTCGTTACCCTAAAATTGAGTCTGTATCACTTTAATACCCATCGTTAACTTTTCGCCTATTTTCTGATAGAAAATCGTCATGTGTCTGACATATGACCCAAATAGTTCTAAAAAAATATCGAAATTATCTCTCAAACCATTCCGAAATTCTTCCTAACAAAATATGTTTGATTCAATTGAGGAGCGATTTCAACATTTTTCAGAACTCTTTGGGTTATGTGTCAAGCACATGGCGATTTTCCCTCCAAAAATGGACAAAAAGTTAACGATGGGTACTAAAGTACAAACTCAATAAAGTGGGAACGAGGACTATGATTTATTATATTTAACACATGTTGAATACTATTAATCTAGTTTGGTTTGATCCTTGTGTGAACAATGAAATGGCTTGATTTGTACAGTTCTTCATGTTAAAGCTTGCTGGTGAAGCACATTTCTTCTTCAGCCGCAACTGTGCTTTACACTCTTGGTTTTGTTTAAGTCGCGAGCGTAAAACGGGTTATTGTATTTGATCGAGTTTTACAACAACTAAAAATAGGTCGATTGTGGGAAGCGATTCTGATCTTAGGTTTGTTGTGCATCTGGATTAGTTCTTCGTCGTCGTGGATGGTAAGGTTCTTGTCTCACCTTATGTTTTATATGTAGCTTGTTGGAAATATGTTCATCCCTAAATTTAGGTTCGTTTCGGTTTTCTTTGTATTCCTGCCCTTTGTTGGGGGGCCGTCAATCTTTAGGTGTTAATCTTTGACGGGTTGTATTGAATCTTTAGGCTTTGGAAATCGAGGAGCTTTGTTTTTGTGGGTTTAGAGTTTCGGTGTTGGCCTTTGACGGGTTGTACCGAGTTTGTATTGAGGATGTGCTTTTATGTCAATGCTCGTGTTTGTATTTAATATTTGGTTGTGTGCCTGTTGGTTTGTAAGAATCGTGTAGTTAGATCCTTTGTTCTCTCTTTTCAAACTTTAAAAAGAGATTTATATAATGTTTTGTTGATAAAAAAATAGACAGAACTTGCTCTAGTCGTTATGAGTAGTTTTTTTTTCTTCTCATTATGTGAGGTTACCTTTGACCTTTACTGGGATTACTTGGCATCTAAATGTGGACCATAACATTATTAAACATAACGTGTGGGCCAAACTCTGCCATACAAATTTTGCTTTAAAAAACAATGAGTCTTTGTGGACCCTTACCTAGTCACCCGTTTCAAATAAAATTTACATGTCCCGTTCGTGAGTAGACACGTGGAGGTGTATATTGAAGAAGAATGTTAAATTTGATTCATCTAAAAGTTTAAACCAATAAATAAAAGTCTTGAGAATACTTATAGAGTAATTAGCAAATTTAGATCTCTAGATACTTATACAGTAATTGACAAGTTTAGTTATAGTTTTGAATTGGCTTGCTTGTGTGTTCAATTAAGCTTCCTATAAACACAAAAGGTGCATGCACATAGAACTCAAACTTCTTTCTTCTTTTTCTTCTCCGAGATTCGAGACCATCCTGCAACGGATATGGCCTACCGGTTAGCGAGCTTGTTGGATGCGTTCAAGTCGAGAATGAAATCGTCGAAGAACCCAAAGACGAAGGAGCAGTACACAAAAATGGACAAGAGCTTGAGCGTCAAGGTCGAGATCAGGAGGCGCAAGGCTCGCGGCCTCATAGACAAGACTATGCGGGTCGCGGACCATGCGGGCAAGCGGGCAATCATGGCTTGAAATCGCCCACATATCATCTACATACCTTCATGTTTTTTGAACTCAAATTTGTGTGTTGGTTTGATTTGTTTGACATACGTCGGGTTGATTTTAATATCGGGTTTCAAACTCATATTTGACTCGATTTTGAGAAACGGAGTGTGTTGGTTTGATTTGTTTGACATACGTCGGGTTGAGAAACGGAGATTCTTCGTATCCAATTTGGGCAGTAGAGGGGACAGGAGGAATCGTACGTTTCAAATAACGAATAATGGTATGAATGACCTGAATTGAGTCGGAGTTCATGAAGACTCGATCCAACAAAATTGTTTGGCTGGAGTTCAGTTCGAAAATGATTGTTTAATCTCAAATTTGACTCGATTCGGTTTCACTTGAAAATTAAAGAGTCATTATACTCTATAGAGTTCCAAAAA
The DNA here is from genome assembly GCA_963921825.1 of Erodium maritimum. NCBI lineage: Eukaryota > Viridiplantae > Streptophyta > Magnoliopsida > Geraniales > Geraniaceae > Erodium > Erodium maritimum. Next base: position 61,019,752 of record OY997596.1, on the reverse strand, counting down.
ATTGTATTACAAAAAACTCAAAAACAATTGAAGCGTAACAAACGGTGTAGAAAAAACCATATAGACGAACTGAAAGTAAGTTAAGACGAAACCAACAAATATTGTTCAAAGTGTTGTCTAGACGTTGTATATTATGTAGAGTGCGACCGAACCTGAATCTGTTAGCTTCATAAAGAGGCCAGACTCAAACCACTGGTTGAAAACCGAGTCTGACCTCGTCAGTTTCAATAGAAGTAGAGCGAAAATGGTAGATGTGATTTCAGGATCATTAACCTTGTAAAAATGAACAAAACAAGTAAAGTAAAACGAATCCAATCGATCATCTTGTCCCAAAATCGGGATAGAAATCGAAAAAAAAGACTTCGGTGGAGGCCAAAGAAAAAGATCCACCGATGGTTGTCTGTCGAACAACTCCATAAACTCAATTCCGATGGGAATTATAAACAAATTCAATCGAATTTAAGTAATTAGTTAAAAGCTCGACTTATTAACTAAAAATCGTCATACAATCTTTAATTTTAAGTAAAGTTACATCTGATCAAATAAGCTAAGCTCCATTATTTGCATCTGATTTATAAAACCTTCATTAATTCCAATTACAAACAAAGACTCGTAAAAGTCTACGTGCTGTGCAAGGGACATGAAACGGTGGGGTCACGTGGTATTTATGTAATTAATTAACTCAACACGCTCGACGTGTACGTGTTGACCCTTGTGAGTTGGTAAAACTCGTCCAAAATGGTCAATTTACCAAACTCGGTTCGGTTGAATGGTTGACCATGAGCTATGTCATGACACACACCCATAGAATTAACTTTCGATAATCATAAAATATATTTTGTTTGGGTTAAATATCGAAATGTATTCTTAAATACTGATCATGAACACTATGCTAATTAACGTTTTAGTAAAAATAGACAAAATATTTCATTATGTTAGTAAAAATAGATAGAATATTCCATTATGTTAGTCATATGACCTTAAGGGTCATATAATGATGGTAAAATGACGTTTTCCCTTAATTATTTGACCTCTATACATTTGACGTTTAGGAAAATCATTCCATGGCCACTAAAGAAGAACAGACATAGAACATATTTGTTCGTAGTTCTTTTAACACTACGACCGTCATAAACGGTATTGAGACGTCACATAGGCAGGAAGAAAAGGTTGGGGTTGGAAAACGAAACTGAAAGTCCTACTCACGGTAGTGCCTAAACGCTGCATCTGGAGGGCAAAGCGGCCGATCCTGGACTGCGTCAGTTGTATTGAGAGGATATATGTGAATCAGGGTTCCCTCCCAAGATAAGCCCTTGAATCTGTGATCGCTAGTTTTTGACCTTGCAAAAACAAAGTCAGATAAAAAGGTTGTACGCTTGTCGCATGCATCGGTGGAGGCCAAGGAGAAGGATGCGCCAACGACAACTGCAAGGACGACTTTAGAGACGACGATGGTTGCAGCATCATAGATGGTGGTGACGGCTTTAGAGACAACGCCGATAATATCATAAACGCCGGATGCGACTTCGAGATCGCGGGGCTACGAGGCGGTGAGGTCGATTGACACCGATGTAAGCCATACGTCAACCATCAGAGTTGCAGAGGGGGACCAAACAAGGTCGGGAGACGCTTCGTTGGTGGCGGAAGGGGGCCAATGTCGCAGTGATTATAGGCGACTCGAGAGAAACCCTAACAAGAAAAACCCTCACAGGACCCATAAGGAAGGTACATGAGAGAAGACGTATAGAAAGGAGAAGAATAACCATAACATAGGTCATGGTAATGACCATGACCATAGCCATGACCTTTTTTTTCGTGCGGCGACAAAGAGCTCTTTAGGATTAGAGAGAGTTGTGATAAATAGAGTTATTGACGCAAATCTAGATCGTTTATTTGTTGTTTGTGACGAATATCTTTTCTACATATTTATATTTAACCCTAAAATACTCTAAGGCACATGTTCTAGACTAAACATCTGTAGATTAAAAAATGAACAATAACCAAACATTAATCCAAAAAATTCTTGTACCCATTCAATGATTGTCCTTTTGTTGAACAACTCCCATGTGAGACCTTTCAATCCAAATTGGTCAACCCACAACCACAGATCCTCTAAGTCTATGACACCATAACCACTGAAATTCCTCATGGAAATATTAAATTAACAAACAACAATAAAAATAAAATAAAATAAAATAAATAAACACTCCCCACAGGTCAAAGTCCAAGTCCAACATCTCCAACTCCCAAAAAAATAATATAGAAACCACCAACTATATACATATATATAAACTCAACTCCCTCACACATTTCATCAACAACCCATTTCACAAAATTGCATCTTTCTATCAACCCAATTCACAAAATTGCATCTTTCTAGCGACCCATTTCTCAAAATTGAATTTTTTTTACCGATAGATAGAGAAATGATGATGATGAAGAGTATGAAGAGGAGCAAATTGATGAAGATGTTGACATCTCCAATGAAGATAGTTGCTAAAGCGGCCGATCTGTACAAGAGAACCATGGACGATTGTGCCTCCACAGTGTCCCACGTCAAGCTTCCTAGGAGCTTCAGCTCCAATAATCATCGGGCCGGTCCTCACAACAAGTACTATAATGTCTCCGAGGAGCCGGAGGGCGAGAGGTCTGTGAGAGGAGGGAGACCCAGAAGCGAATGGGAGGCTTTGAATCGGATGGGGAGGAGTTACAGCGTCGGGCTCGGGAGGATAGGGAGGATCGACGAGGACTTGCCTTGCGAGTTCGAGGAAGACGATGAAGATCTTGATTATGGTTTCGGGGATGTTAAGGGTAGGGTTTTGTTCCGGAGAAGCTCCGGCTATGGAGGGAGCCGCCGGCGGCGGAGCAGTGGAAATGTTGGTCGTGTTGGGTTTTATTAGCTTGACTGAGAATAGTCTCTGTTTTGTTTATTCTTTTTGTTTTGGCTTTTCTCCTCTGTTTTTTTGGAAGGATTGATTTGATTCCTTTCATTTATTTTCGGAGAATTGTTGTAACAATGATTTAATTCCTTTTTCTCATAACTAATTTTCATGATTTATTAAAAATCGTCTGTGATTCTTTGAAGTTTAGTAGAAATCTTACTCGAAGACTAGATTATATAGTCTGACATCTCCACCATGGAGTGAAGTGGATCTAACATTTATGTGCTTGAGAAATGAGCGACTTTACATTGACCAATTTTAAGAAGCCTACAAAACTCTTGATGAACAAAGTAGGCGTAAAATAAACCATACACAATTCGGTTTGAATTATTCTAGGTTGTTTTCGAGGCATGTTGACCCCATTGTGAGATCCTATAACTAGCGGAGTGGGGTACACTATAACTGCTTAAGGACGACAATACATGTTGGTAAGGGAAGCGGGCCAGGCATGCGTGCCCATATAAGGTATAAGATTGCTTTACCGCTGTCATCCTACACATGCTCTATGGTCATTTGATATGGTGATGTTGTTTAACGGACCTCGTCGAAAGTCCTGGGATAAATAACGCGACAACATCAACTTCTGTTGAAACAATGATAACTAAATCGTCTTCCTCATCCAAAAACATCGGACCCAAATGGTCATGAAGAATGAATCGACAATCATCCTTCGCATACAAGGCCATTAAGTGTTGGAGGGGTGAGGTGGTTGGTAATGAAAGTAAGTGAAAAAGGAAGGGTCGATACATGAATGAGTAGGGAAGAGGGAAATTATGGCGCTGTTGACGTATAAGGAAACCCTAAGCACCTTTAATCGAGGGAGATGAGACGTCAGGTGGTTATGAAATCGTCATAGTTGATTATTTTTCTCTCGAAAAATAGACAGTGACACGTTTAGACACGCACGCCAATAAAATTGAATAAAGTGTAATACCATAGTGTTAGTAATTATGGCTCATGATCCATCAAGACTAATCTAATTGATAGGAAAAGCATCTCATATAAAATCTAGACTTCGAGTTTTAAGGTGTTTTCTATACCAACACTGAAAATCAAGGGTGAGTATTAAATCATATAATCGAGAAATCGATTAAATTGACTACTAAAAAACCGAAACACAAGTATCAAAAACGAAAAATGAAGCTACTTGACATGGGCAAGAAAACGGATCAAACGAGGTTAAATATTTTATATCTTGAATATAATCACGACCTTATGTTGTGAGCTCCCTCTATAGACTTTATGTTGTGAGCTCCCTCTATATTATTATTATTATTATTATTCACGTTCAAATTTTATAATTTATAGTTTATGTTATGAGTTGTATTTCAATTGTGGATCGTCAAATCTTAGATTTTTTTTCTTTTGCATCTAAGAACATAAATACATGTTCATCCAACAATTTTACGTTTTATAAAATCTTTATTATCATAATAGGGTGGACGACGTCAACTGATTATTCGGAAGAATGTATAGTCCAATTAAGTCATTTCAGTTCCTCGTTATAAGACTGCTGGCCAAGCCTTCACTCTTGGGATTCAACAACTGATTCGGTTGTCTCGACCGCTAATGAATATCCTTCTGGAGCACATCACAAAGTTGTTTGGTACCTATTCTGGAAATGGACTCACTCTGTCCTAACTCACCAACTTCAACTGTTGCACTGGTTCCCTTAGCCGCTATTCTTGTCGTCAGTTCTAGAGCACTTTGATAAATTAACACTTTTTTAGTTTCATGTTTGTCACCTGGATTTTGTCTCTCTAAGTTACCCTTTTCGGGTCAATGTCTTCCTACGTTTCATTTTACTAATATATCCGTTCACCGTTCTAGAAAAATAAATAAATACATATGCTCCAAGACGGAAAAACCGAGTTCTCTTATTAGATTTTGTTGAATCTCACATGTTCTCTTTTGGCATTTAAGAACATAAATACATGTTAATTGCTAGAGGTATTTTAATTCACAACACTTCCATTAAAATCTTGTACTCGTTAAAGCGTTGTCCTTTTGTTGAACGATTCACGTGTGAGACCTTTCAATTCAATGGGTAAGATCATCAAAGTCAACACACAACCACATAATCTATGACGTTATTACAACTAAAGTTCGTATCAAAACATTAAATTAATAAAAAAACATTCCGACAAACATAGATCAAAGTCAAAGTCAAACATCTCCAACTCCTAAAACAAAAATTGAACCACCAACTAAACTATATATATATATACATATAATCAGATATCTCCTGGTACATTTTCATCAACCCATTTCATAAGGTTTCATATTTTTAGAGAGAGATATAAATGATGATGATGAAGAGTACGAAGAGGAGCAAGCTGATGAAGATGTTGACATCGCCAATGAGAATAGTTGGTAAAGCGGCCAATCTGTACAAGAAAACCATGGACGATTATGCCCCCAGCGTGTCTCACATCAGCTTCAGCTCCAATAATCATCGGGCCGGATACTATGATGTCTTCGAGGAGCCAGAGGGCGAGAGGTCGACTAGAGGAGCGAGACCCAGAAGCGAAGCTGAGGTCGTGAATCGGATCAGGGAGGACTTGTCTTGTGAGTTCGAGGAAAACGATGAAGACGATGAAGATCTTGGTTATGGTTTCGGTTTCAGGAATGTTAACGATCGGGTTTTGTACGAGAGAAGCAGCGGTTATGGCTTGCGGCGGCGGAGGAGTAGTGTTGGTGTTCTTGCCTTGCGGTTTTGAGGGAGACATTGAATTGGTTATGGCTTCGGGAATGTTAAGGATCGGGTTTTGTACGAGAGAAGCATGATGTAGTTTAATTATGTGTTTTTTGAAGGGCAATGTAGTCTTTGTCAAGTCGATACGAAATATGTATTTTTTGAAAGGTTAAATATCGAAACTTATTTTTAAGTATTAGTTACTAACACTGAACTACTCAATGTTTCAAAATGATAAATGCATTCGGTTAGTAAAGATGAACGGGATATTTTATTCTGTTAGTCAAATGACCTCATGCGTCATTTAATGGATAGTAAAATAACATTTTTTTTACTTATTTGACCTCTATACATTTTATAAGAAGCAATCACGAGGGTACGATGGTAATGTTCCTTATAAAATGCATATAGGTCATATAAGTAGGTCAAAATCGTCATTTAATATTCATTAAATGACACATGAGCTCGAAATTTATATTTTTAAAAGATTAAATATCGAAACTTACTCTTAAATATTGGTCACGAATATTGTACTACACAGCATTTCAAAATGATAAATACGCTACCGTAAGTAATGTTACACGATTCTTTTGATAAAGATGGACTTTAGGGAGCTAATTGAGAAGAACACATGACAAGATCATTTGAAGGTTAATTATGTTTGTTCTTAACCAATGTTGTATCAGGGAAAAGAATAAGCATTTACTTTGTAAGAAAATCAGTTACACTCTTTTTACTCGTCCGGACAAGGGTTCAGAGAAACATAAGGTAACAACCCGTCACAAAATGAAGGTTTCAAAGGGACAGTTTAGTCTTTTCACTTGCTACTCCGTTACAGATGGTGTAACTAAAAAAAATACAAGATAACAATCCCCCACGAAAGGAGGGGCTAATTTTCCGAATAGCCTCCATTTGAAACCATATCGCAACATCTAACTCCTCGTTTCTATTGTTGTTGCAAAATTACGAGTTTACCCTAAATGAGCTCCCCGGTCGGGTGCTGGTCATCCCCCGGTCCATAAGAATAACACCCGGTCAGATAGCCTTTATTAAGGGTAAAATCGGGATTCCGCTAAAAATGAAGGCTATTTTGTAAAGAATTAAAGTTTCAACTAGCCTCAGCAAAGTTTTCAGCCAAATAGAGCTATTTTGCAAATTATCCCAAAACGTAAGCGATCGTAACAACCAGTAACCAAACTAATACACATATTTATGTCATTATACCTAAATATCATATTCAACTTGCACAGTCCTAGGTTTCATCATGAGGAAATCAGACAAGTAGATCAGATGATTTAACGATAATACAAGAAACAACAATAATCATTAAGATTAGCATTAGATCAAATGTTAAAACCCAGACATAATTCAAGCATTACTAACTGGAAGAAAAAAAAACAAGGGATCAGTGAAGTAGCAACCTTGAAAGGAGATCAAAAGTCTTAACAATCAAAAACTAACTCTTACCATGTCTTCCTCGTAATCTTCATATGAAACAGCTTGATTCTATTCGTTACCTATATACCCTAGCGTCCTAACTCCTTTTTCGTTCCCATGATTGCTCATAAAACCAGCTTGAAACCCTTAGACAAGAAACCATCCCTATCAAACAAAAAGACCGATAAACAAGTGAGTAACCAAAGTCAGATGAAAACAAACAAATAAGGCCAGTGAGTGAGTTATGCCGTCAAATTACGGTTAGAAAAATCATAATTTTGCAAGATACTAAAGCTAATGAAGCTCAAATCTGTATACACAAGTTTGGTGCTCTCTTGCTTTTACAAAAGCTAGCGAAGCTCAAATCTCAACGAGCGGAGCAATTCTATAATGTTTTATCAAACTTAATTGCTACATTGCTATGACCCAAATGGAATAAGACTTAACTCTCAACAAGTGGAGCAATTCTGTAACCCTTCATCAAAATTAGCCACTATACTACTATTGACCCAAATGGAAAAAGACTTTAAATCTTGATGATTCGATCAACAATAGCAAAGCAAACTAAGATGGTACTATTATTCAGCAACGTTCAAGTTACTTGGGAGGGAAGGTAAACATAATTGCCTTTTCTTCTTGCCTCTATCACTCTCGCCCTTTCCCACAAACACACTTTGGGACCAAAGTTCAAATCCCAGCAACGGTACTTCTTCACCTTCATTTTCTATTTCCTTCCAAATCATGTTGGGCCTCTCTCTTAAGGTGGGCTCTCTTGCTTCTACATAAGCGAGTGCCAAATCTTGATGCACATACATGATACAACTTATCAATTGTATTGACCCAAATGGAAAAAAGACTTAAATCTTGATGATCCAATCAACAATAGCAAATCAAACTAAGATGGTATTCAGCAATGTTCAAGTTACTTGGGAGGGAAGGTAAACAAGTGTGTAGCAATTCTATAATACTTTGTCAAACTCAACCACTCTACTGCCATTGACCCAAATGAAAAAGACTCAACTTCTGATGATTCAATCAACAATGTCAAATTTCAAGATGTCAACAATCAAAACACTAACAAAACTAACTAAAACGGTATTTAGCAATATTCAAGTTACTTGGGAGAGAAGATAGACATAATTACCTCTTCTTCTTCTTCTTTCCTCCACCACTCGGTCCACTCTTGCCCTTCCCCGCAGACACAGCTTCCTCAACCCCATTGATCCGAGGCAAAGGACTAACAAGGCTCTCCACACAAATCACAGCCTCGAACTTGTATTCCAAATCCAAACCATCAACAGCAACATTCTTCACCCTGCCGCTCTTGAGGTCATACCACATGAACGTGCTATTGTTCCTCAACAGCAGCACTTCATCCCCCTCGCTCGAATGAGCCACGGGCATAACACAACGGGGAGAACCAATGACTCGGGGCAGCTTAGTCGACAGCGAATTGGCCCAAGAACCATCCTTCAGCACATACACATTGGTCAATTTTCCTTTAACATGACAAATCACACAGAAATGACCCTCCCAGAGCCCCATCCGCATCTGCACCGGCCCAGCCAAAACATCTAACATCACAGGAGGAACAGGAACGTCCCGAGCCTTCTCAGCTGCAAGGTCGAACCCGTAAATCAAACCTCGACACTCAGTCACATTCCACGACTTCTCACCCCCAAGGTCAGAGACCAACCAGTGCAATGCTCCATCCGCGAACACACAGATCGGTCTCGGGTTGTTGAAATCGTAACCAAATCGGTCCAAAACCTTCCTCCACGAGTCCGATTTCAGAGAATAAACCATGAATTCACTGTCCGAAGTGTAACGGAACCTGACGATCCTCACGAGCTTGTAGTCATCGTGAACGGAATCGTACCCGAACCCATACGCGACCTGATGCTGGAGACCCGCAGCGAGCTCGTCGGCGAAACCGATGGGGGCGTAGGGCACGCGGTGGTGCTTCCCGGTGGACTTGTTCCAGATCACGATCTCGGGCTCCGAGTTCGTCAAGCAGAGCAAGCCGTTGCAGGAGCCAATCACCTCCGTTCTGCACCGTACGGTCTTCAGAGGGTGGTCGATCTCGGCGGCGCGGTCGAGGAATCGGAGCTCGACGGAGCGGAGAGAGGGGGTGTTGAGGACGATGCTCCGGTGGGAGCGAGTTTGGGCGGAGCTGTGGAGGTGGAGCTTGGTGAAATCGGGGCCGTCGATGGTGGAGCAGAAGTGCTTGGAGGTGGACCGGAAGCGGAGGAGAGACTTCACCGGTAGGCGGCAGAGGATGGAGGCGATGAGCTCCGGCGGAAGCGTCGGCGACATTGTTGGTCTGGGTCGGGGCGAGTTATGGGTGACTCAGTGAGTTGGTGAGAGCGAGTGTTGATAGTACAGTACAGAGACGGAGGAGAGGAGAGGTGGTCTCGGCAAAAGTAAGCTACTAATTCTATTTCTGTCTGTAAATATAGAAATAGTTATTGGGCCGCTTGTAAGGAGGCCCATTAAAAGGCCCTATTGCTTCATGTGATATCTTTAAAAATCTATCTTTTAAAACAACTTTTTATTAATCAAGATGGTTAAAATGAAAAATATATAGGTGTTGGCGGAGACGAAATGACGGTAGATAACTGACGGATGGGTGTATCGGTTATGTTATCGACGAATCCATCAACCCGCGCAAAGAACCGTTGGCAGTGAGCGGTCAACGATGACTGCCTCGGGAGCGTCGACGACCATTGCCAGCCTGTCCGATGACGCCCCGTGGATGCGTCGGCAAAGCCCAATTTTTTTCATCCCCTACATAAACAACAAGCATCCCTTCTATTTTAAAACACCTACACAAATCCTCTCAATATACTACTCTCTTATTTTTCTATATTCTTATTTTTTTCGTTGACAATGGAGTACGATTGAGATCCTTTCTTGTGCGCAATGGGTTTTCGATTACGTCCCGAAAACACAAGAGAATTTCCACTGGAGCCAAGACTCCGTTCGGACAAGTCAATAAATTCTCATCATTACTGAAGACGCCGTCGAGGTGTTATCGAATCCTCATTTAGCCGAAGGTTCGCAAGCACAGACAACTAAAGTGAGCAAGGTGCAAGAGAAAAAAACATGCATGAAATAGAGCGTCGAGGAGGACGAGCGTCTTGTTCGCGCGTGGATGGTAAATTCATACGATTCAATTGCCGGGAATAACAATACGAACGTGAAGTACTGGGATGTCATCTGGAATGAAGTCGTTGCGTTGCGTGGACCAGATGATCTACCGCGGTCCGAAAATAATTGCAAGAACCACTAGAACAAAGTGAACCCGCTAGTATTGAAATTCCAAAAACACTATGAACGCACCGTCAAAGATGACAAGAACGACCGATCCGATGACCAAATTATGAAGTTGATCGATGAATTATACAAGGTCAAGGAAAGGGCACGACTTTGTGTGGAAGCATTGGTGGAAACTTGTCCGAAATAAGCATAAGTGGACTTCAAGGCACTTTGTTGTACCTGTTGCAGTGGAGCATGAAGAGCCGTGGGAACCAACGTCGCCTTTCCAATCATCTAGCGAATCGAGCAAGCCCAATCGAGAAGACACACCCGGGGATGAAAGTGAGCGCACCGCGGGGATGAGCTTAGGTTCGGAATACCGTCGGCCTATGGGTCAGAAAGCATCCAAAGATGTAAGACTCAAAGATAAAGGAAAAGGCTCAGAGACAAAGAAGGTTGCCTCAAGTGTTATGAAGATTACCAGCACTATCAGCCAGCAACTTGTTTAATGACTGGAGATGCTATTGGTGAAAATTTGTGCCACGTCGTTTGTACCACTACAAGCACGTCTGACACTCCATCATCGGGTCGTATCACCTCTCCCGCCACAGGTTTTGTGCCCTTAGTGGAGAGACGAGGGCGTCTTATGGAGCCTGCCTCCTCCCTGAGCGTGATACCACCGGGTCCGTCCACTTCTTCTACTCTGCCTCTCCCTTTTCTAGGTATGAGGGATTCCATCTTCGTAGTGGCTATTCTCGACATCCCGGCCACCAACACCACCTACCGCTACGTCCCCACCACCTTCACCCCTTCCTCTTTCATGGGCACCACCCTTCCTCTAGACACCCTCTATGGTTGGTCCAGTGATGGGATCCACGGTGCTCTATCCTCCCATCTCTATCTGTGGTTGAACGTCGTTGTTGTCTCGAGGGTTTCTGCCCATCCACCATCCCCTACATCATGACTCTCATCCTCGGCATCTACGCTCGATGATCTCAATCATCACGATTGTGCAAATACGAGAGACAAGGGTGGGGGGTTGATTTTTCTGTGATTCGCCCTCGGCCTCTTGTCTAACTTGAGCTGGCCAGATCATCACACCCTCGCAACCCGAGTTTCGCCCCCACCCGATTCTCCCGATGTGGGGGATCCGTCGCTCATGGACACCACTCTAGCTTCGTTACCCTCTCGAATCTCGCTCTGGTCTCCAGGACCGGCTATCATTCAGCCTTATGACCCTACTCGACCACACCACCGTGGGATAGGACGGGAAGACCACCACAAATTGGGATAGAAGGCTAGATTGCCAACACCATCCCTGTATTCCCCTCGATGCTCGGTTTCTCACTTGGAGTCCGCCATCATGATTACGACGTCCGCATCAAGTGGGATGTCTAATCAAACCGTTATCCTAAAGTACGCTACTTTCCTCTTATTCCTCATTCTATGAAATTTGCATTTATCAAATAAACTGTTCCTTTTGCTAAAAAAAAAAAGAACCCTTAGTGCGGTCGAATATGTGTGGGCGAGTGCTCTCAAAACCAGTATTCAATTAAACAAATTGGAGTATCTAGACGAATTTGAATCGAATGATTGCGAGTTAAATTCTACACGAACACCTAGGCGGGTCATCTAAAGAAGAAGAGGGTCGAGACACAAAAAAACATAGTTTAATATGGTATGTTTTTAAGTTGGAGGTTGCAACGTGCTTTCCGTCCAACCATAGGGCTTCGATATATGACGAGTTCATGTTTTGAGCAACAATCACGTCGTTAACAAAAGCTTGTTACCAAAACGCATGTCGTTTACTTTTCTACTAATCACAACCTCATATGTGTCCAATCTAATTAAGTATGTAGTTTTTTTATATAAAAAAAAATCATATTTTTTGTTGTAAGGCATCATATGACATACACACAAAAAAACGACCTATCACGAAATGAAGATTTTGTGCCAAAAAGTACAAGCTAACAACTTTCCACAAAATAGAATGACAATATTAGCTTGTAGTCAAACCAAAATACATGATATATTCATGTTACTATCCCTAAAGATCACACTCAACTTGCACCATTCATGTTACTTGTAAACAAGGTTTTATAAGTAAAGTAAATAACTTTCAAAGGATTATCAAAATAATTATAGTAATAGATTATGATTAATTGCTAAAAACTATATTATGTATTGTTCTAATGTTAAAAAAGTATATTATATATTGTTCACGTCTCTAATTATAACATAACATGTCTAATTTTGTGAGTAAACAATTGTCGTCAAAAGATAACATAGTTTAAAAACGTAGACAATGCATAGTGTCATTTTTCGTAAATGAATAATACATAATAGTTTTTAACAATGAATCCTCAAAACTATTGTTGCAATTAAAAAATTACAAGGCAACAACCCACCACAAAACGAGGGGTAATTTGCATAATATCCTCCATTTGAAACCATATCGCAAGATCTAACTCTCATTTCTATTTTTTTTTTTTGCAAAGTTACGAGTATATCCTTAATGAGCTCCTCAATCGGTGCGGATCGGATAGCCTTCATTAAGGATAAAATCGAGACTCCGCCAGAAACGGAGGCTATCTTGTAAAGAATTCAAGTTTCAACCAGCCTTGGCAAAGTTTTCAGCCTTGCAAAATAGCCTTATTCTGAAGGGGAAAAAATGGTTGTCTAGCCTTCACGGCTATTTCTTTGCGCACTAACATCCATTTTCACTGGAAACCGCATTTGCCTTTAACGAAGGCTACCTTGATTTTACCAGTCCGGGTAAAATCCGCTATTGACCCGTATATTCATTTACCCAGTCTGGGGTTCATTAAGGATAACATCGTAACTTCGCCAAAAACGTAAACCTGAAGTATGGACTATGGTGAAAAAGGTTATTTTGCAAATTACCCCACCAAATAAGGTTATTTTGCAAATTACCCAAAAAGGTGACAGTAACAAGTAACAACCCATTCCTAAATACTATATTCAACTTGCACAATCCTATGTTTCATCATGAGGAAATCAGACAAGTAGATCAGATGATTTAACGATAATACAAGAAACAACAATTATCTCTAAGATCAGCATTAGATCATATGTTAAAACCCTGACATTAACTCAAGCATTACTAACCGAAAAAACAAGGTATCAGTGAAGTAGCAACCTTGAAAGGAGATCAAAAGTCTTGACAATCAAAAACTAACTCTTACCATGTCTTTCTCGTAATCTTCATATGAAACAGGTTGATTCTACTCGTTACCTATATACCCTAGCGTCTTAACTCCTTTTTCGTTCCCATGATTGCTCATAAAACCACCTTGAAACCCTTGGACAAGAAACCATCCCTATCAAACAAGAAGACCGATAAACGAGTAACCAAAGTCAGTTGAAAACAAACAAATAAGGCCAATGTTAGTGACAGAGTTACACCGTCAAATTACGGTAAAAACAATATCAAATTTTTGCAAGATACTAAAGCTTGCTTGTCAGACTGGTCAAACACTTTTAACTCGAGTCTTTGGGACCAACTCTTGCTTTTACAAAAGCTAGGGAAACTCAAATCTTTATACACACACAACTGATCAATTTGTTTTTGGCACGATACTCAACAAGCAAAGCAAATCTATAATAATGTATCAAACTCAACAGCTATGTTGCTATGACCCAAATGGAAAAAGAATCGACTCTCAACAGGTGGAGCGATTCTATAATACTTCAGCAAAACTAGCATTTATATTACTATTGACCTAAATGGAAAAATGACTTACATCAACAATAACAAAATTTAAAAAGGCAACAATCAATACCAAAGCAAACTAAATTTCATTATAATACCCTAGCACATATTTATTTTTATTATAATACATAGACTGCTTTTCTTGCATTACTATACTCTGACAAATATTTATTTTCAATTTGATACTTAACGTTAACTTTCTATTATTTTTCCGTCTAAAACAGATAAAAAGTCCATAATACTCCTAACTAACAGTTAAATTTTCAACATCATGACATTGGGTCTTTAGATATTTAAAAATGAGTAAAACGACTACAATACCCTTCATTATCTTCCGAATTTTCAAAACATGCCATTTTTTTAAAATTAGTTTTATTATTTAAGAATCGATTTTCAATTTTAAAAATATATAAAAATCAGATTTTATTTCAAAAAATATTTTTAAAATTATAAATTTTTATATTTTATAAAAATCAGTTTTGTTTTAAAAAGACATTTTTATTTTACCTTTATTAACATTTAATTATAAATCTAATTTTTTTATAATTATATTAATTACTTTTCTTTGTTCTTGGAGGCAATACATCTTGTTCTTCACGATTGGAGGGAAAAGATACAGATGCTTCAATCAAATTTTGCAACAAAATTTCACTTTCACAATAGAATATAACTATTGCAGATTCAAAACACTGTAAATATACAAACATATATGTAATACCAAATCCCTCTACTTGAAACCTGTCAGAGAAGAAGTCCAACTTACAACAAATGGGAGGCGATCCCAACCAAGCCGCTCAGCTGTCATCAACGCCAAAGCCGACCACCAATACAGGAGCGTAGCAACCCTGGCCATCAGAACTCCGATCTGGCCGGTGAAGAAACTTTAAGTCCATGAAACCTCTCTCTGATCTGGCCAGTGAAGAAAAGAACATAAAACGGTGAGAGAAAATGAAAAGGAAAGAAGAAAGGGAATTTAGAGTTTTAGTAGACCAAGGGGTAAATTCGTCATTTTGCAAAAATATAGGGTCATGTGCTTCACACATGACTATTTTCTGTCCAAAATTGGACGGAAAATTAACGTTAGGTATGAAATTGAAAATAAAACTTAACGTTATGTATCAAACTGAAAATAAATGTTTGTCAGGGTATTATGATGCAAGAAAAACAGGTTAGAATAATATAATGAAAATAAATGTTTATCAGGTTATTATAATAAAATTTTCCCTTACCTTTTCTTCTTGCCTCTATCACTCTCGCCCTTTCCCACATACACACTTTTGGGACCAAAGTTCAAATCCCAGGAGCAGTACTTATTCACCTTTTATTTTCTATTTCCTTTCTATTCATGTTGGGCCTCTCTCTTAAGGCGGGCTCTCTTGCTTCTATATAAGCGAGTGAAGCCCGAATCTTGATACACATACAACTTATCACTTTTTTTTGCAAGATCCTCAACAAGTGGAGCAATTCTATAATCTTTTATCAAACTTAGCCACTATACTGCTATTGACCCAAATGGAAAAATACTTCAATTTTGATGATTCAAGAGATAATTTGCAAAAATAACCTCTTAAAACTTTATTGTCTTTGCTCTCTAACCTCTCATACCTTCATTTTGTATGGATTTTACGATTTTACCCTCCCATACCCCCTGAATTTAAGTGGGCAGCAGCTAAATAATCTCCTCATTAAGGGTAATGATGTAACTTCACAAGGAAAATAGAATTGAAGGTTAATGTTACCCCATCAAAGATCTATTCAAATGGAGGCTATTCTGCAAATCAACCCCATTCAATCAACAGGAGCAAATTTTAAGATGTTCACAACCAATACCAAAACAAAGCAAGATGGTATTCAGCAATGTTCATGTTACTCGGGAGGGAAGGTAAACAAGTGTAGCAATTCTACAATACTTTTATCAAACTCAACCACTCTACCGCTAGTGACCCAAATGAAAAAAAGACTCAACCCTTGACGATTCAATCAACAATATCAAATTTTAAGGTGTCAACAATCAAAAAATACCAAAACAAACTAAATGGTATCTAGCAATCTTCAAGTTACTTGGGAGGGAAGGTAAACAAGTGGAGCAATTCTACAATACTTTGTCAAACTCAACCACTCTAATGTTATTGACCCAAATGAAGAAAGACTCAACTCTCAATGATTCAATCAACAATGTCACATTTTAAGATGTCAACAATCAAAACACTACCAAAACAAACTAAAACGGTATTTAGCAATATTCAAGTTACTTTGGAGAGAAGATAGACATAATTACCTCTTCTTCTTCTTCTTTCCACCGCCACTCGGTCCACTCTTGCCCTTCCCCGCAGACACAGCTTCACCAACTCCATTGACCCGAGGCAAAGGACTAACAAGGCTCTCCACACAAATTACCGCCTCGAACATGTTTTCCAAACCAGAAACATCAACATTCTTCGCCCTGCCACTTTTCAGGTTATACCACAGAAATTTGCTATTTTTCTTCAACAGCAGAACTTCATCTCCCTCGCTCGAATGAGCTACGGGCATAACACAACAGGTAGATCCAGTGACTCGGGGCAGAATGACCCCAAGAACCATCCTTCAGCACATAAACATTGGTCATTTTCCCTGTAGAATGACAAATTACACACAAATGACCCTCCCAGAGCCCCATCCTCATCTGCACGGGCCCAAGCAAGACATCAAACACAGCAGGAGGAACAGGAACGTCCCGGGCCTCCTCAGCTGCAAGGTCGAACCCGTAAATCAAACCTCGACACGAAGTAACATTACAGGACTTCCCACCCCCAAGATCAGAGACCAACCAGTGAAATGCTCCATCTGCGAACACACAAATCGGCCTCGGGTTGGTGAAATCATACCCAAAACCCTCCGATTTCCTCCTCCACGAATCAGATTTCAGAGAATAAACCATGAGTTCACTGTCCGAAGTGCATCCGAACCTCACGATCCTCACCAGCTTGTAGTCGTCATGAACGGAATCATACCCGAACCCATACGCGACCTGATACCGGAGTCTCGCGGCCATTTCGTCGGGGAAGGCGATGGGGGCGAAGGGCACGCGGTGGTGCTTCCCGGTGGCCTTGTTCCAGATCACGATCTCGGCGTCGGAGTTCGTCAAGCAGAGCAAGCCGTTGCAGGAGCCAATCACCTCCGTTCTGCACCGTACGGTCTTCAGAGGATGTCCGATCTCGACGGCTCGGCCGAGGGAGTGGAGCTCGACGGAGCGGAGTGGGGCGGTGTTGAGGATGATGCTCCGGTGGGAGCGGGTTTGAGCGGAGCTGAGGAGGTGGAGCTTGGTGAAATCGGGACCGTCGATGGTGGAGCAGAAGTGCTTGGAGGTGGACCGGAAGCGGAGGAGAGAATTCACAGGTATCCGGCGGAGGATGGAGGAGATGATCTCCGGCGGAAGCGCCGACATTGTTGGTCTAGGTCGGAGCGAGTGAGGGTGACTCAGTGAGTTAGGAGAGAGCGAGTGCGGGTAGTACCGAGATGGAGGAGAGGTGTTCACGGTAAAAGTAAGCTATTTGTTATCTATTTCAGACTGTAAATATAAAATAGTTGTTGGGCCGATTGTAAGAGGCCCATCATGGAGCCCTATTGTTTCATGGGTTCTTAAAAAAAACTCGAGGTCCATATTCAAATAAAAAAAGCCCTTTATTAAATAAGATAGTTAAGCTGAAAAAGTATTATTTTTTAATTATTAATTTGAGTTTCTAGTTGAGGTGGTTATCTATTATATCATAACATCACATCTTTCAAACGGTCTTTCACCTACAGGCAGTTTGGCAGGAAGCCAAGACAAGGAAACATCAAACACATGCAAGTTTCAGGGCGTCAACAACAGGGGCACCAGAATCTTGGGAACGACCCGCTCAAAGGGCGTGGGCCATAAATACAGATGGGGCTTTATTTGCGGCAGCAGATAAGGTAGGAACAGGCTGGATATGTAGAGATGACAGGGGTCAAATCACAGGGGCCCGCTCTGCATCCTTTCACGGATCTCAGAACCCGGGGCTCGTGGAGGCATATGCAGTTCGGGACGCACTAACGTGGCTACTACAATACCCAAGGCAAAGGGCGTTCGTGCGCAGTGATTGCAAGGTCATAGTGGATATCATCAGGAAAGGAGGGCGTCTGTTATCTCCTTTGGGAACAATTGTCACTCCCTTTTATCTAAACTCGAGTGCGTGCAACTCGATTTTGTAAAACGGACAGCGAATAAAGCAGCTCATTGGCTTGCCAGGGCGGCTTGTTCTTCTCCTGTCTAGAATTGGCAAGGGGGGTATATCCCTGAGCCTCTTCAAAATATCATTATTGTCGATATATAAATAAAATCTCATAATTACTCAAAAAAATATATCATAACATCAGCTCAATGAAAAAAAGTCCTGATGCGGTTGAATCTGTTGAAGTGTGAGTCTCACATCGAAAATGTGAGGATAAATTGACCCCTTGATATACGTCTTGAATTGATGCCTCTACCCATAAGTTCGAGCTTTTAGGGTTGGATTGAGCTTTAACATGGTATCAGAGTGGTTCGGCCGACGGTCTGTTTGCCACCTCCACCATGTGGTCTCCGGACCATATGCAGATGTAAATTGACCCCTTGATATACGTCTTGATGCCTTCAGCCTTTAATTCGAGCTTTTGAGTTGGATTGAGTTTTAACATAATTTGTGTCTCCGTGCTCTCAAAATCAGGATTCAA